>CM060371.1:102666276-103866276 GCA_030545235.1 Helianthus tuberosus | reverse complement strand
CTTACGTATTTACTTTCACATATGTTTCAGGTTCTATTACGTGACGACTGTTGATTGCTTCACATAGGATGGACATGGGCCTTAGTAATTATAAAACATGAACGACAATTGTACAGTTTGTTGATCAAATTCCAAGACAATGTAACTTATTATGTAATAAAACAATATTCTAAATTCCATGTGTTGTGAAACAATAATTCTGTGACACGACTCCCCGACGTTTCCGCCGCGGTTTGTT
The DNA here is from genome assembly GCA_030545235.1 of Helianthus tuberosus. Taxonomy (NCBI): domain Eukaryota; kingdom Viridiplantae; phylum Streptophyta; class Magnoliopsida; order Asterales; family Asteraceae; genus Helianthus; species Helianthus tuberosus. The sequence goes on along the minus strand of CM060371.1, from coordinate 103,866,038 downwards.
GTATTACGCGGTCGGGGTGTTACAGAAAAGTTGGTATCTGTTGGTGCAGTCATCTGTCGTCTTCGTCTTATGTCGAGTTTCGGTTGCGGTGCGAATCTGATCAAGGCATGATGTCATCATCTTTGATGATGACATCACACAAGTGACATCACATATTGCATCATCACACAAAAGGACAAAAGTGAAATGAATGTAAACATGAAATCAGAATGTTATATTTGTGAGTGTCGCTTGAAAATTGTCTAGAAAGATTTCGCTTGAAGTCAATGTAGGAGATTTCGCTTGAAGAGTTTCAAGCGAAATCATAAGTACTATATATAGAGGTTATGTCTTGTTATTTGTAACAGTTAGAGATTTTGGATACCGAAGTGCTGCCGGTTTATCCAGTGTTTGTAAACAACGTTAGATCAATACAATCAGTGTTAAAGTGATACGCAAGCTGTTTTGACATCCGTTTCTTAGTTTCCGCCTCTGAAACGGACTAAATCTATTCTGAACGACTCATTCGGGTCGCAAACCGATCCTACAATTGGTATCAGAGCTCAGGAGGAAGAGATTTCGCTAAAACAGCTCGTTTTTGTCATTTTTTTCTGATTTTCTACACCTTCTTTCAAAATCGGAAAATTTTTTCACGGTTTTCAAGGAGAAAGTACAAAGAATATCATTGAGAGGTATAGCCATCTTGTTCGCTCAATGTCTGAGACGGGTATTAAAAAGGAATCAGAAGAATGGGTTGAAAAATTAGCCAATGCCTTACCTCAACAAGAATGGAGTACATTTCTTTTGAATTTAAAAAGAACTGGAGAATACTCTGATTTGGCAATTGGTCAATTCATCAAGAAACTTGAGGAACAGATGGAGAGGAATGATGAGAAGAAGAAAAGTCAAACTGGAAAATCAATATTAAAGAAGAGTAAGAGTAAAGGTGTTCAACTGGAAGAGGAACAGATTGAATAAAATTTAGCTTTAAAAGACGAGAAGAAAGCTGATAAGAAACATATTTTCATTTTGCAGGAAAATTGTGAGAGGTTGAAATCTGAAAATGACAAACTGTTAAAAGATTTGAACAGTTTGACTCTAGAAAACAAGGTTTTGAAAGAGAAAGAACAAGATTTAGAAAGCAAAAAGAAATCTTCAGAAGATGAAGATTTCTGGATAAAATTGGAGAACAAAAATCGGAAAGTCAATGAAACAAAATTTCAAGAACAGTTAAAAGTTTTGGAAAATGAAAAATCTGTTCTTAAAAACATTAAAATTGAGAATGAAAAAACAATCAAGTCTCATCTTAAACGAATATCTCAGCTTGAAAATGAAGCTGAGAATTCGAGGAACAAAATTGATGAGCTTGAAAAGAAATTGAAAGGTTTTGTGACTTCATCTGAGTCTTTGAATTATCCCTGTCCAAAACCGATCAATTCCGTTCCTTTAAGTGATTGTGATGAGAAAGCTGATGATGAAAATGAGGAGTTTTATTCAGCAGACGAGTCTGATTCAGAGTCTGATGCTGAAAATGAGAAAAAGAAAACATTTTTGAAATCAAAAGAAATGTTTCAAGAAACTGTTCTACATTCTACTGAAAAAGGTGAATGCTCAAAGCAAAAACCTGTAAAGAAGAATGTGGAACAAAAACAAAAAGATAAAAAGCCATCAGTTCAATCATCCAATCGCAACAAAAATCCACAAAAATTAAAAAATGAAAACTCAAAAAATGTTGGTGAAAAGTGGTGCAGGTTGGACCATAGTGCTCAAAAGCCAAATCCAGTATACAAGAAGAGAGATGGATATCACCAAGCCAAACAGTGCTATGATTTGAATGTTTGGGCTGAAAATGGTGATTGGTACGATAACAGAGTGTGTTACCGATGCGGCTATCAAGGACACATTGCTGTTAACTGCCAAAGTTGGAATTATGAGACAAGAAGATGCTTTAATTGCAACATCAGAGGTCACATTGCCAGAGATTGCCCAAGGAGATCAAATGAAAGATTGAGGGTTAATTCTCAGAAGATGGTAAAGAAATCAGTCAATGTCAAGCCCAAAGAACAGAAAGTTCAAGAACCGAAAGTAAAACTTTCACAGGGGCAGAAAGACAGACTGAGAAAGAAGAGGAAGAAGGCGAGAGAGTATCTCGAAAGGATTTTGTCCTCGGATACAACTGGTAAAACAGATAAAAGTTCTGATAAATCGTCTTGCTCGCCAAAGAATGACAAATCAAGCAAAACGCATTCATCAGATACAAATCTGAGGACAGAAAAGAGAGTAAAGAAAGAGAAAGTTGGTGGTGATGAATTTGTTTATCTGAAAACAAAGGAGCCACATGTCGGCAATGAATCTGGCTCATCAAAGTCAGACAAGCCACATTCAGGCAATGAATCTGGTGTGGTAAAGCCAGAAGAGCCAGTTGTTGAGGTAAAGACTGAGAATTCTAGTTTAACAATGGATGATGAAAATTTTCCATCATTGTTGAACAAGAATTCAAAATCACCCAAGAACGGTCAGGCTTGGGTGAATCTGTTTAAATGAAAAACCTGACTTGCCGGAGTTCCCAGGTTGGTAAGCGTGGAACATGAATCGGCACATTTCTTGAGAAATTCACGAAAGTGATATTTCGAACTTACAAGTGGTAAATCAGGGACATTAAGTTGTACTTGATTTTCTACAAGTGATGGTTGAGGATTGATCTTAAAAATGTTAGTTTTTACAAATGATTGAAGGAAAACAAAGTGATGAAAGATCCCCGTATTTGTGAAAAGACACACAAAACTTATTTTCCGGAAAAACCATTTGATTAAAACAAACTTAAGTGTTTTGAGATCATAATGGGAAAATGTTTTGTTGTGAGGGGGAGTTCTGATTGTTTATGCCAAGTGAATGGAGAATTGAAGTAATTCTCATCAGTTGTCAAGGTTGTGTACAGTTTATTTTCAAATTTCCTAAAATGTGTTTGCATTTTAGGGGGAGTAAGAAATTTTAGAAAATCCAAAAACATTTGAAAATTTGAAAATGTCAAAAACATTGAAAAATTTAAAAATGAGTTTTGCTGAAACAAGAGGAAATGATAGAAAATCAGTTGGACTGTCACAGCATGCTAAAGATATGTAAAGCCTAAAAGTGATAAACGGTCTCACTAAAGATGTGACGATAGGCTCAGCTAGACTAGTAGATTTGCGAAAACGATACAAACCTAAAGCAAAAAGCCTAGTTCTAGTGGGAAACACGGTTGAAAGTGTAGTACTTGGTTTTGTCCTTCTTGACTGTGTGCCTACTCGGTAATCGCTGATTGTCGAAAGACATAAAACTGGTTAAGTTTGTGAACTTTCACAACTTTGCTAAAAAGTCGCTGTGATTGTGCATTTTATTTTGCAAAGACTTAAACTTGTTTTATTTCTTTATTTTGTTTAAGCATCGGACATCCTCTGCGTATACGTGAGTATCGACCTGGATGTTGTTGCCTAAACGTTCTGCTTTATTTTCTTTGGTGTTTCGTTTAAGCTTTGGACCTCCTCTGCGTATACGGGAGTATCGACCTGGTGGTTAAAGCCTAAACAACTTCAACTTGTTTTATTTTTCTTATTTTGTTTAAACATTGGACTTTCTCTGCGTATACGGAAGTATCGACCTGATTGTTAATGTTTAAACATTCTGCTTTGTTTTCGCACAAATCACAGTTGATAAAAGTTTAAAGGCATTACTTGAGTCAGTGTATTGCATGATGAGGGGATATGCTGAGATCGTGGGGTCCATAAGAATTTAGTGCTATCTAAATATACCTTAACGTATCGGTAAGCAGATTGAAAGTTTTTAGATTGAGCTTAAGTGGACAGCAATATCGTCAATCAACGTGAATCGTTTAGAGCTTAAAATGAAATCAAGCTTAACGGTGTTGGTGATTTGTCTCATAAACTGATATGATCCTCTTACACGAACTCACAAAAATAGTGTTTGTACATATTTTATTTCTGCATTTAATTTCTGTTATTGCATTTGTGTTTCATTTTTTTGAAAAAGTCCAAAAAGATTTTCGACAACTGATGTTGGAGAGCTGATTTTCAAAATTCCAAGTGCTAAACAAGATGAACTGGTTTGGGAGTGTGTGTTTAAAAAACTGATTTTGAGAAAGATGAGATTAGTTAATCAGGGTCATTAACTTGAACTTGATGGAACTATTACTAGTAAGTTTTTTCTTATTGTTTTAAGTAAAAACTTATGTGGTGGTGAGAAAATTTGTACAGAAGTTGAGCTGAACAAAATTAAAGCCAGGGTTTGATCTCAAGGTGATAGCTAATTCCAGACAGCGATCCCATCATGACGAGAGGGGGAGTCTGACGAAGTTAGAGCCAAAGAGAAGATCTTGGTATATGCTAAGAAAGTGAACAGACCGATAAAGACTGAAGATTGAAGAATACTCGACATTTAAGACTCGTCAACATCTGAGGGGGAGTCTGTTGGTGCAGTCATCTGTCGTCTTCGTCTTATGTCGAGTTTCGGTTGCGGTGCGAATCTGATCAAGGCATGATGTCATCATCTTTGATGATGACATCACACAAGTGACATCACATATTGCATCATCACACAAAAGGACAAAAGTGAAATGAATGTAAACATGAAATCAGAATGTTATATTTGTGAGTGTCGCTTGAAAATTGTCTAGAAAGATTTCGCTTGAAGTCAATGTAGGAGATTTCGCTTGAAGAGTTTCAAGCGAAATCATAAGTACTATATATAGAGGTTATGTCTTGTTATTTGTAACAGTTAGAGATTTTGGATACCGAAGTGCTGCCGGTTTATCCAGTGTTTGTAAACAACGTTAGATCAATACAATCAGTGTTAAAATGATACGCAAGCTGTTTTGACATCCGTTTCTTAGTTTCCGCCTCTGAAACGGACTAAATCTCTTCTGAACGACTCATTCGGGTCGCAAACCGATCCTACAGTATCAGAGCTCATGGTTATTGGGAATTAGGTTATTAGTAAAATTTTGACCTAGTCTATAACCTTTCTAGGACCCTAACACAAGTTATCTTGTGTTTAGATTTTTAATACAATACTATCACCTATCCCTAGGTGATTACCAAAAACAAGCACACAAATTTCAATTTCATTCGAAAATCAATCATCTATCCTTAGATGATTTGTTTTTAGGCTTTTTGCCTTTATAGTTTCAAATCTCGTCAAAGTTTGGGTCTTAATAATGTGAACACGTGCAATCTGGAAGGGTGGGTGCCTGTACCCTGAGTTTTCTGTCTAAGGCTAGAGTGTTCGTACAAATCCACATCATCGAACCAGTCACTCTTACCTGGGAACTCTTGGGGTGAGTGTCCACTTATAGGCTAAAGCATGTCTTCGCGATACATTATAAAGACCCGATTACTTCGATCAGTCATTGTGTCGTTTGTTTGTTTTAGGTAAAGAACAAATGATCACAATCCTTATGATTCATCGATATTTCTTTTAACCTTCCGTTTTGATTATCCAATATCATCTCACTTGTTCCCTCTCTTGATTTTTTTCCACTCTCTTTAGATGTCTCCTCATCGCAACGATACTCAAAGGTCTGAACTGGCTACTACCATCGCCCAACATATAAGCGCAATACTTTGTGGTACCATTGGGTTAGCCGTCTCCATGTCTCATCTCAATGACGAGACTACTCATGAGGCACCTAAGAAGACCAAAGTCAATCCTTCAAAAAAATCAAGGAAGCGTAAAGCTTCAAAGAATCTTACAATGATTGCTCCAAATCCGCCTAACCAAGTGGGACCTAGCCAGGTAGCCACACCACTAGCTAAGAAGCCATACAAAGGAAAGGCTCCCCTATGCAATCAATGCAAACTTCATCACCATGCTAGTGTCCGATACCAAAAATGTTCAAACTGTGGATGTTTTGGACATACAGCTAAAGTTTATCGTTCCGCCACTATGTCAAACCAAGCTATGGCAGTTCCTACTCAACTTACCACAACCCCTCATGCGACACCGGGTTGTCCTAACTACCCACATGGAATCTGCTTCAATTGCGATTATCCAAAACCTATCAATTGACCTAACTGGCGAAAGACGACTCAACGTATGGGCACAAGATTTACACTGGAAGTATCAAGGCTAGTGTTGATGTCTGAATAAACATTAAACTTTTATGTTTTCTGTTTATTTCCCCAGAACCTTGGAAACACTATGGTTATCTATAAATAAATTTGTTATTTCAATTTTATTTACAAAACCAATGTGGTTACGTGTATGTGTGACATACCCCTACAATACCGACACCAAGGAACCATATTCGTTGCAAATCAAACTACTCTCGTAAGTTTCTTCCATTTCGTGATCACTCACGATCTCCACAAAAATCCTAAGTACTCGTTTCTCCTAAAGAAACAAAGTACAAGGTGCAAGTTATAACTCTTAACAAATACTCGAAATACCACTTTAAACCCCTAAGGATATTTTCATGAGTCCTTAATTGGACTTATGCAATATATCTATGTGCATATCATATGATTTTAAAAGACATCTTACATGATTTCAAGGGCATTTCACATGGTTTTAAAACATTTTATAAACACATCTATATAAAATACCTACTGCATGATTTCAAAAATATTATCCGTGTTTTCAAAAATTCCCATACATAATTTTAAAGACATTTCACATAATCTCAAAACATTTCAACATGCCATATTTACCTAATATATCTAGTGCATGATTTCAAAAACATTATATATGATTTCAAAAACATTAAGCATGTTTTCAAGGATCCAATGCATAGTTTTCAAAGGCATTCTGCTTCGTATGCTTACCTAGCATATCCAGCACATTGATTTCATGAACACTTTTGCTTCGTATGTTTACTTAGCATACCTAGTATGAGGTTTTCAAAACAATTTCGCTACACAATCCCAAATCCTTATAAGACCTTCCTATCATTATAATCAGATTCTTGAGGATGTTTAAATTACTAATTGAAGTCCTTAATTGGATTCCTGGTGTACTTTAAATGCATATGTACAACTGATGAACAAGTTAATAACCAAGTTGATAACCAAATTGACTATTATGTGATTATGTGCTTACGTGTTTAGATGATCCAAATGCTCGTTATCCTAATCCTTGTAAAATCTTACATATTTTCATATGCTAGATTTCTCAGAGGGATATCCAAAGTACTATCTTAAATCCTTAAGGGACTTTTCTATGCAAATAGTCAGACTCTTGGATTCTAAGGTGCTTTTCCTAAACAATTATTTGATACAAAGTTAAAGGGACCCTTTGGTGGTTCATTTAAAGAGATCGTTTGTCAATCTAGTTAAAGAGATCATGTGTTGATCTAGTTAAAGAGATCGTCCGATGATCTAGTTAAAGAAACCATCTGGTGGTCTAGTCAAGTCATTTCATGTTTGTTCGTTTGATTCTTCCCCTACAGGTCATAAAATGAACTCTGCGGACCGTGCAAGGAATTACGTAATTATGGATGCATACATAATTATGGAATTCAATGCACAGAAACCAAAACAAGTTTTGTCATGTGTTAGAACCTATAGTGATAAGGATAACAAAACAGGAACAATGTAATAAGGACATGGTGGATATGCCGCTGGTACTTCCTATATATAAGTGTTCCTTATTACATTGCAAGCATGGCGTTATTTAAGTTGCTAGAAGTTCTGGACCTGGACCAATGTTGTTTTATCTTACATTCTCCGACTTCAACTTCGAGCACACACAAGTTTCCTCTAATTAAATTTCGGGACGAAATTTCCTAAAGTAGGGGAGACTGTGACACCTGTGTATTTTAATCTCTGTACAATTCCGAACAACTTTGTATTTAGTGAAACTTGGTGTTTTTAAGTCCAATATTTGTTTAATTATTTGTGACATTAGTACCTTTTCGATCATTGTTCAATTCCGAACTCTCAAACCTGTTCTAAAAGTGAAATCGTAAACCGTTACGTAAACGTAATCAGTTTAACGCGACGCACACTCCGGAAAATGACATATGCTAAACATACCATAAATACCCTTTACATAACTTAGAAATAAGTTTCGAAGGATTCGGTATGGCAAAAACATGTCTATTCAAACTTAAGAACTATTTGCGACAAAACTGCATAACGAACGTTGGCGACCGACCAGATAATATTTAAATCCTAAAAATATTCTGTTATGATTAAAATTTTATTTTTAATCATGTTCGTGTTGAAAAATAAATTAAAACGCTTAAAAATGTTATTTTTAAAGTTTAAGCGCATACCGCGTGTTACTGCGCAACACAGTGCTTATACTGCGAAACGCGGACAACATAGCCAGTCTCGACAACTGATATTTATTTCAGTATTATTTTGGCGAGTTTATTTTTATAGAATAATAAAAATAATTTAAAATTCCATAAACCAGGATTAAAATGCTAGATAAAATACCTGGTATCCAGTTAAATACCTGTTTTAAACCTATATGTATTAAATATATGTATAATATACATATATATGCATGTATGTCGTATGTATGGAAGAGGAAATGCCACCTCTCATGCATGCTTGCCACTTGTTCAATTGCATGTTGCATGCAAACCTTGGAAATTCCACCATATATTCCATATCTTTCTTTTTCCCATAACCAAGACAAGATCACTCCACACTCTCTCTTGAATATCGGCCGAACACCCCTTTCCCCTCTTCCATTTTCATTTTGAACCTTCTCATCAAGATTCAAGTCCCTTCCAAGGTGTTTCCAAGCACTTTTGAAGATCCAAGAAGGTTTCCAAGGTGATTCCAAGAAGAAACAAGCTCCATAACATCAAAATCTTGTCAAAACCCACCAATAATCTTGAAAGTATAAAATTTATTTTTAAATCATACTCTTGATTCTTGGTGATGTTGATGATGATAGAAGTTTCTCAAGGTTCTTGGATTTTTCACAAACTTGAAACCAAAAAGAAATGGGTTTTTATACAAAATAAAAATGGAAGTAGGTATGTGTGTATGTATAACCGTATATAAGTGTGTGTATGCATTTGAGATTTAGTTTGATTTTTGATGGATTCTTATTTGATTGATTCTTGTAAAGTAAATGCATGCATGATCAAAAAGGTTCCATAAAAAGGTTCTTATGATTTGAATTAGTTATGAGAAAAAGGAAATTTTTGGAATTTCATATGTATGTATGCATATGTCGTGTATGAATATATGTATATATACACTTGTGAGTTTTGTTACTCAGTGAATATATGAAAGGATGTTGCATGCAATGAGGTCAAAATGATTAAATGATGATTTGATTAACATGATGTTTTAGATTATATGAGGATGAAATAAATGTGTGTTTTAATACATTTAAACTCATGGATGATGATAATAATATCTTGGTCATGCATTAGATACTTGTACATAAGCATGCATGTTGATTAAATGTTCAAGAAATTATTAAAAATGATTATATGACAAAATTGTTTTAAAACAGATTCTAAACATTAAAAATAACATTATTTGGCATATTATAATGGCATGAAACTTTGTTATAGATTTGGTAGCTTTGCACGTTGTACATGTAGCTTAGAAAGTGGTAAAATATGTGAAATTTGCATGATTTATGTGGTTTATGTGAGACCTGCACTATCATGAATATAACCACTATTTTATTCAGTAAATAACATGGGTTATGTTAAAATATCAAGTCGTTATGATTTGGGATGATTATGGTAATGTTTGATACAAAACTATGCGGTAAAACGGTTAAAAATCGGTTTTTTGGAGGATTTTTATAAAACTGTTTTAGATCAGTAACTAAACTGATATTTTTGCTATAAAAATAAGTATTTTAACTTATATTAAGTTTACTTGGTGTTTGGTTAGTCATACATGACTTTCGAACCCCCAAAAACGTTACCGAATCACTAAAATACACGTTTTTCAATGTACACGAGAATGGGTAGACCTTATGTGTTACAATGTGTTATGTGTTTTATAATATGTGTATGATGACATGTTAACACTTGACAAGATTTTGTGTATTATGTTATTATTTGTATGTCACGTTTGAGTATATATATTACGACGCGCAAATCGTAGATATATTGCTTATAACATGATGAGGGCCACTAATAAAATCTTTCAAGTCGCAAAGTTCTGAATATATATATATATATATGAAAGCATATATATATAAATACATCAACATAATAAAAAATAATATCTTTTCGAGAAATCTCAAAGTTATGTGAAAATTCTAAGTATCGTAGAAACTTAGGTATTTTGTGAGTTTTTGAGTATTAAATCGTTCTTACTTAATTTAGGACGAATAGACAAATTCGAGGGATTGTGTTAACACACAAAAAAGCGCACCAAAAGGTGAGTACATAGTTTCCCCTATTTTACTTTTTCAAATGTTTTGGGGTGAAGCATATGTGCATAATTTTACTTTTCGTTTTCATGACATTCTACATTTTTGTTACATAGTACATATAATGCATTATTTCAAAGACATTTTTAAGGTATATTGACTTAGTATACCTAACCTTGGTTTCAAAGACATTTTACTTGGCATATTGACTTAGTATGCCTATTACATGGTTTTACAAAGGCATTTTCATGACATGCTTACATTGAAAAGGACATTTGGTATGTTTAACGGGTTAGTAGTACATTCATTAACATTGATCACGCCGCTCGGTAGTATGTAATAGCGCTATAGGACTTGACAAATCCCGTTCCCGCTTTCTAGGAATTTCGGAAGGGGAATGACAGAATCCGAATACATTTTTGATAAACCTTGATCCTGATAAGGGTTTATCCCACAGTCTCAAGGGTTGAGTGTATGCGATAGACAAACCGTATAAATGTTCATATCGATAAAAGCAATGGTTTTCAAAACATAACTTTTGTTTTAAACTTTTGTTTATTCAAAAACCTTGTTTTGTACATGACATTGGATTTCATAAGACATTTGTTTATACTTGACATTAAACATTGTTTACACATGACAATTGACATTCAAACAAGACATTATTTGATAAGTGCTTATATTATGTTAAATATCATGGCATTTTCTAAACCATTTTAACAAGGACAAGACATGACATATTTTGTACATATTATTTTCATTTGGTTATTTATTTAACCGTACATTATTCTTTTATATCATCCGATTTTCATATTGATTTTCTTATGATTTTATAAAAGAAAATATTTTCAAAGGTCAATGCCTACTTTACGTTAAACATTTCTTTAAACATTCAAAGTCATGAATCTTCAACACAAAACCTATGTTACTCACATGCATTTTTATGTTGATGTATTTACTTTCACATATGTTTCAGGTTCTATTACGTGACGACTGTTGATTGCTTCACATAGGATGGACATGGGCCTTAGTAATTATAAAACATGAACGACAATTGTACTGTTTGTTGATCAAATTCCAAGACAATGTAACTTATTATGTAATAAAACAATATTCCAAATTCCATGTGTTGTGAAACAATAATTCTGTGACACGACTCCTCGACGTTTCCGCCGCGGTTTGTTGCATTACGCCGTCGGGGTGTTACACTAATCACGGTATAAACCCTGATCTCACCGGAGAGAAGGTCGACGAGACGCTATACCGTTCAATGATTGGTTCGCTAATGTAGCTGACAGCATCCAGACCTGACATAATTTACCCGACATGACTCGCAGCCCGATATCAGTCGAGTCCTAGAGCTTTGCACATGTCTATCGTCAAAAGGATTCTACGCTACCTAAGAGGAATCCCAAGCCTGGGGTTGTGTGACAACCCTCACCAAACCAGGTATCCGTACGACTTAATTAATGATTAATTACTGCTTAATTACTGTGCTTGTTTGAACTAGCTGATGAACTGCTACTTGATATCTGATACATGTACTTACTTGCATCATACTTTACTTATCGTCACTACATTATTTACATACTGAACCTTAGTGACAAACATGATGCACAAAAAGCACAGTAGCACAATAGCGTATAACCTATTGAACATGTTGATAAAGCCAGCATCAGGCAGACACTGCCTCTAAGGCCTGTAAGAGCCTGAGATAATTGCTACACTAATGGTGAGTGTAGGGATACAAGGGTTGTAGAACTGCGTCTCTAGGAATAAGTTACAATGACTGGATGTGCCTAAAACATACTCTAAGCACAAAACTCAGCACTTTACATAACAATCCGGCTTTTAGCTAACTAGTAAAGTGCCAAAACATGAGAAAAATATTACTAGACACTTTCCAAAGTGTCGGAAATAAGTTGTGTCACTAAAAATAACAATAACGACACTTTAAAGCTTTATTAAGCGCTTTAACGGATTACTATCCAACCGAACAACCGGGCGTTACCCGAAACATGAAAATATTGTTATTTTCATTATTTATCCTTTTCTGAGTCAGTTAGGGTCCCTGAATACCCTAACACCCGCATTAAAGCTCAACACTCTAGTAACTGGGTTAATCCCTAAACTTAACTTAGTTTAACTTAACTATAACCTAACTAATACTTGGAATCGAACTAGTACCCCCCCCCCCCTCTCTAACTGTCCCCAACTAAGAGGGGACATACCTTGTACCTTGGTGATTATTTTAATCACCATTGCCTAATATCTATTAGACACAATTTCCATTGGATAATAACTCTAAACTTAGTCTATAAGTTCAACCAATTACACAACATAATTATCATCACTTAAACTCACCAAAGAACTCTCTCTCTCTCTCCCTAGGAGCTTACGGCCGAACACCCCCCTCCCCATACATCCATTTTCGGTTTTCATCAAGCCATTCCAACATCACACAAGCTTCAAGGATCGCATATAAGGAGTCTTGGTGCACTCGGAGTTCGAAGGACCTCTTTCTCTAGCTTTTATCCACCTCTTTTGCGCGTAGATTCTTCCCTAGCCTCGAGCTAGAGGTATAATGCTTAAAACTCGTACATGAACTAATCTAAGGTGGTTAATAAGATGTATGATGATTAAAACTCGGAATCTTGCATTTTGAAGCATTAAAGTTTACTAAACTTGCAAGTATTGTTGGTTAAAAGCACATAAGTTGTGTAAAACTTGTAGTAATTAAAATATATGATTATTTAGGCCCGATCTATGATGTGGTAGCTCGGATCATCGTTTAACCCGGTATTGGTAAGGTCATGGATCTTAACATAAGCATGTTTTGAAGGATACAAGGGTTAAAAGGTGAAACTCTACCACACGCGAATCATGAACTTGTGTAAAAGAGTTTTACTTGTAAAATTGTGTTTAAAACTAGCAGATCTACGCATCTGCAAGTGGTATTTTTGAAGAACCACGTATCAAAGAAATCATGTATTTAAAAGATGGATTTTACACTAACAAGCATGATTTTTATAAAACCACAAGTGTGTAAACACTTGTGAAATGAAAAGATCCGACAAAATAACAGTTTTTGTAAAAGATGACGGGAAGTTGTAAAGATGGATTTTCTCTAAAAACGAGGTTTTTACAAGATCAAATTACCTTATATGAAGATCTACTAAATTTAAGGGGATTTACACCACAGTTTTGGGAAAACTACAAGTTCATGTAATTTTTGGCAATTTACACATATGTTGATTAGATGCTGTGATGAAAGTTGTTCTGATCAAATAAAGAAAATTGCTGAGTTGATTTGTTAAAGAAAATGATACGCTTAAAAGCGTGGCCACCTCCAGTTACAGAGGAAACTCTGGCGAAATTTTTCTAAAAACCTAACACTTAGAACTATTTACACTACAAGTGTTAGAATTATTTTTGACATGTTTTTGAAATATGAATTTCGCCATGACTTTATTTACTAAATATTCGGAGGTGGGATTTTCACAAAATTTAACGTGATAAATATATATTTTTCACACACTGTTTATGATTATTTTGTGAAAATACATAAATATTATTTTTAGAGTAAAAATAATATTTACGAACGTTAACGAATCCAAAATAATACGAACGCTTTCACCATAAATATATAAGTTACACCGGTAATTATATTACCACTCGATTGTTAAAACGTAACTTACGCACTTACGGAAACATTTATGAACGCGTATTTTAACAACGTATTATTGGAGAAAAATTATGTGAAATGAAAATATAATATTTTTGAGAAAAATACTTATATTTTGGAATTGGAAATATATATATATATTAAGTGAGACTTAATGACTTAATTTGAACGCACATGTATTGAATCCCCCATCCTTGGGAAGGAGAATAACTACCAAGTATATACAGAACGTAAACACGAAATAGTTGCATAACTGTTTCCCAAAAACTTAAACCATAAAGCTAAGGCACGGCCGTCCGTCTAATAGAATTAGTACGTGTAGGTCGTCACACAGCTAGCTGTTTGATTTGGAGGCATACTTGGTAGAGACGCACCACTGTGAGTTCATGTCCCCCTTTTCTCTAACTGTTTTCAGTTTTCTTAACTGCGGGGGTGAAATACATGTTACTTTGTTTACAAGTACTTTATACACGGTATGGTTAGCGTAAGGAGGTTTACTACTTAGATCATGTGAGTGGGTAGGCAGAAACTGGAGACCATTAATCCTCATTGAAGGACCGAGGGACGTAAGCGGTAGATCTATCTGGGTGTAGCGAGCCCAACTCTAGGCCCAACAGAACGGACCTCTGAGAGGCCCAACAGAACGGACCTTGAGTGACTTTGTACCCAACGCTAAATTTGCTAGGTTTGAGTCTTCCTACTTGCACTTCACACATACTAATGGCCTTGCAAACCATTGGTGATCTCTTTTCCTTACACTGCTACATACCCGGGAATTTTTATACTTACAAGTATTTTACATACTCACTTACACATGAACTCGCTCAACATTATTGTTGATTTTTCAACTTACATGTATTTCAGGAAATTAAAGATCTGGCGCGGTATGTTATGTTTTCCCGCTGCATAAGGGTTCCAAGGTCATCCCAGTTTAGGAAATGTGACTCTTTCCTGGACAAGTCACAAATCTTAAACTGCGTTTATTTCATGTTACTGTTTATGTTGTTCAAGACAATGTTTTACGTTATGATGTCGTAAGTCTCTAAGACAATGGCATGTTACTCTGGTTTTAAAACTTAATCAAATGGATGATCTTGCATGATTTTACTTCATATAGCTTTGTTATGATTAAGCTATGGTATTAAGAAGTCACACCAAAATTAACCACGCTTCCGCAAAGCCAGGGTGTGACAGGTTGTGGTATCCTAACTGCAGGATGCCAATTCTTTGGACCTTGCTTGGTCACTTAGCAGTGTAAGAAGCAAACAACCGTTGCTCTTTCAACGTGTGAAGTAGAGTACGTGTCAGCCAGCAGCTGCTGCTCGCAGATTTTGTGGATCTAACCGCAAATGCGAGATTACGGTTTGCAATTTCTTACCTCTCCTATTTTTGTTGATAAAGAGGCTGCAATCAACATAACAAAAAATCCGGTACATCACGCTAAAACTAAACACATAGAAATTCGACATCACTTTATCCGAGATTATTTCAAGAAGAATTTGATTCGAATAGAAAAAATCCACACCGATGAACAAAAGGCAGATTTACATACCAAAACATTTGATAAATCACGATTTCTATACTTATTAAAATTGAATGGTATGAAACTTTTGTCGTCAAGGGGAGATATAGTCCGCGTTGATGAGAAAACCACAGCAGAGGATATCGAGAAGCAGACTGCTTTGGTTTGTCGACTTTTTAGTTGTTTTCGTATTTAGGGGGAGATAGTATATTTCAGAAAATACAAAAACAATAAAAAATGCAAAAATACAAAAACATTAGAAAACCAAAAAGAGTTTTGTGTAAAAAAAGGAAATGATAGTACATCAGCTAGACTGTCACGGTATGCTAAAGAAATGAAAAGTTTAAAAGCCTTAAACGGTCTCACTGATGATATGCCGATAGGTTTTTACACTTTTAGTATACTTTTTCGGGATATAAACATAAAAATTACATCTTGGTTAATTCATGGAGAACATCTCTCGGATATATAGGTAACCCCTGAAATCTTGGTTGAAAGATTTCCTGTTTCTGACATACTAGGTCTATGTACTTGATGATATCTGGGGTATTATACCAGGACTTCTGATTTTGTGGAAGCAATAGCCTAGTCCTCGTATAATACTCTGCACAACTTTAATTATTAAAGCCTCCCCTCAGCATAAAAAATGATAAACATTGAAAAATGTGAATCATGTGCTGTTGAAGAAAAGATCCCTAAGTGGGACACACCTTAAAGACGAGCCATCATCTCCTTGTCTGAACAGAAGTTCTAACCTGAGCTCTCATGGCCTCGCACTACCTTTATGCAGATATCATTTGAGTATGTTCACCTGTAAGACTGAATATAGGAATCTGGATACGAGAATATATTCTGAGGTGTGACACGCAAATAAGTTAAGTACTTAAAACATTAATCCATATCCTGAATAAGTTGAAGTCTGTGTGAAAATTTAAAAGGACCAGTATATCGACAATCTAGGTGAACTGTTTAAAACTTAGTGTGAAATAAAGCTCAACGGTACCTGTGACTAGTCGGCAGCTGATATGATCCTCTAACACGACTCATAAAAATATGTTTGCAAATAGTTTACTGTTTACTTTACAGCTTCATTTTAGTCTAGCGTAAAACTCAAAAAGATTTTAGTGTGTTTTAGCATAAAACTTTCTTAAAATCTAAAAGATTTTATTTTCTGCTTTAGTTTCGACAAACCAAGGTGGAAAGCTGATCTTTGGAATCTCATAAGTGAAGCGAAGCAGAAAGTTTCTGGGCTGAACAACTGGGTTAGGAGCTAATCATAATGTTTGAAAATTTCAAAGTCAAACAAGTTCATTAACTTGATACTTGTATATCTTTTTTAGAAAAAGTGTTAAAAATTTGAACAAAATGTCAGTTAGTTCATATCGGGTCAACCAAGGTCATTAACTTGGACTTGGTAGGCAAATTGAGCAACTACGGTCATTAATTTGGACCTAGGTACTTGAGTGGATATCTAAAAATTGACCAAAACAGAAAAAATTTGAAAAAAGTTAAAAAAATTTGAAAAGAGTTGGATGGAACGAATGACCATCCGATCGGAGGACCCTCCGATCAGATGACCATCCATTTGGTGGTCATGACTATATAAGGAGGTCAACATTGAGTCAAAGTCATTCGCTCGAACTGTCTTTCGTCACACACTCACATTCTCTCAACTGTTCTTGTGCATTTGATCATATTTTTGCCATTCCACTTACATAGGATCGTTGGCACACTCATCATTCACTATGGGAAAGGTAAGTTTCTCAATTTTCACCGTTAAATTTCAAGATTTTGATGTTTATATGTGCCGACAGTTTGAACGGAGGGTATACCTTAGATCTAGGCTTCTTTAGGCATTGTTGGTAGAAATTGAACTTTGATTAGTAAACATCGGCCTTAGATCTATGGATTTACCGTTCCAATTTTACTGAAAACACTTTAGATTTGAATCTAGGAAGATTATAGGTGTCGGATGCCGAGGTGATAATGTCAAATTAAACACAATCTAGGAAGTTTTGTCAAAAATTGAACATAGGGTTCTGATCATCGGCTAGTTTTCTGAGAGAAATTTTGATCAATTTTTGGAAAATGTTAGAAATTTTGATCTTTGATTGTTCACATTCAAACTGTTCTTCATGAACATTGGAAAGAATGACCATCCGATCGGACGACCACCCTATCCATGCCAAATCATTGTTTGAATATTTTTTTTCTAAATGTTTGAATTTTTGATGTGTTCATGCTTATCTGTTATTTATATGTGATCAAATGGTAATCCGATCGGATGACCATCCGATCAGACGACCATCCGATCCAAACACACTAACTTGTCTGTTGATCTTCAATGTGCTTAATTGATTCATCATCTTTGGATCGAATGATCATTCGATCGAATGACTATCCGATCAGATGGCCATCCGATCAAATGAATTGTCATGAATATATCATTCTTTGAACATAATTGTTTCAATCGAATGACCATTGATCGGATGACCATCCGATCCATATGACTTGTATTGATTTTTATCCTTAATTGTATAAAATTCATCCGATCAGATGACCGTCCGATCGGATGGCCATCCGATCAGTCAGTACTGTATAGAGTGTAGAGGAGAAAAGTGTTAGAAAATTTTTTGAACTTTTTGAAACTTTCACTTTATGTCTCGAAATGTGTGCATATTCTAACGATGATATTTTTGCAGGCAAGAGCATCTGATTTTCATCCTAATCACAATATCTACTGCATTCTCGATGAAAATTATCCAAATATGGAGCCATTCAAAGAGATAATACCGTTTTTGAAGGAAAGTAGAATCTGTAAGGCATTGACGGAAAAACATAAGTGTTACGAGTCATACATTCGGACATTCTGGAGCAGTGTAAGAGACGATGAGAAAGAAAAGATGATCAATTCGGCAGTTAAAATGAAAGATGAAAATGGAAAGGATATTGATTTAGAAGTTCAGTTTACAGTTGAGGATGTGAGAAGGGTTTTAGATTTGAAAGACAACGATGATGATCCTATCATTATCCCAGAACGTCTAAGCAAAGGATTGTGGTTTAGAATGGGTTACACAGGGCACGTTAATGATAAATACATCAAGTCAAGATTCTGCAGACCTTATAAGTTCATGGTACACTGCGTGGACATGCGTTGTCACACAGGAAAGGAGCGTATGATGAGACCTCAGACTATATAATGAATATTATAGCTTGTTTGGTGCTGAACAAACCCTACAACATTTCACAGGTGATCTTTAATCACATGGTTGACAACATCAGAGGCGAGAAGTACATCATGTACCCAAGATTCATTCAAATGTTGCTAGACGATCAAGTACCTAATCTTTCGAAAGATCCAACAGATGGGATGAAGTTACATCATATGAATACTAAAACTTTGAATAGGTTGAATAAGTACAAAGGATTGACAGCTGAGCAGGAGCCAAGAGTTAAAGGAATTATTTGAAAGATTAAGAAGGCGAACTATGTGGCACCTGAGAACGATCATTGAAGACATGCAGATAGTAATTCTGAGGATGAAAGTGAACGTTTGAGTGAAATGGTGGAAAAGAAGTTGAGGTTTTGGTACGAGAAGGATGAGAAAAAGAGGAAGAGGACACCAAAGATTTCACCTAAAGTGGCTACACCGAAAGTTGTTATTTAGAGTAAAATTGGAAAGTAGGAATTACATGAAAGGTTGGTAGACTATTCTTTTGAATATAATACTAATAATGTTAATCTTTGTATTGCAGAACCAACAAAGAAGAAGTCGCCACCAAAGTTAGTAGATGAGCCTGTAATTCCTCCTACAGAGATGATCCAACATGGTGTTGATCTTTTGAACGTGTCACTTGAAGAATATCTAAAGCATATTGCTGATGAAGCTACTAAAGCTGCTACAAAGGATCAAGGCTCTAAGGTTGATAAAGAAGTTGAAACATCTGCAAAGAATGTTGAAGCTGAAGGTGTTAAAGAAACGTTTGTTGAAGGTGTTGTGCAGTCAGACTCTAGTGCCACTGAAAGCGAAGAAGTTGATCCAACAAAAATTTCACCAACGTTATATGTCTCTAGAAAGAAAAAGTATAAGGGGTCACCGAAAAAGAAGAAAGACTCTGACGAAGAAGATTCCACTTATGTACCAACACCAGATGTGTTGGGATTGAACCCTATCAAAGGAACAGTTGATTAAAGCCAAAAGTGAATCAGATCAGTGGATCCAGAATAAGCAGATGATTGTATTCAATCTTTCCCCTTGGAAGTGGCCCTGACATCTGGTGACCTCCATCCACTGTTCGTCTACAACAACTGCTGATCTTCAACAACTGCTAAAGACTATTAAAGACTGTTGAAGGCAAAGCACTGATGCTCAATCTACTTTCATGGTTCCAGTATTGCTGAAGACACAAGCACTGCTGGGAGTATAACAGTAGAATAAGAAGTAGTAGTTTAGTTTACTTATTTGTATTGTATTGTATTGTATTGTAATCAGTGGTTAGATAACAGTGCTTGTATAGATTAGTGGTTGTAGGTTGTTAGGAGGTTAGATGTCACTTTCATGGTGACGTCAGCAAAGATGCTTCAGTGGTTTGTTCTGTACTATAAATAGAACAGTACCCTGTACTGTTCTATTAGCTCTTTCTTCACAAGTCATTCTGTACGAACAAACCAGTGTGAGCTCAGGCTGAGGGGGAGATTGTAATGCATGCATGCAAGTGTAATTGAATCATTGTAATAAATATAATCATTCGATTTCATGACAAATATGTGTGTTGAAAGCAATTCTTCCATTTGATTGTGTGTTGAAAGTTTGTTTCCATTTCAATTCCGCTGCACTTATACTCATTCATATTCATAATTATCAAACAAAAAGACAATCATAAGAAACTCAGATCCTAACAATTGGTATCAGAGCTAGGACAATCAAATTTGATCTAATAATCATTTTGACGTAAAAGTTCAGCTCATAATCGTTGATACTTATAATTGTTCGTTTTGTTGAAAAACAGAGTAAGGTTTAATCACGAGCAAAGTTGATTAATCAGTACCTGTAAAACAACCAGGATGATGTCACAATCACAAGATGTTAACAATAGCATTGGTTCACTCTTCAAACCACCCATGTTGAAGCGAAATGAATACAACATCTGGCAGAGAAGGATGGGTCACATCCTTGCTCAACAGAATACCGAATGTTGGAAGTTGGTTATCTTTGGACCACATGTTCCAATGGTGCCGAGTACTGAGGATCTAAAGGTTTTTGTTCCTAAGAAAATTGAGAACTATATGGAACATGATTTTCAGAAAATTGAACTAGATGCCAAGGCATTCAGCATCGTTGCATCCGCACTACCAAATGAAATTTATGCTGGGCTGTTACACTGTAACAGTGCCAAGGAATTGTGGGATGCACTAAAGGAACAATTTGGGGGAACTGAAGAAGTAATTGAAAATAATAGGGAAATTCTGAATCAACAGTATGAAACCATTTGTGACATTAAGGGTGAAACATTAACACAACAGTTTGAGCGTTTTAGTTATCTCATTAGTGAGCTAAGACTTGTTAATGTTGAATTTGCTAATTCAACACAAAATAGCAGGTTTCTTAGGTCACTGCCTGAAAAATGGGATACAATTGCTTTTGTGACTAGAAATTCTGTTGGGTTCAAACATCTGACCCTGACCCAACTTCATGGTAGACTCCTGACCTATGAAAGGGAGTTAAACCAGAAAAAGAAGTTGCAAGAGTCTGGCAAAGTTGCTGATGACTACTCATTTGGCAACACAGCTCTTTTGGGTCAGGAAGAGTCTGGCAATAGTAAGGATCAGAGTTATGATCACTTTATTGACATAACTGCTGGTGGAAACTTCAACTCTGATCCTCACTCATCGAATTATGCTTTCACAGCAAATGGAGAAAGCTAGAACTCTGACAATCTATGCTTTAAACTCAATGATTTGCAGCATTTTGATCCAACTGACTTAGTGGAAATGGACATTTTGCACCAACTTGCACTGCTGAGTGTTAGAACCAGCAAGTTTTACAAAAGGACATGGAGAAATTTTCCAGGGTTACATGGGAACCTAAAAGTGGGGCTGGATAAATCAAAGATTAAATGCTATAAGTGTAATAGGTTAGGTCATTTTGCTAGGGAATGCAGGAGTCAAACCAATGGACCAATTATTACACATCCTAGCTTAAACCCCATACCACAAAATAACCAAAACACTGTGCACTATGCCCAATATGCCCCTGCTGCTCATGTAAACACTGCTCACTATGCACACCCTGCAACCCCTATTCCTGTGCACTATGTTCAAATCATTGTTCCCCAGATATAGTATGTACAGGCCCCTGCTCCTCAGGTTCAGGTGCAACAAATTGCACCTCAACAAGCTGCACCAGCAGTAGTTCAACCAGATCAACAATGTTTTTTCACCCAAGGACTGGTTGACTGGAGCAGCTTACCTAAAGAGTTAGGAGATGAACATTTTGCACTCTATGCTCAAAATAATGTTTCTGGTAATGATACTTGTTTTGTAGCATTGGAGACAATACCAGAAGGGCTGAAAACTGAAGAAGGACAATCAAATGCTAAAACAGTGGACAAAATTGCTGAAGCAGTGGTTACAGCTGTTGCTGGTGAAATACTGTTGGGAGAAGAAGATAAGAAACATGGTGAAAAGGAAGAAAAGGTGGCTGATGAAAAAGAGCATGTTTGTGATTGTGCCATGATGGCTGCAGCTAAGGTATCACCTCAGGTTCTTAAAAATCTGTGTTCAGACAAATGCATCAT
Source organism: Helianthus tuberosus (assembly GCA_030545235.1). Classification (NCBI taxonomy): domain Eukaryota; kingdom Viridiplantae; phylum Streptophyta; class Magnoliopsida; order Asterales; family Asteraceae; genus Helianthus; species Helianthus tuberosus. The sequence goes on along the minus strand of CM060371.1, from coordinate 103,843,702 downwards.
AGCATTTGCTAACATTAAAGAGGTGAATGAAAACCTTAGGGATAGAGTGTTAAATGATTATGTTCAATTTGAAAAGTCTTTAAAAGAACTAAAAATCAAATTGGCTGAAAAAGATAATGAAATATGCAGTCTCAGAAAAGAGCATAGCATAACCAAGGACCAACTCCAGACTATGATAGAAAAATATAAAGCCTACAAAAAGAAGTTGGAATCCACCCAAATCACTTGTGAAAAATGGGTGGAATCCTGCAAAGGTTATGAAGTTATTCTTGAAAAACATATCAAAAGCAATGTAAAATTTGGTGTAGGATTTAGAAAACATGATGAAATTGAAAACACTGCTGCAAATGAATCTGTTCAAACAACTGTTGAAATCATACCCACAAACAAGGATGGCCAAGAGGTTAAAATAATGGATAAACCTGGTAACAAGATCACTTTGGAAAGATCTGTTGGGTCCTCAACTTTTGAGGAGATTGAGAAATACCAATTTAAACCCACATGGTCTGATGAGTGTGACATCCTTGAAAACTTTAAACCCATGGACTTCACAACTATAGATGGTGTCAAAGCTCCTAAGGCCAAGGTGATTCCTCTTAAGGACATCCCAACAGTAGTTCAAAACTCTGTTGCTAAGGAGTCTGAAAAGAAGAAGAAAAGAGAAAAGATTAAAAACCTGTTTTGGGACTTTTGTGAAAAGAAAAATCACCTGACCAAAGATTGGTTTCACTTAAAAGCTTATGATCTTAACAAAACAAGTACCATTATGCCTTCACAGAGCTGCACCATCTATGGTAAAACAAACCATTCTACTCAGCAGTGTGTGTACCTGAAATCCTTTGAGATAAAAAGGAAGAGTACATTTCAAAAACACAAATGAGTTCATTAAAACCATCTGTCAAGAATCAAACCACTATTTGTGCCAGTTCAAACAGCTATTACAAAATAGCTGAACCAAACCTCTGCTATAAGAGAAGTTCAGGTGACTGATGCACCCCCTGCTAACCAATACCGAAGAGGTAAAGGTCAACCACCATACCAAAGGGTCCCACATGTTTATGAGGTTTACAAAAAGCCTTCTAAACCAAGAGTGAACAGGCATCCCTTTGGGTACCAGCAGATGATAGGGCAAGACTCCCAACAGTGGTTAGAGAAAAACAGTTCCAAAACTGTCCAAACCCCTGAGCTAACCACTGTCCATCCACCTGAACTTAACACAGACACAGTTGAGACCCCATCCAAAGCCTTATTGGATTTGGTGACCCTCATGAACTAACCTTTTACTTGATGTGCAGGGAGCTTCTGCATGCTTAGATAGTCTTTGGTATGTAGATAGTGGAGGCTCCAGGCACATGACAGGATGTAGAGCCCTACTCAAAGAATTCAAAACTCAAGGAGGGGGTGATATATCTTTTGGTAATAATAGTAAAGGGAAGGTGATGGGGTCTGGTACAGTTTCGTCTGGTAATGTTAAGTTTGAAAATGTCAATTTAATAGACAATCTAAGATTCAACCTCCTTAGTGTCTCACAAATTAGTGATAAGGGCTATGGCTCATTCTTTACTAAGGATTGTTGTAGGATTGTTGGACCAGAAATGGTTAAAAAGATTGAAGAAATAATAAAAAAATGGAAAAACCCAACTTGTTGCTCAAAGGAGTGGCAATGTTTATGTAGCTGATTTGTCAAAAGAGAGCCCCAGGACTTATGCCTGTCTGTTCTCAGCTGCCTCTAATAAAGAGACAAAACTTTGGCACAGGATATTGGGGCACACAAATATCAAGACAATCACTGCTTTGTCAAAACAGGGGTTAGTAAGAGGTCTTCCTCAAAAACTGTTCACCTGTCCTGAGCATTGTGTTTCCTACTTAAAAGGAAAACAACATAAAAGCTCATTTAAGTCCATTGAAGAGTCCAAAACAACTAAGTGCCTGTAAATGCTGCACATGGATCTGTTTGGCCCAGTAAAAGTCATGAGTATTAAAAAGAAAAGATATTGTTTGGTGATTGTAGATGACTTTTCTAGGTTTACATGGACTTATTTCTTACATTCCAAATATGAGACTGCAGGCATTCTGCAAGACTTTGTCAAACAGGTTGAAAAGCAGTTTGATTTGCCAGTAAAAATTTTCAGGAGTGACAATGGCACAGAGTTCAGAAATAGGGAGTTGGATGAGTTTTGTGTGTCAAAAGGAATTGTAAGGCAGTACAACATTCCAAGAACACCAGAGCAAAATGGGGTTGTTGAGAGAAAGAACAGGATATTGATTGAGGCTGCCAGAACCATGCTTGTTGATTCAGGTTTACCATTAACTTTTTGGGCAGAGGCAGTAAACACTGCTTGCTATGTCCAGAATAGAGTTTTAATCAACCCCAGGCATCAAAAGACTGCCTATGAACTGCTGTATAAAATCAAACCACTGATCTCATACTTTAAAGTATTTGGCTGCCCATGCTTTATTTTGAGCTTAAAAGACTCAATTTCAAAATTTGCAGCCAAAGTAGATAGTGGATATCATTTGGGATACTCAACCACTACTAAGGCCTACAAAGTGTTTAACACAAAGACCAAAATAGTGGAAGAGACTTTGAATGTGAAGTTCAATGAACTTTCTTCAATGAAAATCCCTGCAAATCCTACATAATTGTTTGATCTTGATAAATTTACTTTTGAAAATGTTGTTGTAAAGACTAACAGTGTAGGTCCATCTCAAAATCCTCCATCAGACAATGGGTATGAAGCGATTCTTCCACTACAAACCTTCAAATCCATTGCCAGAGCAGCAGATGTTCAAAACAACTGTCAAAGCTCAACCACTGCTACCTCAACAGTTGTTGACCAAAGTAGCCCTTTAAGCCCTGCCTCCACATCATCAAACACTGTTGATAAAAGTCCTCAAACAGTGGATAAAAGTCAACATGTTTCCATACCATTACCACCTATTCCTCCACCTCCATTTCAAGACATTGTCGGATCATCAAAGTCACCAACAGTTGTTAGCTCAGATGATTCACATCCGCAGCCCTCACCATTAAATGCCATTATTCCATACAAAGGAGATCTAATCTTCTTGAAGTCTCATCCATCTGACCAAATCATTGGCAACATCAATGAAGGGGTGCTCACAAGAAGTCAATCCCAAAACATCTGTCTTTTTGCTGGTTTTCTATCTCTTCATCAGCCAGTCAAGTACCAAGAGGCACTGAAAGATAACAGCTGGGTAGAGGCCATGCAAGAGGAGCTCCAACAGTTTAAAAGACAACAAGTATGGGAGCTTGTACCTCTACCAGAGGGTGTGAGTCCTATTAGCACAAAGTGGGTCTTCAAAAATAAAACTGATGAAAGGGGCATTGTTGTCAAGAAAAAAGCAAGGCTAGTGGTTCAAGGTTTCAGACAGGAAGAGGGCATTGACTATGATGAAACTTTTACCCCTGTAACAAGATTAGAAGCTATCAGACTGTTCCTGGCCTTTGCTGTCAACCACAACATAAAGGTGTATCAAATGGATATGAAATGTGCATTCCTCTATGGTAAAATTCAAGAAGAGGTATATGTTTGTCAACCTCCAGGTTTTGAGGATCCATTTTATCCAAATCATGTCTACAAGCTAAATAAAGCTTTGTATGGCCTGAAACAAGCACCTAGAGCCTGGTATGAAACTCTTTCCAGTTTTCTTCTTTCCATTGGGTTCACAAGAGGTAAAATTGATAAAACATTGTTTTTAAAATGGAAAGGGAAAGATTTGATGATTGTCCAAATTTATGTGGATGACATCATTTTTGGAAGCACATGTTCTCAAATGTGTGAAGAGTTCAGACAACTCATGACAGCTGAGTTTGAGATGAGTGCAATGGGTGAACTCCAGTGCTTTCTTGGTCTCCAAGTAAGGCAACTGCAAAATGGAACTTTCATCCATCAAGGAAAATATGCCAAAGAACTTTTAAAGAAATTTGAGATGGATGATTGTAAACCATGTAGTACACCCATAGCAACCACAAAAATAGTCATGTCTGATGAAAAGGATGATTTGGTTGATCAAACTCTTTATAGAAGCATAATTGGGTCTTTATTGTACCTGATTGCATCTAGGCCAGACATCATGTTTGCAACATGTGTTTGTGCAAGATCCCAATCAGCCCCTAGAAAGTCAAACCTTATTGCTGTAAAAAGGATATTCAGATACCTAAAAGGTGCTCCCACACTTGGTATCTAGTATCCAGCTGATGGAAATATCAAGCTTTCAGATTTCTCAGATAGTGACTTTGTTGGATGTAACACAACAAGGAAGTCCACTTCAGGAGGGTGCCAATTCCTAGGCAATTGCTTAGTATCTTGGCAAAGCAAAAAGCAAGCAGTTGTTTCCACATCCACTGCTGAGGCAGAATATATAGCTGCTGCAAGCTGTATAACCCAACTGTTATGGCTTCAAAATCAATTGCTGGATTTTGGTATCACTGCCTTAAAGACACCTCTCATGTTGGATAATCAGGCAGCAGAAAATATCATCAAAAATCCAGTTTCCCATTCAACCACCAAGCACATTGATATCAGACATCATTTTGTGAGGGATTGCTATGAAAAATGTTTGATTTCTCTGCATCATGTTCCAACTAAAGATCAGCTGGCAGATGTGCTAACAGAAGCATTAGACACATCCACCTTTGAAAGCTTGATCTCTAGAATTGGCATGCTAAACATGGAATAACAAGCAAAATCTTGTTTTTCTATGCATAAAAGCATTAAAATGTTTTCAGAAAATAAAAAATTCATCCTTAAAAACAGCTAAAAATGAAAATATTCATTAATCCTTAAAAGTCTGCCATAACCACTTTTTTGGTTCAAACATCTGTTATGTTACATGCTGTCCACTGCTGAAAGTCAACCCCTGTTCTCGCATTTCCTTGTTAACCATTGTTGTTCAAAATCAGTGTTTTAACCCACTGATGGCTATCCACTGATAGCAAAAGTCTACCACTGTTTTCATTGTTACCGTTGCAAACCACTGATACTTGTTCCATCAGTGGTTTCTTAAACAACTGTCTTCCATTACTCATCAAAGGTTGGCACGTCGATAGTACATATCCGTCAGATCTTTGTAACCACTGCCACGTCAGCATTCACTTTTTCCCTCTATAAAACCCTGATCGAAACCCCAAACAGGGTTTTCACTGTCGAATCGAATTCAAAATTCCTTTCTCAAAGCAGTTATCATCCATTTCTCTCAAATCACTCACCGTCTTCTTCCTCTCGCAATCACACTCAAATCGCCATGGCTCTTCCATTTAAAACCTCTCATAATTACTTGGGTCTTCTTGAAAAACCAAGTCATACCACAACCTTCGATTCCGTCATTGACGCTCTTTCATCTTCAAAGTACAAAACTTTGTTGACTTATGATGCTACGATTTACCTGGAAACCAAGAGAGAATTTTGGAAAAATGCTAAACTTGAATCTAAGGATAAAAAGCCCTTAGCCATTAATTCTTCAATAAAGGGAGTTCCAGTTACAATAACACCTCAAACCATTTCAGAGGTCTTTGAATTCGATGATCTTACAGGTAAAACCTCTTTCCCAAAATCAGAGTATCAAACTGACTTTCTTGAGAGAGGGTATGAAGAGGAAATGAAAAAAGACACTTTACAAAAGGGCAGTTTTCCTCCTGCCACAAGGTTTTTATTTCATACCCTCCTAATATGTGTATCAAATAAAACCACCGCTTTCAATGAAATTTCATTGAAGATCCAATACCTGGGTTATACTATATTGAATGAGAAAAAAATTAACTACTCCCAGGAAATCTTCAACGATCTTGTCAAAAATGTTATTAAAAAATCATTTGACTATTTCCAAGGTTTTTGAGCTACTATTTTCAAAAGAAATTTTCAAAGGATAATGCTCATGTGCTTATCCAAGGAGAACCTTGTCAAATAAACAGCCTAACTTCTGAAACATTCACACGGCTGTCAAAAAATTCCAAAACACAAATAGAGGTTAATGAGCAGACTTTAGCAGCAACCACTGCTCCTCAGGCACCTGCTGTTGAGCCCACTGTTCAAGGTGATCACAACAGCACAACCACTGCTGTGAAACCCACACCTAAATCCACCAAAAAGCCCAAACAGAAAAAATCGAAAAAGCCCCCCAAACCTACAAAAAAGGTAACTCTGGAAGATGAGATCCCAGAGCAAATACCAGTGACAATACAAAAGTCACAAGAAACCACTGCTGCTACTTCCTCACATCAGTTGGAAGAAAGATGTCAACCTGAGCCTAAAACTCCTCCTGCATCTTCTCAAAAAGATCAGGTTGTAAGCACAGGGACACCACATTATGATGCTCTAGAATCACTTGATTCCATCATCCACAGCCCACCTCCCAGGGCAAATTCTCTTTCCACCCCTATCCTTACTGCACAAATTCCACCAACCGTATTACCTCTATTGGATGCAGTAGATTTAGCCCATGCAGTAGATTTAGCCCAGACACAAATGCAGTAGATATGCCACAACAAGTGACTGAGTCTGGTGTCTTAATTTCTGTTAACCCACCTATAGTTGAGGAGGTTACACTACAGGAATTACAAGTAATTCCTGTCAGTAGTTCAAGTGGAGCAGCTACTACAAGTGTTGAACCCACAGGTTTACACTTGGACAGTAGTTTCATAAGTGAGACTCCATTGAAGGAAATTTCTTCTTTGGGAACCAGAGTATTTCCAATTTTTACTGGTACACTTACAAAGGTTACCCTTCCTGAAGAAAGAAGTCCCCAGTACCAAGAAAAAGGGGCATCAGTGGATGATTTTTGGGACACTTTCCCTAAGTCAACCACTGATACACCCACCACTGGTGGGAAATTAGATGCTCCCATTAACTTGGGTGATGGTTTAATGTATAGAGAATTGACGGAGAGGGTTGACAGGATTGACACAACTGTTGCAGAGAACAAAACAATGCTGCAGCAGTTGTTAGAAGCATAAAACGCACCACCCACTGTTGCACCAGTTGCAACATCTGCTCCATCATCTGTTCCTACTCCCACTGAGCTTTGGAGTTTATTTCAACCTATACTTCACAAACAAAGAGAATATGTTGATCAATAACATGAAGTTCAAGTTCAAAAGATCAGAAATTTGATGGAAGCTAGGTTTAAGGATACACAAGCAGACATCAAGGCAATTAAGGCCCATTTGCTGCAAACCATTGGCACTACTCCTCCTACTAGAGTCTTTGTTGACAATCCTCCAAATGATGCCAAAAATGGGGAGAAAGTTAAGAAGAAAAAGGGATATGAAGATGGTCTTTACATTGAACTAGATGCAAAATCTAGTTTGGTTGCTGAAATCCCTGGGCCAGATGGTTCCAAAAAGGTTGATGTAACCTTAAATGCTTTTGCTGATGAAAAAGCAAGGCTGAAAAAGGATATGGAGGGAAAGGGTAAATCAAGGTTTGAGCAGGCGAAGAAAGTTTTAATGGAGATGGAAGAACAGGGTACTTCTGAGCCCAAGGATCAAGAAAATCCTAAGCCTAAAAGAAGACAACCCACTAGAAAAGTGAGGCAACCCAAAATCACATCTACCAAATCCACAAAACACACTCCTCTACCTCCCAAAAACTCCTCACATCAAACCTCCAAACCAGCATATGTTAAAACACCTATTGTATCAACAGCTGTTGGTACTTCAGTGGTTTTAGCAGATGTTAACCCAACAACCACCACTACACACACTTCAACCACTGCCCTCACCACTCAATCCACTGCCACACCAAAAATTACCTCACCACCACAAAAGCCACCTGCTAAAAAGCAGAAGACATCAGATGACACATCATCTGTTGTAATGACAATAGTGGTTGAAACACCAGTTGTTTCAAAAGCTGTTAGTCAATCACCTACCACTCAAATCACCACCACTCAACCCACCAAAACACCACCAACCTCTCCTAAACCTAAAAGGAGAAGGATAATCCTGGAAGATGATGATTCTTCACCACCACCAACTTCTTCACGACCACTGACCCATGCTACCATTCCAAACCCTGTTCCACTCTCTTCAGTACAAGCCTTCAATCCAAACACTGCCATTACTCCTGCAGGAGTCTAGTACCCTTTAGATCTTCCAGCAGTTAGAGAGGAGATAAAATCCTTCTATTCTGAAGATGACCCTGCAAAAAGGAGTCTTCCATCTCTTCAAGGATATCCTAGGCCTAATAACATAGAAGAATATTTGAAGTTAAAGGCTCAACAAGCAGAGGATATATCTAAAAGAAATACAAAGTGAAAATCTGACAAAGAGATTCAAAGATACTTCCAATACCTGCTCACTCAAGTCAGAACTTTGGAGCAGTTTTCAAAAGATCTTTGTCAGAAACTTTCAGTAAGAGATGATGAAAGCCTGAGAAAAGATTACATTGATCACATCATGGCATTCAAGAAACACAAGGCAGATAGGGCCCAATATAAAGAATGGACAATAACTGAGCTTAAAGAGGAGTTAGAAAGAGTGCAAAAGATGAACAATGATAAAGTAAAGCACACTCCTCCTGTTTGGTCAAAATACAAGAAAAATGTACTTGAAAGGGTTTTAAGGCTGAAGAGAATGAAAGAAGAGCTTATTACAACTGATTTTGGGTCAAGGAATCAGGTCACAAGATGGATAGAAGATAAGGTCATAGCCTCTTACAAAAAGTTGAGAAAGAAAAATCCAAATATTCCTCAAAAGCCTAATTATCCTGAAGCAGTGGTTCCAGTTAAACCACAAAAGCTACAAATCAGGAGATCCACTGCTCCACCTGCTACCATCCTTTATCAAAGAAGGAAACAAAAGCAGATGGAAGCAGAAATAGTAGAAGATATAGCACAAGGGGATTACATTATAAAAATGGTCCTTCAGCAGATGATAGCAGAAAATCCTGAAATGGCAAAAACTATAAACACTGCACAACCAGTCATCACCAGGCCACAATCTCCAAACTCATCAACAATAAAAACTCTCCCAAGAAACCCACTAGATTCAAAAATACTAAAGTGGAAGTCTGACAAACAGACCCACGTATTGACCTTGCTCAAATCCAGTGGTGAAGTGAAGCACATATCAAGGGAACAAGCACTGGGCCTGGGTGTTGAATATCTGCAAGATCTCCTTGAGCTTCCACTGTGTAGGGATGAGGATGACACAAGTTCCATGGACTTTGAATTACAATTCAAAGGCCAAGTTAGGGAATATTTGATGAGACAATAAAAATCCAGAATAATGAAGAGTTTTGGCATCATCTGTTCCAGGGGAGATTGTTGGGATTGAACCCTATCAAAGGAACAGTTGATTAAAGCCAAAACTGGATCAGATCAGTGGATCCAGAATAAGCAGATGATTGTATTCAATCTTTCCCCTTGGAAGTGGCCCTGACATCTGATGACCTCCATCCACTGTTCGTCAACAACAACTGGTGATCTTCAACAACTGCTAAAGACTATTAAAGACTGTTGAAGGCAAAGCACTGATGCTCAATCTACTGTCATGGTTCAAGTACTGCTGAAGACACAAGCACTGCTGGGAGTATAACTGTGGAATGAGAAGTAGTAGTTTAGTTTACTTATTTTTATTGTATTGTAATCAGTGGTTAGATAACAGTGCTTATATAGATCAGTGGTTGTAGGTTGTTAGGAGGTTAGATGTCACTTTCATGGTGACGTCAGCAAAGATGCTTCAGTGGTTTGTTCTGTACTATAAATAGAATAGTACCCTGTACTGTTCTATTAGCTCTTTCTTCACAAGTCATTCTGTATGAACAAACCAGTGTGAGCTCAGGCTGAGGGGGAGATTGTAATGCATGCATGCAAGTGTAATTGAATCATTGTAATAAATATAATCATTCGATTTCATGACAAACATGTGTGTTGAAAGCAATTCTTCCATTTGATTGTGTGTTGAAAGTTTGTTTCCATTTCAATTCCGCTGCACTTATACTCATTCATATTCATAATTATCAAACAAAAACACAATCATAAGAAACTCAGATCCTAACAAGATGAGAAAAAGAAGCTTCGAAGAAAGTGTAAAGCAAGACCAACTGGAGCTATATTAAGAAGTGTTAGAGCGAAAAGGGATTCTACTGCTGAACAACAAGCAACAATAGTGCCTGAAGTTCAAAGTGTTAAAGCTCCTGAGGTTGAAATTACAAAGGGTCCAGAAGTTGAGAAAGTTCAAAGTGTTGAAGTTGAAAAGAATGTTGAAGCTGAAAAGGTTGATGATGTTGAAGTGGAGTTCATGGGTGAAAGAAATTCTACACCTCCTGTATCACCAATCAATCCAACGATTCATATTCAAGACGATCCTAAGAAGTCACCTGAAGTGCAACCAAAGAAAGTAGAAGATCCATCATCCATAAAGAAGGCAACTACTTCTAGTTCGAGTCATGGATTTCCAATGGTTCAGGGTGAATATCCATTTGATCTTCCAGAAGGTGATTTTGATGTATTCAATGATGGAAAGATCAATCTTTTGATAAAGAAGGTTAGTATTCTTAAAAAAGCAAAGTCCAAAGCTGAAGCTGAACGTGAAAAGATAAAAGAAAAGCTTGAAGCTGCTGAAGCCGAGAACGTTGCATTGAAAAAGAATCTTGAAGAGCATGTAGAAGTTATTGATCAACTGAATGAAGATCTTGAAGAGCATGCTAAGGTAATTGATCGAATCACTGCAGAATTTGATGATGTTAATGCTAAGTATGAGAATATGAGTGAAGTAAACAAGACGTTGCATCAAATGATTGATGAATTGCATGAAACAACTTCGAATGAGAATAAAGTGTTGAGACAAGAGATTGAAGTCTTAAGGGATGATAAAGCAGTGAAGGACGAACAACTAAATATGTTATACACTGTCATTGAACACAAGCTTAGAATCAATGTTCAAGCTGTGTTTGATGAAATTGAGATTTGTAACGTTGAAGCAAGAAGAGCCGAAAGGGAAAAACAGCTGGCTGAAGAAGCTAAGCAAAAGAAGAAAGGGTTGGTGATTGATGAAGAGGAGACTGCAGGATCTTTAAGTTAACTCAAAGGTATTATTGATGATAATATGCTTGCTATGGTTGCTTTCAGTGATGTGAAAGATGTTACACCAGGGGAGATACAGTTGAATAAAAGGAAAATCTCTGAAAAGGGTTGTGAAGAAGAAGAGGAAGAGAAAGAAGAGGATCCAGAGTTGAAAGAGTTATTTGATGATATTGATAATTATGATGGTGATAATGATGACGGTGATGATCAGGGGGCAACAGGATTAATAATTGTGAAGCCGTCTACTCAACATACTCTCGATGACTTCTTGAATGATGAGATGAATGAACAATAGGAAGATCAGCATCGCGAAGCTTCTTCTTCTGGTAAACAACATGCTGTTGATCAGGTATTCCTCACTCAACCTAAAGTCATTTGAGGGGGAGTTACAGGAGGTTAGATCGAGAGAATCTATGTTAGAGGAATTGGGGATGGACGATGGTCATATTGTCACACCCTGGCTTTGCGGAAGCGTGGTTAATTTGGTGTGACTTCTTAATACCATAGCTTAACCATAACAAAGCTATATGAAATAAAACCATGCAAGATCATCCATTCGATTAAGTTTTAAAAACCAATTACAATAACATTGTCTTAACGGAAACACATCCTAACGACATAAACATGGTTCAACAAACACAACACAACATAAGCATAGTTTAAGGACTGTGACTTGTCCAGGGAAGAGTCACATTCCCTAAACCCGGATGACCTCGTAACTAGTGCAGCGGGAAAACGTGTCATACCGCGCCAGATCCTTTAATTCCCTGAAATACATGTAAGTTGAAAAATCAACAATAATGTTGAGCGAGTTCATGTGTAAGAGTAAATAAACCGTTGTCAGTATAGAAATAATCCTGGTATGTAGCAAATAAGGGAATTGAGATCACCAATGGGTTGCAAAGCCACTGATATATGTGAAGTGCAAGTAGGGAGACTCAAACCTAGCAGATTTATGCGTTGGGCACAAAGTCACCCCGAGGTCCGTTTCTAGTTTGGCCTGGGGCTGGGCTCGCTACACCCAGATAGATCTACCGCTCCTGTACCTCGGTCCTACCATGAGGACTAATGGCCTCATATTGCTCCTACCCACTCACATGATCTAAGTAGTAAACCTCCTTACGCTAACCATACCATGTATAAAGTACTTGTAATCAAAGTAACATGTATTCCACCCCCACAGTTTAGAAAACTGAAAACAGTTAAGAGAAAAGGGGGACATGAACTCACAGTGGTGCGTCTCTACCAAGTATGTCTCCTGATCAAGCAGCTGTGTGACGACCTACACGTACTAATTCTATTAGACGGACGGTCGTGCCTTAGCTTTATGGTTTAAGTTTTTGGGAAATAGTTAGACAACTATTTCGTGTTTACATTTAGTAAATACTTGGTAATCATTTTCCTTCCCAAGGATGGGGGATTTAATACATGTGCGTTCGTATAATTTCGAAATATATTATTAAGTCTCACTTAAAATATATTTTATTTCTAACTCCAAAATATAAATATTCTTCTCAAAAATATTATATTTTCTATTACATAAATTTTCCCAAAATAATACTTTAACAAAAATACGCGTTAAGTCATATTTTCTCAAAATGCGTAAGTTACGTTTTAATGATCGAGTGGTAATAATAATTACCGGTGTAACTTATATATTTATCGTAGAGACGTTCGTATTGTTTTGGATCCATTAACATTCGATAGTATTATTTTTACCCTAAAAATAATACTAGTATTTTCACAAAATAATCATAAACACATATCAAGTGACTTTACGAAAAATATATATACTAAATATATTTTTACCAAGTTTTATTCTGTGAAATCCCACCTCCGATGTTTTGTAAATAAAGTCGTGGCGAAATCTACAAGTCGAAAAGTATTTCTAACACTTATAGTGAAAATAATTCTAAGTGTTAGGATTTTAGAAAAATTTCGCCAGAGTTTCCTCTGTAACTGGAGGTGGCCACGCTTTCAAGCGTATCATTTTCTTTTATAAATCAAATCAACAATTTCCTTATTTAACCAAAACAACGTTCAAGACAACAAACTAGTCAACAAATATATATAAGTCGCAAAAATCACATGAACTTGTGGTTTTCTAAAATTATGAAGTAAATCCCATTACTTTTAGCGGATCTCTATATAAATCCATCCGATTTTGTAAAAACCTCGTTTTTAGAGAAATCCCGTTTTTACAACTTTTCGTCATCTTTTACAAAAATAGTTATTTTGTCGAAAGTGTGTGCTACACAAGTGTTTACACACTTGTGTGTCCTAAAAATCATTCGTGTTAGTGTAAGATCCGTCTTTAGAAAACACGATTTCTTTGATACTTGGTTCTTTGAAAATACCGCTTGTAGATACGTAGATCTACTAGTTTTAAACATTATTTCACAAGCAAAATCGCTTTTACACAAGTTCATGATTCGTGTGTGGTAGAGTTTCATCCTTTAACCCTTGTTACTTCCAAAACAACCTTATGTCGTGATCCAAGATCATGACCAATCCGGGTTAAACGATGATCCGAGCTACCACAACATAGATCGGGTCCAAATAACTACACAAATCAAGTACTACAAGTTTTACACAACAAACAAGCTTTTAACCATCACTTTTAGTGTTTTTAGTAGACTTTCATGTTTCAACTTGCATGTTTATGAGTTTTAACCGTTACAAATCATTTTAACCATCTTAAAATAGTTCGAGAAGGTGATTTAAGCAACTTACTACTAGCTCGAGGCTAGGGAAGAATCTAGACGCAAAGTGAGAGGATAAAAGCAACGAGTAGAGGTCCTTCGCCTTCCGAATGCACCAAGACTCCTTATACGTGATCCTTAACGCTTGTGTGAACTTGGAATGTGAAGATCAAAATCGAAAATATGATGGGTGTTGAAGGGGGGGTTCGGCCGTGAGCTTTCTAGAGAGAGGGAGGGAGTGTTGTTGTGAGTTGTGAGTTGTGTAGTGAATGATCATGTGTGCAAGAGTTAGAACTTATAGGCAAAGTTAAGGTCATGGTCCATTGGATTTTATGCTACTTAGATATTAAACAAGAAGATTAAAATAATCATAAGGTACAAAGGGTGTCCCCCCTCTTGGGGACGGTTTGGTTAAGGGGGGGGGGGTAGCTAGTTCAAATCCAACTAAACACCAAGTATGTAGTTAGGTTAATCTAGTTAAGTTAAGTGATTAACCCGGTTAGTAGTGTGTCATGCGTTATGGCGTGGGTTAGGGTATTCAGGGACCCTAACTGGCTCAGAAAAAGAAAAATAATGTCATTAACAATATTTTCATGTTCTGGGTATAGTCCGGTTGTTCGGTTGGATAGTAATCCGTTAAAGTGCTTAACAAAGCTTTAAAGTGTCGTTATTATTATTTTTAGTGACACAACTTATTCCTGACACTTTGGAAAGTGTCTAGTAATATTTTTCTCATGTTTTGGCACTTTATTAGTCAGCTAAAAGCTGGATTGTTTATTAAAGTGCTGAGTTTTTGTGCTTAGAGCACGTTTTAGGCACATCCAGTCATTGTAACTTATTCCTAGAGACGCAGTTCTACAACCCTTGTATCCCTACACTCACCACTAGTGTAGTAAAATATTTCTGGCTCATACAGGCCTTAGAGGCAGTGTCTGCCTGATGCTGGCTTTATCAACATGTTCAATAGGTTATCCGTTCATAGTGCTACTGTGCTTTTTGTGCATCATGTTTGTCACTAAGGTTTAGCATGTAAATAATGTAGTGACGGTAAGTAAAGTATGACGCAGCTACATGCATGTATTAAAAATCAAATAGCAGTTCATCAGTAATTTCAAACAAGTACAGTAATTAAGCAGTAATTAATTATTAATTAAGTCGTACGGATACCTGGTTTAGTGAGGGTTGTCACATTCTCCCCCCGTTAGAAAAATTTCATCCCAAAATTTTAAGTTCTGCTTGTAGATGCAGGGTTCTTAGGAAATAGGTGGGGGTATTTCTCTTTCATCCGGTCCTCACGCTCCCAGGTGTATTCAGGACCATGTCTGGCATTCCAACGCACCTTGACGAGCTTGACACTGCTCCGGCGGGTCTTGTTTACTTTCCAATCTGTAACCTCAACCGGTTCTTTAACGAAATGGAGCGTGTCGTCAACATGAATCTCGTCGATGGGAATGGCAATGGTATCATGAGTTGGACTTTTCTTCAGGTTGGATACATGAAATGTATCGTGAAATGAATGGAGTTCGGCAGGCAAGTCCAACTTGTATGCTACCAGTCCTATTCTTTCCAAAATTCTGAAAGGACCAATGTAGCACGGATTTAACTTCCCACGCTTTCCGAAGCGTGCCACACCCTTCCAGGGTGAAACTTTCAATAAAACCATTTCTCCAACTTGAAATTCCAAGTGTTTCCGGTTTGGATCTGCATAGGCTTTCTGTCTGCGGCGAGCGGCTTCGATGCGTTTTAGAATCTGCGCAATCTTGTCTTTCGTCTCTTGGACGATTTCGGGACCAGCAAGCTGCCTATCACCTGCGTCAGCCCAGCATAGGGGTGATCGACACTTGCGTCCGTAAAGGGCTTCAAATGGCGCGACACCAATACTGGTGTGGTAGCTGTTGTTGTATGAAAATTCGACCAAAGGCAAATGCTTATCCCAGTTACCGCCCAAACCCATAACACACGCTCTCAGCATGTCTTCCAAAGTCTGTATCGTTCGCTCGCTTTGACCGTCAGTTTGCGGATGAAACGCAGTGCTCAGATTTAATTGTGAGCCAAAAGCTTCTTGGAAGGATTGCCATATCCTTGACACAAACCTTCCGTCTCTATCAGAGATGATCGAGAGAGGTACTCCATGACGTGCGACGATCTCTCTCATGTAAATTTCAGCCAACTTGCTCGTATTATCCTTCTCTCTGATAGGTAAGAAGTGTGCTGACTTCGTTAATCGATCCACTATCACCCAAATAGTGTCATGGCCTCTTGGTGTTCTTGGCAATTTTGTAATAAAATCCATTGAGATTTGTTCCCATTTCCACTTGGGAATCTCAGGTTGTTGCAGAAGTCCTGAAGGCTTCTGGTATTCCGCTTTCACCTTAGCACACGTTAGACACTTGCTCACATAAACAGCAACATCGCCTTTCATCCTAGGCCACCAATAGTAACCCTTGAGATCTTGGTACATCTTATCCGCTCCTTGATGGATAGAGTACCGCGATTTGTGAGCTTCATCGAAAATAACCTTCCTTAAACCTCCAAACAAAGGAACCCAAATCCTTTTCTCAAAACATGACGTTCCTTCCTCGTTTGGTACCAGTAGCTTCTCCATCCCACGGAGATATTCTTCTTCAGTTTCCTTCCTTGAGAGCTTCTTTCTGCGCGGCACGAATGCGCAAGGAAAGATCGGTTTGGATAATCATTTCTAAAGCCCTAACCCTTATGGGCTTGATCCTCTCCTTTCGACTTAGGGCATCGGCGACCACATTCGCCTTCCCTGGATGATACTTTATCTCGCAGTCGTAATCGTTCAGCAACTCAACCCAACGTCTTTGCCTCATATTCAGCTCCTTCTGGTTGAATATGTGTTGTAGGCTCTTGTGATCTGTAAAATTGTACACTTTATACCATAAAGGTAGTGTCTCCAGATCTTTAATGCAAAAACCACTGCGCCAAGTTCCAAATCATGTGTGGTATAGTTCCTTTCGTGCACTTTCAATTGACGTGATGCGTAAGCAATAACCTTTTGGCGTTGCATAAACACACAACCCAATCCTTGACATGAGGCATCACAGTATACCACAAAATCATCTGTACCTTCCGGTAGTGCTAAGATTGGCGCATTACAGAGCTTATCCTTCAATATCTGGAACGCTTCTTCCTGTTTGATTGCCCAATCAAACTTCTTATCTTTCTGCGTGAGGAGCGTCAATGGTTGAGCGATCTTTGAAAAATCCTCAATGAACCTTCGATAGTAGCCAGCCAAACCCAAGAATTGTCGAATCTCGGTTGGCGTCTTTGGCGTTTCCCAATTCTTGATCGCTTCGATCTTGGTTGGATCCACATGGATTCCATCTCCATTTACCACATGTCTAAGAAATTGGACTTCACGTAGCCAAAATTCGCACTTAGAGAGTTTGGCATACAGCTGTTCTTTCTTTAGCAGCTCCAAAATAGCTCTTAGATGCTGTTCGTGCTCAGCCTTTGTCCTTGAATAAATCAAGATGTCGTCGATAAACACAATCACGAACTTGTCCAAGTACGGCTTGCAAACTCTATTCATCAAATCCATAAAGACTGCAGGTGCGTTTGTCAACCCAAACGGCATAACTAGGAACTCGTAGTGCCCGTAACGAGTTCTGAAGGTTGTTTTTGGGATACTCTCCTCTTGTATCCTTAACTGATGGTATCCAGATCGAAGATCGATCTTTGAATAGAAGCTTGAACCTTGCAGTTGGTCAAACAGATCATCAATTCTTGGCAGAGGATATCTATTCTTGATCGTCAGCTTGTTCAATTCCCGGTAGTCTATGCACATACGAAAACTACCGTCCTTCTTCTTGACAAACAAAACTGGAGCTCCCCAAGGCGAGAAGCTTGGTCGGATAAATCCCTTGTCTAACAACTCTTGAAGTTGTGTCGACAGTTCCTGCATCTCAGACGGAGCAAGTCTATAAGGTGCCTTAGCCATAGGCGCGGCGCCTGGAACTAAGTCAATGCGGAACTCTACTTGTCTCTGAGGTGGCAGTCCAGGTAAGTCCTCTGGGAAGACTTCTGGATATTCCCTCACGACAGGGATGTCTTCTATTCTTGGCTCAGCAGCCTTCTTATCCACAATGTGTGCCAGGAAGGCAACACATCCCTTCTGCAAACACTTTCGCGCTTTCAGGCAGCTGATAATTCTTAACGGCGTATCACGCTTCTCACCATGAACCACAATTGTTTCACCATCTTCGGTTGGGATACGAACGACCTTTTCGCGACAAACTATTTCAGCCTTGTTGCCTGATAACCAATCCATTCCTACCACCACGTCGAAGCTTCCCAGCTGGACTGGTAGTAGATCCAAAGCAAACTCACGCTCTCCCAATTCGATCACACAACCTCTGATAACTTCATTGGCCTCTACTATCTTTCCATTAGCTAATTCGATTGAGTACGGAATATCTAATTTACTAGCGGCTAAACCAAGCATATTCTTAAATTCTAACGATACGAAGCTATAATCGGCGCCAGTATCAAATAAAACGGATGCATAGCGTTGGTTTACAGGGAACGTACCAGTAACGACATTGGGATCCTGGCGCACTTCCCTCGCTTCGATATGGAACACTCTTCCACGGGCTTGGTTTAACTCTGGGCAGTTCCTCTTAAAGTGCCCGATATCACCACAGTTAAAGCATCCAGGTCTTTGCCCGTTTCCACCTCCATTTCCAGCTTGGTTATTCCTTTGGTTATGATTCACAGCGCCCGCTTGATTCACATTGTTGCCTCGATTCCCCTTACCTCCATTGTTTCCTTGTGGGCGATTTCCAATTCCACCCCGGTTATTGTTTCTGTTTCCAAATCCTCCTTGGCCTCCCTGACCAACAGTGGCCCAACAAGAATCCTTCAAGTGGCCAGGTTTCCCACACGCTTCACATACCTTCAAACCACATCGGCCAGAATGGTGACGCTGGCAGGTGTTGCACTTGGGCTGGGTGCCCATATATCCCTTTCCTTTCTTTCCACCACCAGCTGTAACCTGAGCTGGCGCGTTTGGCTCTCCTTTCTTAGCAACTCCACTAATGCCTGGATGACTCGACGTGAGTCTCTTTCTTCTTTGTCTCGATCTCACCAAACTTGTTCAGGCGGATAGCCTCCTCAGTGAGAGCCACGCTCAAATCGATTGCCTCAGTGATTGCTGCAGGCTTGGAGGAGGTCACCATGCTTATGATTTGAGGAGCTAATCCCCAAATGAAGCGTTCAATCCGCTTGAATTCTGGAGTGACCATATAGGGTACCACATGATACAGGTCGTGGAATCTCTGAACATACTCCGCGATTTTGGGACCGTCCATCCTCAAATGCCAAAACTCAGTCTCCAACCTTTGTATCTCAACATGAGAACAATACTTCTTTCTCATCAACTCCTTTAACTCAGCCCAGGTCAATGCGTAAGCAGCGGCTTCACCAAGAGTTAGCATTTGTAAGTTTCACCAGGACAGGGCTCCGTTCAAGAATAGCCCAGAAATGTAGGTAACTTGCTGGTCTAGAGTGCACTTGCTCATTTGGAGAACAGAGTCTGTTTTCTCGGCCCATCTTACAGAAGCAACAGCACCTACAATGCCGTCGAATTTTACGGGCTTGCAGTCTAGGAACTGCCTGTAAGTGCACCCATGTGGTGGATTGTTATTGTCGTTATTGTTAGAATTACTTCCGCTAGTTCCTCCTGGTGAGGCTGTGTACTGTGTAATGGCGGCAGCGATGATTTGTTGAAGTCCTGCCTCGTTGGCAGGCATGCGCGGATCGCTTTTTGGTGGCATCTTCTAAAAGATGGTTCACGTTGGTCAGGTGATAGTAAGTAAAGTGTACGTATGTAATATCAACACATAACCTCTCATGTTAAAAATAAATCACTCCTATCGATAGCCTCTGTAATGGTTGAGGGCTTCGAGGTAGTAACCATACCCCGGATCTGGGGTGCAAGTTTTCAAATGAATCGTTCAATCATTTTGAACTCCGGTTTGACCAAGTAGGGGACGACCCTAGACAAGTCGTGAGATTGCTGGACGTATTCAGGAATCTCTGGTCCGTCCATTTTCAATTCCAGAACTCCACCTCAAGCTTCTGGATTCCAGCCCTAGAGTTGTATTTCTTCTTCATCATTCCTTTGAGCTCGTCCCAGCTCAGTGCATAAGCAGCATCTGTGCCAAGGGTCTGAACCTGAAGGTTCCATCATGAGAGTGTGTCATCTAGAACTAACCCCGAGGTATAGGTAACACTCTGTTGGGGCGAACCGTTACTCATTCTTGGAATGGAGTCAATCTTTTCGGACCAACGAACAAATGCAACGGCGCCTCCTGTTCCGTCAAAGTTCAAAGGCTTGCAGTTCAGGAACTGTTTATAGGTGCAACCAGTTGGAGGGTTATTTCCAGTAATGCCATCGTTGTGCTTAGAGCGGAGGGCTTCATGTCGTGCATTTGCCTGTGAGATGCGTTCTTGCAGCTCGGCTTCTGTCCTTGGCAACGTACTAGTGTTTGTGTCACGTCTGGGTGACATTCTCTTTTGTCGAAGTGGTGTGAAGCGGGTTAGACAACGTTTCAATTGTCTATGAGATATGTAGCACCATAAGCCATCATGTAATCACCCAATTTCACACGCAAATATACTCAATGTATGAGTGGGGAAATAAATTTCTGAGCCTTCGCATAGGCTTGCCAATTTGGCTTGTTGCTTGTAATAGAATGAACTCGAGGCTACATCGCCTTGCCTTGGTCATTCGTGTTTTAGATATTTCCTGCTACATTGGTTTTCATTAGCTTGACCCGCAGAGTCCACCAGGCTTTCTGTGCACTACAAGTCGTTATTACGTGGGCCCCCGTAATAATAAATTGTCTTGCACAGTTACCCCAATTTTCTCTCATCCAAGCAGATGATCAATCAAGGAGCAACAGCAGGTGCATTGGCATGAACAGGGTCATGCTCCAATGCGGGGTCAGGAGCAACGCCTAGCTCAGGGGCCACAGCCGGCTCCGGATCAACAAACTCCATCTCAAAATCAGCTGGATCAACAAACATAGGGTCGACAGGGACTACAGAATCCTCCAAGGGCCGGTCTAAGTGTATGAACTCAATGTCATGGTCTGGATCAAAACCAGGTGGAAAAACAGAATCGTCCTCAATATCGCGATCAAACTCAATGCTGTGTGCGTGAACTGGTGTAGCTGATGATGCCATACCAGGGTCGGCGTCGTGTGAGTGGTGCTGCACTCCCGGTGTATGCAAAGATGCGGACGTCACGGTCTTAAATGAGTCTGGGATAGGTGAGTGGGCATGAGCCTCTTCTTGCAGGAGCGTCAGCAAGCGGTAGGCTATCACCAGCAGCAATAGGGCCTCGCCCTCGAATGGGTCCCCCTCTAATAGATCGTTATCGTCGTCAGAGACAACGTCGGGGGGGGGGGGGGCATCTCAACAACGGGATAAGCGGCAAGGGGCACATGAGCAGGGACCACCGCGAGTGGCAAATTCCCAACAAGATGGCCATCAGCAGTCTCTGCTATGACATCAGGCAGCGCAAAGGGCTGAAAGTCGTCATCGTCGGTGCCAGTAGTATCGGAAATGTACACCTCGTGCTCTGATGAGACTATGTCGTCTGATACTATGGCCATGGGATTCGTAGTGTCCATCTTTCTAGTACATGATGAAGGCATGACGTTTGTAACACAAACACACATACGTATAACAATCAATCATATAATCATATAAACACATTAGTCACCAAGTAGGAAATCAAATAATTCTCCTAGTCCCACTAGCCTCCCAGCCTCCCAGACTGATCTTCCTAGTCCCACTAGCCAATTCTCCTAGTCCCACTAGCCAATTCTCCTAGTCCCACTAGCCATTTCTCCTAGTCCCACTAGCCAACTACCTCGGCCTCCCAGACCGAGCCTCGGCCTTCCAGACCGAGCCTAAAATAATAAATAAAATATGCTCAACATTTGTTTATAAAAAGTTTTGGATCTGGACTTAAGTGGTATGTAGTGTAAAAATGTTTTCGTGAGAGCCCTAGTGATCATAGTCTTGACTCGAGAAGGAATCCTAGTTCGCTATGATCAGAGCTCTATTACCAAGCTGTCACACCCTGGCTTTGCGGAAGCGTGGTTAATTTGGTGTGACTTCTTAATACCATAGCTTAACCATAACAAAGCTATATGAAATAAAACCATGCAAGATCATCCATTCGATTAAGTTTTAAAAACCAATTACAATAACATTGTCTTAACGGAAACACATCCTAACGACATAAACATGGTTCAACAAACACAACACAACATAAGCATAGTTTAAGGACTGTGACTTGTCCAGGGAAGAGTCACATTCCCTAAACCCGGATGACCTCGTAACTAGTGCAGCGGGAAAACGTGTCATACCGCGCCAGATCCTTTAATTCCCTTAAATACATGTAAGTTGAAAAATCAACAATAATGTTGAGCGAGTTCATGTGTAAGAGTAAATAAACCGTTGTCAGTATAGAAATAATCCTGGTATGTAGCAAATAAGGGAATTGAGATCACCAATGGGTTGCAAAGCCACTGATATATGTGAAGTGCAAGTAGGGAG
Source organism: Helianthus tuberosus (assembly GCA_030545235.1). Classification (NCBI taxonomy): domain Eukaryota; kingdom Viridiplantae; phylum Streptophyta; class Magnoliopsida; order Asterales; family Asteraceae; genus Helianthus; species Helianthus tuberosus. Next base: position 103,821,356 of record CM060371.1, on the reverse strand, counting down.
ACTCAAACCTAGCAGATTTATGCGTTGGACACAAAGTCACCCCGAGGTCCGTTTCTAGTTTGGCCTGGGGCTGGGCTCGCTACACCCAGATAGATCTACTGCTCCTGTACCTCGGTCCTACCATGAGGACTAATGGCCTCATATTGCTCCTACCCACTCACATGATCTAAGTAGTAAACCTCCTTACGCTAACCATACCATGTATAAAGTACTTGTAATCAAAGTAACATGTATTCCACCCCCGTAGTTTAGAAAACTGAAAACAGTTAAGAGAAAAGGGGGACATGAACTCACAGTGGTGCGTCTCTACCAAGTATGTCTCCTGATCAAGCAGCTGTGTGACGACCTACACGTACTAATTCTATTAGACGGACGGGCGTGTCTTAGCTTTATGGTTTAAGTTTTTGGGAAATAGTTAGACAACTATTTCGTGTTTACATTTAGTAAATACTTGGTAATCATTTTCCTTCCCAAGGATGGGGGATTTAATACATGTGCGTTCGTATAATTTCGAAATATATTATTAAGTCTCACTTAAAATATATTTTATTTCTAACTCCAAAATATAAATATTCTTCTCAAAAATATTATATTTTCTATTACATAAATTTTCCCAAAATAATACTTTAACAAAAATACGCGTTAAGTCATATTTTCTCAAAATGCGTAAGTTACGTTTTAATGATTGAGTGGTAATAATAATTACCGGTGTAACTTATATATTTATCGTAGAGACGTTCGTATTGTTTTGGATCCATTAACATTCGATAGTATTATTTTTACCCTAAAAATAATACTAGTATTTTCACAAAATAATCATAAACACATATCAAGTGACTTTACGAAAAATATATATACTAAATATATTTTTACCAAGTTTTATTCTGTGAAATCCCACCTCCGATGTTTTGTAAATAAAGTCGTGGCGAAATCTACAAGTCGAAAAGTATTTCTAACACTTATAGTGAAAATAATTCTAAGTGTTAGGATTTTAGAAAAATTTCGCCAGAGTTTCCTCTGTAACTGGAGGTGGCCACGCTTTCAAGCGTATCATTTTCTTTTATAAATCAAATCAACAATTTCCTTATTTAACCAAAACAACGTTCAAGACAACAAACTAGTCAACAAATATATATAAGTCGCAAAAATCACATGAACTTGTGGTTTTCTAAAATTATGAAGTAAATCCCATTACTTTTAGCAGATCTCTATATAAATCCATCCGATTTTGTAAAAACCTCGTTTTTAGAGAAATCCCGTTTTTACAACTTTTCGTCATCTTTTACAAAAATAGTTATTTTGTCGAAAGTGTGTGCTACACAAGTGTTTACACACTTGTGTGTCCTAAAAATCATTCGTGTTAGTGTAAGATCCATCTTTAGAAAACATGATTTCTTTGATACTTGGTTCTTTGAAAATACCGCTTGTAGATACGTAGATCTACTAGTTTTAAACACTATTTCACAAGCAAAATCGCTTTTACACAAGTTCATGATTCGTGTGTGGTAGAGTTTCATCCTTTAACCCTTGTTACTTCCAAAACAACCTTATGTCGTGATCCAAGATCATGACCAATCCGGGTTAAACGATGATCCGAGCTACCAAAACATAGATCGGGTCCAAATAACTACACAAATCAAAAACTACAAGTTTTACACAACAAACAAGCTTTTAACCATCACTTTTAGTGTTTTTAGTAGACTTTCATGTTTCAACTTGCATGTTTACGAGTTTTAACCGTTACAAATCATTTTAACCATCTTAAAATAGTTCGAGAAGGTGATTTAAGCAACTTACTACTAGCTCGAGGCTAGGGAAGAATCTAGACGCAAAGTGAGAGGATAAAAGCAACGAGTAGAGGTCCTTCGCCTTCCGAATGCACCAAGACTCCTTATACGTGATCCTTAACGCTTGTGTGAACTTGGAATGTGAAGATCAAAATCGAAAATATGATGGGTGTTGATGGGGGGGGGGGTTCGGCCGTGAGCTTTCTAGAGAGAGGGAGGGAGTGTTGTTGTGAGTTGTGTAGTGAATGATCATGTGTGCAAGAGTTAGAACTTATAGGCAAAGTTAAGGTCATGGTCCATTGGATTTTATGCTACTTAGATATTAAACAAGAAGATTAAAATAATCATAAGGGTACAAAGGGTGTCCCCCTCTTGGGGACGGTTTGGTTAAGGGGGGGGGGGGTAGCTAGTTCAAATCCAACTAAACACCAAGTATGTAGTTAGGTTAATCTAGTTAAGTTAAGTGATTAACCCGGTTAGTAGTGTGTCATGCGTTATGGCGTGGGTTAGGGTATTCAGGGACCCTAACTGGCTCAGAAAAAGAAAAATAATGTCATTAACAATATTTTCATGTTCCGGGTATAGTCCGGTTGTTCGGTTGGATAGTAATCCGTTAAAGTGCTTAACAAAGCTTTAAAGTGTCGTTATTATTATTTTTAGTGACACAACTTATTCCTGACACTTTGGAAAGTGTCTAGTAATATTTTTCTCATGTTTTGGCACTTTATTAGTCAGCTAAAAGCTGGATTGTTTATTAAAGTGCTGAGTTTTTGTGCTTAGAGCACGTTTTAGGCACATCCAGTCATTGTAACTTATTCCTAGAGACGCAGTTCTACAACCCTTGTATCCCTACACTCACCACTAGTGTAGTAAAATATTTCTGGCTCATACAGGCCTTAGAGGCAGTGTCTGCCTGATGCTGGCTTTATCAGCATGTTCAATAGGTTATCCGTTCATAGTGCTACTGTGCTTTTTGTGCATCATGTTTGTCACTAAGGTTTAGCATGTAAATAATGTAGTGAAAGTAAGTAAAGTATGATCCAGGTACATGCATGTATCAAAAATCAAATAGCAGTTCATCAGTAATTTCAAACAAGCACAGTAATTAAGCAGTAATTAATTATTAATTAAGTCGTACGGATACCTGGTTTAGTGAGGGTTGTCACACATATGAAGTTTGATATAGAAGATGAGATTCCACCATCACCTGAAAGAGAATATTCTTTTACGTTTGTCAATGAAGCTGATAATTTGAAGGATGTAATAATTGAAGAGGGGTCTGATGTTTTTGATGAAGACACACCTTTTCATTATTCGGGTGTTGATGATACATTTCCTACTTTCGCTGAACTATTCAAGTCACACAATGAAGAGGAGTCTAGAAGGAAAGTAGTGGAAAGGATTAGCATTGAAGGTATTCCTGAGGTTGTTCCATAAGAAGAGTTACTTGAAGGCAGAAAGAAATGTTTTAAAGTAATGCCTAAGGAGAGGAAGTACAAGAGGCCTTTACAGTATTTCACAGATCATCCAGAAAAATCTCTGGGTGATATTCTTTATTGGGGCTATCTTGAAGATTTACAAGTATATGCAATTCGTAGAGAGCATGGAGTGCAGTACTTCGAGTTCTTATCTGATATAAAGACACTTCCATGGTGGGATGTTGAAGAGCTTGTTCAAACAAAGAACATCAAACAGTTCTACTATGGTTTGGATGTCAAGATGCATGATCAGAAATTGTGGAACTATATTAAACTGCAAGCTAAGAACAAATTTCCAGATTGGAAGCCTCACTATCCTGAACAAATCGTCAAGTATGATCCAATCACTGGAGAGAAAGACATAACTTCGAAGATAAAGCCTCCAAGATGCCTGAAAAACATACCGCTACGTGCTATGGACCAAGATTTCCATGAAGACTTTAAGGGTTGGATATATAATCAAAGCACAGTGGCAGTGATTTCTCTATATGATAAGAAAACAGGTGAAACAAGGCGCATCAACGTGTTAGATCCGATGTGGCTTGTGAATTGCTCGAAGAAAGACATCGATTGCCTGTTCTTCAACAAGATAGTTTATGATGGGCCAGACAGAGCACAAGCGCAACAGTATCAGAAAATGGTGAATCTTTGCTTTGCAAAAGACATAAACTCTGGAAGGTACTGGCAGACGAAGTTCAGAGATATAGAGTTGGAGGAATTCTTGAAGAAGGAGAAAAGGAGTGAAAAGTTAAAGAAGATCAGAGAAAGAGCTGCAGTATTGGGTCGCAGAAAGTTTGAAAGGCCTCCACCGACAGATCAAACACCGATAGAATCTCAAGAGAACAAAAGTCCAAGATGGGATAGAAAGAGGGATGGAGATCCAGAATACAGAAAGTATTGGAATGAAATCGGTAGGCCTTTGAGGCGTAAGATGTTATCAGAAAGGGCAGAGAAAAGAAGGTAGAAAGCTCGAGAGAGCAGATGCAGCAGGAAGACACGTTAAAACTATACAGGAAGGAAGACTGCAGCTACATCCAAGGGGGAGTTTGTAGGTGCAATATGTCTATAGCTTCTGTCTGTATCGAGTCTATATTTTGTCCTATATGTGTCTATGTATAGTTTTGTGTAAATGTTATATTATAACTGGACAAAACAGGAGCGAAACGTAAGTTGTAAAGCTCATCCGGTCGGATGGCTTGGGTCATCCGGATGGATGAACCTCCGACCGGATGGCGTTAGCTCTCCTAGTTTGTCTATAAATAGGGACTTAGGGGTCACTATGTTAGAACTTTTGGCAGTCTCTTGTAGCGAAGCTCTGTCCAGATCTCTACGGAACCTTGTACTTTCACAATTACTGAATGAGATTGGAAGTGTTAACCATTGATTTCGTTGTTGATTCATCTTTGACATTGCATACGGATTCCGCACGTCTGCATTGATCGATCCAATCTTTGTTCTTCATACGAAACCGATTCATACAACACTCAAACCAATTGTGACATCTGTGCTTGTGTAAACATTGTACAAACTCTGAAAAATTCAAATATCAATAAAACAATGTGTTTTAATCCCAATATTTGTTTATTTATGTTTAACATTTTGCACGTTTTGATTTTTGTTCGATTTTAAACTCTATATCGCTTTCTGGAAAGTTATACGCAAACTGATGCGTAAACTTAATCAGTTTAATGCGATAAACACTCCAGAACAGCAACATAAGCTTAACATACCTTAAATAACCTTTACATAACTTAGAAATAAGTTTTAAAGGGTTTGGTGTGGCAAAAACAAGTTTGTTCGCTCACAGGGACTATTTGCGTCAAACTGTAAAAGTCTGCTATTTTGTATGGCAACGTACATTCTGGAACATGATCATAAGCTAAACATACCATAAATAACCTTAACATGGCTTAGAAATAAGCTTTGACGGGTTCGGTATGCGAAAATGCGCTTATTTGATCACAGGGACTAAAAGCGTCAAAAACTGCGTAAGTTTGCATTTACGCGCATATCTTACGTTCTGACCACATCCGGACATCCAAAAAATTTTGTAGTCACTAAAATATTTTATTTTAGTGATAGGAATGCAAAAATACCATTCGTCGCTTAATTTGGATCGTTTTCGCGTCCGTTTGAGTTTCATCGTAATTAACCGAATAATGCGACCGTACGACCAAACGAACCAACATCCGTGATATTTCCGAGCATATTTTGAGACCCCTATGCTTTAACATCCTTTTAGAGCCTTGAAAATGGCATAACGGAGGTTAAATACGTAAAAATGCAAGTTAGTGTGTGTAGGGACTGTTTCTGCCATTTTTGAAAATTCTGAACCTGCAGCTAGGCCGTAGCGTCGCGCCACAGCAAAGGGGTGTTGCTGTCACGGCACGTGACTCCCCTATATTGACAGAAACTCCATTTTTGAGCTCCATTTTTGAACACCGGGCTTACACTGACAGATATGAGGAGTTAAGCTTGCTCTGTCCAACGATGGTCACGCCTTTGGATAAGGCAATTGAGAAATACATAGACGGTTTGCCAGATCCTGTTCAGGATATCGTTACTGGCAGCAACCCTACTACCGTCCGACAGGCCATTGAGCTAGCTGCAACCCTAACCGACTCTCAAGTCAAGAAGGGTAAACTTCACAGGAAGGATGACAAGAAACAGAAACAGTTTGATAACACCAAGGAACAAAAGGGTAAAAAGGCTGAGTCCTCAAAGAAATCTAGGAAGCGTAAGGCTTCTAAGAATTTTGCTGTTACTGTTCAGAAAAACAAGGCAACACAGAATCAGCCTGCACAACCTGCTGCCAAGAGGCAGTACGTTGGCAATGCACCTCTGTGCAACAAGTGTAACAGCCACCACCAACCACATGTGCAATGCCGCATCTTCACAAACTGTGGTAAGTCTGGTCATCTTGAAAACACCTGCCGCTTTTCTCCTAACCAAAATCAGGCAGCACAAAACCCTGCAAAAAACCCTGCCCAGCAGCCTGCACGACCTCACTACCCGCCTGGTTCATGTTACAACTGTGGGGATCTGACCCACTATAGGAACAACTGCCCGAAGTTGGCAAACGCAAATCAGGCATAGGCTCGTGGTCGAGCTTTCAATTTAAATGCAAATGAGGCACGTGCAGATAACGAAGTGGTGAACGGTACGTTCTTTGTTAACAACTAACCTGCTTCTGTTCTTTTTTATTCGGGTGCCGATAAGAGTTTTGTGTCCTTAGCTTTTGAGCTTTTACTTTCATAACTAGAACAAAACTAGGAAAGCCCTTGAAAGTAGAAGTAGCTAGTGGTGAACCCGTTATACTTGATTATGTCCTTCGGAATTGCCAGTTGAACCTTAACAACCATCTTTTTCCTATTGACCTCACGCCGATGCAACTTGGGAGCTTCGATGCTATAGTAGGAATGGATTGGTTAGCCAAATACCATCCAGAGATGGTTTGTTTTGAGAAGATTGTCCGTGTACCGCTTTCGACTGGTGAGATCTTAGAAGTTCGTGGGGAGAAACCTGTTAGTAGTCTTAAGCTTATGTCTTGTACCCAAGCCCAAAAATACCTACGAAAGAAATATGTGGCATTCTTGGCACATGTCGTAGAGGAGAAAGGCAAGGGTAAGACTATTCAAGATATCCCTGTTGTTCGGGATTATCCTGAGGTATTTCCTGAAGAATTACCTGGTTTACCCCATGTACGCCAACTTGAGTTCCATATTGATCTTGTACCTGGCGCTAATCCCATTGCTAAATCACCTTACCGTCTTGCACCATCTGAGATGCAAGAGTTATCTAAACAGCTTCAGGAGCTTTCTGACAAAGGATTCATTCGTCCGAGCTTTTCACCTTGGGGCGCTCCTGTCCTATTTGTGAAAAAGAAAGATGGATCTTTCAGGATGTGTATCGATTATCGTGAGCTCAACAAGCTCACCATCAAGAGTCGATATCCCCTACCCCGCATTGATGATCTCTTTGATCAGTTACAGGGTGCTACTTGCTTTTCAAAGATTGGTCTACGTTATGGGTATCATCAACTATGTGTACTTGAAGAAGATATTCCCAAGACAGCTTTTCGCACAAGATATGGTCATTATGAGTTTACTGTTATGCCTTTCGGTTTAACTAATGCTCCTCCTGTTTTCATGGACTTGATGAATAGGGTTTGTAAGCCTTATTTAGACAGGTTAATCATTATTTTCATTGATGACATTTTGATCTATTCTAAGACACGAGCTGATCATGAACAACATCTCCGTCTTATAATGGATCTCCTAAAGAAAGAACAGCTTTTTGCCAAGTTCTCCAAATGCGAATTTTGGCTTAAGGAAGTTCAATTTTTGGGACACATTGTTAACAAACAAGGTATACATGTAGATCCCGCCAAAATCAGTGCGATTAAGGATTGGGATACACCTACTACTCCTACCAAGGTTCGTTCATTTCATGGTCTCGCTGGTTATTTCCACCGTTTTATTGAAAACTTCTCCAAGATCGCGGTTCCTCTCACTACTTTAAATCAGAAGAACAAATCTTTTGAGTGGGGATCCAAACAGGAAGAAGCTTTTCAGACCTTGAAACTGAAACTCTGCAATGCACCTATCTTATCTTTACCTGAGGGCAATGCCGACTTTGTCATATATTGTGATGCATCCAACTTAGGCCTTGGATGTGTTCTCATGCAAAGAAATAAAGTCATAGCCTATGCATCAAGACAGCTAAAGGTACACGAGAAAAACTTCACGACTCATGATCTTGAATTTGGTGCAGTAGTTTTTGCTCTCAAAATCTGGAGACACTACCTGTATGGTACAAAGTGTGTAATGTTCACTGACCACAAAAGTCTCAAGCATATTTTCAATCAGAAAGAACTCAACATGAGGCAACGACGTTGGGTTGAACTTCTAAACGACTATGATTGCAAAATTCGCTACCATCCTGGTAAGGCGAATGTCGTGCCTGACGCATTGAGTCGTAAGGAACATGTCAAGATTCACTGTGTTTGGGTTCGATCTGATATTCAAACCCCCATTCTCAGGCTCAACATACGTGTGTATCACAAGACTTGATGGGTAAGGAATTACCATATCACATTAAGCCTGATCTTGAACTGAAAGACAATGGGTTATACTATTTCATGGACCGTCTGTGGGTCCCAAGTCAAGACAATCTCCGCACCTTGCTAATGGATGAAGCACATAAGTCTCGTTATTCTATTCATCCTAGTGCAGACAAAATGTATTAGGATCTTCGAACCCAATACTGGTGGACGGGTATGAAGAAAGACATTGCCTTATATGTTTCCAAATGCCTTACTTGTCTCAAGGTTAAGGCAGAACATCAACATCCTTCTGGATTATTGGAGCAACCGGAGATACCGGTTTGGAAATGGGAAAACATTTCTATGGATCTCATTACCAAGCTGCCACGCACTAAAAGAGGTCATGACGCCATTTGGGTAGTTGTTAATCGTCTTACAAAGTCAGCACATTTCTTGCCGGTCCGTGAGGATCTATCTGCTGAAAAACTTGCTAAAATCTATGTGGATGAGATTGTATCCCGACATGGTGTTCCTTTGAACATTATATCTGACAGAGATGCTCGATTCTCGTCTCACTTTTGGAGAACCATGCAATCTGCCACAAACGGATGGTCAGTCTGAAAGAACAATCCAGACACTGGAGGATATGCTTAGAGCTTGTGTGATCGATTTTGGTGGTAGTTGGGATTCGCATCTACCGTTGATCGAATTCTCCTACAACAATAGTTATCACTCTAGCATCAACATGGCTCCTTTCAAGGTTTTATACGGACGAAAATGTCATTCACCGGTCTGCTGGAATGAGAAAGGTGAAGCTCAGCTTACTGGACCTGAACTCAGTCTAGAGACTACAGATAAGGTTAAGAAGATTTGCGATAACCTATAGACATCTAGAAGCCGTCAAAAGAGTTACGCGGATCGACGACGCAAGCCCTTAGAATTTCAAGTCGGTGATCACGTCCAACTCAAGGTATCCCCTTGGAAAGGTGTGATTAGATTTGGAAAGAAAGGAAAACTTGCACCACGATATGTTGGACCATTCAAGATCGTTGAAAGAATCGGAAAAGTAGCCTACAGACTAGAGCTACCTCCTGAACTTGGAAATGTTCATCCAACATTCCATGTGTCCAATCTCAAAAAATGTTTAGCTGGTGAGAACCTCCACATACCACTTGATGAAATTCGTGTTGATGACACGATGCACTTCGTTGAGAAACCTGTGGAAATCATGGACGGTGAAGTCAAAAAGCTCAAACGCAAGCGCATACCAATTGTTAAAGTTTGCTGGGAATCTAAACGTGGCCCATAATTTACTTGGGAATGTGAAGATCAGATGAAAGCGAAATATCCACATCTATTCTCACAAGTTTCCTCTAAATAAATTTCGGGACGAAATTTCCTAAAGTAGGGGAGACAGTGACATATGTGCTTGTGTAAACATTGTACAAACTTTGAACAATTCAAATATCAATAAAACAATGTGTTTTGATCCCAATATTTGTTTATTTATGGTTAACATTTTGCACGTTTTGATTTTTGTTCGATTTTAAACTCTATATCGCTTTCTGGAAAGTTATACGCAAAATGATGCGTAAACACAATCAGTTTAACATGACAAACACTCCGGAACAGCAACATAAGCTTAACATACGTTAAATAACCTTTACATAACTTAGACATAAGTTTTAAAGGGTTTGGTGTGGCAAAAAACAAGTTTATTCGCTCACAGGGACTATTTGCGTCAAACTGCAAAAGTCTGTCGTTTCGTATGGCAACGTACATTCTGGAACATGATCATAATCTAAACATACCAGAAATAACGTTAACATGGCTTAGAAATAAGCTTTGAGGGGTTCGGTATGCGAAAATGCGCTTATTTGATCACAGGGACTAAAAGCGTCAAAAACTGCGTAAGTTTGCATTTACGCGCATATCTTACGTTCTGAACACATCCGGACATCCAAAAAATTTTCTAGTCACTAAAAAATTTTATTTTAGTGATAGGAATGCAAATATACCATTCGTCGCTTAATTTGGATCGTTTTCGCGTCCGTTCGAGTTTCGTCGTAATTAACCGAATAATACGACTGTACGACAAAACGAACCGACATCCGTGATATTTCCGAGCATATTTTGAATCCTCTATGCTTTAACATCCTTGTAGAGCCTTGAAAATGTCTTAACAGAGGTTAAATACGTCAAAAATGCAAGTTAGTGTGTGCAGGGACTGTTTCTACCATTTTTGAAAATTCTGAACCTGCAGCTAGGCCGTAGCGTCGCGCCACATCAAAGGGGTGTTTCTATCGCGGCACGCGACACCCCTATATTGACAAAAACTCCATTTTTGAGCTGCAGATTGATTCTTGAGGGCCTTTTATGCAATTTTCATTGTGTAGGCACCAAGTTAACACCTTTGCAAGGCTTTGAACCACAACCAACCACTTGTAGGGTCAAGATCTTTTCTTTGGCATTGATGCGTGTGTAGTGTTATATACTTTTTATGTATATTTTAAGCCCTTTTTAACACTTTTGTCAAGCTTTAAAATTATAAAACACGATATTTTACTAACACTAAACACACATATGGGCAAGTGCACCCATCATGAGCGTAGTACAATGTTGGTAAGATACCGAGATCATCCAAGGACACAAGAGCTTTTAGTACCGGTTTATCCTCAACGTCTAATCAAATCAAAATTTTAGAAAAAAGTTTTAAACATGAAAATAAAAACTAAAAATGCTGAAAAATAAAATAAAACAGATAGACAAGATGAATCACTTGGATCCGACTCACCTTTAGTGTAACCTTTGATGATTTCCGCACTTTTGCACTTTTTAAGTGATTATCTTAGTTATAGTAGTAGGCCCCTCTTTTGAAGGTGACGTTACCCTCGACCTAGTAGTTTGAGTCAGCAAGGATACTGTTAGGATCTGAGTTTGGATTGATTGTGTTTTATGTTTGAAATAAGATGAACAATGAACAAGTAATGCAGCGAAATATAAATGGAATTAAAATTTGCACACAATCAAACAGGAGAATTGCTTTCAACACACATTTTCAACATAGAACCGAAAGATTGAATTTATTTCAACTACGATTACAATGCATGAATGTAACAAACTCCCCCTCAGCATGAGCTCATAGTGATTGTTCGTACAGGAGAAAAGTGGTGAAGAGCTAATAGAACAGTACAGGGTACTGTTCTATTTATAGGCACGGATAAACCACTGTGGCATCTTTGCTGACGTCACCATGAAAGTGACATCAAACCTCCTAACAAACTCTAAACAACTGATCTATACAAACACTGCTATGCTAACTACTGATTATAATACATTACATAAAACAAGCTAAACTACTGCTTTATCCTTCCACTGTTGTGACTCCAGAAGTACTTGATATATTCAGCAGTGCTTGACCCATAGTAGTAGATTGATCAACAGAGCTTTAGTCTTCATCAGTCTTTGACTTGATCAGCAGTTGTAGGTCAGCAGTTGTAAGGATCAGTGGATTGGAGGTCATCAGATGTTGAAACCACTTTCAAGGGGAGAGAATGAAAACATAACATCTGCTTATTTTGGATCCACTGCTCTGATCCAGTTTTGGCTTTAATTATTTGTTCCTCTGCTAGGGTTCAATCCCAACAGATACAATCCTAAAGGGTCGGAATATTGAAAGATAATTAATTAAGTTATTAATGCGTAATATGGTACGCCCCTCTTTTGTAGGTGACGTTACCCTCGGCTAAGTGGTTTGAGTCAGCACCCCCGCCATCCAATACCAGTGGGTATTAAAGGATGTCCTAGTAAGCTTGACCCAGGTCCTTGCAGGTTCTATACACTGAACAAGGCAAGAACCTTCCCCGACCAGGTAGCCAACATATCTCTATATAGACCGTAGAGATATGAATGGTGTAAATCTTTTATTTTATATAGACAGAAAAATAATGCCAAGACACCATGGATAAATGATAAGGAAGTTCACTTTCAACATAAGAAACTAGTTATTAAAGTCATTAATACAAAACCAAATAAAAAGTGCGAAAAGATTAAAAAACAAAAGTAATACACTAAATGCTTGTCTTCACCAAGTGATGTAAGAGACTTAGGCAAACAAGGCCTTTGATTGTCAAGAACTCTTACTATCAATCTTGGATCCCGAGACTACTACACACACTCTAAGATGGATGATGGATGATGGATGATGGTGATGGATATGGGTGTTGTGATGGTGGTGGAGTGTGGGTGAAGTGGGAGAGAGGTGGTTTGTCAAGGGATGCCTTTGAAGTGAACCAAGCACCCCTATTTATAGCCTGCACAGAAGCCCGGACATGGCCCCGTGTCCACTGGGCACGGCCCCGTGTCCATCCACTTTCTACTTTCTTCCTTAATTGCAATTTGTCTGCATTAGCTCCGCATGCCCCCGTGTCTGCTGGGCACGGCCCCGTGTGCAGAAGCGTATCTGTACTATCAAGATTTGCTTAGATTCTGCGAATCTTAGCGTTGACCACGACCGTGTTGAGCTGGGCACGCCCCCGTGTAGGGAAATAGAAGCTTCTATGCTTTTGTCCTTTCTGCAGACACCTGAACACGCCCCCGTGTCCGCTGGGCACGGAGCTGTGGTCAGCCTTCTGTTTACTTGTTTTTGCTTGGGAAGATGCTGTCGAGGGGTTGGGCAAGCCACGTTTATTCCTTTTCTTGTAATTATGTTAGATTTGGCTGAATTTTTGCTTCTTTTGTTCATTTACGCTCTTTTAATCCTGAAAATACAAAAGGAAGACAAAAGCACACTTTTTCCAACATTAGTACTAAAAAAGGGTTAGTTTTATGCCTCATTTGATGTAATTTATATGTTGCATTTTACGCATATCAAATACCCCCACACTTGAATCTTTGTTTGTCCTCAAGCAAAACTCTTTATAATGTGGCTTACACTCCCAAATGGAATGGGTAGAAGAGAAGTTTTGGGCTTGTCTTGAGTGTCGGGAATCCAAGATCTTTATTAGGCTTTATTTTTATGTTATTTACAATCCTATTCGTTATGATTTATTTTGAACATTTCATAAGAAAAAATACTTATTTGGGCATAACATGCCTTTTTAAAATTCCATTCATATACAAGTTAACATACCTCACGGGAGATCACTCAACACCCGCCCGAAGATGTATTTTTGTGAAACACTCGAGACCGGCATGGAACTTACTTCTACCATATGCATGCCAAGCAATCAATCCTCCTCCTTTTTAACTATACACCTTTGTAAATATCAAGAGGACTTGGGGAAGGGTTAGGCTTGGGTTAAAGGTAGGTGGTTTTGGGTTAGTGGTTAGTAGAAAGGGCTAAAAGCGTAAAAAGCATCGGTCGTCGTAAAACTTTTTGTTTTTGTGACTTTTATTCAAACAAAGCATTTTCAAACAAAGTTTCTTTTGAGGAACTTGTTTGTTTATTGGTAGATTTCATCATTTTTTTATAAGGAATGTCACATGAAGACCAAGCTTTTTACTACAATAAGGGGTTAAAAATAAAAAAAGGTTTTTGGTGGGTGAAGGGTGTTTGTTTTGTGGGTTTAGAAATGAAAAGGTTTAGGCTCAAAGGGGTTAACTAGGGGGATTTTGGGTAGGTGATAAAAAAATGAAAAATAATGGTGTTGAAAAGAAAAAGGATTAGTCCTAATGCCTCCATCATTTACTTTCTTGGGTTTAAGTTGGTAAGGACCGGGAATGTATCGTCATGGCAAGTTCTAGAGTCGTAAGAAACCAAGCGGCTATTCACACAAGAAACGAAAGATGAGCATTTAGTCTAAAGATGTGTATTTGTATGCTCAATAAAGGCTCAAAATTCACTTTTTGTGGGAATGGGTTTTTAATGTGATCAAGTATATATAATCAAATTTTAACTAGATTTGTCATGTCGTTTCATAAATTTCTTATGTTGGTTCTTTTTATCACGACGCTATCGGTTGTAAATTTGTAAAAACATAACCTTTTTAGAACTTGTTATTCCCAAATTAAACCAAGACAAGTAAAAAAAAACGAAAAGTTTTTTGAAAAAAAATTGGGGTGATTAGCGGTTCCAATAGAGTTTTGTGTAAGGCTTGTTATTAGGACTTGCAAAATTCAAGGTTTTAGCATCCCTCCACACTTAAATTACACATTGTCCTCAATGTGTCCTAAAAATAAGTTTTTATGTTGATTGAATGTGTAAAAAGTTGTTAAAAAGCAAAATTTTCTGTTACTGAGCATCTGGACACAGGCCCGTGGTGACCGGGCATGACCCCGTGTTCAGATTGCCCGTATCATAGTTTACAGAAGGCTGGGCACGGGGGCGTGTTCAATGAACACGGCCCCGTGTCCAGTTACCTGAACTGGGCATTTTTTTGCAGATCCTTGAGCACGGGTCGTGTTGGCTGAGCACGACCCCGTGCTGAACTTGCTGTAATGAAGAAAAATTATCGGGAGGCTCTGTTTTTGTGCATAGGGTGTAGGTTCAAGTCTCCCTTAGTGACCTTCATTATCCCGAATGTGTTTTATTCCTGAAAATTAAAACTAAACTAGAAAGCATAAAAGTTAATCTAAACTAAAACTATGGATAGTTCCGCGGAATGCCTCCGTGGTGCGCCACATTTATAAGGGTCCTTGGCTAGACCGAAAGTCAGTCATATGTTACCCAAGTGGGATGTTTTGCATCCCGTGTTGCACCGTCGGAGAGCATCATCCAAACTTGAGTCTATGACTTTCATGTAATTGACTGGGTCGGCTTCTACTCTTTTCCCAACCCCAAACTTCATTTCCTTGTCCCCAACCCTCAATGTTAGTGTCCCACCATTCATGTCTACCATTGCGTGGGCCGTAGCCAGGAATGGTCTTCCTAAGATTAGTGGTACTTCGGTTTCTTCCTCCATATCTAGTATGACAAACTCGGCCGGGAAGACAAAGTCTCCGACTTTCACCAATAGATTTTCGGCGACACCTAGTGGATATTTAATGGACCTATCGGCGAGTTGTATGCTCATTTTTGTAGGGCTTGTTTTCCCTAGTCCGAGTCGGTCGAACATTGATGCGGGCATGAGGTTGACACTAGCCCCGAGATCGGCTAGTGCATTGCATATGGGTGATTCCCCAATCGAACAAGGGATGGTGAAGCTTCCGGGATCGATCTTCTTTTGTGGGAGTTTGTTGAGTAGCAAGGCGGAGCACTCTTCGCTTAAATTTACTAATTTCAATGATTCGATTTTCCTTTTGTGAGTGAGGAAGTCCCTCATAAATTTTGAATATTTAGGCATTTGAGTTAGGACTTCGACAAATGGAATATTAACATGAAATTGTTTTAGTAAATTTATGAATTTTGTGAATTTCTCATCAGTCTTTTGGCGAAGTAACCGACAGAGGTACGGTACCGGAGGATTCTTGATAGGCTCTTGATTTGGTGGAGGAGCCATCTCTTATTGGGGCGTCGGCGAAGTTGCGGTTTGGTTAGACTGGCTCTTTTCAGTTGGAGGTAGCGGAGCCTCCTCGGGACCTACGATATGGTTTCTCAATGTGATGAGATGTACTTGCGCCTTTGGGTTGGTTTCGGTAATGCTGGGTAATGCGCCTTGTGGTCTCTCGGAGAAATTTTGAGCTAGTTGATTTAGTTGTTTTTCAATGTTTTGAATACTAGCTTGTTGATTTCTAAAGTTCGACTCCACTTGTTGAAATCGATCCGAGTTTTTCTTTTCGGCATCGGAGATGAGGCGAGAGATAGTATCTTCAAGCCTCTCTCATCCCCCTTGTTGTTGTTAAGAGAAATTTTGTGACTCGTTTCTTGGTTGTTGAAAGTTTGTTCATTGGTTTTGATTTTGTTGGTTACTACTAGTGTCGGGTTCTCTCCAACCAAGGTTAGAGTGGTTACGCCATCCTTGGTTGTCGGTACCTGTTGGCGGACCTGATGACCTAGGTCTATTATCAATGTAGTTTACCATTTCTGTTTGATTATCCATTTCTTTCATACAACTCCAATTTTCATGTGGTCCACCACACCCTTCACAAGCCATAACCGAAGCCGTTTTTGCCATTTCTAACTTTTTGATTTTTGAAGAAAGGGCCTCGATTTGAGCTTGCAAAGAGGTGCTTTCGTCAACCTTATGGGCGCCTGGGGCAATAGATTTTGTGCCTCGGGGAATGTGCCACTGAAAATTGGTTTGAGCAATTTCCTCAATTTGATTATAAATTTCGTTTGGGAGACAATTACCTAAAAGTCCCCCGGAGCTAGAGTCAAGTGTTTGTCTTGTGTGTGGCAGCAACCCATTATAGAAAGTGGATACTTGTTGCCACACCGCAAGACCATGATGAGGACACTTTCTTAGTAGCTCTTTGAAGCTTTCCCAAGTTTCATATAAGGATTCCCCGTCCTCTTGTGAGTATGTATAAATTTCAGTCATTAATTTAGCCGTTTTAGCAGGAGGGAAATACTTATATAAAAACTTTTTCGCTAGTTCATCCCATGTGTTTACCGAACCAACTGGGAGGGTATTAAGCCAAGCCTTAGCTCAGTCTTTTAGTGAAAATGGAAACATTCGAGGCGGATGGCGTCAATTGATGCTCCGTTGATCCGAAAAGTATCACATATTTCCAAAAAGTTGGTAATATGTAAATGAGGATCTTCGTCCGCGAGCCCGTGGAAAGTTGCGGAGTTTTGGAGCATTTTGGATCAAATGCGGCCGAAGTTCGAAATTGTTGGCATCGAAATTTGGCGCATTGATAGCGGTGCCAAGATTACCTACAGTGGGTCATAGGTAATCCATGGGGGTACGTTAATCTACCTTTGGATGTGGGTCCCCTGAAACTTTCTCTTGGTTTTTAGCTTTAAGTCTTTTTCTTAGAAAGCGTTCGGGTTCGTCTAGAGGTTCTTTTATGTCTCTAATGGAACTGGAGCTCATACACTGCGTAGAAAGTTCAGGTGCGGTGCCTGGGTTCCAAGTCCTGCAATAAAAACAAAAAGAATGTTGGTCAGAAGTTTCACCACGGCCCCGTGTTCAGATGAACATGGCCCGTGGTCGGAGTTACAGTGATTGTTTTCAGATCCTGTTACTGGGGAGTTTAACACGGCCCCGTGCTGCACCGACACATCCCGTGCTCAAATCTCTGTAACTCGGAAAAAAAAAACTGCCAGTAACGATGCTGGGCACGGCCCGATCCGACCAGACACGACCCCGTGCTGAGCTCTGCAGAAACTAAAAATATAAGAAAAATCCTAAAAAAAATAGAAAACTAAAAAACGATTTGGCTGTTGATTCCTAACTTTCTTAAAATCCTTGTGTCCCCAGCAACGGCGCCAAGAACTTGATGCGTGTGTAGCGTTATATAATTTTTATGTATATTTTAAGCCCTTTTTAACACTTTAGTCAAGTTTTAAATTTATAAAACACGATATTTTACTAACACTAAACACACATATGGGCAAGTGCACCCATCGTGAGCGTAGTATAGCGTTGGTAAGATACCGAGGTCTTCCAAAGACACAAGAGCTTTTAGTACCGGTTTATCCTCAACGTCTAATCAAATCAAAATTTTAGAAAAAGTTTTAAACATGAAAATAAAAACTAAAAATGCTGAAAAATAAAATAAAAACAGATAGATAAGATGAATCACTTATATCCGACTCGCCTTTAGGGTAACCTTTGATGATTTCCGCACTTTTTCACTTTTTAAGAGATTATCTTAGTTATAGTAGTTGGCCCCTCTTTTGAAGGTGACGTTACCCTCAACCTAGTAGTTTGAGTCAGCAAGGATACAATTCTAAAGGGTCGGAATATTGAAAGATAATTAATTAAGTTATTAATACGTAATGTGGTAGGCCCCTCTTTTGAAGGTGACGTTACCCTCGGCTAAGTGGTTTAAGTCAGCAGGGATACAATCCCAAGTAGCCGGGTTAATGTATTAATAGTAGTTTACATATGAGGGGATCAAGCCATTCGCACCCCCGCCATCCAATACCAGTGGGTATTGAAGGAGGTCCTAGTAAGCTGGACCCAGGTCCTTTCAAGATCTATACACTGAACAAGGCAAGAACCCTACCAAACCATTCCCTTAACCCCCGACCAGGTAGCCAACATATCTCTATATAGACCGTAGAGATATGAATGGTGTAAATATTTTATTTTATATAGACAGTAAAATAATGCCAAGACACCACGGACAAATGATAAGGAAGTTTCACCTTCAACATAAGAAACTAGTTATTAAAGTCATTAATACAAAACCAAATAAAAGTGCGAAAAGATTAAAAAACAAAAGTATTACACTAAATGTTTGTCTTCACCAAGTGATGTAAGAGAGTTAGGCAAACATGGCCTTTGATTGTCAAGAACTCTTACTATCAATCTTGGATCCCGAGACTACTACACACACTCTAAGATGGATGATGGATGATGGTGATGGATGTGGGTGTTGTGATGGTGGTGGAGTGTGGGTGAAGTGGGAGAGAGGTGGTTTGTCAAGGGATGCCTTTGAAGTGAACCAAGCACCCCTATTTATATCCTACACAGAAGCCCAAACACGGCCCCGTGTCCACTGGGCACAGCCCCGTGTCCACTGGGCACGGCCCCGTGTCCATCCACTTTCTCTTTCTTCATTAATTGCAATTTGTCTGCATTAGCTCCACACGCCCCCGTGTCCGCTGGGCACTGCCCCGTGTGCAGAAGCGTATCGTACTATCAAGATTTGCTTGGATTCTGCGAATCTTAGCGTTGACCACGGCCGTGTTGAGCTGGGCACGCCCCCGTGTCAGGAAATAGAAGCTTCTATGCTTTTGTCCTTTCTGCAGACACCTGAACACGCCCCCGTGTCCGCTGGGCACGGGGCCGTGGTCAGCCTTCTGTTTACTTGTTTTTGCTTGGGAAGATGCTGTCAAGGGGTTGGGCAAGCCACGTTTATTCCTTTTCTTGTAATCATGTTAGATTTGGCTGCATTTTTGCTTCTTTTGTTCATTTACGCTCTTTTAATCTTGAAAATACAAAAGGAAGACAAAAGCACACTCTTTCCAACATTAGTACTAAAAAGGGTTAGTTTTATGCCTCATTTGATGTAATTTATATGTTGCATTTTACGCACATCATGCATCACACATACACTTGTCATGATCCAACAATCATTCCACAACTATAAATACCCCATCCTTCACCTCCTTCTTTGCTCATTTCCATCTTTTCTACCCTTTTGAACTCTAAGTGGAGGATTCCTTCTTTGGGAGCCACCTACCTCAGTTCTCATAGTTCAATCTTTCAGCCATAGAGCCTTGTAAGTGTTCTTTCATGACTTAGTCTTTATTTTCAGCCATTTAGAGCTGAAAGTCAAACAGTTTGACTAACAGTTTGACTTTCGGTTTGGACCATCAATTTGTCAAATCAAAGTTCAATTGAACTTTGCAACGTGATTGTAATCACGATGGTTATAATCCTTAGAGATTATACCTACTGATTACCACGTTGACTAGGCGTAGTGACGAGTCAAAGTTTTGGTCAAAATGCGTATTTCTGCGCATTTACAACGGAACTACTTTTAGGTATCAAAACACTTTGTTTTGATACCAAATAAGATTTCTAACTTAGTTAAACATGTTTTAACATGTTTAGCTCATCACTACAAGTTTAGTGCTTGTTTAGGGTCGTAAGTTAAGCGGTCTCGACAACCGCTTAGACTTTCGAACCCGACCCGTTTAGTCGATCATTAGGATCCGACCAAACTTATTTAGTGACCATAGTTTCATAGGTAATAACCTACTGAGGTTATACCTTATGATCAATTAGGTTGGTTAGTTTTCCATTAAGTCGTTTATATGCCCATTGAAAATTACCAAAATGCCCTTTTTGAGCGTAAATTCATATTTTGCATACGTGAACAAGTTTTTGACATCTAAACCGATTTAGTAGCATTTTCAAACATAATTGGGCATGTAAGACTTAACATAGGACATAGATAACCATCAGACCTTAGATTTACGCAAACGGCGCGTTAAAGTAGCTTAAACTACCTTAACGGGTCGAAACGGGTCAAAAGCACTTAGGCTAACTTTCTAATCAGATTGTAGGTCTATTAAATCATGCCATATGAGTTCCAATACTCATTTGATTTGTAGAACTTCATTCTACCATATCTCCCGATTTAGGATCCGATTATTAACGTAGTTGCCTATATTAGGTGTCGTTTGATTCCGTGATCCTTGAAGCTTTATTTGGTCTTATTTCCAAGAATAATAAGCAATCCCAAGTGAGTAGATAGTCCCCTATTTTACCGCTTTTAAATATTTTGGGGTGATACACTTGTGCCTACATGTTACTTTCATGCTTTTATTGCTTTTTTTATGACATAAACATGCTATGTTCACTTAGTACACCTATAGTACATGATTTCAATTATGTTTTGCAATGTATGTTGGTTATACCTTATGATCAATTAGGTTGGTTAGTTATCCATTAAGTCGTTTATATGCCCATTGAAAATTACCAAAATGCCCTTTTTGAGCGTAAATTCATATTTTGCATACGTGAACAAGTTTTTGACATCTAAACCGATTTAGTAGCATTTTCAAACATAATTGGGCATGTAAGACTTAACACAGGACATAGATAACCATCCGACCTTACATTGATATACATTACATTTCTGCTGCATACGTTTACTCAGCATATGGGCACAATTGATTTCATGGACATTTCTACTATGTATGTTTACTTAGCATACTTAGTACATGGTTTTCACATAGCATGCTTACATTGGCTATGACATTTGGTATGTTTAACGGGACAATAATACATTCATTAACATTGATCACGCCGCTCGGTAGTATGTAATGGCACCATAGGACTTGACAAATCCCGTTCCTGATTTCCTAGGTTTGTTTGGAAGTAGGGAATGACAGAATCCGATATACATAATTGATAAACCTTTAACTTGTTAAGGGTTTGTCCGTCAGTCGCAAGGCTTGAATGTATGCGATAAACATTACTGCATAAAATTTTGTAATCATAAAGCATTGTTTTCTGTAAAACTTAACTTTTGTTTTAAACTTAGGTTTATTCAAAAACATTGTTTTGTACATTTACATATGGGGTTAGTAAATACTTTTTATTCACCATACATGACATTTGGTTACACATTGACATTATACATATGGTTTGAGTAAATACTTTTTATTTGCCATACCTTACATGTAATTATATATGACATAGTTTACACTTGACATTGAACATGGTTTACACATAAACATTTTGACATTGGTTTAAACAAGACATTTTTGGTGGTTATTGATAAGTGATTTATATAACGAGGCGTGTGTAATATGATAAAAGCATGGTGGATACGCCGCTGGTACTTCCTATATATATAAGTGCTTTTATGATATTACATATCGCAGCGTTATCTAAACCACTTCAACAAAGACATGATACATTTTTATACAAATAACATATTTTTACAAGACATTGTTTTACAATGACATGTTTTACACAAATCCATTTTTACTTGGTTATTTATTTAACCATGCATTTTTCTTTTATTATCATTTGATTTTCATATCGATTTTCATATGATTTATAAAAGAAAACACTTTTTAGAGGTTCATAACTACTTTTTGTTAAACAATTCTTTCAACTACAAGTCATGAATCCCTCAACAACAAAACCTATGTGTTAGTGCATTCATCTGTCAACTACGTCTTAAGTCGTGTCTTAGTTAGTTGCGAAGATTAGTCAAACATGATGTCATTATGACATCATCCAAGTGATGTCACAATGACATCATCACACATAAGACAAAAGATGATATGAGTTAGATTTCATTCATTTTGACAAAACCGATTCCGCTCATGTGTCAGATTATAATTTCGCTTATGTGGTTAATTGTAATTTCGCTTTTATGTCAAGATAGGGTATCGCTTATGTGTCAGTGTACACATAAGCGAAATCACTTCACTATATATAGTCATTAGAGCGGAATCACATAGATAGTTTTGAGGTGTTGTCTTCCGGTGAGCCACGAAGTGCTGCCGAAGTGTCGACAGGTTGTAAACATTGTCCAGATCAATAATATCGACAGTTTAGTGTGTATACTTGCTGAATTGTACTCGTTTTGCATGTTTCCGCCATTCAAAATGAGATAGACTCTTCTACACGACTCGTTTAGGTCCGAATTCGATCCAACAAGTGGTATCAGAGCTAGTGAAGAAGAGTTCTTGTTAATTCAGCCGATAATTCTGTTTCTACACCATTCTTTTTCCAAAATTAAAAAAAAAAATTCGGTCAGAATTGGTTCAATTTCACACACAGTACTCGTAATCATGTTCTAGTAAATCCTTGAAAATTTCAAAGCTAAAATCGACTTAGATCTTAGGATTTTTGAGATTTCGCTTTTATGGACTCGTGCAAAAGTGACGTCATCAGCAGGTTTACTTGTGATTTCGCTCTTACGGTCATCTTTTAGTTGATTTCGCTCTTAAGTCACATAGTTTGTGAAGTGATCTCGCTTTTGTGTCACATATTTTGAGGTATCGCTCATAAGGTCATCATCATCAGTGGACTTTGCTTATGTGTTCTTATCTAGGATAGTGGTTGAAATAATTGTGTTGATCATCGAATAGTGTTATCATGTGAATATTTGTCAGAAAAATTGAAAATAACAACCTGCATGTGATATAGTAATTCATAAATTCATGTGATGAAACTCGGTTTACGTGATCATATAATAATGTCAGTCGGTTAATGGAGAATTGATAAAATTTGATAAAATTTGTTGAATATTTGTAAACTGATTGTGCATGTGATTACATCGTTTTTAGAGTTGAAATTCACGATCATATTCATGTGACATTATCTTGTCAGATATCGTAAATTGAAATCCAGCTTGCATGGTTTGATAATAGTTTGTGTAAGTTTGCATGTGACCCATTTAATTGATTGACACATTTAATGAAACTATCGTTTTAGTGGTAATTGAGGTCCAATCAGAAATTTTCTTGATTTGAAGTTGTTGGTTTCAATAAAAAATTGTTTTGTTCAAGACTTTAATTGACTAAAAATTTGAAAGGTAAATTGTTATGTGAGCCGACCCACTTATCTTGTTGACGGTCAAATGTTTTTTTTACTGCATTGGCATATGTGATTTCATGTGATAAAGCAGATATTTGAAGTCAACTTTAATTGAAGATTAGATACAAGAAATATAGTTATGGCCCATGAATTGATAATAAAGTTTTACATGTGTTTTTAGAAAGATCACCACAAACATTGCAGCTCAATTATCATTGTGTATTGTTAGTTCATGTATGTGATCGATACAAGTATTATCTATCTCTAAACAATTGATTCGAAGTGTTGTCAGTTCGGTTGATATCAACACCGGTCGTAAAAAAAAACCAGTTAATTCGCATCAAAAGGTTTCGTGGTTTGAGTCTTGGTTCTTGTCAGTTCTCACAAAAGACAATCTAGTTCGTTTGTCAGTAAGGTTGTTTTGAGAGGTCAAGTCGCATATTAAAGTCATCGATTCGCTTGGAAGTTCGTATGATTTGGAGTTCAAAGGTTTCAAAGAGTCAAATCGTTTGAATTCGATTCGGGTCCTAGAAGTTCACAGAGTTGGTCAACGTTCAGTCCGCACAGAAAATCATCAGTTCGAGTACTAGCTTGTTTCAGTTAATTGATAAGCGTTTAAACTAATTGTTGATTGTTTGTTCGACAGGTTTGCATCATGGTTGAGGAATTTTTCAATACGTTTTACAACGCGTTCGCAACTGAATCGTCTGAGGCTACAAATATTACACCAAAAACCATTTCTAAGGTGCTAAATGAGAACATCAAGCATGATAACTTTTATGGAACTCACTCAAAGCCACCAACTCTTGATAGCATTGAGGATTATACCTGGTGGAAAGAACGTTTCATCAACTGGGCGAAAGCGTATGCTTATGAAAGCTAGTTTTGCTTGGAGTATGGTTATGAAAAACCAAAAGACGAGAAAGGCGAAGATCTAGTATTCAAGAAGTTTTCCAGAGAAGATAAAGCTGAATACGGAGCTGAACAGAGAATGATAGCATTGATTCAGTCAGCAATCAGAAATGATATTTTTGCTTTACTAACTCATGATGGGTCATCTAAGTCTGTCTGGGAAGCTTTACGTGTTAAAGCTGAAGGGGGTAAACAGATTAAAAAGAACAAAATCGCTTTATTAAAGAAAGAATTTGATCTGTTTGATAACATAAAAGGAGAGTCGGTGAGGCAAATGCTTGAGAGATTCTGTCATCTTAAAATTGAGTTGGAGAGATTAGAGATAAATAAAACAAGAGAGGAATTGATAGACAAAGTGATTGAAGCGTTACCACGAGCTGATCAGTGGCAAACGTTTGTTTTTATTTTGAAAAATGATGCTTTGTATGATACAATTACTCTTGATGCTTTGTTTGAAAAGATTGAAAGTCATGATCTGGAGCTACAAAAGCAAAACAAGATGACTGATTCTTCACATCAACAGAACGTTGGCTTGTACTACAAAGGCAGTGTGCTTTCTGATAAAGGCGTTGGTTCACAAAAAACAGCATTTAGTGGTGAAAAGATGAAAGAACCATCAACAACGTTAACAAGTCATCATTCTGGATATCATTCATCTTCAAAGACAAATTTTGATGAATCTGAAGAAATCCTGTGCAACATTGCTCTTAAACTGAAGAATTCTCCTGCAATGAGCATAAATGCAGCGAAGCAGCAAATAAGTTTTCTTGCATCTGTTCTGGAGTCATATGAAGGTCTTGTAGCTGGTAAAATTGGAAACTCCGAATTGACCAAAGAAGATTACGACCAGATTGATCCGGAAGAGATGGAGCTCATTGACATTCGTTGGTGTTTAGCTAGTTGTATTCGCAGAGCTCAGAGGTACATGGAGATTACCGGGAAACAATCGCTTGGAGGTGCTTCAACAAAGCTTGGATTCGATAAATCCAAAGTGACCTGTTTCAAATGCAAGCAAAAAGGTCATTTCAAGAGAGAATGCACTAATTCTGCAGTTGGTGGAAATGAACATCCGTTCAATGATGATTACTATCGAAAGGCGATTTACCATCGAAGCAGAGAAGAACCAAAGTTGATTGAAGATAAACCAAAAGAAAAATCAAGAGCTTATGCTGTAATTTACGAGGATGAAGGATATGATTAGAGTGAGGTTCTTCCAATAGATGACATTGTTGATGAACAGTTCAAAGCTAAAGCCAAACAGGAAGAATTAAATAAACATTATGCTTTTGTTGCTAAGATTCAAGATGAAGACAAAGACATTGCTGAAGTCAGTGAAGAAAAAGTTGAGATCAAAGAGAAAACTTGAGAAGAGATCTTGAGTGAGAAGACTTACAGAGAAAGAAATGTGGTCTACAACAGAATGGATGATATGCAAGAGGAGTATGAGATGGCTGTCGGTAGCAAAAGATGGGATAAAAAGAGAGAATGTTATTATAACAGAGAAGGAGAACCGGTTGTTCCTAAGAAAGACATAATCTTCGATGATGTTCTTCTCAAAGTCCCGTTGAGAGCTGAATACTATAGAAATGTGATGAAAGATGACACATACGTTAAGAGGTATGAAAAAGAGATCATATATGCCATGTTATCGTGTCTGAGAAAAAGGGATGAGGAGAGGATGAAGAAGAATGTTGAAGAAATGGTGAACAATCTGAAGAAAGATGCTGAAGAGGTTAAAGCAGAAACTGTTGAAGTTGAAGCTGTGAAGGAAATCAAAAGTGAAGAAGTTGTTGTGAATGAAGAGGTTGAGAAAGTTGTTACTGAAGAACATCAGATTGAAGAAGAGGTGAAGAAAGAAGAAAAAGAGGAAAAGAATGAGAATGAGGAAGCTGATAATGTTGGTGATGAAGTTGGTGTTGAAGAAAAGTAGAATGTTGCTGAGCAGACAGAGGTTGCTGAAAACACCGAAGTACCAATCAATGAGGTAAATTCTGATTCTGAAAATTTGAAACTGATTGATCAGTGCAAGAAATGCATGGAACCGTGCAGAGCTTGTACTGAAAAAGATGAGCAATTCAGAACAAGATATTTTGAATTCACAAAAATAGAAAACATTTTCAAAGAAAAATGCAAAGATATGTTAGAAAAAGAAAAGGTTTTTAAAGAAAATGATGGAAAACTTTCAGAAAAAATGTAACAAATTAGAGAAAGAAAATGAAGTTTTGAAAGAAAATGTTTTGAAAATGACAAATGAATGTGAACAAAAAGGAATTGCTTGTCAAGAAATGAAAAAGGAATATGATTCAATGAAATTATCATATCACATTACGAAAGAGTCATATGATAAAATAAAAGATGAAATGAAATATGCTCAATCAAGAATGAATTATATGTCTGAAACAACCAAAGAACTTAAACGAATGTATGCTATAAAACAAGATGTTGTTAATTCCTATATTGAGGATGTTGCTAAGTTGAAGCGACAGATTGCTGATTTAGAACAGGATAACAACAAGTTAAAGAGTTATCACGTGTCGTCATATGTGCTTGAACGAATTTTCAATATAAAACCGGGTGATGGTGAGTCTGAGCAGAATAAGAAAGGCATTGGCTCAGAGTTTCATCAAGTTCCACCACCGGGAAAATTTGCATTTTATGATGAGGAAAAGGTCGAAAAAGCTTTCAACATGGTAGACCAATTGCCAGACAACATTGACATAACCTATTCCAAATCTGATGATTCTCATGATTCAGAGGTGGTAGGTAAAGTCGTTGAAAGTGTGTTGAAAGAAGAGTCAGTTGTTACAGGTAAATCTGAATCACAGGATGAAGATGAAGGAAATCTTCATAATGGTTATCTGAAAAACACAAAATCCGAGGAAAATTTGAATGATGATTCAAAAGGATTGGTTTATACCATGATTGGATCGGACAAATTGTTCTTAGATGTTGTATTCCCGATTCAGAATGTGATTTCAGAAAAAGTCGACAAAGTTTTCAAAATGGTTGAGATTGAGAAGTCTGAGATTTCAAAGTTTGTTGGTAAGTGTTATAGAGGTTCGTATACCAAACCTGGTTTCAAAAAGAAGAACATGAAGGCTGGGTTGGGTTATAAGAAGAAACAACATTGGAACAAAAATGAGACGCCGAATTTTCAAGCAAAAATGAGTTTTGTTCAAGGAGGCAGTTTAGAAAAAGAAAAAGAACTCAAAATGAAACAGTCTAATGATGAGTTCTTTGCTAAAAAGAAAAGCAACAACCACAGGTCAAAGATGTGTCCATGAGAACATGTTTCAAATGTGATCAAAAAGGACATCTTGCACGCAAGTGTTCTAATCTAAAACCTGTAAATGTTGACAAAAAGAAGATTGATGCTGAGAAACAAAAATATGAGAATGTGAGACAAAGGTCAACCAGATTTGACTCAAAACAAACTTGGATTTACAACACAAACAAGTTTGCTTCGAATCAAAATTGGAAATTAAACTAGAACAGGTTTGATTCTAGACAGACCTGGAATTCTCACACACCCAGATTCAGAACAACACAGAGTTGGAAAACAACAGTTGATATGACAAAACCTCAAGAGTTTTGGAAACCAAGAGTTGTTGTTCAAAATCAAAATGTTCAAAAAGTTTCACATTTTTACAAACGAGGAACACCAAAAGGTCAAACATGGAGTGTTAAGAAACATGTTGATTTGGTAAAAGATGAGAAAGTTGAAGTTAAAATTGAGAAAGTTTTTGAGAAAAATGACAAAGAATTTCCAGCATTAAATGAAAATTATTGTGTTGAAATGCCTAAGGTTCAACAGGCCTGGGCTAAATTGTTCAAGTAATTCAGTTAGTTGAATGTGTAGGTGCTCAACAATTCTGAAGATTGTAAAATTGGAACTTGGAGCAGCCTGGAACGACAAGGAGAGGAGGCTGCTGGATCCTGTGTTGGTTGAAACAGGGAGTTTATATGTTTTTTCTGTAAATAAATAAACAATATTTTCAAAAACCCTAAAAATTGAAAAATTTGAAAAACCAAAAATATGTTTGTTTTTAATTTTTGTCAAAAATAGAAAAATACAAAAATATGTGTTGATTGAATACGCTGAAACCCTCACGGCTGAACAAACATGATTACTTTCATCAGATTGAGAAATGGTTTTCAAACTATTAAGATCAATGTGTTGTAAATCATGGGGGTACATTATTTTCTGCAAATCAGAGCACTTTTAGCAGAAAATGGATGGCGAGACAAAGCTATCAGTATTGGTTGTCAAATTTTCTTTAAATGGTTTTACATTTTAGGGGGAGTAATATTGTCAGAAAATACAAAAAACATTTGAAAATTTGAAAAAGCCAAAAACATGATAAAATTAAAAAATTTGAGTTTTGCGTAAAAAGAGGAAATGATAGTACATCAGTAGACAGTTACAGTACGCTAAAGAATTGGAAAGTTTAAATGTGTTAAACGATCTCACCGTGGATGTGTCGGTAGATTTTTATACATTTAGTAAACTTTTTCGGGATATAAACCTAAATTCAAACTTGCTTATTTCGTGGGGAACACTACTTGGATATATAGGTAACCCCTGAAATCTCGTTTGAAAGGTCTCATAATCTGATATACTAGGTCTTTATACTCAATGATGTCTGGGGTATTATTCCGGGACTTCTGCTGAATGGAAGTTCTGACCTAGTCCTTGGATAATACTTGCTGCAATAAAATTGATAGTCGCTGCTGTTGTAAGCAAAAAGATCCTCTAAAGGGGACATACCGTAAAGTCGAAGCTGATATCTCTCTGCGTATACGGAAGTATCGACCTGAGATCCCTCGGCCCTCGCATACCTAATTTATGTACAGATATCATTGTAGTATACTCACCTGTAAGACTGATTATTGGGATTCTGGATACGGGAGTATATTCAAGAGGTGGGACACATGAATGAGTTTAAGTTCCTAAAATACCTAATTCGTATCCTGAATCAGTTGAAATTTGTGTGAAAATTTAAGTGGATCAGTATATCGACAATCTAAGTGAATTGTTTAATACTTAATGTGAAAACTAAGCTCAACGGTACTTGTGACTTGTCATAAACTGATATGATCCTCTGACGCATACTCAAACAAAAATATTGTCTGTAAATATGTTTGTACTGTTA
The DNA here is from genome assembly GCA_030545235.1 of Helianthus tuberosus. NCBI lineage: Eukaryota > Viridiplantae > Streptophyta > Magnoliopsida > Asterales > Asteraceae > Helianthus > Helianthus tuberosus. The sequence goes on along the minus strand of CM060371.1, from coordinate 103,791,920 downwards.
TGAACAAGCCTAATAGCAAGAAGATGAGAAGAGATAATTGGGAGAGAAAGAGATGTTTAATATTAATGGTGTGTTCTTTTAAATAGAATACATGGACTATTTATAGAGGGAATAAACTTGGAGAACAAGTTGGTTTATATTAGGAGTTGATAATCTAAATATAATTCTTTATAACACTCCCCCTGATTATCAACTTAATACGCTTGATGCTGCCTCATTAAAAACCTTGCCAGGAAAACCCAATGGGACAAAACCTTGACTAAGGGAAAAAGAGTGCAACGCGTATTATCTTCCCCTGATGATGATCACTTAAGCTCCTTGAGTCGACGCATCCCGATCCCATGAACTAACTTCTTGAATGTTGAGGTTGGAAGTGATTTAGTGAACAAGTCTGCCAAATTTTCGCTGGAACGAATTTGTTGGACAATAATATCTCCATTCTTTTGTAGATCATGTGTAAAAAAGAACTTTGGCAAAATGTGCTTTGTTCTATCACCTTTGATGTATCATTCCTTTAGTTGAGCAATGCATGCTGCGTTGTCTTCATGTAAGATTGTCGGTCCCTCATCTTCCGAATAAATACCACAAGATCCACGAATGTGTTGTATTACAGTTCTTAACCAAATGCATTCTCGGCTAGCTTCATGTATCGCAAATATTTCTGCATGATTAGATGATGTGGCCGTGATTGTTTGCTTTACCGAACGCCATGAAATTGCAGTACCTCCACTTGTAAATAAATATCCAGTTTGAGATCGCCCAGTGTAAGGATCAGACAAATACCCTGCATCTGCAAAACCAACCAAACATGTTTTCGATTGATTTGTAAAATACAAACCCATATCTTTTGTACCTTGAAGGTATCTAAATATTTGTTTTACCCCATTCCAATGCCTCTTTGTTGGACATGAACTATATCTTGCCAATAAATTTACAGAAAATGATATATCAGGTCGTGTATGGCTAGCAAGAAACATTAGTGCACCAATTGCACTTAAATATGGTACTTCTGGACCAAGAATTTCCTCTCCATCTTTAGGAGGTCGGAATGGGTCTTTTTCCACATCAAGCGGCCTTACAACCATTGGGGTACTCAATGGATGTGATTTTTCCATATAAAATCTTTTTAGTAGTTTCTCTATGTAAGTTTCTTGATGCACAAGGATTCCACCCTTAAGGTGTTCAATTTGTAATCCAAGACAAAACTTTGTCTTCCCAAGGTCTTTCATTTCAAATTCTCTTTTCAAGTATTCAACTGCCTTTTGAAGCTCCCCTGGAGTTCCAATTATATTCATGTCATCAACATATACGGCAATTATAACGTATTCAGATCCTGACCTTTTTGTAAAAATACACGGGCATACAGAATCATTTTTATAGCCTTCTTTCGACAAATACTCACTAAGGTGATTATACCACATACGCCCAGATTGTTTTAACCCATATAATGATTTGTTTAATTTGATTGAAAGATGTTCTCGAGAACTAGATTTACATGAGTTTGGCAATTTGAATCCTTCAGGAAGTTTCATGTAAATATCAGTATCAAGTGAGCCATAGAGGTAGGCTGTCACAACATCCATTAGACGCAAATCGATCCCTTCTTGTATTACCAGACTAATAAGATAACGAAAAGTTGTCGCATCCACCACTGGAGAATATGTCTCCTCATAATCAATTCCAGGTCTTTGTGAAAATCCTTGTGCTACTAATCTTGCCTTGTATCGTACAATTTCATTTTTCTCATTACGTTTTCGTACAAAGACCCATCTATATCCAACACGCTTTACACCTTCAGGTGTATGGGCCACTGGTCCAAAAACTTCTCGTTTATTTAGGGAATTCAATTCTGCCTCGATCGCGTCTTTCCATTTTGGCCAATCATTTCTTTGTTTACATTCCTCAACTGATTTTGGTTCTTGATCCTCATTGTTTTCCATTACTTGTAGCGCTACATTATATGAAAAACTATCATCGACGTCGATTTCGCTTCGGTTCCATACATTTCTAGACATGATATAATTAATTGAGATCTCTTCGTTTTCAGGTACCTGAGGTTCTTCTAGAACCATCATGTCTAGTGTCTCTTCTGGAGACTCATTTTCTTGCGTTATTGTTACCTCGACTTGACCATCTACATTATTTGCTCCCTTTTTCTTTCGAGGATTTTTATCTTTAGAACCGATTGGTCTACCACGTTTTAGGCGTGCATTAGACTCATTACCAATAAGTGGTTGTCCTTGTGGGACACCTATTTTAACTGGAGCATTAACAGCTGGTATATGTGACTTAGTCACTTTCTTTGGGTCAGTAAATGCGTCTGGTAATTGATTTGCTAATCCTTGTAAATGAATTATCCTTTGAACTTCTAGTTCACATTGTTTAGTTCGAGGATCAAGATGAGATAATGATAATTCATTCCAAATAATACTATTATCCAGCTGTTTTTTGTCTTCCCCTAATGTTAGGAATGTTGATTCAACAAAATGACAATCACTAAATCGAGCTGTAAATAAATCACCCGTTGTAGGTTCTAAATACTTAATGATCGATGGTGATTCATACCCAACATATATTCCTAACCTCCTTTGAGGCCCCATCTGTGTGCGTTGTGGTGGAGCGATTGGAACATATACAGCACAATCAAAAATCCTTAGATGGGAAATATTTGGTTCCTGACCAAGAACCAACTTTAATGGGGAGGAAGTATGATAACTCGTTGGCCTGATGCGAATTAGTGTTGCTGCATGTAAAATTGCATGTCCCCAAGCAGATGCTGGTAGTTTTGATTTCATAATCATTGGTCTAGCAACCATTTTAAGTCGCTTGATAAGCGATTCAGCAAGCCCATTTTGTGTATGTACATGAGGTACAGGATGCTCAACATTTATCCCAATAGACATGCAATAATCATTAAATGTTTGGGATGTAAATTCACCAGCATTGTCTAATCTGATTTTCTTGATGGGGTAATCGGGAAACTGTGCTCTTAGCCTTATTAACTGAGCAAGTAGTCGTGCAAAGGCCATATTACGACTTGATAGTAGGCACACGTGTGACCATCTAGTTGATGCATCAATTAAGACCATAAAATATCTAAATGGTCCACTAGAAGGATGTATAGGTCCACAAATATCCCCATGTATTCTTTCCAAAAAAATCAGGGATTCAGTCCCCACCTTCATTGGTGATGGGCGAATAATCAACTTCCCTTGTGAACATGCAACACATGTAATATCCTTGGACTGAAGAATCTTCTGGTTCTTCAAAGAATGCCCAACTGAATTTTCTATAATTTTTCGCATCATTGTTGATCCGGGATGGCCTAACCGGTCATGCCATATGATAAAATTTTCTTGGTCTATAAACTTCTTGTTTATGACTGCATTTGATTCGATTGCATTAATTTTAGTATAATACAAACCAGATGCAAGTGCGTGCAACTTTTCTAACACATGTTTTTTACCCGAACTTATATTTGTGATATGAAGGTACTCATCATGTCCCTCAGATGTAGTCTCAAGATGATATCCGTTTAAACGAACATCTTTAAAAGTTATTAGATTTCTTTGAGACATTGGGGAAAATAACGCATTGGTTATTTTAAATGGTGTTCCACCTGGCAACACTACATAAGCTTCTCCAAAGCCTTCAATTAATTTTGATTTACCAGATATAGTACCAACATTTGCCTTTTTCATGGTTAAAGTAGAGAAATAACTCTTTTTCTTAAGAATCGTATGCGTTGATGCGCTGTCTATTAGACATATATCTTCTCCACTAATAGGGATCTTAGTTAAACACTCCATATGCTTCAAAACAAAACAAAATCATATAAATAAAATGTCTAACATGCTTCAAACATAACAAATCCCAAAACAAAACTCAAACAAAATGTCTTAAAGAACTAAAGGAAATAACATCACTTAAAAACTAATAATTCAAATGTAAGGAAAATTGCAAGCATTCAACTGGGTTGTATCAGCCACAATATCACCAGAATCCAAGTTAGTTGGCTCAATAAGGAAATCATCATAATCCAAATTAGTTGTATCATTATGGTCTTTATCAACATTTGCAATCCCATATGTAAAATTTGTCTCTATTTCTTTTGCTTTGTCTTTGATGGATTGTTGATAAAGTTCCACCAAGTGTTTAGCCGTATGACAAGTCTTCGACTAATGATTGTTACTTCCACATCGGTAACATGCATTCGATGAAGATCCCACCTTCTTTTTATTTTTTTTCATCATTGGATTTATTTTCATTATTATGCCACTTTTGGTGGGTACCTTTGTTTTTAAACTGAACACTATGATAATTTCCTCGGCCATGTCCACGAACATGACCACGACCACGGCCATGACCACGACCACGACCACGACCACGATGATAACCTCGACCACGTCCGTAACTTTCACTTTGGCCATTATATGTTGCCACATTAGCTTCAGGGATTGGGGTTGCTCCAACCGGACGAGTCTCATGATTTTTCATTAAGAGCTCATTGTTTTGCTCGGCCACAAGCAAACATGATATTAACTCACTATATTTAGTGAAACCCCTTTCACGATATTGTTGTTGCAGTATCACATTCGAGGGGTGAAAGGTTAAAAATGTTTTTTCCAACATTTCCTTATCAGTAATATTTTCACCACATAGAATCAATTGTGATGTGATTCTAAACATTGCCGAGTTGTACTCGCTTATAGACTTAAAGTCTTGCAACCTTAAATTGATCCACTCATAACGAGCTCTCGGTAATATTACCGTTTTCTGGTGGTCATACCTTTCTTTCAGGTTGGTCCAAAGGACAAGTGGATCTTTGATAGTGAGGTACTCACTTTTCAAAGCCTCATGAATATGATGGCGTAAAAAGATCATGGCTTTTGCCTTATCTTGGGTATTTGCTTTATTTCCTTCTTTAATTCTATCACCCAGATTATTGGCATTCAAATGTATTTCAGCATCCAATACCCATGACAAATAGTTTTTCCCAGTAATATCTAAAGCCATGAACTCAAGTTTTGCAAGATTTGTCATGATGAACTGTATTAAAAAGCTACATGTGAATTAAAACTATAAATTGTTTGGATGTCTTTACTATTTTATTTTTATTTGTAGCAAACAATATATTGCAATAAAAAAAACACCAACAGAATATATAAATAGATATAAGACAAGTATATTTCATATATTTGCTTACGTCGGATCATTAAAAAAACTTATAACTTGCTCCTGTTTTAATTTCAGTGTAATGTCGGTTACCGTTTTTATAACATTGTCCTCACCGAAAACCTAGATTGGTTGTTCTTGTAGGTGTGCGTTTCTTTTTGTTAATTCACTCAATGTTTTCTACTTATCACTTTGCTATATTTGCATATAATATAATTGTTAATAAGTGCTTTCAAAAGTTAGTAGATATCTAGGTTTAGTGAAATCTAGGTAATTGATAAACGCACATTCTTTTTATAAACTTCTTAGTTGTTCTTAATTCATCCCCAAAAAAAAATATCTGTATCTCTTGTGATGCAAACAAATTAAGAATTAAGAACAACTTATTAGTTCAAAGGAAATCCTTTTATAAACAAATTAATGTCATCTTGAATATCATAAACTAGTTACCCTTCCTTAAGAATTAAACAATATTTGTATCGCCAGAAATTTATACAAAAAGAATATAAGTTTATATGGAATCTTATATTTGCAACCTATTAATTTTATATGGAATCTGTATATTCTTTTTAATAAATCCCAAAAACTTATTGGTTTTTAATATTAGTATCAATATATTTATAAAAGAATTAAGAACAACTTATTCAAGATGACATTAATAAACTTATTGGATGAATTAAGTAACCAATATCAACCACATACGTTTCTCACCTTCTTTTATAAACTTCTTAGTTGAATCACCATACACACGCATGCAATGTGTGTATGGTTTTCAATACATAACCATAAACAATTAAAATATTTAACACAAAAGTATATCAGTTATAATATAGGTTATTCAAGGAGATTAAAGAGAAGAATACCTTAGGATGGTGTGACCCAAAGCAATCGTGCTGATAACGTGTTATGAACAAGCCTAATAGCAAGAAGATGAGAAGAGATAATTGGGAGAGAAAGAGATGTTTAATATTAATGGTGTGTTCTTTTAAATAGAATACATGGACTATTTATAGAGGGAATAAACTTGGAGAACAAGTTGGTTTATATTAGGAGTTGATAATCTAAATATAATTCTTTATAACATGTACATATTTCTTTATTGCTTTATATTTTCAGAAAATACAAAAAGATTTTGATTTCTGCTTTATTTTCAACAACCGATATCTGAATTGCTGAGTTTCAAAATCTAAGTAAGCTGATTGTGTTTCTGAAAATAAAACAAGTTCATTAATTTGAAACTTGATTTAAAATCAAAAATTTCAAAAACAGTTTGTGATATCTCCAAGGTCATTAACTTGAACTTGGATGATGAACTGTGAGGGAGTTGGATTCTTTAACACTGTCAAATCTGTACAGTTTGTTGATAAGGGGAGTGAATTAGAGAAGTTGATTGATAATACGAAAACATTGTATTTATGAATGTTTGAGTGTTGCAGATAGTCCAGACTACGATCCTGAGAGCAGAGTCTAAGGGGGAGTCTGAAGACCAGCTTGAAGCAAAGAGAAGTTTGTAGATGGAAAGCTAGGTGTCGATCCCAAAGCACGGAAGCTTGATGAAAGGGGGAGCCTGAAGCTGATAAAGAATGAAGACTGAGAAGACTCGACACTTAAGACTCGTCAACATCTGAGGGGGAGTCTATTAGTGCATTCATCTGTCAACTACGTCTTAAGTCGTGTCTCAGTTAGTTGCGAAGATTGGTCAAACATGATGTCATTATGACATCATCCAAGTGATGTCACAATGACATCATCACACATAAGACAAAAGATGATAAGAGTTAGATTTCATTCATTTTGACAAAACCGATTCCGCTCATGTGTCAGATTATAATTTCGCTTATGTGGTTAATTTTAATTTCGCTTTTATGTCAAGATAGGGTATCGCTTATGTGTCAGTGTACACATAAGCGAAATCACTTCACTATATATAGTCATTAGAGCGGAATCACATAGATAGTTTTGAGGTGTTGTCTTCCGGTGAGCCACGAAGTGCTGCCGAAGTGTCGACAGGTTGTAAACATTGTCCAGATCAATAATATCGACAGTTTAGTGTGTATACTTGCTGAATTGTACTCGTTTTGCATGTTTCCGCCATTCAAAATGAGATAGACTCTTCTACGCGACTCGTTTAGGTCCGAATTCGATCCAACACTATGTATCTCACAGGAATTTTTATGCTGACGCACCTATTTTCACATGTGTTTCAGGTGCTAATGTATGATGATGTTTATGCTACACTTAGGCGGACTTGGGCCTTAATGACTTAAAAGACAGTTTAATTATGTTATGTTTTTGATAATTCCAACACAATGTAAACACTTTACTTAATAATACAAAACTTTAATTACCATGGTTGTGAAACAATAATTTTGTCGCTCCACTCCCCGACGTTTCTGCCGCGGTTTGTTGTTTTACGCGGTCGGGGTGTGACACCAATCTTGCCACTGGTCCAAACACTTCATTGTAATCAATCCCTTATTGCTGATTGAAACTTTTAACTACCAATCGGGCCTTGTTTCTCGTTACGTTCCCTCTATCGTCTTTCTTGCATTTAAACACCCACTTAGTGTCAATCTCTTTTTCACCTTTAGGAAGGTCGACTAACTCCTAAACCTTCAACTTTGCAAATTGGGCCAGTTCCTCTTGCATAGCTTCAACCCATGAAGTTCCTTTCAAAGCCATATGAATGTTTTTCGGCTCCTCTTGGGAAATAAATCAGCTATACAAGCACTCATTCACAGTCCTAGTCTTCTCAATTGTAGCATACAGACCTGAATTCTCTGCTATGCTTCTCCTCGTCTGAACACCTGCAGTAGGATCTCCTAGTATCATGTTAACTGGATGATCTCTATTTGCTCGTGTAGTAGCAACGGTATCGACTTCTAAATTGTCACCCAGGTTTGATCAACCTCCCCCTGAATATTCTGATTTGCAAATGGATTAGTGAAATCCTCCCCCTGAATAGGTTCAGATCCACTATCACTTGAATCAAGATCAGCAACACTTGTGGAAGTTCCCGGAGCATCTGTCATTGAAACACTCGATCTTGGCACGAACTCGCCCTCATCATCTTCACTGATCACTGTTTGAATTAGCTGAGAGTCATCTGCATTTGAAAACTCAGGAATATTAAATGATTTAAAAACACTATCATAACCATATAATATAGTAGGACTACTCGTTGATTGTTAAGGTTTGTATGTAGTAATTTCAACATTAAACACAGCTACAATTTTACTAGTTTTTAGATTGAAAACCCTTTTATTCGGTGTGCCAGGTACGTAACCCAGAAAGTAACCTTCATCGGCTATGTAACACCCATGACGAAACCAGGTACACCCTAAACTGCCCAAAACTGTAAAGCACACTTAACACTTTAATTGCGCGAAAACCCTAAAAACATGTGTGACTTATATGCTTGATTAAATGATATCTGTTATGTATCAGATGAATCCGAGAACACATTATGACTAACATGACACTAATAAGGGCCAACAGTGTGAAGTTGGTTTCCTTAGCCTTGAAACACGTGTTAAACGAGAGTGTTCCGTTTAACAACGCTTTAAACCTTTGACATTGATTATTAGGTTATCGGTAGCATCATTTAAGATTTCAAGTTCCAGGAACAACTTAGTTTTGTGCCATAGACTGTGACATAAGGTTTGAAGCCAATCGGAGATCGGGCACGCAAAACGAAGGAGCTCCCAGGTTAGGGAAACGCTTTCGTTTCAGGAATAACATAAGGCAATCAAAAGTGCAAGGAACGATCGATCAAGCTTAAAACCACTTAAACCACTCTAATACGAGTCTTTTATGATTAAAACGTAACTGGGTTCGGATTTCAAGACGGTTATTCATGATTTTTAAAACCGAGTCTTTTAACACTAATTACGCGTGAAATGGAGTCCGTCATGCAAATCGAGAACGCGTCCGGGACCCGTAAACGAACCTAAACACTCATCGGAAGATAAACATCATCTTTTAGCGCACTATACGAAGCACGAGGTGGCCCTAGGTGGGCCCACCCAAACCACCACCACCCCCCATATATATATATATATATATATATATATATATATATATATATATATATATATATATTTCATTTTTTTTTCTTGTAATTTTCACACAAAATACTCCCAAAAATCTGCTTCTTTCTCAAAAAACCCAGCTGATCTAACAAGAACAAGCCTCAAATTAAAGGTATCAACCTTAATTTTTATGTTTTTAAGCTTGGTTTCTTGATTAAACATGGTTTAGGCCATGAAAACCCTTTTTAATCCATGATTTTTGGACGTTTAAACATGTTTATGGGCTGAATATGAACACCATATGGATTCCCTGGTGTTATATGGCAGCCATGGTTACAAATCTTTGTGGTTTGATACCCTAATCAACACCTATTCGACAAAAATCGCTTAACTAGTCGATTACCCGAAAAACAATGAAATAAAGCTTGATTGATCTAAGTTCTAGCATATTTGGATTGTAATTGATGTTTAGGTACTGAATATAGCCCACACATACTTCTGGACTCACAAGGAACGCTTGGAATCGAAGCTTGCGCTAGGTATAACACCCGAAAACCGAATCTAGGATAGGCAGAATTTTGTTTTGGCTATAACTTGGTCCGTGATACTTGGATTGAGCTGAAACTTGTTGTGGTGATTAAGGGTGGTGTCAGAAAGGTTCACCTAAAATTTTAGAAATTTTGGAATTCTCTACTATTTTTGGTAAAATTTTGACTGTTTTACCAAAAGAATTCTGGAAAAAATACCAAACTGATTCAATAAATCACCAAATTTTACAAATACACTAAGGAACATATTTGGGATGTTCTGAGAAAAATAGGAGTCCATTTGTTGAGTTTTGATTTGGGTTAAAATCTGCGTTTTTAAGAATTTTCGGTAGCCGGAAATGAACCGAAACGTAATCAGAAAAATCTTAAAATTTTTGCAGATGTTTCTGGAAATAGAAGGGATGTCCAGGAATATTTTGGGAATTTTTGGATCAATGATGGTAATTAAGGTTAATTATGTGGTTAAATATGGTTTTATTAATAATTTATTAAGACAAGTAAAATGCTAAAATAAATTCCCAGAAATTTTTACCATATTTTACAGATTTTTACTGAGTTATATAAAAATTTTCAGAATTTTATACAAATTATAGATAAAATGGGAAATTTTGGTATTAAAAATGGGTTATTTTAAATCAATTTCGGCAGTTTACCGTGTAACGAACCTGCCGAAACTGGGAACTGACCCAAACTGACAAATACTATAATTGGAACACGGGGAATATTCTGGGAGATTCCAGGGCGGAGTGGACACTTGGGGTGTGTCCAATACCAGTTCGGGAAAATCCCCGCCGGTGGAAACGGAAACTCAAAAATGGTTAACCTGGACTCCCCAAACTCCCTTAATGAGAAGTTAATTATTCTTAAATAACAACGTGTTGGCACTATTGGTATTTCCGTACCATTATCCGAACACGTTAAACTACTGACATTGGCTGGCACGCGAACCGGTGCCCGGAAGCCAAACTGAAAACTAATACTACCCTGACCTCCATCACCATACCCGTATCCTATAGACTCAATCCGGGGTGAAAACTCCTGACCAAATCCAAGTTATAACCATTACCGACTTAGATACTGATTTGAGTCCTTACTTGCATGTGTGCTATTAAAGCTGATTTCGTTGATTAAACACTCTTTAGCCGAGACTACTATTTGCACTGTGAGTTTCATTCCCCCACTTTTAAACTGTTTTCCTGTTTTCTGGGATGAATTGCATGTTACAAACTGTGTTAATTGCTCAAACTATATGATGTGAATTATCTAACACACGATATTAGCCCCTATACAAGTGATTAACGTAAGCCGTGGGCACTGGATAGTACTAATTGTCTGACAAACCCAGTTGCCCGCCGGACAGGTGCGGACGACAGCCAGGCAACTGCACGCGTCCTAACTAGGTTATGTTGTTAGACATAACTACCCGAGGGCATTAAACTGTATGTAATGCAGGTGGTGCGATTAAGTGTCTGTGTGACACAATACGATTAAAACAGTCTAGGTTTCACTTGTGACACTCATGTAATTCCATCTAAGAACCGTGATATGTGTAATTAAACATGTTGATACATTTTGAAATGAAACAACCAAACCAGGGGAACTCACCGGCATCGTTTAGCTGAGCTTTTTAAAAACTAACATGCATTTCAGGTAAAAAGAAACAGGAGTGAACATGTGCGTTTGGAAGGATCTAGTAGGCGGACGTAGCATAATAAAAGCTATAATGGCTTGTAGTACCGCTTTTAATATATGGTTTGTAATGTGATAGTTCGAAGACGTTGTAACCGATGCTCCTGTTTTATGTAATGTAATGTTTTTAATTTATGAGGAATGCTATGTGTCTGCCGCACCCCGCAATTGTCTTCCGCTGCGAGTCGGGGTGTGACAGAAGATGGTATCAGAGCCATCGGTTATAGCGATTTAGGTATCCCTAAGAGAACCTAGACTATAATCCTGAGTTAACTCCTCACCCTGAGAACCTCTAGAGACCGAGTGGCGTGGCTAGTACCGGGATGGCCTTGTTAGGCAATTAAATTATTGTGGTCCGGAACACAACAATTTATCTGCTGGTACTTGGGAATTCCAGAAACATCACGGAGAGAGAGGAGAGAATGGGAATGTAAACCCTAACTTAACAGTTGTGGAAAAGTTTTTAAAATTAAAAATCAAGGTTGTGTGCAATACGTGCTTATGTGTACCTCTGTGGATTGTTTATTTTCGGTTATGTCAGTCAATAGAAGCGGTGTTAGATGTTTTTTTCCTTTACAGGTACTATGTTGAGGCATTCGAGTCGCCAGACGACTTCTCATATGGAGACCGATCCGGAGGAGGATCCACAGATGCCTCTGTTGTCCCCGGGCTACTCGCCGTATGAGTCCGGGTACTATTGTGCTGGTTATCCCCCTAGACCACCTACTAGGCGCATGGGGGAGGCCTCGAGCGCCTACCATTCCCCATCTCACCACCTGACTAGCTCCTCGGAGCATAGGCATACCCCGGATGTCGTTATCCCAGTAGGACCTAGTCCTAGGAGGCTTACTCCCGCCACGGGGAATTGGGAGTGGAAGCCGGTAGCCCCTAGGTTACCTCCACCCGAGACTCCCCCGACCCTTATACCCCTTCCACTCCTAGTACTTATACCCCCTCATCACCTAGTTCTCAGGAGGTACCCCTTGTCCGCTTCCGACAGACGGCTCGTCGGAGGGTACCTGTCCCTGGGCCTGTTTTTACCCCACCTATTTCCCCTGTTCGCTTGATACCCACACCCATAGGGACCCAGCAGCACTTTACTGCTCGTTTTCTTACCCCTATTAAATTTGCCGACTATTGAATTAACAAGTCCCTATTCCATAGAACTTGCTAACGGTAAACCTATAACTAGTCACCAAATCATTCGTGATTGTCCTTTAATTCTTAACGACCACCAATTCCTTGTTGACCTACTACCGGTAGAGCTCAGAAGTTTCGATATAGTAGTGGGAATGGACTGGTTGTCCAAGTACAAGGCGGAGATTATATGTGAGCAAAAGATTGTTAGGATCCCTTTTCCTAATGATGAAGTTATTATGGTACAGGGAGAGAAGTCTGGTACCATATTAAACCTTATATCCCACCTTAAAGTGTTGAAATGTATACGTCAAGGATGTGATGTGTTCTTAGCAAGTGTAATGACGACCGAACCAAAAGAACAATGTATTAAGGATATCCTAGTAGTGTGTGATTACCTAGACGTGTTTCCCGATGAATTGCCCGGATTGCCACCCAATCGGCAAGTCGAGTTCCGTATCGACTTAATATCGGGAGCAGCTCCAATTGTAAAAGCACCTTACCGTTTAGCACCTTATGAGATGCAAGAACTATCATCTCAGTTACAAGAACTGCTATACCGAGGTTTTATCCGTCCCAATTATTCACCTTAGGGAGCACCAGTATTATTTGTGAAGAAAAAGGATGGAAGCTTTCGGATGTGTATTGACTACCGGGAGCTGAACAAGGTTACCATAAAGAATCTGTTGGTCCATGCGTTTGTCGACTTTGTCTTGTATCGAGTCTTGCATTGTTCATGGCACGAAGATCGAGAAAGCAAGACAAAAAGTTAATTCCGCTTGAAGTATCTAATTCCGCTTGAAGATGTCATCAAGTAATTCCGCACGGAATTAACTTGTAATTCCGTTTGTATTGTAATTCCACTTCAATGTAATTTCGTTTGAGTGAGTTTCAAACGGAATTAGTTGTCCTATAAATAGGTGCTAGGTCCGTGTCATTTGAAACGGAATTAGATTGAGGTTTTCCGACGGCGAAGCTCTGTCGAAGTGTCTACAGATCTGTAATTGCTCAGATATCAATCAAAAGACAGTTAAAAGTGATATTCTAGATGAATCACACACAATATGTCTGTTTCCACCTTTCATATTGTGTAGAATGCCTCTGATCAACTCGTTTCAGGTCCGTACACGATCCTACATGTGGTATCAGAGCTCAGGAGGAGGAATTCTGCAGATTTCAGCTTGATTTCATTGTGTTTTCTTACTTCTACACCTTCTTTTCTAAATTGAACAAGTTTTAACGGTTAAAATGACCTGAATTTTTCACAACATAAGCGAAATTGTGTTTTAACAAACCCTTGAGAAAATCAGATCAAAATTCAAAGTAAAAGTGACAAAAAATGCGCCAAACAGTTAATTCCGTTTGAACGAGTACCATAATTCCGTTTGAAAGTTGGTGGTAATTCCGCTTGAAAACGTAATTTCGCTTGGGTATTCAGCTTCAGTGTTGTTATTCCGTTTGAAATTTTGAAACGGAATTAATAATTCCGCTTCAAATTGGTATTCCGTTTGAAAGTTCAAACGAATTCAGTAATTTCGTTTGAAGTGTCTAATTTCGCTTGAAACTTTTAATTCCGTTTGAAGTTTGTGTGTAGGTTAATCTCGCTTGAAGTAATTCCGTTTGAAACATAATCTCGTTTGAAAGTGACTGTTTTGTGAAAAAGTTTACCAAATCATGAGTGAAGAATTTTACAACGCGTTTCTAACATCCCCAACTACTCCGGCTACCATTGCTCAAAGCATGAACTTGGAAAATGAGACTGGAACTATGCAAAAACCCCCGAAGCTAATGAGCATTGAGGAGTATTACGGTTGGAAAGATCGGTTTGAAAACTAGGTTCAAGCAAATCATTTGAGGTCTTGGGAGTGTATTTTGAAAAAATATGTACTACCACGTACTGATCTGCAAGTTGAGAAAACAATCTCTGAATTCACTGATAAAGAACGAGACATGTACAAAGCTGAAAAGATGATGATTAGTCTACTTCAGCAAGCTATTAAAGAAGACATCTTTGTATTGCTTCAACATGACAAAACTTCAAAATCAATTTGGGATGCTCTTAAAATCAAATTTGAGGGAAGTGAGAAGATGATAAAAAATAAAAAGGCATTGCTTAAGAAAGAATTTGATCTATTCACAAGTCTACCAGGGGAAGATACAAAGAAACTGATTGAAAGATATTGCCACTTAGTGCGTTCTATGTCATTGTTAAGCATAACCAAAGAACGAGAGGAATGGGTTGACAAATTAGCTGATGCTTTACCTCAGAAAGAGTGGGGGTACATTTTTGATGATTTTAAAGAACACCGGAGAATATGATGATTTGATGATTTCTCAGTTCATCGAGAAGATTGAGGGTCAAGATCTTGAACAACAAAAGATTGCGAGGATGAGTAATCCGAGTGGTCAACAAGATGTGAAAATGTATTACAAAGGCAATGTTCAAGAGGTTGAAATGAGTCCAAAAATTCAAACTGCTTTTAGTGCTGGAAACTCATCTGGAACTGTTGATCAAAATTCAAACAGTAGCAGTGGATTTTCTTCATATCCGAGTGTTAATCCAAAGAGTTCAACTTCAAGTTTTCATTCTCAAAGTTCAAAAAGTGGGAATGGTTGTGTGATACAGTGCAACATTGCTTTGAATCTTCCAGATGGTCAAAGTTTTTCTGAAGAAATTGTAAAAGATCACATGGCGTTACTTGCAACTGTGCTACAATCCTATGAAGGTTTGGTTGCAGGAAGGATCGGAAATCCTATGCTGACGAACGAGGATTATGATCAGATTGACGCTGAAGAGATGGAGCTCATGGACATCAAATGGTGCTTAGCTAGTGTCTTGAGAAGAGCTGAAAAGTTCAAAATGATTACCGGAAGAAATGATTTCTTGGATGCACATGTTTTTACTTTGGGTTTTGATAAATCTAAAGTTACTTGTTTTCGATGCAGGGAGAAGGGTCATTTCAAAAGAGAGTGCAAAAATCAGGAAGCGAGTGGAGCAAAGAATCCCTTTGGAAAAGATGATTACTATCGAAAAGCCATATCTCAACGGGTTGCTCATCAACCGCATCAACAAAAGGAGTCGCAAACTGCTCATGGGAAAATGATTGAAGATGCAAACAGGAAAGCTTATTATGGTATCATTGATCAAGATGATGAGAAAATGGCTCCAGGATTTAGCTGGGATAAATTTGTGGATGAGAATAGGGAGTTTAAAGCTTTCATTGCTCAAATAGTTCAAAAGCCTGATTTGTTTACATAATGGATGAAAATGATTGGTGTTCATGAGAAGAATCAAGAAGAAGAATCTGTTTCATCCGATGAAAGTTCAGAAGAAGAAACTGTTTTTGATCAAACATCATCTGATTCTAGTTCTTCAGATGATAGTTCTGAAAAGACATTAGATTTTGATCAAACACCATCTGATTCTAGTTCTTCAGATGATAGTTCTGAGAAGACAATAGATTTTGATCAATCACCAACTGATGACAGTGGTGATGATGGGGAAGAAAGACATATTAATGTTGCAAAAACTCATTTATCTCCTGATAGTTTTCAATTTTATTTTGCAGATCGCTTGGAGAAATTGAAGAAGAAACAAGCAGCAAAAGAGTTGAAAAAGATGAATGAAGTTAATGTTGCTGAGAGGAATGGTGAAGCTGAGAAGGTGATTGAAGCTGAAACAGTGATTGAGGTTGAGAAGGTCATCGAAGTTGAAAAGATAGTGGAAGTCATCAAGCCTTTCTTAAAGTGTTTAGAATCTTGCAAGCAATGTGCAGAAAAAGATGAGAAACTGAGCGAGCAAGAAAAGATGAAAGAACAATTATTGTTCAATCTCAATTATGTGAAAGAGTCGTATGATGTGCTAAACAGAACAGTAACTGGTCTACAAAAGACTAATTCAGAAAGAGAAGACGCGTTGACTATGATGAATGCTGTGATGATGTCGAAGCAAAAAGCCATAAATCATTACATTGAGGAATGTGCAAAGTTGCAGCGGGAGTTGGAAAATGAAAAGATAGAGAATGAGAGAATTAGACGTTTATTATAGAGTTATTCTAGTTCTGATTATCTCATTGATCGAATTTATCCAACTGTTGCAGGTTTTGAAGCATTTCAAAATGATGAGAAGCCAAAGAAGAAGGATACTGGTAAGAAGCAGAGTGTTAGTTATAACAAGTGTCCGCCTCCAATTTGGGAAGGGTATTCTCTTAGAAAACCGAATGAGGAGCAAGTCGAAAAAGCAGTCAATATAAAGTTAAAGTCCGATATAACCGATGAATTACCAGAAAAAATTGACGTCGTTTTTACATCGTCTGACACTGATCATGAGTCTGAGTTAATAAAAAAGGTGGTCGATTAGGTGTTGGATACATATGAGGAGTCGGAGTTAAAGTCTGAGTCAAAGTCCGAGTCTGGGTGTTCAAGTTCATCCGTCAAAAGTTCGAGTTCGTCGTTCAACAGTTCAAAGTCATCGGTTAAACGAGTTTACAATAAAAAATTCTTGTTATCAAAATCTAATTTGAATGACGAATCAGTCAAAGTGGCATATACTTTGAAGGATTCAGACAAATTATATTCTGATGAGGAATTTCCAATAAGAAGTGTTAATTTTGAAATGATCAAGAAGGTTTTCAAACTAACAGAAATTAATATTTCTGAAATAAAAGATGTAAATCTTACTGAAAAACCTAAAAAATACACTTCAAGAGTTCAACAACGTTTAAACAAGAAAAAAGGTTACGGTTTTGGTTCTGGTGGTCAAAAGAAACCAAACCATAACGGTAATTTCAAAAAGAAAGGTCTTGGATTTATTCCACCAGAAAATTATAAAAATGAAAAATATGTTCGAGATTTTAAATCAAAATGATATTTGTTTCAGGAACAAGCTGTGAAGAGGAATCAAAAAGCTCATTCTGGAAACAATCAAACAGGGAATTTCTTGCCAAGAAGCAAGAGAATGTGAGGAATGGAGCTAATCAAAGAAAGGAGACAAGAACCTGTTACAAATGCAATGAAGCTGGTCACATTGCATGGAACTGTTCTCAATCAACAAAAACAAAACAGGAAGTCTCTAAAAAACTCAAAGAAAAAGTTGTTGAGGAAATTAAACCACCAACTGAAAAATTCAAAATTTTTGAAAATTCAACATATGAAGTTGGTGAGTGTTCAAAGACACATTTTTACAAGAAGAGAGCCAAGAATGACAACCAAGTGTGGGTTGTTAAGAAGGTTTATGAGGATGTTAAAAAGTTTGATGTAAAATCTGGCGATGAATCTGATTCCACAAAGTTAGATGAGCCACAGGTTGAGGTTAAAGATGAAAACTCAGTTCCTCCAATGGATGATGTTCATTTTCCACCATTAAGGGCTGAAAATTTTAAATCAAAAGTTGGGAAAGTTGAGATCTCGAATCAGTTCTATTCTGAGAAGAAAGAATCTGATGTCGAGAAAGCGTTTAATGGAAATGTGAAAAAGATTTTTGGAAAAATGGTCGAGGGTAAGGTGAAAGGGGTAAAGGACTTTTATGAAACAAAGAAAGCAACTTATTACCCAAGTGAAGTTGAGGAGGAGACATCCAAGTTTGGTCAGGCTTGGATGGCATTTTTTCACAAGTAAAATCCTGACTTGCCGGAGCTCCCAGGTTGGTAAGTGAGGAGCAGGTATCGGCATCTTTCTTGAGAAATTCACTCTGGTGATATTTCGATCTTCAAGTGGTAAATCAGGGACATTACGTTGTACTTGATGTCACACCCCGACCACGTAAAACAACAAAACGTGGCGGAAACATCGAGGCGTGTTGCAACAGAATTAATGTTTCATAACCATGGATACCAAAAGTGTTTCGTTTTATTAAACATTGAATAATTACATCGTCTTGAAATCTAAATACACTATTTAAACATAGTCTATCATTGTTATTGAGTCACTAAGGCCTTGTCCAGTCCTATGTGAGCATGCATCTTATCAATCGATATCATCCAACAATACCTGAAACATATGTGAAAACGAGGTCAGCAAAGAAATGCTGGCGAGATACATAGGTTTTGTGAAAATAAGATTAATGACTTCTGTTTTAAGAAAATGTTTAGTCATGAACCTTGTAATTTGCTTTGTCTTTGTAAATCATTTGAAAAACAATAAGTTCAGATGATATGTATAAATAAGAAAATAATGCATGATTATATGAATAACCATGAAAAATGAGTTTGTGTAAGATAAGTTATTTGCAAATCAATGTCTTGTGAAAAGTATGTTACTTGTATAAAATGTTCTATGTCTCAAACTGAAATGATTCAAATAACGCTATGACATGTAATACCATACAAACACTTATATATAGGAAGTACCAGCGGCGTATCCACCATGCTTGTATCATATTACACACACATCGTTACTTAATCACTTAATCAAACCAAACCAAACAATGTAAAATGTCTAGGTTTAAATCAATTGTCAAATGTATTGTATAATATGTCAAAGTATTCATGTCAAGATGTAAATCATGTCAAAATGTCTATGTCAAATATCCATGTCAAATGTCTATGTCAAATATCCATGTCAAATGTCTATGTCAAATATCCATGTCAAATGTCTATGTCAAATATCCATGTATGGCAAGTGAAATGTCTCAACTAAACCATGTGCACAAAAACAAAGTATTGAAGTAAAACTTGGTTTAAATCAAAGTTATGTTTTGTGGGGAATACATGATCAAATGTCAATCATGTCCCAATGTTTACCCAATCGTTAACCCATTTTGTAATATCGTTCTAGTCATTCTTGTTTTAATTGTGAAACTACTTTATGGTCGATTCTCTAATAACATTCAAACCTTCTTGACGCGTTCCTCGCTCCATCTCGCTCTCGTTCTCGTTCTTAACAAACCCTTACCAAAGGATAAGTTAATAATTACAGATTCAGTCGCTACCCACAACACCCACACATAACAATTGGTGCAGTAAATAACGGGATTTGTCAGACCCTATGGTACCATAACCTAATACTGGTCGGCTTGATCATTGCTAATGAATGTCATCGGTCATGTAAACTACAACCAACAAGTTTGTTCACTTTTTGAAATTGTTATTAGTTTTTGAAATCATTGTATTCGTTCTTGAAATCATTGTTAGCGTTCTTGAAATAATTGTTATTGTTCTTGAAACCACATTGTAATTGTTCTTGAAACTATTGTAATTGTTCTTAAAACCACATTGAAATTGTTCTTGAAACTATTGTAATTGTTCTTAAAACTATTGATAAAACATTTAGTACATATGAGTCACCCCAAAACATTTGAAAACAGTAAAAGAGGGGAATAATGTACTCGCCTGAGAATGCTTAGAGGTCTTGAACAACAACCAAACAAAGCTTGAGGGAGCACGGAATCAGTCGGCAAATCTAAACTATATAAATAAACCGAACTTAAATCGGGAGATCGGATAGGATGAGGCTTGGCAAACCAAATGAGTATTGGAACTCATATGATATGGTTTAACAAGGCCTACATACTACAATGAGACTAACCTAAGTGCTTTCGACCCATCGCGACCCATTAAGGTAACTTATGCTACTTTAACGCGTCGTGCGCGTGAAACGCGTTCGGACCGTCTAACTAGTCCTATGACAAGTGTTATATGCCTAAACATGTTACATAATCAGTTATGTGACAAAAGTTTAGGTTACATATGCTTAATTACCAATTATACATGAAAAGGGTATTCTGGTAATTTACCTAAGGCATATAAACTACCTATCATACAACTACTTAAACGATGTGACCATAGGGTATAACCTCGGAAGGTTATGCCCTATACTAGGGTCACCTAATGTATTTGGTCGGATCCTAATGATCGACCAAACTGGGTCGGGCTCGAAGGTATAGGCGATTTATTAGATCGCCTACCCTACGACCCTAGACAACGTGGTAATCAGTGGGCATAGTCCCAAGGGACTATGACCAACGTGATTACACTCACGTTGCGAAGTTCAAACGAACTTCGCATTGACCATTACTGGTCAACGCTGAAAGTCAAACAAAGTTTGACTTTCTGACTCGAAAAGCAATAAAATAAGGAAAAGAACGAAAGAATACTTACGAAGGGTCCCCGAATGCTAATCCCGATCCAAGAACTCAGGTATGAAACAATGGTTTCAACTTAGAGCTCTCAAATCAGAATTCTAGTGCTTTAAAACAATGAAAGGCATGGGGTATATATAGTTTTCGGGTAACCGTTAAGATCGTTTGTTGTAAAACGTGCCATGATCCAAGGCGTACACTTGTCGGAACCTTATGGTGGCTGAAATTAGGTTCTTATCCGCTGACTAGACGATTGAGAATGTGCGGTTGAGAATCGAACAGCTGGGACCCGCGTTTAAAACATTGAATCTGGTCTGGTTAGGCAGTCGCGTAGCGCGACGGGTAAGCCCTATAGGCCTCGCGCTACGCTAGCACTCCCCCTGAATCAGAAAGTTTCATAATTGGCAGCAATGGTCCCTGCACGTGTTTAAGGCCTTTTTCGATGCGTTTGAACCCCGTTAACCTCATTTTAGGGCTCTAAAATGAAGTTAAAGTATAGGGAACTCAAAACATGCTCAAAAATATGCCGGAGGTTGGTTCGTTTAGCCGTACGAACGCGATGTTCGCTTAATTACGACGGAATGCGAATAAGCACGAAAAACGATCCAAATGACACGACGAATGGATTTTTCTTATGGCGAACACTAAAATATAATATACTCATGCTTACATAAATTTTTGGATGTCCGAATGTATTCAGAACGTAAGTTATGCGCGAAAATGCAAACTTGTGCACTTTTTGACACTTTTAGTCCCTAAATGACCCAAAAGTTTATTTTAGCATACCGAACCCTTCAAAGCCTATTTCTAAACTATGTAAAGGATATTTATGGTATGTTTAACTTATGGTCATGTTCCGGAATGTTCGTTACAGTTCAAATTGGCATACTTTCGCAGTTTGTCAAGTTTAGTCCCTGTAAACGAATTAACTTGTTTTTGCCATACCAAAGCCTTTAAAACTTATTTCTAAGATATGTAAAGGTTATTTAAGGTATTTTGAGTATATGTCACTATTCCGGAGCGTTTGTTGCATTAAACTGGTTATATTTACGCATCGGTGCGCTTATAACCTTCCAGAAAGCGATTTAGAGTTTGAAATTGAACAAGAATTGATATGTGCAAATGATACACATATTTTTACAAATCCCAAGTATGAAATATAATATTTCATTGGTTCGGTATTTGTTTGATAGCCGCGAAGGCACATGTGTTACAGTCTCCCCTACTTTAGGAAATTTCGTCCCGAAATTTATTTAGAGGAAACTTGTGAGAGCTTGAAAACATGAAGTTGAAAAGATCGAACAACATTGGTTAGGGTTCTTGAACTTCTAGTAACCTTAATAACATTATGTTTGCAATGTAAGAGGGATACTTATATACAAGTATATGAAGCGTCATTGGTGCGTCCACCGTACCTCCATTACATCGTTCTCATTTCGTTATTGTTGTCACTATCGGCTCTTACACATAATAAATCTTACTAGGTTTCTATGCACTAAATTTCATAATTATGTACGCGTCCATAATCAGACAATTCCTTGCACTGTTCACACAGTCTATTTTATAATGTGTAGGGTAAAACCAAATGAACAATCCTGTGATGCGTGTAACTAGACAGCCATAGAGTCCTTTTAATTAAATCAATAAATGATCTAAATAGACTATCAAGGAGTCTGTCCAGCTACATCACTAGATGTCGTTCTTTAACCAAATTGTGAATAAATCTTTTTGATTAGACCACTAAAGGGTTTCTTATGAATAATGGAGCAGTACTATATAATCCAAGGGTCTTAACTATTACATAGAAGCCCATTAAGGATTAAAGGTAGTACTTTTTTTTTGAATATCCTGCTACGAATCCCTCATATGAAGATATGAAAGATTCTGCGAGGATTTGGATAACGAATATCCAGAGTATTAAAACACAAAAATGCATAAAAGAAAACATAAGATGAATAAACACATAGTCACATAATTGCGTACTCGTACAATCGCATAATCGTTCAATTTGACCTTTAATTTGTTATCTTTGGACACGGGTATTTAAAGCATACCAGAAACCCAATCCGTGGATTTCCTTTGGCACTTTAAATATTTTCAAGAATCTAACTATGAAGATAGGAAGATCTTAAAAGGAATTCGGTTTGTCCTAATTGAGTTGTTTTGTACATTTTAAAGTGTACAAGGAATTCAATCAGGGCTCCGATGTCAACGAAGGTGTTGATCGTGATTGGCTCAGGACATGAATAGATCAAGATGTCATCAATAATAACAATGACGATCTGATCCAAATAAGATTTGTAGACTCTATATATTAAGTCCATGCAGATGGCTGGAGCATTTGTCAATCCAAAAGGCCTGACTGTAAACTCGTAATGGCTATACTTCGTGCAGAAAGCCGTTTTGGGAATATCTTCTTCGAGCATACGAAGTTGATGATACCCAGAACGCAAATCGATCTTGGAAAAGCATGAAGCGCTCTGCAGATGATCGGAGAGATCATCGATTTAAGGTAGGGGATATCGATTCTTGATGGTAAGCTTAACAGGATTACGTTAATTGATATGAATTCGAGAAGATCCATCTTTCTTTTTCACAAAGAGGGCAAGAGTTTTCCCCAAGGTGAAAAGTTCGGACGGATGAATCCTTTATCAGACAACTCTTGAAGCTGTTTGATAATTCTTGCATCTCGAACGGTGCAAGACGATAAGATACTTTAGATTTAAAAGAAGTAAGTGTTTGAGGTTCTTAGGGAGATCACAAGTGATCATAAAAATGACAGAACCACACGAGTAGTTTTGTCTTTGTGTTAACATCATAAGGTTGAATCAAACATTCATACAATTGCATTAGTTAAAAATAAAACCACAAATTTTATTTATATAACAACCGCATTGTCTTTAAATGTTACAAGATAACAACCAGAGGAAAAACAAACTGCTAATTGTTCACTCGTTCATCATTGAGTGCCTCATTGATGTTAAACACTCGACCGCGTGCTGGATTCACATTGACGTTGACGTTCGCATTCGGGTTTGCGCCAGCATTTGCATTCACCATTCTTGGGCAGTTGTGGCGGAAGTGACCAATCTCTCCGCAGTTGAAACATGAACCCAGTGGAAATCTCGCAGCATTCCCTTGAACTGGAGCTTGAACCTGAGCAGCCTGATTTTGTCCCAAACGACAAACCTTGGCCAAATGCCCAAGTTTACCACACGTCGTGCATTGCCAGCAAGCTTGTTGTACTGCGTGATGACCGTTGCAGCGTGCACAATAAGGTGCGGTACCGGCATATGCTTTCTTTGCAGGTGGCTGAGCTGGTAAGTTTCGCGGGTTCTGAGCAGTCTGTGCTGTAACAGTAAAGTTTTGACCACCCTTTCGCTTCCTTGATTTCTTTGACGTCTCACCTTCCTTTCCCTTCTTGTTTTGACCTTTCTTGCTATCATCCTTGTCAGACTCCTGCTTCTTACCCTTGTCACCCTTTCTGTGTAACTTATTCTTCCGAATCTGCGACTCAGTCAATGTCGCAGATAACTCGATCGCCTGACGGAGTGTGGCAGGGTTACTACCAGTAAGGATGTCTTGTACCGAGTCAGGTAGGCCGTCGATGTACCTTTCGATAGCTATGTCAAGTGGGGTAACCATTGTCGGGCAAAGCAGACTCAACTCCTCAAACCTATCAGTATACGCCCTGTGCTCACCACTATCTTGCTTCAATTCATCAAATTCCTTCTCCAAAGCTCGCTGCTCATGACGAGGACAGAATTCCCTCATCATCAGGGCCCTAAGTTCAGCCCATGTCTGTGCGAGAGCAACTTCCGCACCTCGGTCTCTCATTACCCCATTCCACCATGTAAGAGCCCTCTTCTGAAACACGCTCGAGGAGAACTCGACCTTGCGATTATCTGGGCACTGTACGTGGCGAAAAGTATTCTCAATGCTTTCGAACCACTGAAGAAGCCCAGTTGCTCCTTCAGAACCACTAAACTTGAGTGGTTTAGCCTGGTTGAAATCCTTGTATTTGCATAGCACATTGTTGTTGTTGTTGGCTTGGTTCCATTGAGCAAAGAGGTTTGGGAATTGAGCAGCCATTTGCTGCGCAATGATTTCTGCCAGCTCGGCAGTCTCTATCTGGCTTTCGCGTCGAGGAGGCATTGTCTAAAAGAGGAAACATGAAAGGAAACGAGTGAGAGAATTTAGACGAAAAGAATGAGATGAAACAAATCTAATGAAAGCAAAGATAGTGGTCATTTGTTTGTTACTACAAAGCAACAAACGACCTTGGTGATTAGTCAAAGTAAATAGGTTAAAAATAATGTATCGCGAAGACATGCTCGCCTATAAGTGAACACTCATCCCAAGAATTCCCAGGTAAGCACAACTGGTCTCGCGTCTGATGAGATGTATACGAAGTGCTTGCCTAGACAGAAAACCCAGAATACAGGCATTCACCCTTCCAGTTTGCACGTGTTCACATTATTTAAAACCCAAAACCTTGACGAGATTTTGAAAATTCAAAGGGGTTCAAAACCATATAACAGAGGGTTCAAAACCTTACAATAGAAGGTTCAAAACCTAGAAATTAATCATCCTAGAACAGATGATTAGTTTTCAAAGCGGTTTTGAAATTTATGTTCTTGTTGTGGTCGTCACCTAAGGATAGGTGACGGTATTGTTTTATGACTAAACGCAAGTAAACTCGCGTTAGGGTCCTAAGAAGGTTATAGACTAGGTCAAAGCATTACTAATAACCTAATTCCCTATAACCATTGGCTCTGATACCATCTTTTCTGTCACACCCCGACCACGTAAAACAACAAAACGTGGCGGAAACATCGAGGCGTGTTGCAACATAATTAATGTTTCATAACCATGGATACCAAAAGTGTTTCGTTTTATTAAACATTGAATAATTACATCGTCTTGAAATCTAAATACACTATTTAAACATAGTCTATCATTGTTATTGAGTCACTAAGGCCTTGTCCAGTCCTATGTGAGCATGCATCTTATCAATCGATATCATCCAACAATACCTGAAACATATGTGAAAACGAGGTCAGCAAAGAAATGCTGGCGAGATACATAGGTTTTGTGAAAATAAGATTCATGACTTCTATTTTAAGAAAATGTTTAGTCATGAACCTTGTAATTTGCTTTGTCTTTGTAAATCATTTGAAAAACAATAAGTTCAGATGATATGTATAAATAAGAAAATAATGCATGATTATATGAATAACCATGAAAAATGAGTTTGTGTAAGATAAGTTATTTGCAAATCAATGTCTTGTGAAAAGTATGTTACTTGTATAAAATGTTCTATGTCTCAAACTGAAATGATTCAAATAACGCTATGACATGTAATACCATACAAACACTTATATATAGGAAGTACCAGCGGCGTATCCACCATGCTTGTATCATATTACACACACATCGTTACTTAATCACTTAATCAAACCAAACCAAACAATGTAAAATGTCTAGGTTTAAATCAATTGTCAAATGTATTGTATAATATGTCAAAGTATTCATGTCAAGATGTAAATCATGTCAAAATGTCTATGTCAAATATCCATGTCAAATGTCTATGTCAAATATCCATGTCAAATGTCTATGTCAAATATCCATGTCAAATGTCTATGTCAAATATCCATGTATGGCAAGTGAAATGTCTCAACTAAACCATGTGCACAAAAACAAAGTATTGAAGTAAAACTTGGTTTAAATCAAAGTTATGTTTTGTGGGGAATACATGATCAAATTTCAATCATGTCCCAATGTTTACCCAATCGTTAACCCATTTTGTAATATCGTTCTAGTCGTTCTTGTTTTAATTGTGAAACTACTTTATGGTCGATTCTCTAATAACATTCAAACCTTCTTGACGCGTTCCTCGCTCCATCTCGCTCTCGTTCTCGTTCTTAACAAACCCTTACCAAAGGATAAGTTAATAATTACAGATTCAGTCGCTACCCACAACACCCACACATAACAATGGGTGCAGTAAATAACGGGATTTGTCAGATCCTATGGTACCATAACCTAATACTGGTCGGCTTGATCATTGCTAATGAATGTCATCGGTCATGTAAACTACAACCAACAAGTTTGTTCACTTTTTGAAATTGTTATTAGTTTTTGAAATCATTGTTTTCGTTCTTGAAATCATTGTTAGCGTTCTTGAAATAATTGTTATTGTTCTTGAAACCACATTGTAATTGTTCTTGAAACTATTGTAATTGTTCTTAAAACCACATTGAAATTGTTCTTGAAACTATTGTAATTGTTCTTAAAACTATTGATAAAACATTTAGTACATATGAGTCACCCCAAAACATTTGAAAACAGTAAAAGAGGGGAATAATGTACTCGCCTGAGAATGCTTAGAGGTCTTGAACAACAACCAAACAAAGCTTGAGGGAGCACGGAATCAGTCGGCAAATCTAAACTATATAAATAAACCGAACTTAAATCGGGAGATCGGATAGGATGAGGCTTGGCAAACCAAATGAGTATTGGAACTCATATGATATGGTTTAACAAGGCCTACATACTACAATGAGACTAACCTAAGTGCTTTCGACCCATCGCGACCCATTAAGGTAACTTATGCTACTTTAACGCGTCGTGCGCGTGAAACGCGTTCGGACCGTCTAACTAGTCCTATGACAAGTGTTATATGCCTAAACATGTTACATAATCAGTTATGTGACAAAAGTTTAGGTTACATATGCTTAATTACCAATTATACATGAAAAGGGTATTCTGGTAATTTACCTAAGGCATATAAACTACCTATCATACAACTACTTAAACGATGTGACCATAGGGTATAACCTCGGAAGGTTATGCCCTATACTAGGGTCACCTAATGTATTTGGTCGGATCCTAATGATCGACCAAACTGGGTCGGGCTCGAAGGTATAGGCGATTTATTAGATCGCCTACCCTACGACCCTAGACAACGTGGTAATCAGTGGGCATAGTCCCAAGGGACTATGACCAACGTGATTACACTCACGTTGCGAAGTTCAAACGAACTTCGCATTGACCATTACTGGTCAACGCTGAAAGTCAAACAAAGTTTGACTTTCTGACTCGAAAAGCAATAAAATAAGGAAAAGAACGAAAGAATACTTACGAAGGGTCCCCGAATGCTAATCCCGATCCAAGAACTCAGGTATGAAACAATGGTTTCAACTTAGAGCTCTCAAATCAGAATTCTAGTGCTTTAAAACAATGAAAGGCATGGGGTATATATAGTTTTCGGGTAACCGTTAAGATCGTTTGTTGTAAAACGTGCCATGATCCAAGGCGTACACTTGTCGGAACCTTATGGTGGCTGAAATTAGGTTCTTATCCGCTGACTAGACGATTGAGAATGTGCGGTTGAGAATCGAACAGCTGGGACCCGCGTTTAAAACATTGAATCTGGTCTGGTTAGGCAGTCGCGTAGCGCGACGGGTAAGCCCTATAGGCCTCGCGCTACGCTAGCACTCCCCCTGAATCAGAAAGTTTCATAATTGGCAGCAATGGTCCCTGCACGTGTTTAAGGCCTTTTTCGATGCGTTTGAACCCCGTTAACCTCATTTTAGGGCTCTAAAATGAAGTTAAAGTATAGGGAACTCAAAACATGCTCAAAAATATGCCGGAGGTTGGTTCGTTTAGCCGTACGAACGCGATGTTCGCTTAATTACGACGGAATGCGAATAAGCACGAAAAACGATCCAAATGACACGACGAATGGATTTTTCTTATGGCGAACACTAAAATATAATATACTCATGCTTACATAAATTTTTGGATGTCCGAATGTATTCAGAACGTAAGTTATGCGCGAAAATGCAAACTTGTGCACTTTTTGACACTTTTAGTCCCTAAATGACCCAAAAGTTTATTTTAGCATACCGAACCCTTCAAAGCCTATTTCTAAACTATGTAAAGGATATTTATGGTATGTTTAACTTATGGTCATGTTCCGGAATGTTCGTTACAGTTCAAATTGGCATACTTTCGCAGTTTGTCAAGTTTAGTCCCTGTAAACGAATTAACTTGTTTTTGCCATACCAAAGCCTTTAAAACTTATTTCTAAGATATGTAAAGGTTATTTAAGGTATTTTGAGTATATGTCACTATTCCGGAGCGTTTGTTGCATTAAACTGGTTATATTTACGCATCGGTGCGCTTATAACCTTCCAGAAAGCGATTTAGAGTTTGAAATTGAACAAGAATTGATATGTGCAAATGATACACATATTTTTACAAATCCCAAGTATGAAATATAATATTTCATTGGTTCGGTATTTGTTTGATAGCCGCGAAGGCACATGTGTTACAGTCTCCCCTACTTTAGGAAATTTCGTCCCGAAATTTATTTAGAGGAAACTTGTGAGAGCTTGAAAACATGAAGTTGAAAAGATCGAACAACATTGGTTAGGGTTCTTGAACTTCTAGTAACCTTAATAACATTATGTTTGCAATGTAAGAGGGATACTTATATACAAGTATATGAAGCGTCATTGGTGCGTCCACCGTACCTCCATTACATCGTTCTCATTTCGTTATTGTTGTCACTATCGGCTCTTACACATAATAAATCTTACTAGGTTTCTATGCACTAAATTTCATAATTATGTACGCGTCCATAATCAGACAATTCCTTGCACTGTTCACACAGTCTATTTTATAATGTGTAGGGTAAAACCAAATGAACAATCCTGTGATGCGTGTAACTAGACAGCCATAGAGTCCTTTTAATTAAATCAATAAATGATCTAAATAGACTATCAAGGAGTCTGTCCAGCTACATCACTAGATGTCGTTCTTTAACCAAATTGTGAATAAATCTTTTTGATTAGACCACTAAAGGGTTTCTTATGAATAATGGAGCAGTACTATATAATCCAAGGGTCTTAACTATTACATAGAAGCCCATTAAGGATTAAAGGTAGTACTTTTTTTTTGAATATCCTGCTACGAATCCCTCATATGAAGATATGAAAGATTCTGCGAGGATTTGGATAACGAATATCCAGAGTATTAAAACACAAAAATGCATAAAAGAAAACATAAGATGAATAAACACATAGTCACATAATTGCGTACTCGTACAATCGCATAATCGTTCAATTTGACCTTTAATTTGTTATCTTTGGACACGGGTATTTAAAGCATACCAGAAACCCAATCCGTGGATTTCCTTTGGCACTTTAAATATTTTCAAGAATCTAACTATGAAGATAGGAAGATCTTAAAAGGAATTCGGTTTGTCCTAATTGAGTTGTTTTGTACATTTTAAAGTGTACAAGGAATTCAATCAGGGCTCCGATGTCAACGAAGGTGTTGATCGTGATTGGCTCAGGACATGAATAGATCAAGATGTCATCAATAATAACAATGACGATCTGATCCAAATAAGATTTGTAGACTCTATATATTAAGTCCATGCAGATGGCTGGAGCATTTGTCAATCCAAAAGGCCTGACTGTAAACTCGTAATGGCTATACTTCGTGCAGAAAGCCGTTTTGGGAATATCTTCTTCGAGCATACGAAGTTGATGATACCCAGAACGCAAATCGATCTTGGAAAAGCATGAAGCGCTCTGCAGATGATCGGAGAGATCATCGATTTAAGGTAGGGGATATCGATTCTTGATGGTAAGCTTAACAGGATTACGTTAATTGATATGAATTCGAGAAGATCCATCTTTCTTTTTCACAAAGAGGGCAAGAGTTTTCCCCAAGGTGAAAAGTTCGGACGGATGAATCCTTTATCAGACAACTCTTGAAGCTGTTTGATAATTCTTGCATCTCGAACGGTGCAAGACGATAAGATACTTTAGATTTAAAAGAAGTAAGTGTTTGAGGTTCTTAGGGAGATCACAAGTGATCATAAAAATGACAGAACCACACGAGTAGTTTTGTCTTTGTGTTAACATCATAAGGTTGAATCAAACATTCATACAATTGCATTAGTTAAAAATAAAACCACAAATTTTATTTATATAACAACCGCATTGTCTTTAAATGTTACAAGATAACAACCAGAGGAAAAACAAACTGCTAATTGTTCACTCGTTCATCATTGAGTGCCTCATTGATGTTAAACACTCGACCGCGTGCTGGATTCACATTGACGTTGACGTTCGCATTCGGGTTTGCGCCAGCATTTGCATTCACCATTCTTGGGCAGTTGTGGCGGAAGTGACCAATCTCTCCGCAGTTGAAACATGAACCCAGTGGAAATCTCGCAGCATTCCCTTGAACTGGAGCTTGAACCTGAGCAGCCTGATTTTGTCCCAAACGACAAACCTTGGCCAAATGCCCAAGTTTACCACACGTCGTGCATTGCCAGCAAGCTTGTTGTACTGCGTGATGACCGTTGCAGCGTGCACAATAAGGTGCGGTACCGGCATATGCTTTCTTTGCAGGTGGCTGAGCTGGTAAGTTTCGCGGGTTCTGAGCAGTCTGTGCTGTAACAGTAAAGTTTTGACCACCCTTTCGCTTCCTTGATTTCTTTGACGTCTCACCTTCCTTTCCCTTCTTGTTTTGACCTTTCTTGCTATCATCCTTGTCAGACTCCTGCTTCTTACCCTTGTCACCCTTTCTGTGTAACTTATTCTTCCGAATCTGCGACTCAGTCAATGTCGCAGATAACTCGATCGCCTGACGGAGTGTGGCAGGGTTACTACCAGTAAGGATGTCTTGTACCGAGTCAGGTAGGCCGTCGATGTACCTTTCGATAGCTATGTCAAGTGGGGTAACCATTGTCGGGCAAAGCAGACTCAACTCCTCAAACCTATCAGTATACGCCCTGTGCTCACCACTATCTTGCTTCAATTCATCAAATTCCTTCTCCAAAGCTCGCTGCTCATGACGAGGACAGAATTCCCTCATCATCAGGGCCCTAAGTTCAGCCCATGTCTGTGCGAGAGCAACTTCCGCACCTCGGTCTCTCATTACCCCATTCCACCATGTAAGAGCCCTCTTCTGAAACACGCTCGAGGAGAACTCGACCTTGCGATTATCTGGGCACTGTACGTGGCGAAAAGTATTCTCAATGCTTTCGAACCACTGAAGAAGCCCAGTTGCTCCTTCAGAACCACTAAACTTGAGTGGTTTAGCCTGGTTGAAATCCTTGTATTTGCATAGCACATTGTTGTTGTTGTTGGCTTGGTTCCATTGAGCAAAGAGGTTTGGGAATTGAGCAGCCATTTGCTGCGCAATGATTTCTGCCAGCTCGGCAGTCTCTATCTGGCTTTCGCGTCGAGGAGGCATTGTCTAAAAGAGGAAACATGAAAGGAAACGAGTGAGAGAATTTAGACGAAAAGAATGAGATGAAACAAATCTAATGAAAGCAAAGATAGTGGTCATTTGTTTGTTACTACAAAGCAACAAACGACCTTGGTGATTAGTCAAAGTAAATAGGTTAAAAATAATGTATCGCGAAGACATGCTCGCCTATAAGTGAACACTCATCCCAAGAATTCCCAGGTAAGCACAACTGGTCTCGCGTCTGATGAGATGTATACGAAGTGCTTGCCTAGACAGAAAACCCAGAATACAGGCATTCACCCTTCCAGTTTGCACGTGTTCACATTATTTAAAACCCAAAACCTTGACGAGATTTTGAAAATTCAAAGGGGTTCAAAACCATATAACAGAGGGTTCAAAACCTTACAATAGAAGGTTCAAAACCTAGAAATTAATCATCCTAGAACAGATGATTAGTTTTCAAAGCGGTTTTGAAATTTATGTTCTTGTTGTGGTCGTCACCTAAGGATAGGTGACGGTATTGTTTTATGACTAAACGCAAGTAAACTCGCGTTAGGGTCCTAAGAAGGTTATAGACTAGGTCAAAGCATTACTAATAACCTAATTCCCTATAACCATTGGCTCTGATACCATCTTTTCTGTCACACCCCGACCACGTAAAACAACAAAACGTGGCGGAAACATCGAGGCGTGTTGCAACATAATTAATGTTTCATAACCATGGATACCAAAAGTGTTTCGTTTTATTAAACATTGAATAATTACATCGTCTTGAAATCTAAATACACTATTTAAACATAGTCTATCATTGTTATTGAGTCACTAAGGCCTTGTCCAGTCCTATGTGAGCATGCATCTTATCAATCGATATCATCCAACAATACCTGAAACATATGTGAAAACGAGGTCAGCAAAGAAATGCTGGCGAGATACATAGGTTTTGTGAAAATAAGATTCATGACTTCTATTTTAAGAAAATGTTTAGTCATGAACCTTGTAATTTGCTTTGTCTTTGTAAATCATTTGAAAAACAATAAGTTCAGATGATATGTATAAATAAGAAAATAATGCATGATTATATGAATAACCATGAAAAATGAGTTTGTGTAAGATAAGTTATTTGCAAATCAATGTCTTGTGAAAAGTATGTTACTTGTATAAAATGTTCTATGTCTCAAACTGAAATGATTCAAATAACGCTATGACATGTAATACCATACAAACACTTATATATAGGAAGTACCAGCGGCGTATCCACCATGCTTGTATCATATTACACACACATCGTTACTTAATCACTTAATCAAACCAAACCAAACAATGTAAAATGTCTAGGTTTAAATCAATTGTCAAATGTATTGTATAATATGTCAAAGTATTCATGTCAAGATGTAAATCATGTCAAAATGTCTATGTCAAATATCCATGTCAAATGTCTATGTCAAATATCCATGTCAAATGTCTATGTCAAATATCCATGTCAAATGTCTATGTCAAATATCCATGTATGGCAAGTGAAATGTCTCAACTAAACCATGTGCACAAAAACAAAGTATTGAAGTAAAACTTGGTTTAAATCAAAGTTATGTTTTGTGGGGAATACATGATCAAATTTCAATCATGTCCCAATGTTTACCCAATCGTTAACCCATTTTGTAATATCGTTCTAGTCGTTCTTGTTTTAATTGTGAAACTACTTTATGGTCGATTCTCTAATAACATTCAAACCTTCTTGACGCGTTCCTCGCTCCATCTCGCTCTCGTTCTCGTTCTTAACAAACCCTTACCAAAGGATAAGTTAATAATTACAGATTCAGTCGCTACCCACAACACCCACACATAACAATGGGTGCAGTAAATAACGGGATTTGTCAGATCCTATGGTACCATAACCTAATACTGGTCGGCTTGATCATTGCTAATGAATGTCATCGGTCATGTAAACTACAACCAACAAGTTTGTTCACTTTTTGAAATTGTTATTAGTTTTTGAAATCATTGTTTTCGTTCTTGAAATCATTGTTAGCGTTCTTGAAATAATTGTTATTGTTCTTGAAACCACATTGTAATTGTTCTTGAAACTATTGTAATTGTTCTTAAAACCACATTGAAATTGTTCTTGAAACTATTGTAATTGTTCTTAAAACTATTGATAAAACATTTAGTACATATGAGTCACCCCAAAACATTTGAAAACAGTAAAAGAGGGGAATAATGTACTCGCCTGAGAATGCTTAGAGGTCTTGAACAACAACCAAACAAAGCTTGAGGGAGCACGGAATCAGTCGGCAAATCTAAACTATATAAATAAACCGAACTTAAATCGGGAGATCGGATAGGATGAGGCTTGGCAAACCAAATGAGTATTGGAACTCATATGATATGGTTTAACAAGGCCTACATACTACAATGAGACTAACCTAAGTGCTTTCGACCCATCGCGACCCATTAAGGTAACTTATGCTACTTTAACGCGTCGTGCGCGTGAAACGCGTTCGGACCGTCTAACTAGTCCTATGACAAGTGTTATATGCCTAAACATGTTACATAATCAGTTATGTGACAAAAGTTTAGGTTACATATGCTTAATTACCAATTATACATGAAAAGGGTATTCTGGTAATTTACCTAAGGCATATAAACTACCTATCATACAACTACTTAAACGATGTGACCATAGGGTATAACCTCGGAAGGTTATGCCCTATACTAGGGTCACCTAATGTATTTGGTCGGATCCTAATGATCGACCAAACTGGGTCGGGCTCGAAGGTATAGGCGATTTATTAGATCGCCTACCCTACGACCCTAGACAACGTGGTAATCAGTGGGCATAGTCCCAAGGGACTATGACCAACGTGATTACACTCACGTTGCGAAGTTCAAACGAACTTCGCATTGACCATTACTGGTCAACGCTGAAAGTCAAACAAAGTTTGACTTTCTGACTCGAAAAGCAATAAAATAAGGAAAAGAACGAAAGAATACTTACGAAGGGTCCCCGAATGCTAATCCCGATCCAAGAACTCAGGTATGAAACAATGGTTTCAACTTAGAGCTCTCAAATCAGAATTCTAGTGCTTTAAAACAATGAAAGGCATGGGGTATATATAGTTTTCGGGTAACCGTTAAGATCGTTTGTTGTAAAACGTGCCATGATCCAAGGCGTACACTTGTCGGAACCTTATGGTGGCTGAAATTAGGTTCTTATCCGCTGACTAGACGATTGAGAATGTGCGGTTGAGAATCGAACAGCTGGGACCCGCGTTTAAAACATTGAATCTGGTCTGGTTAGGCAGTCGCGTAGCGCGACGGGTAAGCCCTATAGGCCTCGCGCTACGCTAGCACCCCCCCTGAATCAGAAAGTTTCATAATTGGCAGCAATGGTCCCTGCACGTGTTTAAGGCCATTTTCGATGCGTTTGAACCCCGTTAACCTCATTTTAGGGCTCTAAAATGAAGTTAAAGTATAGGGAACTCAAAACATGCTCAAAAATATGCCGGAGGTTGGTTCGTTTAGCCGTACGAACGCGATGTTCGCTTAATTACGACGGAATGCGAATAAGCACGAAAAACGATCCAAATGACACGACGAATGGATTTTTCTTATGGCGAACACTAAAATATAATATAGTCATGCTTACATAAATTTTTGGATGTCCGGATGTATTCAGAACGTAAGTTATGCGCGAAAATGCAAACTTGTGCACTTTTTGACACTTTTAGTCCCTGAATGACCCAAAAGTTTATTTTAGCATACCGAACCCTTCAAAGCCTATTTCTAAACTATGTAAAGGATATTTATGGTATGTTTAACTTATGGTCATGTTCCGGAATGTTCGTTACAGTTCAAATTGGCATACTTTCGCAGTTTGTCAAGTTTAGTCCCTGTAAACGATTTAACTTGTT
The DNA here is from genome assembly GCA_030545235.1 of Helianthus tuberosus. Classification (NCBI taxonomy): domain Eukaryota; kingdom Viridiplantae; phylum Streptophyta; class Magnoliopsida; order Asterales; family Asteraceae; genus Helianthus; species Helianthus tuberosus. Next base: position 103,756,078 of record CM060371.1, on the reverse strand, counting down.
TTTGCCATACCAAAGCCTTTAAAACTTATTTCTAAGATATGTAAAGGTTATTTAAGGTATTTTGAGTATATGTCACTATTCCGGAGCGTTTGTTGCATTAAACTGGTTATATTTATGCATCGGTGCGCTTATAACCTTCCAGAAAGCGATTTAGAGTTTGAAATTGAACAAGAATTGATATGTGCAAATGATACACATATTTTTACAAATCCCAAGTATGAAATATAATATTTCATTGGTTCGGTATTTGTTTGATAGCCGCGAAGGCACAGGTGTTACAGTCTCCCCTACTTTAGGAAATTTCGTCCCGAAATTTATTTAGAGGAAACTTGTGAGAGCTTGAAAACATGAAGTTGAAAAGATCGAACAACATTGGTTAGGGTTCTTGAACTTCTAGTAACCTTAATAACATTATGTTTGCAATGTAAGAGGGATACCTATATACAAGTATATGAAGCGTCATTGGTGCGTCCACCGTACCTCCATTACATCGTTCTCATTTCGTTATTGTTGTCACTATCGGCTCTTACACATAATAAATCTTACTGGGTTTCTGTGCACTAAATTTCATAATTATGTACGCGTCCATAATCAGACAATTCCTTGCACAGTTCACACAGTCTATTTTATAATGTGTAGGGTAAAACCAAATGAACAATCCTGTGATGCGTGTAACTAGACAGCCATAGAGTCCTTTTAATTAAATCAATAAATGATCTAAATAGACTATCAAGGAGTCTGTCCAGCTACATCACTAGATGTCGTTCTTTAACCAAATTGTGAATCAATCTTTTTGATTAGACCACTAAAGGGTTTCTTATGAATAATGGAGCAGTACTATATAATCCAAGGGTCTTAACTATTACATAGAAGCCCATTAAGGATTTAAGGTAGTACTTTTTTTTTGAATATCCTGTTACGAATCCCTCATATGAAGATATGAAAGATTCTGCGAGGATTTGGATAACGAATATCTAGAGTATTAAAACACAAAAATGCATAAAAGAAAACATAAGATGAATAAACACATAGTCACATAATTGCGTACTCGTTCAATCGCATAATCGTTCAATTTGACCTTTAATTTGTTATCTTTGGACACGGGTATTTAAAGCATACCAGAAACCCAATCCGTGGATTTCCTTTGGCACTTTAAATATTTTCAAGAATCTAACTATGAAGATAGGAAGATCTTAAAAGGAATTCGGTTTGTCCTAATTGAGTTGTTTTGTACATTTTAAAGTGTACAAGGAATTCAATCAGGGCTCCGATGTCAACGAAGGTGTTGATCGTGATTGGCTCAGGACATGAATAAATCAAGATGTCATCAATAATAACAATGACGATCTGATCCAAATAAGACTTGTAGACTCTATTTATTAAGTCCATGCAGATGGCTGGAGCATTTGTCAATCCAAAAGGCCTGACTGTAAACTCGTAATGGCTATACTTCGTGCAGAAAGCCGTTTTGGGAATATCTTCTTCGAGCATACGAAGTTGATGATACCCAGAACGCAAATCGATCTTGGAAAAGCATGAAGCGCTCTGCAGATGATCGGAGAGATCATCGATTTAAGGTAGGGGATATCGATTCTTGATGGTAAGCTTAACAGGATTACGTTAATTGATATGAATTCGAGAAGATCCATCTTTCTTTTTCACAAAGAGGGCAAGAGTTTTCCCCAAGGTGAAAAGTTCGGACGGATGAATCCTTTATCAGACAACTCTTGAAGCTGTTTGATAATTCTTGCATCTCGAACGGTGCAAGACGATAAGATACTTTAGATTTAAAAGAAGTAAGTGTTTGAGGTTCTTAGGGAGATCACAAGTGATCATAAAAATGACAGAACCACACGAGTAGTTTTGTCTTTGTGTTAACATCATAAGGTTGAATCAAACATTCATACAATTGCATTAGTTAAAAATAAAACCACAAATTTTATTTATATAACAACCGCATTGTCTTTAAATGTTACAAGATAACAACCAGAGGAAAAACAAACTGCTAATTGTTCACTCGTTCATCATTGAGTGCCTCATTGATGTTAAACACTCGACCGCGTGCTGGATTCACATTGACGTTGACGTTCGCATTCGGGTTTGCGCCAGCATTTGCATTCACCATTCTTGGGCAGTTGTGGCGGAAGTGACCAATCTCTCCGCAGTTGAAACATGAACCCAGTGGAAATCTCGCAGCATTCCCTTGAACCGGAGCTTGAACCTGAGCAGCCTGATTTTGTCCCAAACGACAAACCTTGGCCAAATGCCCAAGTTTACCACACGTCGTGCATTGCCAGCAAGCTTGTTGTACTGCGTGATGACCGTTGCAGCGTGCACAATAAGGTGCGGTACCGGCATATGCTTTCTTTGTAGGTGGCTGAGCTGGTAAGTTTCACGGGTTCTGAGAAGTCTGTGCTGTAACAGCAAAGTTTTGACCACCCTTTCGCTTCCTTGATTTCTTTGACGTCTCACCTTCCTTTCCCTTCTTGTTTTGACCTTTCTTGCTATCATCCTTGTCAGACTCCTGCTTCTTACCCTTGTCACCCTTTCTGTGTAACTTATTCTTCCGAATCTGCGACTCAGTCAATGTCGCAGATAACTCGATCGCCTGACGGAGTGTGGCAGGGTTACTACCAGTAAGGATGTCTTGTACCGAGTCAGGTAGGCCGTCGATGTACCTTTCGATAGCTATGTCAAGTGGGGTAACCATTGTCGGGCAAAGCAGACTCAACTCCTCAAACCTATCAGTATACGCCCTGTGCTCACCACTATCTTGCTTCAATTCATCAAATTCCTTCTCCAAAGCTCGCTGCTCATGACGAGGACAGAATTCCCTCATCATCAGGGCCCTAAGTTCAGCCCATGTCTGTGCGAGAGCAACTTCCGCACCTCGGTCTCTCATTACCCCATTCCACCATGTAAGAGCCCTCTTCTGAAACACGCTCGAGGAGAACTCGACCTTGCGATTATCCGGGCACTGTACGTGGCGAAAAGTATTCTCAATGCTTTCGAACCACTGAAGAAGCCCAGTTGCTCCTTCAGAACCACTAAACTTGAGTGGTTTAGCCTGGTTGAAATCCTTGTATTTGCATAGCACATTGTTGTTGTTGTTGGCTTGGTTCCATTGAGCAAAGAGGTTTGGGAATTGAGCAGCCATTTGCTGCGCAATGATTTCTGCCAGCTCGGCAGTCTCTATCTGGCTTTCGCGTCGAGGAGGCATTGTCTAAAAGAGGAAACATGAAAGGAAACGAGTGAGAGAATTTAGACGAAAAGAATGAGATGAAACAAATCTGATGAAAGCAAAGATAGTGGTCATTTGTTTGTTACTACAAAGCAACAAACGACCTTGGTGATTAGTCAAAGTAAATAGGTTAAAAATAATGTATCGCGAAGACATGCTCGCCTATAAGTGAACACTCATCCCAAGAATTCCCAGGTAAGCACAACTGGTCTCGCGTCTGATGAGATGTATACGAAGTGCTTGCCTAGACAGAAAACCCAGAATACAGGCATTCACCCTTCCAGTTTGCACGTGTTCACATTATTTAAAACCCAAAACCTTGACGAGATTTTGAAAATTCAAAGGGGTTCAAAACCATATAACAGAGGGTTCAAAACCTTACAATAGAAGGTTCAAAACCTAGAAATTAATCATCCTAGAACAGATGATTAGTTTTCAAAGCGGTTTTGAAATTTATGTTCTTGTTGTGGTCGTCACCTAAGGATAGGTGACGGTATTGTTTTATGACTAAACGCAAGTAAACTCGCGTTAGGGTCCTAAGAAGGTTATAGACTAGGTCAAAGCATTACTAATAACCTAATTCCCTATAACCATTGGCTCTGATACCATCTTTTCTGTCACACCCCGACCACGTAAAACAACAAAACGTGGCGGAAACATCGAGGCGTGTTGCAACATAATTAATGTTTCATAACCATGGATACCAAAAGTGTTTCGTTTTATTAAACATTGAATAATTACATCGTCTTGAAATCTAAATACACTATTTAAACATAGTCTATCATTGTTATTGAGTCACTAAGGCCTTGTCCAGTCCTATGTGAGCATGCATCTTATCAATCGATATCATCCAACAATACCTGAAACATATGTGAAAACGAGGTCAGCAAAGAAATGCTGGCGAGATACATAGGTTTTGTGAAAATAAGATTCATGACTTCTGTTTTAAGAAAATGTTTAGTCATGAACCTTGTAATTTGCTTTGTCTTTGTAAATCATTTGAAAAACAATAAGTTCAGATGATATGTATAAATAAGAAAATAATGCATGATTATATGAATAACCATGAAAAATGAGTTTGTGTAAGATAAGTTATTTGCAAATCAATGTCTTGTGAAAAGTATGTTACTTGTATAAAATGTTCTATGTCTCAAACTGAAATGATTCAAATAACGCTATGACATGTAATACCATACAAACACTTATATATAGGAAGTACCAGCGGCGTATCCACCATGCTTGTATCATATTACACACACATCGTTACTTAATCACTTAATCAAACCAAACCAAACAATGTAAAATGTCTAGGTTTAAATCAATTGTCAAATGTATTGTATAATATGTCAAAGTATTCATGTCAAGATGTAAATCATGTCAAAATGTCTATGTCAAATATCCATGTCAAATGTCTATGTCAAATATCCATGTCAAATGTCTATGTCAAATATCCATGTCAAATGTCTATGTCAAATATCCATGTATGGCAAGTGAAATGTCTCAACTAAACCATGTGCACAAAAACAAAGTATTGAAGTAAAACTTGGTTTAAATCAAAGTTATGTTTTGTGGGGAATACATGATCAAATGTCAATCATGTCCCAATGTTTACCCAATCGTTAACCCATTTTGTAATATCGTTCTAGTCGTTCTTGTTTTAATTGTGAAACTACTTTATGGTCGATTCTCTAATAACATTCAAACCTTCTTGACGCGTTCCTCGCTCCATCTCGCTCTCGTTCTTAACAAACCCTTACCAAAGGATAAGTTAATAATTACAGATTCAGTCGCTACCCACAACACCCACACATAACAATGGGTGCAGTAAATAACGGGATTTTTCAGATCCTATGGTACCATAACCTAATACTGGTCGGCTTGATCATTGCTAATGAATGTCATCGGTCATGTAAACTACAACCAACAAGTTTGTTCACTTTTTGAAATTGTTATTAGTTTTTGAAATCATTGTATTCGTTCTTGAAATCATTGTTAGCGTTCTTGAAATAATTGTTATTGTTCTTGAAACCACATTGTAATTGTTCTTGAAACTATTGTAATTGTTCTTAAAACCACATTGAAATTGTTCTTGAAACTATTGTAATTGTTCTTAAAACTATTGATAAAACATTTAGTACATATGAGTCACCCCAAAACATTTGAAAACAGTAAAAGAGGGGAATAATGTACTCGCCTGAGAATGCTTAGAGGTCTTGAACAACAACCAAACAAAGCTTGAGGGAGCACGGAATCAGTCGGCAAATCTAAACTATATAAATAAACCGAACTTAAATCGGGAGATCGGATAGGATGAGGCTTGGCAAACCAAATGAGTATTGGAACTCATATGATATGGTTTAACAAGGCCTACATACTACAATGAGACTAACCTAAGTGCTTTCGACCCATCGCGACCCATTAAGGTAACTTATGCTACTTTAACGCGTCGTGCGCGTGAAACGCGTTCGGACCGTTTAACTAGTCCTATGACAAGTGTTATATGCCTAAACATGTTACATAATCAGTTATGTGACAAAAGTTTAGGTTACATATGCTTAATTACCAATTATACATGAAAAGGGTATTCTGGTAATTTACCTAAGGCATATAAACTACCTATCATACAACTACTTAAACGATGTGACCATAGGGTATAACCTCGGAAGGTTATGCCCTATACTAGGGTCACCTAATGTATTTGGTCAGATCCTAATGATCGACCAAACTGGGTCGGGCTCGAAGGTATAGGCGATTTATTAGATCGCCTACCCTACGACCCTAGACAACGTGGTAATCAGTGGGCATAGTCCCAAGGGACTATGACCAACGTGATTACACTCACGTTGCGAAGTTCAAACGAACTTCGCATTGACCATTACTGGTCAACGCTGAAAGTCAAACAAAGTTTGACTTTCTGACTCGAAAAGCAATAAAATAAGGAAAAGAACGAAAGAATACTTACGAAGGGTCCCCGAATGCTAATCCCGATCCAAGAACTCAGGTATGAAACAATGGTTTCAACTTAGAGCTCTCAAATCAGAATTCTAGTGCTTTAAAACAATGAAAGGCATGGGGTATATATAGTTTTCGGGTAACCGTTAAGATCGTTTGTTGTAAAACGTGCCATGATCCAAGGCGTACACTTGTCGGAACCTTATGGTGGCTGAAATTAGGTTCTTATCCGCTGACTAGACGATTGAGAATGTGCGGTTGAGAATCGAACAGCTGGGACCCGCGTTTAAAACATTGAATCTGGTCTGGTTAGGCAGTCGCGTAGCGCGACGGGTAAGCCCTATATGCCTCGCGCTACGCTAGCACCCCCCCTGAATCAGAAAGTTTCATAATTGGCAGCAATGGTCCCTGCACGTGTTTAAGGCCTTTTTCGATGCGTTTGAACCCCGTTAACCTCATTTTAGGGCTCTAAAATGAAGTTAAAGTATAGGGAACTCAAAACATGCTCAAAAATATGCCGGAGGTTGGTTCGTTTAGCCGTACGAACGCGATGTTCGCTTAATTACGACGGAATGCGAATAAGCACGAAAAACGATCCAAATGACACGACGAATGGATTTTTCTTATGGCGAACACTAAAATATAATATAGTCATGCTTACATAAATTTTTGGATGTCCGGATGTATTCAGAACGTAAGTTATGCGCGAAAATGCAAACTTGTGCACTTTTTGACACTTTTAGTCCCTGAATGACCCAAAAGTTTATTTTAGCATACCGAACCCTTCAAAGCCTATTTCTAAACTATGTAAAGGATATTTATGGTATGTTTAACTTATGGTCATGTTCCGGAATGTTCGTTACAGTTCAAATTGGCATACTTTCGCAGTTTGTCAAGTTTAGTCCCTGTAAACGAATTAACTTGTTTTTGCCATACCAAAGCCTTTAAAACTTATTTCTAAGATATGTAAAGGTTATTTAAGGTATTTTGAGTATATGTCACTATTTCGGAGCGTTTGTTGCATTAAACTGGTTATATTTACGCATCGGTGCGCTTATAACCTTCCAGAAAGCGATTTAGAGTTTGAAATTGAACAAGAATTGATATGTGCAAATGATACACATATTTTTACAAATCCCAAGTATGAAATATAATATTTCATTGGTTCGGTATTTGTTTGATAGCCGCGAAGGCACAGGTGTTACAGTCTCCCCTACTTTAGGAAATTTCGTCCCGAAATTTATTTAGAGGAAACTTGTGAGAGCTTGAAAACATGAAGTTGAAAAGATCGAACAACATTGGTTAGGGTTCTTGAACTTCTAGTAACCTTAATAACATTATGTTTGCAATGTAAGAGGGATACCTATATACAAGTATATGAAGCGTCATTGGTGCGTCCACCGTACCTCCATTACATCGTTCTCATTTCGTTATTGTTGTCACTATCGGCTCTTACACATAATAAATCTTACTGGGTTTCTGTGCACTAAATTTCATAATTATGTACGCGTCCATAATCAGACAATTCCTTGCACAGTTCACACAGTCTATTTTATAATGTGTAGGGTAAAACCAAATGAACAATCCTGTGATGCGTGTAACTAGACAGCCATAGAGTCCTTTTAATTAAATCAATAAATGATCTAAATAGACTATCAAGGAGTCTGTCCAGCTACATCACTAGATGTCGTTCTTTAACCAAATTGTGAATCAATCTTTTTGATTAGACCACTAAAGGGTTTCTTATGAATAATGGAGCAGTACTATATAATCCAAGGGTCTTAACTATTACATAGAAGCCCATTAAGGATTTAAGGTAGTACTTTTTTTTTGAATATCCTGTTACGAATCCCTCATATGAAGATATGAAAGATTCTGCGAGGATTTGGATAACGAATATCCAGAGTATTAAAACACAAAAATGCATAAAAGAAAACATAAGATGAATAAACACATAGTCACATAATTGCGTACTCGTTCAATCGCATAATCGTTCAATTTGACCTTTAATTTGTTATCTTTGGACACGGGTATTTAAAGCATACCAGAAACCCAATCCGTGGATTTCCTTTGGCACTTTAAATATTTTCAAGAATCTAACTATGAAGATAGGAAGATCTTAAAAGGAATTCGGTTTGTCCTAATTGAGTTGTTTTGTACATTTTAAAGTGTACAAGGAATTCAATCAGGGCTCCGATGTCAACGAAGGTGTTGATCGTGATTGGCTCAGGACATGAATAAATCAAGATGTCATCAATAATAACAATGACGATCTGATCCAAATAAGACTTGTAGACTCTATTTATTAAGTCCATGCAGATGGCTGGAGCATTTGTCAATCCAAAAGGCCTGACTGTAAACTCGTAATGGCTATACTTCGTGCAGAAAGCCGTTTTGGGAATATCTTCTTCGAGCATACGAAGTTGATGATACCCAGAACGCAAATCGATCTTGGAAAAGCATGAAGCGCTCTGCAGATGATCGGAGAGATCATCGATTTAAGGTAGGGGATATCGATTCTTGATGGTAAGCTTAACAGGATTACGTTAATTGATATGAATTCGAGAAGATCCATCTTTCTTTTTCACAAAGAGGGCAAGAGTTTTCCCCAAGGTGAAAAGTTCGGACGGATGAATCCTTTATCAGACAACTCTTGAAGCTGTTTGATAATTCTTGCATCTCGAACGGTGCAAGACGATAAGATACTTTAGATTTAAAAGAAGTAAGTGTTTGAGGTTCTTAGGGAGATCACAAGTGATCATAAAAATGACAGAAACACACGAGTAGTTTTGTCTTTGTGTTAACATCATAAGGTTGAATCAAACATTCATACAATTGCATTAGTTAAAAATAAAACCACAAATTTTATTTATATAACAACCGCATTGTCTTTAAATGTTACAAGATAACAACCAGAGGAAAAACAAACTGCTAATTGTTCACTCGTTCATCATTGAGTGCCTCATTGATGTTAAACACTCGACCGCGTGCTGGATTCACATTGACGTTGACGTTTGCATTCGGGTTTGCGCCAGCATTTGCATTCACCATTCTTGGGCAGTTGTGGCGGAAGTGACCAATCTCTCCGCAGTTGAAACATGAACCCAGTGGAAATCTCGCAGCATTCCCTTGAACCGGAGCTTGAACCTGAGCAGCCTGATTTTGTAGCAAACGACAAACCTTGGCCAAATGCCCAAGTTTACCACACGTCGTGCATTGCCAGCAAGCTTGTTGTACTGCGTGATGACCGTTGCAGCGTGCACAATAAGGTGCGGTACCGGCATATGCTTTCTTTGCAGGTGGCTGAGCTGGTAAGTTTCGCGGGTTCTGAGCAGTCTGTGCTGTAACAGCAAAGTTTAGACCACCCTTTCGCTTCCTTGATTTCTTTGACGTCTCACCTTCCTTTCCCTTCTTGTTTTGACCTTTCTTGCTATCATCCTTGTCAGACTCCTGCTTCTTACCCTTGTCACCCTTTCTGTGTAACTTATTCTTCCGAATCTGCGACTCAGTCAATGTCGCAGATAACTCGATCGCCTGACGGAGTGTGGCAGGGTTACTACCAGTAAGGATGTCTTGTACTGAGTCAGGTAGGCCGTCGATGTACCTTTCGATAGCTATGTCAAGTGGGGTAACCATTGTCGGGCAAAGCAGACTCAACTCCTCAAACCTATCAGTATACGCCCTGTGCTCACCACTATCTTGCTTCAATTCATCAAATTCCTTCTCCAAAGCTCGCTGCTCATGACGAGGACAGAATTCCCTCATCATCAGGGCCCTAAGTTCAGCCCATGTCTGTGCGAGAGCAACTTCCGCACCTCGGTCTCTCATTACCCCATTCCACCATGTAAGAGCCCTCTTCTGAAACACGCTCGAGGAGAACTCGACCTTGCGATTATCCGGGCACTGTACGTGGCGAAAAGTATTCTCAATGCTTTCGAACCACTGAAGAAGCCCAGTTGCTCCTTCAGAACCACTAAACTTGAGTGGTTTAGCCTGGTTGAAATCCTTGTATTTGCATAGCACATTGTTGTTGTTGTTGGCTTGGTTCCATTGAGCAAAGAGGTTTGGGAATTGAGCAGCCATTTGCTGCGCAATGATTTCTGCCAGCTCGGCAGTCTCTATCTGGCTTTCGCGTCGAGGAGGCATTGTCTAAAAGAGGAAACATGAAAGGAAACGAGTGAGAGAATTTAGACGAAAAGAATGAGATGAAACAAATCTGATGAAAGCAAAGATAGTGGTCATTTGTTTGTTACTACAAAGCAACAAACGACCTTGGTGATTAGTCAAAGTAAATAGGTTAAAAATAATGTATCGCGAAGACATGCTCGCCTATAAGTGAACACTCATCCCAAGAATTCCCAGGTAAGCACAACTGGTCTCGCGTCTGATGAGATGTATACGAAGTGCTTGCCTAGACAGAAAACCCAGAATACAGGCATTCACCCTTCCAGTTTGCACGTGTTCACATTATTTAAAACCCAAAACCTTGACGAGATTTTGAAAATTCAAAGGGGTTCAAAACCATATAACAGAGGGTTCAAAACCTTACAATAGAAGGTTCAAAACCTAGAAATTAATCATCCTAGAACAGATGATTAGTTTTCAAAGCGGTTTTGAAATTTATGTTCTTGTTGTGGTCGTCACCTAAGGATAGGTGACGGTATTGTTTTATGACTAAACGCAAGTAAACTCGCGTTAGGGTCCTAAGAAGGTTATAGACTAGGTCAAAGCATTACTAATAACCTAATTCCCTATAACCATTGGCTCTGATACCATCTTTTCTGTAACACCCCGACCACGTAAAACAACAAAACGTGGCGGAAACATCGAGGTGTGTTGCAACAGAATTAATGTTTCATAACCATGGATACCAAAAGTGTTTCGTTTTATTAAACATTGAATAATTACATCGTCTTGAAATCTAAATACACTATTTAAACATAGTCTATCATTGTTATTGAGTCACTAAGGCCTTGTCCAGTCCTATGTGAGCATGCATCTTATCAATCGATATCATCCAACAATACCTGAAACATATGTGAAAACGAGGTCAGCAAAGAAATGCTGGCGAGATACATAGGTTTTGTGAAAATAAGATTCATGACTTCTGTTTTAAGAAAATGTTTAGTCATGAACCTTGTAATTTGCTTTGTCTTTGTAAATCATTTGAAAAACAATAAGTTCAGATGATATGTATAAATAAGAAAATAATGCATGATTATATGAATAACCATGAAAAATGAGTTTGTGTAAGATAAGTTATTTGCAAATCAATGTCTTGTGAAAAGTATGTTACTTGTATAAAATGTTCTATGTCTCAAACTGAAATGATTCAAATAACGCTATGACATGTAATACCATACAAACACTTATATATAGGAAGTACCAGCGGCGTATCCACCATGCTTGTATCATATTACACACACATCGTTACTTAATCACTTAATCAAACCAAACCAAACAATGTAAAATGTCTAGGTTTAAATCAATTGTCAAATGTATTGTATAATATGTCAAAGTATTCATGTCAAGATGTAAATCATGTCAAAATGTCTATGTCAAATATCCATGTCAAATGTCTATGTCAAATATCCATGTCAAATGTCTATGTCAAATATCCATGTCAAATGTCTATGTCAAATATCCATGTATGGCAAGTGAAATGTCTCAACTAAACCATGTGCACAAAAACAAAGTATTGAAGTAAAACTTGGTTTAAATCAAAGTTATGTTTTGTGGGGAATACATGATCAAATGTCAATCATGTCCCAATGTTTACCCAATCGTTAACCCATTTTGTAATATCGTTCTAGTCGTTCTTGTTTTAATTGTGAAACTACTTTATGGTCGATTCTCTAATAACATTCAAACCTTCTTGACGCGTTCCTCGCTCCATCTCGCTCTCGTTCTTAACAAACCCTTACCAAAGGATAAGTTAATAATTACAGATTCAGTCGCTACCCACAACACCCACACATAACAATGGGTGCAGTAAATAACGGGATTTTTCAGATCCTATGGTACCATAACCTAATACTGGTCGGCTTGATCATTGCTAATGAATGTCATCGGTCATGTAAACTACAACCAACAAGTTTGTTCACTTTTTGAAATTGTTATTAGTTTTTGAAATCATTGTATTCGTTCTTGAAATCATTGTTAGCGTTCTTGAAATAATTGTTATTGTTCTTGAAACCACATTGTAATTGTTCTTGAAACTATTGTAATTGTTCTTAAAACCACATTGAAATTGTTCTTGAAACTATTGTAATTGTTCTTAAAACTATTGATAAAACATTTAGTACATATGAGTCACCCCAAAACATTTGAAAACAGTAAAAGAGGGGAATAATGTACTCGCCTGAGAATGCTTAGAGGTCTTGAACAACAACCAAACAAAGCTTGAGGGAGCACGGAATCAGTCGGCAAATCTAAACTATATAAATAAACCGAACTTAAATCGGGAGATCGGATAGGATGAGGCTTGGCAAACCAAATGAGTATTGGAACTCATATGATATGGTTTAACAAGGCCTACATACTACAATGAGACTAACCTAAGTACTTTCGACCCATCGCGACCCATTAAGGTAACTTATGCTACTTTAACGCGTCGTGCGCGTGAAACGCGTTTGGACCGTCTAACTAGTCCTATGACAAGTGTTATATGCCTAAACATGTTACATAATCAGTTATGTGACAAAAGTTTAGGTTACATATGCTTAATTACCAATTATACATGAAAAGGGTATTCTGGTAATTTACCTAAGGCATATAAACTACCTATCATACAACTACTTAAACGATGTGACCATAGGGTATAACCTCGGAAGGTTATGCCCTATACTAGGGTCACCTAATGTATTTGGTCGGATCCTAATGATCGACCAAACTGGGTCGGGCTCGAAGGTATAGGCGATTTATTAGATCGCCTACCCTACGACCCTAGACAACGTGGTAATCAGTGGGCATAGTCCCAAGGGACTATGACCAACGTGATTACACTCACGTTGCGAAGTTCAAACGAACTTCGCATTGACCATTACTGGTCAACGCTGAAAGTCAAACAAAGTTTGACTTTCTGACTCGAAAAGCAATAAAATAAGGAAAAGAACGAAAGAATACTTACGAAGGGTCCCCGAATGCTAATCCCGATCCAAGAACTCAGGTATGAAACAATGGTTTCAACTTAGAGCTCTCAAATCAGAATTCTAGTGCTTTAAAACAATGAAAGGCATGGGGTATATATAGTTTTCGGGTAACCGTTAAGATCGTTTGTTGTAAAACGTGCCATGATCCAAGGCGTACACTTGTCGGAACCTTATGGTGGCTGAAATTAGGTTCTTATCCGCTGACTAGACGATTGAGAATGTGCGGTTGAGAATCGAACAGCTGGGACCCGCGTTTAAAACATTGAATCTGGTCTGGTTAGGCAGTCGCGTAGCGCGACGGGTAAGCCCTATAGGCCTCGCGCTACGCTAGCACCCCCCCTGAATCAGAAAGTTTCATAATTGGCAGCAATGGTCCCTGCACGTGTTTAAGGCCTTTTTCGATGCGTTTGAACCCCGTTAACCTCATTTTAGGGCTCTAAAATGAAGTTAAAGTATAGGGAACTCAAAACATGCTCAAAAATATGCCGGAGGTTGGTTCGTTTAGCCGTACGAACGCGATGTTCGCTTAATTACGACGGAATGCGAATAAGCACGAAAAACGATCCAAATGACACGACGAATGGATTTTTCTTATGGCGAACACTAAAATATAATATAGTCATGCTTACATAAATTTTTGGATGTCCGGATGTATTCAGAACGTAAGTTATGCGCGAAAATGCAAGCTTGTGCACTTTTTGACACTTTTAGTCCCTAAATGACCCAAAAGTTTATTTTAGCATACCGAACCCTTCAAAGACTATTTCTAAACTATGTAAAGGATATTTATGGTATGTTTAACTTATGGTCATGTTCCGGAATGTTCGTTACAGTTCAAATTGGCATACTTTCGCAGTTTGTCAAGTTTAGTCCCTGTAAACGAATTAACTTGTTTTTGCGATACCAAAGCCTTTAAAACTTATTTCTAAGTTATGTAAAGGTTATTTAAGGTATTTTGAGTATATGTCACTATTCCGGAGCGTTTGTTGCATTAAACTGGTTATATTTACGCATCGGTGCGCTTATAACCTTCCAGAAAGCGATTTAGAGTTTGAAATTGAACAAGAATTGATATGTGCAAATGATACACATATTTTTACAAATCCCAAGTATGAAATATAATATTTCATTGGTTCGGTATTTGTTTGATAGCCGCGAAGGCACAGGTGTTACACTTGATTTTCTACAAGTGATATTGTTGTTAAAATCTAAAATTGTTATATTTTTCAAATGTTTAAGAAAACAAAGTGATGAGTTTATCCTCAAGTTTACAAGTGATTAAATCAACAAAACTAATTTTCCGGAAAAATCATTTTGGTTAAAACAAACTTAAGTGTTTTGGAATATTAATGAGAAAATAGTTTGTTGAAAGGGGGAGTTCTGATTGTTTATGCCAGGTGGATGGCGATTTGAAGCGATTTTATATCAGTTGTCAGTTTACTTGTATAGTTTGTTTTCAAATTTCTTTTAAATGTGTTTGCATTTTAGGGGGAGTAAGAATTTTCAGAAAATCCAAAAACATTTGAAAATTTGAAAAAGACAAAAACATGATAAAATGCAAAAAATGAGTTTTGTTGTAAAAAAAGAGGAAATGATAGTACATCAGTGGACGATCACAGCATGCTAAAGAATTGGAAAGTCAAAAAGTGATAAACGGTCTCACTAATGATGTGTCAGTAGGTTTTTACATATTTAGTAGATTGTGACGAGATATAAACCTAAATTCAAACTTTCTTATATCGTGGGGAACATCTCTCGGATATATGGGTAACCCCCGAAATCTTGTTTGAAAGGTCCCTCTTTCTGAGATACTAGGTCTTTATGCTCAGTGATATCTGGGGTATTATCCCGGGACTTCTGATTTTGCGGAAGCAATGGCCTAGTCCCCGGAGAATACTTTACGCTTGCTTGAAATAAAAGCCTGCCCTCAGCATAAAAAATGATGAAACATTGAAAAATGCTAATCATGTGCTGTTGTAAAAAATATCCTCTAAAGGGGACCCACCAAAAGTCGAAGCCGTCATCTCTCTGCTGAACGGAAGTTCTGACCTGAGCTCTCACGGCCCTCGCAATTAACCCCTTACAGATATCATCTGTGGTATACTCACCTGTAAGACTGAATATTGGGATCTGGATACGGGAGTATATTCTGAGGTGGGACACATGATTAAGTTTAAGTTCTTAAAACATTAATCTCGTATCTCGAAACAATTGAACTTTGTGTGAAGATTTAAGTGGATCAGTATACTGACAATCTAAATGAATTGTTTAGAGCTTAAAATGTTTAAAGCTTAACGGTGTTGGTGATTTGTCTCATAAACTAATATGATCCTCTTACACAAACTCACAAAAATATTGTCTGTAAATATTTCTTTGCTGCATTTCATTTCATTATAAAATCCAAAAAGATTTTAGTGTGTTTTAGCATAAATTTTGAAAAATACAAAAAGATTTTCGACAACTGATGTTGGAGAGCTGATTTTCAAAATTCCAAGTGCTAAACATGATGAGCATGTGGTGAGGGGGAGTTTGTGTTTTAAATGAGAAAAGATTTTGAATATTTGCTAACAAGTGGTCATCAGAAGCTTTTATAATGATAAATCATTCTGGAAAGATATCTGCTTGTAGTACATAAATTTGTCAAATGTTAAATTTGTGAAATTTATTTCTGGGTTAAGAATGTGCAGGTTTAGCCAGGTTTCGATCCTGAATCTGTAAAAAGAGCACAGAGCCAGGATGCGATTCTGAAAGAAAGAGATGAAGTTTGAGGATGCTTACGCGGTCAGATACTTCAGAAAGCGATCAGTTTGATAAAGACTGAAGACGTTGAAGACTCGACACTTAAGACTAGTCAACATTCGAGGGGGAGTCTGTTGGTGCATGCGTCTGTCGACTTCGTCTTGTATCGAGTCTTTCATTGTTCATGGCACGAAGATTGAGAAAACAAGACAAAAAGTTAATTCCGCTTAAAGTATCTAATTCCGCTTGAAGATATCATCAAGTAATTCCGCACGGAATTAACTTGTAATTCCGTTTGTATTGTAATATTACTTCAATGTAATTTCGTTTGAGTGAGTTTCAAACGGAATTAGTTGTCCTATAAATAGGTTCTAGGTCCGTGTCATTTGAAACGGAATTAGATTGAGGTTTTCCGACGGCGAAGCTCTATCGAAGTGTCTACAGATCTGTAATTTCTCAGATATCAATCAAAAGACAGTTAAAAGTGATATTCTAGCTGAATCACACACAATATGTCTGTTTCCGCCTTTCATATTGTGTAGAACGCCTCTGATCGACTCGTTTCGGGTCCGTACACGGTCCTACAGAATCGATATCCTCTTCCGCGAATCGATGATTTATTTGATCAGTTGCAAGGATCCTGTTACTTTTCCAAAATCGATCTTAGATCCGGTTATCATCAAGTGAAAGTTCAAGAGGAAGATATCCCTAAAACAGCCTTTCGAACTTGGTACGGTCACTATGAGTTCCTGGTTATGCCCTTTGGGTTAACCAACGCACCCGCGATATTTATGGACCTCATGAACCGAGTTTGTAAACTATATCTAGATAAATTCGTCATAGTCTTTATTGACGATATTTTGATCTATTCCAAGAGCAAAAAGGAACACGTGCACCATCTACGAGCCATACTAGAGATATTGAGGAAAGAGAAGTTGTACGCCAAGCTTTCAAAGTGTGACTTCTGGTTATAAGCGGTGCAATTTTTAGGACATGTGGTAGATCAACAAGGGATTCATGTTGACCCTAGTAAGATCGAAGCTATTAAGAATTGGCAAGCGCCTAAGTCTCCGAAAGAGACACGCCAATTCTTGGGATTGGCTGGATATTACCGTCGCTTTATTGAAAACTTTTCCTGCATTGCCCAATCCATAACTGCCTTGACACAGAAAGATCGAACGTACGAATGGGGCGAAGAACAAGAAACAGCTTTTCAGCTGTTAAAACAAAAGTTATGTGAGGCGCCAATTTTGACTTTGCCAGAGGGCAATGATGACTTTGTAGTGTATTACGACGCATCTCGATGTGGTCCAGGAGGCGTATTGATGCAGAGAAATAAGGTTATTGCATATGCTTCCAGACAATTGAAAGTGCCTGAAAAGAACCATACAACGCATGATTTAGAGTTGGGCGCAGTGATTTTTGCACTTAAGATCTGGAGGCATTACTTGTATGGTACGAAATGTACAATTTATACAGATCACAAGAGCCTCCAACATATATTCGATCAAAAGGAGCTAAATATGAGACAACGCAGATGGGTGGAGCTATTGAACGATTACGATTGTGAAATAAAATACCATCTAGGTAAGGCTAACATAGTAGCCGATGCCTTGAGTAGAAAAGACCGAGTAAAGCCACTCGGAATGCGAGCTCTTGGGATGATTGTTCAAACCAGTCTTAAAGAGCAGATTCGTAATGCTCAAATGGAAGCTTTGGAGGATGGCCAACTAAATAGAGAAAACTTACACGGAAATGAAGGGAATTTTGTGAGGAAACCGGATGAAGTGTTGTATTTCAAAAATAGGGTATGGATTCCTACTCTCCATGACCTACGTCAACTGGTTATGGATGAGGCTCATAAATCTAAGTACTCTATTCACCCCGGTACAGACAAGATGTACCACGACCTTAAGGAATTTTATTGGTGGCCATGTATGAAAAAGGACGTAGCAGAGTACGTGAGCTAATGCTTGACTTGTGCCCGGGTAAAGGCAGAATACCAGAAACCCTCGGGAATGTTACAGCAACCCGAAATACCTCAATGGAAATAGGAGCAAATCACGATGGATTTCGTGACCCACCTTCCAAAAACACCCCGAGGTCATGATGCGATTTGGGTAGTAGTGGATAGACTAACCAAATCGGCGCACTTTATTTTGATTCGTACTACCTACAACACCGTGAAATTGGTTGAGATCTACACGAATGAAATTGTGGCTAGACACGGGGTACCAGTTGCAATCATTTCAGACCGTGATAGTCATTTCACTTCACACTATTGGCAACAGTTACAAGAAGCTTTGGGGTCTAGAATAGACCTGAGTACGGCTTACCATCCCCAAACCGACAGCCAATTAGAATGAACTATCCGGACATTAGAGGATCTGCTTCGTGCTTGCACCCTAGACTTTGGAGGAAGTTGGGATAAGCACCTTCCCCTCATTGAATTCTCTTACAATAACAGCTATCATAGTAGCATACAAGCTGCACCGTACGAAGCACTATATGGCCGGAAGTGCAGATCGCCACTTTGTTGGGCTGAAGTGGGCGATACTCAACTCACAGGGTCTGAACTAGTTCAAGAGACGATAGACAAGGTGCATAAGATCCAAAGTAGACTGAAAGCGGCCCGAGATTGGCAGAAAAGTTACACCGATGTTCGCAGGAAACCGTTGTCGTTTGAAGTAGGTGACCAAGTACTGTTAAAAGTGTCACCGTGGAAAGGAGTGATTAGGTTTGGAAAGGCAGGAAAGTTGGCTCCGAGATACATTGGGCCCTATGAAATTATTGCTAAGGTTGGATCTGTAGCGTACCGACTGAAATTACCAAATGAACTGAGCACAATTCACGATGTCTTCCACGTATCCAACTTAAAGAAATGTCTCACGGATGAAGCAGCTATTATACCATTAGAAGATGTGCACATTGATGACAAACTCCACTTTGTGGAGGAACCGGTAGAAATAGTAGACGGGAAGACCAAACAACTACGTTATAACAAAATCTCGTTGGTGAAAGTCCGGTGGAACTCGAAGCAAGGACCTGAGTATACCTGGGAACAGAAGGATGAGTTCCATAGAAAATACCCACATCTCTTCCCTAACTAGACGAATTGAATTTCGGGGACGAAATTTCTAAACCAGGGGAGACTGTGACACCCATGACGAAACCAGGTACACCCTAAACGGCCCAAAACTGTAAAGCACAGTTAACACTTTAATTGCGTGAAAACCCTAAAAACATGTGTGACTTATCTTGATCTTTATTTGCTCATGCAGTAGCAACGGTATCGACTTCTAAATTGTCACCCAGGTTTGATCCAACTTCCCCCTGAATATTCTGATTTGCAAATGGATTAGTGAAATCCTCCCCCGGAATGGGTTCAGAGTCACTATCACTTGAATCAAGATTAGCAGCACTTGAGGAAGTTCCCCGAGCATCTGTCATTGAAACACTCGATCTTGGCACGAACTCGCCCTCATCATCTTCACTGATCACTGTTTGAATTAGCTGAGAGTCATCTGCATTTGAAAACTCAGGAATATTAAATGATTTAAAAACACTATCTTAATCATATAATATAGTAGGACCACTCGTTGATTGTTAAGGTTTGTATGTAGTAATTTCAACATTAAACACAACCTCAATTTTACTAGGTTTTAGATTGAAAACCCTTTTATTCGGTGTGCCAGGTACATAAACCAGAATGAGAAGTTAATAATTCTTAAATAACAATGTGTTGGCACTATTGGTATTTCCGTACCATTATCCGAACACGTTAAACTACTGACATTGGCTGGAACGCGAACCGGTGCCCGGAAGCCAAACTGAAAACTAATACTACCCTGGCCTCCATCACCATACTCGTGTCCTATAGACTCAATCCGGGGTGAAAACTCGTGACCAAATCCAAGTTATAACCATTACCGACTTAGATACTGATTTGAGTCCTTACTTGCATGTGTGCTATTAAAGCTGATTTCGTTGATTAAACACTCTTTAGCCGAGAGTACTATTTGCATTGTGAGTTTCATTCCCCCACTTATAAACTGTTTTCCTGTTTTCTTGGGTGAATTGCATGTTACAAACTGTGTTAATTTCTCAAACTGCATGATGTGAATTATCTAACACACGATATTATCCCCGATACAAGTGATTAACGTAAGCCGTGGGCAGTGGATAGTACTATTGGTCTGACAAACCCAGTTGCCCGCCGGACAGGTGCGGCCGGCAGCCAGGCAACTGCACGCGTCCTAACTAGGTTATGTTGTTAGACATAACTACCCGAGGGCATTAAACTGCATGTAATGTAGGTGGTGCGATTAAGTGTCTGTGTGACACAGTACGATTAAAACAGTCTAGGTTTCACTTGTGACACTCGTGTAATTCCATCTATGAACCGTGATATGTGTAATTAAACATGTTGATACATTTTGAAACGAAACAACCAAACCAGTGGAACTCACCGGCATCGTATAGCTGACCTTTTTTAAAAACTAACATGCATTTCAGGTAAAATGAAACAGGAGTGAACATGTGTGTTTGGAAGGATCTAGTAGGCGGACGTAGCGTAATAAAAGTTATAATGGCTTGTAGTACCGCTTTTAATATATGGTTTATAATGTGATAGTTCGAAGACGTTGTAACCGATGCTCCTGTTTTATTTAATGTAATGTTTTTAATTTATGAGGAATGTCATGTGTCTGCCGCACCCCGCGATTGTCTTCCGCTGCGAGTCGGGGTGTGACAGGCTACCTCACCGAATTTTTGTTTATCTTTGTTTTGCACAATTGTGCAGGGTAATCCAAAAGGTTCAAATCCTTTTAAGTTTGGTTTTTTTGTTAAACATAAGTTCATGACATGTTTTGTTAAAACGTTTAATGATTAAAACTCTGTTTAGGATGTAGGAAGCTATATTCACAGCTTCTCCCCAGAAAAGAACTGGAAGGTTTGAATCTGAAAGCATAGTCCTAGCGGCTTCAATCAACGTCCTGTTTTTCCTCTTAGCGACTTTGTTCTTTTGAGGTGTATAAGGAGCAGAATATTGATGTTCTATTCCTTTGCGAAGACAATAGAGATCCAGAATCCGATTCTTGAACTCCGTGCCATTGTCACTCCTTATCCTCTAGATCCTTGCTTCATGTACGTTTTCTAATTGCGTAAAAAGATCTATCAGCATCTCCGCTGTCTAATCTTTTGTAGCTAAAAAGAAAACCCATGAATAACGTGAGTAATCATCTTTGACAACAAGAAAGTAGTACTTTCCACCTATGCTCCTTACGTTCACTGGACCGAATAAATCCATGTGAAGTAATTCATAAGGGGCATCTATGGAATTTACTGTTTTTGATTTGTGAGGTTTCTTGTGTTGTTTTCCCTTTTGACATGGATGACATTTATCTTCCACGTGTAACCTCTGCAATGGCACCCCTTTCACTAACTCGTTTTAATAATATAGTTCATTTTGCGATAGTGAATATGGGCCATGCGTCTGTGCCACAACATTGATTCAGCTTCAGATGCTTTTGATAGCAAACACGCCACCACAGCAGACGGATCCTTGGCACCCTTGTCCATGACATGAGTATCATTTCTCCTCGGTGCACGCATCACTATCGAATCGTCCAGAATAACCAAACCCGGTTTCAACACCAATGCTTCAGACTTGGTAAAATGGACCGAGTGACCGTTGTCGCAGACTTGTGACACACTCATCAGATTGTGTTTAAGCTGCTCAACATAGTTCACTTTGTCTAGTGTGATCTTCCTGTTGGTCACTTTTCCTCGACTTGTAATTCGACCACCTTTAGCACAAGCAAAATTTACATGTCCTCCATCAAAATTTTCAAACTCAGTCAGCAATCTCGCATCCCCCGTCATGTGCCTGGAGCAGCCACTATCAACATACCATAAGTTGATAATTCTCCTTAGCAGCTCCTGCACCACCCAAAAAATACTTAGTTAGATTGGGGGACCCAAGCCTTAATGGTCTTTGGTCTTCCAGATTCATCAACCACAGGAACATCCATCCAATATCCATCACTCCTAACTGGAGTCTTGGATCTAGGACCTGTAGATGGAAATGGGGTTTGATTTCCACAAGGTCTCTAGTCTTGGGGATTCCTATGCATGTTTGGACTCTGCGACCTTTGGAAATATTGATTTTGAGACCTTGAGTTTCGATTAACATACCCTGAGTTCGATTGAACTCTTGGTTGACTCCAAGAAGATTGATTGTTGTAATTTCTAAAGCCATTGTTGTAAAAAGTTCGACCACCATTATTTTGGTATCGAATTTGATATTGACCTTGACTTCTGAAATTATTTGAATTATATTTGTTCATTCTTGGTGAACTGTGTAGGACCGATTTTGACTCCGAAACGATTGCGAAACGAACGTATAACGTGCGGAATCCGTACACGAACGCGACCTAACACACGTGACGTAATATAAACGTGATTCTTTGATAAATCTGAAATCGTACAAGAACCGTGAATCACCTAGAGCACTTTCTCTCTCTACTTTCTCTCTCTAAGTACCAAGCTCTAAATTCTCTAAAATGGCAAAAGTCCTAATTCTTAAGTCTAAGACTCTATTTATAGGCACAAGGCTTTTAATGAGATTTCTCATTATTACAGAAATGCCACCTTGCCTTTTTGTCTAGATAACTCTAATATTACAATATAAAGTCTAGTATTCTTCATTTTCTGCTACGATTTTGATTGACGGAGGCGATAGACACATACTGCACTAACAGACTCCCCCTTGGATATTGCTGCAGTCAATCTCGTAGCGTCTTGTTTTTCTCTCTCTTCGAGTCTTCTTGAAAATGTGATATTATCAGCAACCACAGACTCCCTCTTTCTCAAACAGAATCCCCGTGGATCTGTCTTCAAGTTTCCATTGCTCTCTCTCTCTCGATAGACTCTTCCTTCAGCCTCCCCCTTTCGTCAAGCTTCCGTGCTTTTGGGATCGACACCTTGCTTTCAGGTTACAAGCTCCCCTTTGCTTCGAGCTCGTCTTCAGACTCCCCCTTAGACGCAGCTTCCGGGATCGTAGTCTGGACTTTTCCTGCAATCACTCATACAACTATAAGTAACAACTTTTTAAACTTCCAGATATCGTAATCTGACAATTCAAACCTTCTAAACCACTTCTCATGAATTTGGCAGTTTCATCGAATCGTATCGGAAACTAACACTTATAACAATATAATCATCCAAATCCCCCACAGTTAATCATCTAAGTCCAAATTAATGACCTTGGAGATATCACAAACTGTTTTTGATTTTTGATTTTTAATTCAAGTTTGAAATTAATGAACTTGTTTTATTTTCAGAAACACAATCAGCTTACTTAGATTTTGAAACTCAGCACTCAGGCATCGGTTGTCGAAAATAAAGCAGAAATCAAAATCTTTTTGTATTTTCTGAAAACATAAAGCAGTAAAGAAATATGTACAAACATATTTACAGATAATATTTTTGTTTGAGTATGCGTCAGAGGATCATATCAGTTTATGACAAGTCACAAGTACCGTTGAGCTTAGTTACACAGTAAGTATTAAACAATTCACTTAGATTGTCGATATACTTGTCCACTTAAATTTTCATACAAATTTCAACTGATTCAGGATACGAATTAGGTGTTTTAAGAACTTAAACTCATTCATGTGTCCCACCTCTTGAATATACTCCCGTATCCAGAATCCCAATAATCAGTCTTACAGGTGAGTATACTACAATGATATCTGTATATAAATTAGGTATGCGAGGGCCGAGGGATCTCAGATCGATACTTCCGTATACGCAGAGAGATATCAGCTTCGACTTTTCGGTGTGTCCCCTTTAGAGGATCTTTTTGCTTACAACAGCAGCATTTATCAATTTTATTCTTTCAGCATGCTGAGGGTTTAATGCTGTGTTTCAAGCATTGCAGCAAGTATTAGCCAAGGACTAGGTCAGAACTACCGTTCAGCAGAAGTCCCGGAATAATACCCCAGACATCATTGAGTATAAAGACCTAGTATATCAGATTAAGAGACCTTTCAAACGAGATTTCAGGGGTTACCTATATATCCAAGTAGTGTTCCCCACAAAATAAGCAAGTGTGAAATTTAGGTTTATATCCCGAAAAAGTTTACTAAGTGTATAAAAATCTATCGACACATCCACGGTGAGATCGTTTAACACATTTAAACTTTCCATTTCTTTAGCGTACTGTAACTGTCTACTGATGTAATATCATTTCCTCTTTTTACGCAAAACTCAAATTTTTGAATTTTTATCATGTTTTTGACTTTTTCAAATTTTCAAATGTTTTTGTATTTTCTAACAATAATTTTTCTCCCCCTAAAATGCAAAATCATATAAATAAAATTTGACAACCAACACTGATAGCGTTGTCTCGCCATCCATTTTCTGCTTCAAGTGTACTGATTTGCAGAAAATCTAACATACCCCCATGATTTACAACCCATTGATCTTAACAGTTTGAAAACCGTTTTTCAATCTGATGAAAGTAATCATGTTTGTTCAGCCGTGAGGGTTTCGGCGTATTCAATCAACATACAATCAAAACAAAATTAAAAACAAACATATTTTTGGTTTTTCAAATTTTAACAAACTAAAAACATATTTTTGATATTTAATTTTTCCAATTTTTCCAATTTTTAGAATTTTGAAAATATTGTTTATTTATGTACAGTAAAACAATCAAACTAAACTCCCTGTTCAACCAAACCAGGGTTCTGCAACCTCTTCCTGTGCCAGGTTGCTCCAACTACTATTCTCACAATCTTCAGCTTCGTTGAGCACCTGCACATTCAAACTTTATCAATCATTTGAACAATTTAGCCCAGGTCTGTTGGACCTTAGGCATTTCAACACAATAATGTTCATTTAATTTCGGAAACTCTTTGTCACTTAAAACTTGTTCAACTTTGACTTCAACTTTCTCATCTTTTACCGGCGTCACTTGTTTCTTAGCACTCCACATTTGACCTTCCGGAGTACCTCTTTTATAAAAATTTGTCTCTTTTTGAACCTTTTGTTTTTTAATAACATTTTTAGGTTTCCAAAACTCTTGAGGTTTTGTCATATCAACAGATATTCTCCAACTCTGTGTTGTTCTTAATCTGGGTGTGTGAGAATTCCAGGTCTGTCTTGAATCGAACCTGTTCGGGTTTGATTTCCAATTTTGATTTGAAGCAAACTTGTTTGTATTGTACCTCCAAGTTTGTTTCGAATCAAATCTGGTTGACCTCGATTTCACATCCTCAGATTTCTGTTTTTCAACATCAACAGGCTTTGGATTTGGACACTTTCTTGCAACATGTCCAATTTGATCACATTTAAAACACACTTTCTTTGAAACATCCTTGGCCTGTTGTTGTTTCTTTTTCATAGCATCAAACTCATCATTAGACTGTCGTCCAAATTTGAGTTTTTCCTCTTCTTTCAAGCTTTTCCCTTGAACAAAATTCATCTTTTGTTGCAAATCCTGTTTTTCACTTTGATTCCAATTCCGTTTCTTTTTATAACCCAAACCAGCCTTCATGTTTTTCTTCTTAAAACCAGGTTTGTTATAAAAAGATTTATGACCTTTACCAGCAAACTTTGGAATCTCAGACTTCTCAATCTCAACCATTTTGAAAACTTTATCGACCTTCTCTGGAATCACATTCTGAATCGGGAATACAACATCTAAGAATAATTTGTCCGATCCAATCATGGTATAAACCAATCCTTTTGAATCATCATTCAAATTTTTCTCGGATTTTGTGTTTTTCAGATAACCATCATAAAGATTTCCTTCATCTTCATCCTGTGATTCAGACTTACCTCTGAATCATTAGCATCATCAGATTTGGAGTAAGTCACATCGATACTTTCAGGTAACTGGTCAGCTATGTTCAAACCCTTTGCCACCTTTTCCTCATCATAAAAAGTATAATTGTTTCTCAATGGTGGTGGTACCTGATGAAATTCTGAACCAATACCCTTTTTGCAATTTTCAGTATCTTTGTTATCTGGTGTGATGTTGAAAATGCGTTCGAGAATGTACGAAGAGTTATGATAACTTTGAAGTTTTGTAACAATCTTTTCTTTTTCAGCCAAGACTTGTTTAAGATTAGCAATTTCATCAACACACTTGTTTAATTCAATTTGTTTTTCTTTAAACTTTCTTTCATACATTTCTTTAGTAACTAAGGTTTCTGACAATCTTTGATCAAAACTTTTGACTTGGCTCTTCAAAGTATCATAAGCTTCTTGTACTCTCTGACTCGACCACTTTAAAGAATCATACTGTTTTTGTAAATCTTGAAATTTAGATTCTTTTTCAACACAATCGACACATTTTGCTGAACACAGTTGTCTATACACATCATTATCTTTTTCAAGATCTTGGCACTTCTGTGTTAGCTTTTCGACTTTTAATTTCAACATTTCTTCTGTTTCAACCATTTCTTTACATTTTATTTTGAAAACATTTTCAAATTTGGTTGCTTCAATTTCTTTAACTTTTATGATGTCATCTTTTTTAGTACAGGCTTTGCACATTTCTATGCAATTCCTGCACTTGTTTTCATTTTCATCAATCAATTCAAAATTCGGTAAATCAGAAGATTTTCTAACCTCAGTAGCATTCAGCACCAGTTCTTCTGTCTCAGCTTTCTGATCTTGCTCTTTGTTCTCCACTTTTTCTTCTTTCTGAGCTTCTTCATTGTTCTGTTCTTCTTCAGCTTTCTGTTCCTCTTCAGCAGCAGACTTGCTTCACAAACCTCTCTAATTTTCTTCTCTAAATCAGGCAAATATGCTTTATCAGATAATCTTCGTGTGTTGAAAGTAGCCTGCCTTGGAACCAAATTTATTACAGCTTCGAAATCCACTTTTGATGGGTCAACAACTGGATTACCCCGTGGATCCATGTAACATTCCAACTCTTCATTCCATCTTTTTGCTCTCTGGGCTTCTTTGAATGGTTCGTTTAATTTCCCAATTTCCCATCTTGCATAGTCTACTTTCCAATATCTACCAGGATCAGCATTAGCCACAAATGCATATCCAACTGCATCTTCTTCAGGGCATACTTGACTCCAGTCGTAACCTTCATCGTCATATATAACTGCAAGAGCACTTGATTTTTCTTCAGACTGTTTCAATCTTGGTGACTCAGACTTGTTCTGATGGTAAATCGCTTTCCTGTAGTAATCTTCATTGAATGGATTTTCATAATCATCAGCAGCATACGCATTTATGCACTCGCGCTTAAAGTGACCTTTTTGTTTACATTTGAAACATGTCACCTTTGATTTATCAAATCCCAATTTGGTAGATGATCCACCAATTGACTTTCTCCCCGTAATCTCCATGAACCGCTGTGCCCGACGAACAGCACTGGCCATGCACCATCTTATATCCATTAGTTCCATCTCCTCGGGGTCTAATTGATCATAATCTTCTTTTGTTAAATTGGTATTGCCAATCTTTCCTGCAACGAGGCTTTCATACGATTCAAGTACAGATGCCAAGAAAACCATCTGTTGTTTTGCCGACTCTTCGCTGAAATTCTGCCCATTCTTCAGATCCACTGAGATATTACACTGGAACAAATTCTTGGAAGCAGATTGACTTGAAGTGTTTGAAGACGATCCACTGTGAAAACCATTGTGAAGACTTTCATTGTTCACTGAACTTGAACTTTCTGCAGAAAATGCTGTTCTTGGAGATCCAGCTTGCGGTACATTTCCTCTGTAGTAAAGTTCTACATTCTGCTGATAAGCTGGATTGTTGACTTTAGATCTCTTTATCTCCAACTCATGGCTTTCAAGTCTTTCAATCAGCAAATCCACTTTTAAATCTTCAGGCTTGATTGTGTTTTTCAACATTAGAGCGAAATATTGCCACTCTTGATCATTTGGCAATGAATCAAACAATTTATCCACCAGCTCCTCTTCAGAATATGTGATTTCATGTCTGGCTAACTCCATTTTCAGATATCCGAATCTCTCGATCATTTTACAAACAGATTCATTTTTCATACAACTGAAAAGATCAAACTCTTTACGCAACAATTTCTTTTTGTTTTTGACAATTTCATTACTTCCTACACACTTTTTCCCTAACGCTTCCCACAAACTTTTTGAAGTTTTCTCTTGTTCAAGTAACGAAATAGTATCCTCTCACTGACTGTTTGATTAATGTGATCATTTTAGATTCAGCCACAACATTTTTTATATCTATGTCTGAGAAATCCTTCGCATCTATTAACTCTCCTCCCTCTTTTACTGGTTCAGTGTATCCATCTGTCATTTTTATCCAACTTTCAGGAGCGAAAGCTTTTACCCAACCCTCAAATCTGTTTTTCCACCAGTGATAGTCTTCAACTTTCATTAACTTTGGTGGCTTCTGTTGGCTTCCGTACATGTTCTCAAACTTCAAATTCTCTGAAATCTCTCTTGAATATTCTTTCATCTTAGATCTTCTATCTGACGATTCGGAAGTGAACGCGTTGTAGAAAGTATTGTAGAATTCTTCACCGTTGTTTGACATCTTCAATTACCTAGAGCAAACAAACAAACAAAATCAGTTCAAACACTATCAAACAACTGAATTAAAATAATACTCGAACTGGTGAATTTTCTGTGCGGACTGAAGGTTGACAAACTGTGCGGACTGCTATGACTCGGATCAAAATCCAATGACCTTTTCCAATGACCTTACTAAACCACACGACCTTGAACAAGTTTGAATTCAAATGAACTGAACCACCTCTTGTGAACTGATATATTGGTAATTGATAAAGCCAAGTCTAAATCACATGTAAATCTCATAAACACACATGAATCGAGATATCATCACATGGGCTGCACACAACATATTCCAATTTGACCTTCCTTTAATTCTGCCGACAACTAGAATACCATTTAATTTCTGATTGGACCTCCAAACTCACTTAGCCGACACTTAGAACAGATTACATGCAAGATTTTAATGAATCAAACAACATATCATCATCAATCAAAATTTTCATTTGACCACACTTTCTAAGTCACATGGCAAGTCTTACAACATTTTGCTAATTGGACCGATGAACTTTAAGTATTTCTTTTAACAATAAAATCTGATTGGACCAATATCTTTTTCAACAAATAAATCTTGTTCTCACATGAATGAATAGACAGACTTTAACACAAACACATGGATTGGTCGGTTGTGATGTCACATTATCCACAAATTAAATCTTCACTGATAGGGCCAACACTTCCACTAAGCCAAATTTCAATTTACGAAATCCCTGAATTTCAATTTACGATGATGTATTAAATGGGTCGATAGATTTAATCAGTTCACTTGCTCATATAAGCCGACAACACTTTAAATGTGATACCAGTTTCAAACGTGAACCACTCTCAAACAAACAATTTCAAACTGTCAGGACCATTTCAAACGGTCAGGACTGATTCAAACTGTCAGGACAATTTTCAAACGGTCAGGTGCAAATCTCGTTCAAACGGTCACTAATTTTCAAACTGTCACCAATTTTTGTTCAAACGGTCAGACTGTTTTTCAAACGGTCAGGTTGTTTTCAAACGGTCAGTGCTTGATTTCAAACGATAGTTCAAACGGGAGGTTCACTTTCAAACGATAACTGTTCAAACGACCACCTCAAACGACAACTGTTTCAAACGGGAGGGTCACTTTCAAACGATGTCGGACACAAAAACTCAGATTTCTCCTAAACGGCTAGGAATTAGGATCTGAAACTTGATAGGGTTATAGATCAGGTGTTTTCGCACAACATATCAAAAATTCAGACAAATCGGACCGTGAAAACAAGTTCAATTTGACTAAAAACCGTGAAAAATGTAAGAAATAGGTAGAAGATGAAGAAATAGATGAAATCGGATCTGAATCGGCTGAAATCTGGTACGAAAACGATGTGTTTGATCAGTGCAATCGAGCTCCTAGCTCTGATACCACTTGTAGGACCGGTTTTGACTCCGAAACGATTGCGAAACGAACGTATAACATGCGGAATCCGTACACGAACGCGACCTAACACACGTGACGTAATATAAACGTGATTCTTTGATAAATCTGAAATCGTACAAGAACCGTGGAATCACCTAGAGCACTTTCTCTCTCTACTTTCTCTCTCTAAGTACCAAGCTCTAAATTCTCTAAAATGGCAAAAGTCCTAATTCTTAAGTCTAAGACTCTATTTATAGGCACAAGGCTTTTAATGAGATTTCTCATTATTACAGAAATGCCACCTTGCCTTTTTGTCTAGATAACTCTAATATTACAATATAAAGTCTAGTATTCTTCATTTTCTGCTACGATTCTGATTGACGAAGGCGATAGACACATACTGCACTAACAAACTGCTTCTAGGTCTCTCATATCTGCCTGATGTAGATTCAGGCTGAAATCTTTGTTGATTTCTTTGAAAACGAGGTACTTGAATAGTTCCTTTTCAGCCTTATCTACACCAACAGCAACACCCTCTTGTTTCTTAGGAGCAGATTTCTTCGGAGAGTTAGACACTTTCTCCTCATTATCACCATTCTTCTCTGGTGATTTCCCTCTCTGTTTTTCACTGATTTGTGCTTCATCCTTTTTGTTAGGACAACAACTAGCTACATGTCCCTTGGTGTGACATTTGAAGCACGATCTTTTTGTCAAAGACTTCTTTACAGAAGTCTTTGAACTAGATCCTTCATTTGATGATGATACCTTAGAAGGACTGTGTTCATTTTGCTTATATTCAGATTTTTCTAAGTTTTTATTTTTAGCAAACTCTACATTAGATTCATTTTCAATAACAGTGGTTTCGTTTTTCATGTCACTTCCCTGAACAAAAGTAACCTTCTTAACAAAAGTTTGGTTTTTCTGCTTAGGAGGTGAGTTTTTCTTTTTCAAAACAGGTTCCCTGTTATTTTCCTTCTTAACATCATCATACTCGGACACATCACCTTGACTTGATGTGGAACTACTTGGTGCAGATGACACAAAGTCTGTAAACTCATCTTCATCTGGAAAGAAAGAATAGTCATGACAAATAGGAGGTGGAACTTCATTGAATCCTTGAAGCCCACACTGGTTTTGTCATTACTTTTCTTCAAGCCACCGATCATGTGTTTCATTACAAAAGTGGAATCTCTGAATTGACTCAATTTCTTTTTAAGTTCAACAATTTTGAGTTGTGCATCTAACAACTCTTTGCATTTTTCAGAGATTTCTTTTGTTTTCTCACTCATCGTATCATGAGCTAAATCTATTATTTGAAGTTTTTCATTTAATTTGCAGGTTAAAACTTCAATTTCAGTTTCATAACCTTTAATTTTCTTCAAATATAGAGACTCATTTCTTTTTACTTATCAGACTTTGGTTTTGTGTTGATAACCTGTCAACCTCACCCTCTAATTCCCTACATCTTAAACAAACAGAAGTAGCAGAGTTAGAACTTACCTCTCCTGTTGGTTTGTCAAAGTTGGCCATGAGTGCAGCAAGTTCAGCTTCCAATCTTTTATATGCAGCATCCTTTTCATCATCAGACTTTAGCTTTTCTTCTTTAGCTTCAGTTGTCTGATCAGCATCAGCCTTTTCAGCTCCACTCTCCTTCTCTACTTCAGCGTCTACCTTGGCTTCAGCATCAACCTTTGCTTCAGCATCATCTGGAACAATCTCTGCCATGAACACCTGTGTAACGTTTTCATAACCTTCCAGATGAACACTCCAATCATATGAACCTTCTCGTGCTGTAGAGATCAAAGCCCTTGAGCTAGAGTTGTTTGATGCATTCCTATTGTTTGAAATCTGACCCGAAGCCTCTGTTTTTTGTTTTTGACATTCCCTAGCAAAATGCCCATAACTTTGACAGTTAAAGCACCTCACTTTGGTCTTGTCAAAACCAACACTCCTCCCTACAAACTTCCTTCCTGTCCTGTTCATAAACCTCTTTACTCGTCTGGAGATCATGGCTATTTGCCATTGTAGATCCATCTCCTCTAAGTCATAAGGGTCAATCTGATCATAATCTTCATTGAAAGATGCATTATCAAATATCTTTCCTTGAATGTAGTTCTCATAAGAAGCAACGAATGATGTAAGTAGAGCAAGATGCTCTTCTGCAGACTTCACACTCAGCAGCATACACTTTGTATTGCTACTCTGATTAGTAGCTGATTGTCTCTTAGCTCCAGTATCATCCTGAAGCAGCAACAAAACATACATCACCCTCTGCATTAATGGTGACATGCTCATTCTCACACGAAAGAAACGCCGTTGCAGAATCACTGGAAGCGTTGTGAGACGAAGAAGATGGAATGCCTTTGTAAATCCCTGGATCTTGAACCTGATCGTATCCTGTTTCCTTCTTCTTCATGTTTAGCTCATAAGCTCTTAGTTTTCCGATAACTTCTTCTAATTCTTTAGTCTCATAATCAGCTTCCCCCTTGATCATGAGAGTATAGATATCCCACTTAGCAGGTAAAGCATCAAGCTGCTTATCATTTATCTCTATATCAGTGTAGCCTTCAATGTCATAATTGTCCATTTCTGACATCAGATGATAGTATCTAGTGATGATATCTTCGAGAGGCTCATTTCTCATGCCCTTAAAGACAGCAAACTGCTTCTTCAGCAGGTCTACTTTGTTCTTTTTTACATCAGCATTACCCTCAAATCTGTTCTCTAATGCATCCCACATTTCTTTCTAGGTAGTGTACCTCTTGAAAGTATGTTTAATGCCATCAGGAAGTGACATCTTTATTGTAGCAAGAGCCCTCTTTTCTGCTTCATACATTTTCTTCTGTTCAGCCTCCATGTTAACATAGGCAGTTACCCGTTATCTACCCTCAAACTCATGAGTGGGGTTCACGTACCCATCTTCAATAGAGATCTACATACGCGTGTCCTGATATCCCACAAAGGACTGAAATTTGTTTTCCAAGTAAGGTAGTTTTCTACCTTCATCATTTTTGGAGGTTTGTTCGTTGTGCCAACCTCATGCTCCATCCTTATCAACTCGTTTAGGTTTGACATGTTCGACACTTTAACGCACCCGACTGGTTAAAACCGTACAAAAAGTATCCGAAAACTGTGATTACCAAATTCTACCGTTAGACTCGTCTTGAGAATATGAATCCAATGATATATATTGTCTAAGACCTTTTTCGGGATTTTCCAGAGTTTTTTTTTTTGTCCTAAAAATCCCATGAGTCTAACCGTGCACTTAGCTTGTTAAGATTGTTTACGGATCAAACTCTACACCTAAATACGTTTAAAACCGAATGCGTCAGCTGATTAACTTTCCACCTTTTCTAATACACCTCGGAACAGTAATCCGAGATGGTTTTATCCGGAATGGTCTTATCCGAGATGATACAATTGTCCGAGATGGTCCGAAATGTCCAACTTCTGATCCGAGATGAATTCACTTGATCCGAGATGGTTAGAGATGGTTCGAGATTAAACTCTGTTGATCCGAGATGAACAACCTTTCAATCGAGATGAGCACTATTATCCGAGATGCTCAGCAGAAGAACCGAGATCCTTCAGTTTCAATCCGAGATACAAGTTTTTTGGTCCGAAATGCAAGCCTTTTGATCCGAGATGCAACACTTGTGGTCCGAGATGATCTGAGATGCAAGATTTCTATCCGAGATGGATCGAAATCCTTGCTTTTTATCTGAGATGCACTAGCAGAACCCTAAACTTCGCAACTAGCCGTCAAAAACCCATCCAAAAACCCATCCAAAAACCCAACTTTTATGCTGAAATGATTCTGAACCAAGCCAAACAAGAGCCTAATGCTCTGATACCAATTGTAGGTCCCCTAATCCGTAAGGATCGTCACAGAATCGTCGATCCAACCTAGAGTGCGGAATCCTCTAGATCAGATTTTAAAAGAAATGAGTAGAAACAGAAATCTTCACAAACCCGATCTTTATTGATTATCTTCAAACGATTACAATCAATCAAGATCTCCAATTCGTCCAAGCCTCTTGCTATTACGAATTCTCTCTAAAAGTGATTAAGGTGATTAATCTAAACCCTAATGCAAACCTTTGCTTATATAGGACAAGCTTTGCACATGGGCTAGGTCATGGGCTAGGCCCATTTCGCCTACCATTCCCCCTATGAGGGTTTGGTTTGGCCCAATCACTCTAAATTAACTAATACAAAGCGAAACCTGCTAACCGTTTATCGTTTATCCTTTTACTAATTACAAGATATCCAAAGAACAAATCTAAAAGCTGTTGTCACAAATATGCACCAACACATTCCAGACTAGGGCGTCCAGTAGATTGCAACATTGCTAAGTTGTTTTGTTATATCGGTTGTGCTTATTATTATATCTTGGATTGTAAGATATTAAGCCAGGTAAATACTCTTAACCTATTTTCCCTATATGGGCTTGGGATACGGTAAATTATTACCGCTTGGTCGAGTATAGGATCAATGTCGGATTGTGACTAAAAATCCGCATAACCGTTTTAATCTGTTTTGCATGATAACTTAAACATTGGGGTTAATAAGACTTTGTCATGGATATCCTCGTCTCATTTAATTGCAAATGACCATGACTTAAACACGGGGTGTAGGCATACACCCGACATATGCTAATGCTATCATAAAATATTTTTCTTACTCATATTGGGGATTCCCTTTATGGGTTAAAGTGTCATGTCGATTAATCATGTTATCGATGTTTAGTACTGGCCCCATATTTATTGATAAGCATGTAAAACTGTATACAAGATATATTTATATTTTCCCAAGTTATTTATGAAAATACATGTGCCTAGTGCACATAAAACGATTTTGAAATATTTTCAAAATGTGTCGGTTATTTATATTTACCAGTGAAAACTAACATATTTTCAAAAGATTAAGCGCAGGTTGCAAGGATACGTAAATAGGCTGGAAGTTGTTCGGTAAATGCTTAAGTGGAATTTGCAATTCCATGCATTGAAGCCTAGTAGTCTGCTTACATAGTCATTCTGTTATTTCCGATCCGCCTGTGGATCTTTATACGCTTTCCGTCTGTATATTAGTTTTGAACATTCTGACATTATAATTTGTAATAGTATTTTAATTCCCAAGACTTCCGCTGTGTTATATGTGTATATGTGTCAATTTGTCACGTACCCTAAGTTCGGGCCCACCGAGAAATACAGTACCTAGAGCTGTGTTTTGAATATTCTGCAACTTCAATCAGGCATCTTGAAATCTTCAACAAATTCCCCCTTGATTGATGTTCTAGGTTTGTTTTGACAATGTTATACACAAATTCCCCCTGAAATGAATTTTCAGGTATTTGTTTGCACAGTTCGCGACTCCTCATCATATTTGCTAAACTACAATCTTCACGAATAATCACCAACTTGAAACTAATCACTGCAACTTCTCTGTTTCGACATTAACCACATCCGCGTTCGGTTTTTTATATATCATTTCAACACCATCGATAGCGCATTCCGCCTGCTTGATCTTTTAATGTACAAAAACCCAACCAGCAATTGATAGAAGCTTCGAACACCGCATTGGTTAACTTCAAATCTGTGATTACCCACGAAAATCTGAAATGCCGTTTTCCGTGATCACTTTTAAGCACCTTCTGAATGATTGATCCATGTAAATGGTATTCCTACAATCATCAAATCTTCATCGGATAACGAATTATCTGGTAACACATTCAGATCTCATAAACATTCATCCAAGATCAAATTCACATTCTTGCTCTTCAGTCATGATAACAGATGTATAGTCTTCTCCGCTAGTTCCGACAGCAACTTAACCAACAAACATCATCATTCCCCGGTGATTAGTCTGAAAAACAATTCATCTGCTCGAAGATTAACCATTCTGACACTTTAGACTATCACACGTCTGTGATATCTAATAAGTATCATCTCTTAATGCTAATCCTGCTGACCGACTTGACGAAGACCCGGGACTCAAACCCTAAGACGTCAATCTGACCCTGAGTTGTAGAGTTTGAACTTCCTATGATCACGAATTCACAAATCCGGATCCTATGCATCTCTAGACAGTCCTGAAGTTGAAACCACCCGAATACAGTTTCATCGTCACGAATTTCATAAATGCTGGAATTTCAATATGAAATTTTTATTCCCCCTCATTTTTGCAAATTCTGACGTCTTATCACTGAATTCCCCCCTCAAATTGAGCTATTCAATCCTCTATGTTCTCTGAAATACTTGACTATGCCGAAAAACAAAATATGACAATTTTGCCCAAAAACGTCAGTTTTTCATCATTGCGGATTTTACGTTACGGCCCATTAATAGTCAGATAACCCAGATGATAAACATTATGCACAAGTATCATGACTACCCCACTAATTTCCACAATCCGTGATCGCATCATCAAATCTGTTCGCTGAAGCCCCGGACAGTGTCCCCGAACAACCCAGCTTGGTTGTTAAAAACTTGAAAAAAATTTCAACCTCTAAATTTTTTCTGGAGACTCACCTCGTCATTGCTATCAAAATGCCTTTTTTAGGCATTTACTCATCCGGACGAATGGAGTAGGTCCATCCGTGCGATGAACTAATTTGGAACGAATTGACTTTTAAGACCCAATGTCCATTCGTCCGAATCGACAAGGTCGATCCGTCCAAATCGAGATGTCCATCCGTCCGTATGGACTCTATCCCCTCGAACATGTCTGATCATCTCAAGAACATTCCCAATCACATTTTTCGATCCAAAAACTTTATTTCTGCGAATTTCATGATGAAACTTCATAGGATTGTGCGAAATCAATCACAAACATAATTATGTCTTCAATTTCAAAAATCTATTCGTGAATTGACCTTCAATTTGATGTTTATTCGATGTTTAACGTCAAAACCGCCTCAAAATCCAAAAATAATGATGACCAAAATATACTCATGAATTTAATTCTAGAATATTTATGTAAGTTATATTCCTTGTTTGGTTTCTCCAATATTTTGGGTATAAATTGTATATTTATTCTCTTGGAAATTATGGTGATATTTTGTATTGTAATTCTTGGTATTTTGGTGAGTTATATTATTTCATGTTCTAAAATAATATAAATAATACACATAATATACAAATAATCACACACAAGGTGACATCTAAATACTTATTCTCCTAAATACATATTTAGTCTCTTTTATTATCAAAAACCAACCTCCAATATTTTGTAATTTTTGTAACAAAATTTATGGCAAACTTTATATAAAAATCATGGTTAAAAATATACTTGTAAATATTTGTTTAAAAATATTTTTCTAGGTGTTTAAATTCTAGAAAAAATTTGCCATAGTTTCCCCTTAAAAATGGAGGTTTCTATGCTTTCAAAGCATTTCATTTTCTTTTATAAATCATCACAATCAACAACGAATCAAATAATACTTACCAAGTTCCATAATCAAGCCCTAATCACTACTTCATGAACTTGAATATTTATAAAAATTTGTAGTAACTTACTAGTGTGTTTAGTAAGCTTAGTTATCCTTTAAAGTGTGGTTATTTATTTAAAAACACCATTCTTGAAGAATTTAGATGTTTACAATTTGTAAAATAATTTTCTAAAAATATTTCTTCTTGAATTTTTCTTGTTAAATACATGTTTCTACACTTGAT
Organism: Helianthus tuberosus; assembly: GCA_030545235.1. Taxonomy (NCBI): domain Eukaryota; kingdom Viridiplantae; phylum Streptophyta; class Magnoliopsida; order Asterales; family Asteraceae; genus Helianthus; species Helianthus tuberosus. Next base: position 103,718,342 of record CM060371.1, on the reverse strand, counting down.
TAACCACTAAAAATGTGATTAGTTTCTTTAAGAATCAAGTTTATGTAAATCTTGTATTTTAACTTAGTTTCTTGAGAAAATCATTCTTGAAATCACATATTTACAAGACTTATATTCACTTTGATCATTGTTATGGGTCATTTTCTGAGCGTACATATCTTGATCAATATCCTGCTTCTAATTATTTATTTGTGACCAGGATACTAGACGAGGATATTGCTAACATCCTGGGCGATATCCTGAGGTTGATTGAATTAACCACGTGCAGGTTAAAGGCTGGGGTTTGCTAACGGTCAGATGGACTTCATCTCCTCAAGACTCGGGCATGTTTGTTATGGGAGAGACGTTGAACCCGAAAGACTAGGTCTACAACGTTCGAGTGAGGAATATTCGCTGGATCCTGGTTATTTAGGATAGTTTGTTATATTTGTTTTACTATAAATAGATGGGGGCGGATCAGATTAAGGCACAACGAAACTTTCACACACTCTCGAACACTTTTGCTCTCTAGCTTTCAGCAGTCACTACACATAAACACTTGTAATCGAATTACATTGTAACACCTAGTTGATCCGCACCACATCCTGCACTGTATCCTGATATTTGAAGCAATAGAAGAACAAGGCAGCTGCGATTGTCAGCTCCCGAGGTTTTGTGCCGGCGATCTAGATTGATCAAGGGCTTTCCTCGTACATCACGTGTCAACCTTTACTTTTTTGTTCATTGTTTGATCATAGATACAGCCCTATATCTTGAGCCGTATCCTAAAACTGTTTTTATAACTAACTTGGTTAACATATTTTTCACACATAATTTTAGCACACTACCTCACTTAACTAATTTGATCACTAAATTGCTTCGGTAATTTTTGACCAAAACAATTTGGCGCCCACCGTGGGGCAAGTGGTGCTCTCTTTACTAAAAATCTTTGTGAAATAATTAATCGGTTTTCTGTTTTCGAAACTTTTTGCCACATTGTTTACAATGGCCTCAAGATCAAACATGAGCTCCTCCACTATGTCTGCTACAACTTCTGCTACTACCGGTTCGGTGCTTCCACCACCTCCTCCAAGGATGCCAGTTTCTTCACAACCTCAAGATGTTATCCCTACTCGGAGTGTTCAGGGATCTGCTCCCGTTTTAGCCTCTAATGATGAAATTCTAACTTTATTTGGAAGTGTGCAGGAACAAATGAGGTAGCAACAGGAAACTAACCAAATGCTGTTAAGAGAAATACAACTCTTAAAAGCTAGCTCGAGTAGACCTGCTGAAGAAACTGTCACTCCTATACAGCCCAGGGCTTTGAACTTCAGTTCCGCGGTTTACACTAAGGATAATAGGGGGAATATCGTCCCAAGCCATTCTCAGAATCATACTCCTGAGATACCCTCCTCGGTCAGAATGTCGACTGTGAGGAGTTCAGGATATGCTTCAGGATATGGCCAAAATCCTCAGACTGGTAATGTGTGAAATAATAATATTCTTGCTACTAACAACAATGGGTCTTTGCAGGATGCAGGTATGACATCAACATTTACCAGGGAGCTCCAGAAATTGAAGGACATGATATCCAGTGTACCTGGAGTGGTCCAGCCAATTCCGGAAGTATCCCAAGACAGCCACAGGATATCCCGCTTTGCGTATCCTATCTGTGATGCTGAAATCCCAAAAAGATTCCAGACTCCCAACATGAAACTGTATGACGGGACTACGGATCCTGAGGAGCATATTGCCCAGTATAGGGAACGGATGGAAATCAATCCTATCCCTCCAGATCTCAAGGAAGCATGCTTATGCAAGGGATTCGGTTCTACCTTGACAGGATCAGCCTTAAAATGGCTGTTAAACGTCCCTCCTCACTCAATTACTTCGTTTGCTCATTTGGTTAATTTATTTAACAGTCAATTTTCTTGTAGTCAGAGTTTTGAGAAACTAACCAGTGACCTTTACAGGATAACTCAAGGATCTCAGGAATCCTTGAGGGATTATGTGAACAAGTTCAGTCGAGAATCCTTGGACATCCCACATCTTGATGTTGCAACAGCTGTGCAAGCTTTTAAGATGGGGTTACAAAAGGATTCTCAGTTTTATCAGGATCTTGTAATAGGGCTTTGAGATACATCCGTTTGGAAGATGACAAGAAGATGCAAGAGAGGATGAATTCTACCTCAACCTATGAATCAACTAATAGGAAATCAGAATCCTCATATAAGCCATATCGCTCCAAGCCATATGGCAGAAATGATAACAAGAAAGTGAATGTTGTTGAAGACGAGGATCCTGAAGAATATCCTGACTTGTCTGAATACTGCTTTTCTGTTAATATACCTGAGTTAATGTATGCTATGCAGGGTTTAGGGGACAAAGCTAGGTGGCCTCGAAAGAACCAGCAGAAAGCTGATTGGAAGGATAAATCCAAATGGTGTGCCTTCCAAGAAGACTTCGGACATATGACCGAGGATTTCATTGCTTTAAGGAAATAAATAAGTTACCTGTTAAGCAAAGGGTATCCGAAGGATTTGCTGGGAAGAAAGAAGAATAAAGGGCAGGATCCCGAGAAGGATCCTGAACGAGCAGCATCACCCCCAGCAGATGCCAAGATAATTAACTTTATTTCAGGAGGATCCGACATTTGTGGGACTTCGTATTCGGCGGCTAAGAGACATGCAAAGGAAGTTAAGAGTGAAAGGGGAGACAAACCAGTCAGGATGACTACCCTCACAACTGATAAAGTGATCACTTTCGATAGTGATGTCAGGGATACTGTTCAGGATCCTCACCATGATGCTTTGGTAATAAAATTATATGTGGCTAACCATTTTGTACGCAGGATATTGGTGGACAATGGTAGTTCTGTCAATATAATTCAGCTGGAAACATTGAAAAGGATGAATGTATCTCCGATGGACATTACTTCGAAGTCCACTGTGCTCGTTGGTTTCAGTGGAGAAGCTAGAAATACTGTAGGGGAGATAAAGTTACCAGTATATGTTGAAGGGGTCAACTCGATACAACGCTTCTGTGTGATGGACTCCTTATCCTGCTATAACATCATACTAGGCAGGCCGTGGATCCATGACATGAAGGCTGTGCCTTCAACTTATCACCAATGCATCAAGATTCCAACCCCTTGGGGGGTCGTCAAAGTTGATAGTGATCAGCAGGATGCGAAGGAATGCTACACATCCTCGATGAAATCCTCGACCAAGCCTAATCCAGCATAACAATTAAAGATGCGGGCCCGGGATACCTTGGAAGCTTCGGAGCAGGATGTGAAGAAAGTTATCCTGGATCAAGATAATCCTGATATCTCGGTGCTCGTCGGAACCAGTATCCCTCGGGATATTGAAGAACAATTAACTGACTTTTTGAAGTGCAGGATGTCAACGTTTGCATGGAAGCATGAGGATATGACAGGTATATCCAAAGACATTATTACTCACAAGCTTGGAATTGACAGGTCGTTCAAGCCTGTTCAGCAAAAAAGAAGGAAGTTTGTTCCTGAGCGAAATATAATCATCCAAGAGGAAGTTGAAAGATTGTTAAAGTCCAAAATGATCAGAGAAGTCAAGTTCCCAAGATGGTTAGCGAATGTGGTCATAGTGCGGAAGAAAAATGGGAAATGGAGAGTCTGTGTAGATTACACAGACTTGAATAAGGCTTGTCCTAAAGACCCATTCCCCCTTCCTCATATCGATGCAATAGTGGATGCTACTGCAGGGCATGAGATGTTAACGTTCATGGACGCATCATCAGGATTTCAGCAGATTCAAATGGAGCCTTCGGACCAGGAGGATACTGCTTTCATGACACCAACAGGTATTTATTGCTATACTGCTATGCCTTTCGGTTTGAAAAATGCAGGTGCAACATACCAGAGATTGGTGAACATGATGTTCAAAGATAAGCTGGGGGACACCATGGAGGTATATATTGACGATATGGTGGTGAAATCTAAAAAGGCTGAGGATCACCTCCAGGATATCAAGGGAGCATTCGATATCCTGGATCAGTATAACATGAAGCTGAATCCTGCTAAGTGCCATTTCGGAGTGGGGGCAGGAAAGTTTCTAGGATATATGGTGACGAAAAGGGGGATAGAGGCAAGCCCGAAGCAGATTAAAGCTATCCTGGATATAAAATCACCCTCGAATATGAAGGATGTTCAACGGTTAACAGGCCGAGTAGAAGCATTGAACAGATTTATTTCAAGGTCATCGGAAAAATGCAAGGAATTCTATGATATCCTCAAGAAGAATAAGAAGTTCGAATGGGGAGCAAAGCATGAAGCAGCCTTGCAGGATTTGAAGCAATATCTCTCGACTGCACCTCTATTGATGAAGCCTGAAAATGGTGAACCACTATCCCTATACCTCGCTGTATCAGGGAATGCTGTAAGTGCCGTTCTTATAAAGGACCATGAAGGTCAGCTATATCCTGTTTATTATGTTAGTAAAAGTTTGTTAGATGCTGAAACTAGGTATTCTCATTTAGAAAAATTGATACTAGCATTAGTTATGGCATCAACGAAGCTTAGACATTACTTTGAGACACATAGGATTCATGTTAAAACAAATTATCCTGTCAAAAATGTGCTTAGAAAAACTTTGAGACACATAGGATTCATGTTAAAACAAATTATCCTGTCAAAAATGTGCTTAGAAAACCAGAAATGTCAGGCAGAATGGCTAAGTGGTCAGTAAAGTTGAGTGCTTATGATTTAGTATATGAACCTAGAAATGCCATAAAGTCTCAGGCTTTAGCTGACTTTGTGGCTGATTTCAGTAGTGACATTCAAAATGAAGTAGATTTAGAAGTACAGCAGCTAAGAGAAAATATAGAATCCTCAGGATAAAGAAGTAGTGGGTATTCAGGATCCTGGAGCAGGGTATCCTGAAGAGGATCCTAAATCCTGGACGGCTCCAATCATGAGATATCTCAAGGAAGGACACATCCCCGAAAATGAAAATCCTAAGGCATTTAGGATGAAGGTATCATGATTCACTATTATAAATAATGTTTTATACAAGAAATCTCTTGCAGGACCGTATTTGAGGTGCTTGGAGGATCCTGAAGCAAAAGAAGTACTTCAAGATATACATGAAGGGGATTGTGGTAACCATACTGGGGGCAGATCATTATTCTCAAAAGTATTAAGGACAGGATATTATTGGCCGACAATGAGGAAAGATGCCACAGAATATGTTCGAAGATGTGATGCATGTCAAAGACATAGTAACATACTGCATCAGCCTGCTGAACCATTATATCCTATTGTTTCCCCTTGGCCATTTATGAAGTGGGGGATGGATATAGTGGGACAGCTTCCAAAGGCTCCAGGAGGGAAGGTTTTTATGTTGGCAATGACAGATTATTTCTCCAAATGGGTTGAAGCAGAAGCATTTGTCCAAGTTAGGGATCAAGAAGTGGTATCCTTAATAAAGAGAAATATCCTGACCAGATTCGGAGTACCAGCCGAGATAATCTGTGACAATGGTTCTCAGTTTATAAGTAAGAGGACTACTGACTTTTGCAAGAGTTGGGGAATCAAAATGATTACGTCTACTCCTGTACATCCTCAAGCAAATGGACAAGCTGAATCTTCAAACAAGATCATTGTCAACAACTTGAAGAAAAGATTAGGGGCCAAGAAAGGGAGATGGGCAGAAGAATTACCCTTTGTTTTGTGGGCTGATAGAACGACGGTAAAAAATGCAACTGGTCAAACCCCGTTTTCCTTAGTATTTGGAGCAGAAGCAGTGATCCCGACAGAAATGGTGATACCCACAGCAAGATCCAACCTCTGGAATCCTGAGCAGAATCCTGAAGTCCTATGCCAGGAGCTGGATACTATTGATGAGACAAGAGATGCAGCACGGCTAAGAATGGCGGCATATCAACAAAGGATATCCAGAACATACAACAAGAATATAAGGATTAGAAGGTTCAGAGTTGGAGATTGGGTGTTAAGAAAAGCTTTTCAGAATACTACCAATCCTGCTGATGGAAAGCTGGCTCCGAAATGGGAAGGACCATATGAGATTGAATCAGAATCAGGAAAAGGTGCATACCGACTCAAGGATATGGAGGGGGATATGCTACCAAGATCCTGGAATGCAATACACTTAAAGCTCTATTTCAAGTAAGAATAGAATTTAATTTCTATCTCAGAATGGTATGTATTCTATCTCTTTTAAATATATTTGTTTATTATCTTGAACCCAATACTGACTTAAGCATCGGAGGGGTGTTAGCCAAGCTAACACCCACCTTAGTTTAAGGATGTTTTGCAGTATATGCTCCAGGATATAGCTCCAGGATGCTCACTCAGGATACTTCGGAAGATTAGAGGATTGGCCCCCTCTCTCACGTATAAGGGATCCTGATCCCTTCACAGGTTTAAAGGTATTCACCTTTCTTCCGAATTGGGTTTAAACACCCCGCCTGGAGCGCAAGTTATTCAGGAATAGTTCAAGGTGGCGGGACCAGTCCATGTAAAAGTGGCTGACAATTTCGTTACTATTGGCTATATCCTGAATCCTAAAGGTATATGAGGATTGATCACCCTCTCTCACGAAAGGGTATTTTCATACTCTCTAAGGTTTAAAGGTTTTCACCTTTCTAAGTCTTGGAGTTTATACACTCCCGCCTGTAGCGCATGAAAATCTGGGATTTCCCCCAGGATACGAGGGATTCATCTCCAGTACATTTTTTGGGCTTTACCTATGTAAATGAAAAATTGTCTATACAATGGAAACTGATATCCAGAAGATTTCTAAGTATTTGAAGACATTGTACACATGGGACATTCCTAATAAGGCAATGGTGTAAAACTCAAAGGATAAGGCTCGGACCTAATACACTGAGTGTCTCAGACAGGGGACATCTTCATTGGAAGAGTTGTGAGGGGATTGAAGTTTGAGAATAGGGTTATACCCTATTCCTGGTATGATCTTTCCTTTGTAAACGTTGTTTAAGTTTTTGACAGTACTATGTTTTATAAAAGGTTAAACATCCTGATTAGGATAAATTCTCGGGATGTATTCCCCAAAATATATTTTCAAAATACTTTTCAGGATATTTGATTAAGATATATGAAACTGGTACTAGTTTGAAACTTTAATCAAGCAAGTATCGTCATAACAGGTTTTAAAATGGACTATCTTTTAATTTTTTCTAAAGGTGATTGAATTTTTTAGAAATCCTACTTAATAAAAATTTTCATGATGTATCACTGAATATATTTTTTAAACCTAAGGTCTGTAATAAGAAAGACAAAAAGTGATAGCAAGAAAAATGAAAGATGAAATTATTGGAAATAAACGGTACTAGCTGATAACCAAAGGCTTCATCCTGAAACCCAGGATCCATCCGCCTTCGGCTATCAAATTGTTTTGATACAGAAATAAAAATTGTTCATAAGACATAAAATTGTTCAAACAAAAGGAAATAAGTTTTAGGGGGTAGTGCCATCTTTGTTTGCGGTAATTTCAGCAGCATCCGTCTCAGGATCCCCCTCAGTATCCCTTTCAGCATCGTTAGCTTTTTCTGCTACTTTAGAAGATCCTTCGGCAGCTGGTGTGGTGGAAATGCCTCCAAGATTCTTTAGCTTCGTTTCCCAGGAACAACGTCCCAAGAAGGGCATTCAAAACCTAGTGTTTTGGCTTCATGGGCCATCTTCAGCCTGGCTTGGAGAAGAGAAGTGACGACGGAACTCTTAAGGCTATCCCGGTAGCTGATCATATCCCGTTCATGTTGCGCATGGGCAGCTTCAAGATCGGCTTGGGCTTGAAGAGTAGCTTTGTTGAGAGCAGTCTGGTGTTCTTGAATCATAGCCTTGAACTTCTCCTCGTAATGACGAGATTTGGCGGCTGCAATCATGCCTTGATCGGAGATCGTGACTTCAGCTTTCTTTAATTTAGATTCAAGTGTCTTGTTGAGCCCGCAGGATTCCTGATACAGATGAACTAGACATTCAAGACCCTGCAAAAATAAGAAGAAAGGTATTGATAAATCCGTGTGAATGGCATAAGCCGCAAAATATGGTTTGAGAATATTAACCTGGTTGAGAAAGGAGGTCATAAACTTGCTAGCTTCAGTGAACCCATAGTTCTCATAGGGAAATGTGTCAGAAATAACAGGGGAATCGGGTTCTTTCCTTTTACGGGAGCTTGAACTCCGGGGCTTGGTAGCTGGCGAGGGTTTGATAATGGCAATGGCCTTGGAACCACTGGGTTTGGATGAGGCTGTGGCCTTAGGACTAGGTTCCTTCTTGATCTGAACCTGATTAGAATAGCTGTCCAACTCGTCGAGATCAAAGACTTCAAGGAACTTAGCCGGTGCTGCGTAAAGGAAAAAGTTTTACATTATTATTATTATTATTCTACTATGCTATACTAACTAACTATTTTAAAAGTAATCCTTACCAGACATTTCAAATGACGAGTATTGACTGGAACTCGGGATGTGTGTGGTGAAACTCCTGTCTATTGCAGGTAATTGGTAAACAGTGTTGATTCTTTCCTCTGATTCAGCGGTAGGAGGAGCTACTTCCTTGAAATTTACTGCAAAAGAATCAAAAAGAAGGATATTAGCAAAAGATAAAAATCTAAAGGTACATGGGAGTATTAATAACTCTACCGGTGGTTAACCACTCCACCGGAAGGCTAGCACCCTCAGCAATGGAGTCTCGTTTGACGAAAAAGAATTTGCATTGCCATCCATCTTCGTTTTTGGTGGCTTTAAGAATAAGGGGTTTGTTGGAAGTCGAAAAAAGCAAAAAACGGCTAGAACCATGAGATCGAAGGCGGTAAGCGATGGGCAGCTCTTCAATACAAAGGTCAGGTCAGTGAAGGTTTTTAATTTGGTTTAGAACAACTAATACCCTCCAGACCATGGACATGGTCTGAGCAAAAGAAATGCCTGTGGTACGGAAAAATTGCATCATAAATTCGGGAAAAGGGTATCGGAGACCTAGCGAGAAAGGTTATGCTGGAAAGCAAACCCAATCTGTGGAAGATACATCCGATCGAATTGACCGATCGAACGGTCTAAAGACTGTGTTATCAGGAAAAGCACCGGAAGCTCTCAAAGCCGCAATGTCTGCATTATCAAAGGCACAGACTTCTTTCTCAGGATTTTCGAGAAGATTCTGCTGGGTAAAAGTCTCGGATGATTCACCGGTTTGGGAATGAGTCCTGGTGGCCATGGCAGGTGAAGAAAGAAAGATTGGTAAAAGATGAACAAGAAGTGGGGAATTACCTGGAGACTCTGTTGAAGATATCTGCTTTTCAAACAAGAAGAGAGAAGATATAGGGGCATTGTGGATCTCCATCGAGTTAAAAGCGCGTTGGAGGTTATGATGTGATTTTGACCGTCGTCTAGATTTAATTGCTTTAATTTATGAGATAAAACTTTTAAAATATATCCGTTGGATTGGTATACCAACAGATATATTTGGGGACAATTGTTATGGGTCATTTTCTGAGCGTACATATCTTGATCAATATCCTGCTTCTAATTGTTTATTTGTGACCAGGATACTGGACGAGGATATTGCTAACATCCTGGGCGATATCCTGAGGTTGATTGAATTAACCACGTGCAGGTTAAAGGCTGGGGTTTGCTAACGGTCAGATGGACTTCATCTCCTCAAGACTCGGGCATGTTTGTTATGGGAGAGACGTTGAACCCGAAAGACTAGGTCTACAACGTTCGAGTGAGGAATATTCGCTGGATCCCGGTTATTTAGGATAGTTTGTTATATTTGTTTTACTATAAATAGATGGGGGCGGATCAGATTAAGGCACAACGAAACTTTCACACACTCTCGAACACTTTTGCTCTCTAGCTTTCAGCAGCCACTACACACAAACACTTGTAATCGAATTACATTGTAACACCTAGTTGATCCACACCACATCCTGCACTGTATCCTGATATTTGAAGCAATAGAAGAACAAGGCAGCTGCGATTGTCAGCTCCCGAGGTTTTATGCCGGCGATCTAGATTGATCAAGGGCTTTCCTCGTACATCACGTGTCAACCTTTACTTTTTTGTTCATTGTTTGATCATAGATACAGCCCTATATCTTGAGCCGTATCCTGAAACTGTTTTTATAACTAACTTGGTTAACATATTTTTCACACATAATTTTAGCACACTACCTCACTTAACTAATTTGATCACTAAATTGCTTCGGTAATTTTTGACCAAAACAATCATCATTATTCAAGAAAAACATTTCATACTTCAAGTTCATGCTTTTACATAAGGATGATCACTTTGATTTCTAACATAATCATCCTCTCATCTTGCTAGATTATGTCTTTAATCACTATTTAGCAAGTTCATATGATGTATTCTTATGATTTTTAGTCTTATGTTTAAGATTTATGTTCTTGATCGATAGTGTTCTTCATGATTAGTTTCTTGTAACATCTTTTAACCAACTAAACAAGATGTAAAATAGGATTAAGATGATCTTACTACTAGCCCAAGGCTAGGGATGAACGCAAGATGAAGATGAAGATGAATGTGGAGGTTAAAAGCTTGTGTGAGAGGTCCTTCCACTTCCAAAGGCTCCTAGCTCCTTATGCAAGCTTCTTACACCTTTGTATGCCTTGAGAATGAATGAAATGAAGTGAAAAATGATGGTGGTGTGGTGTGTGGTTTCGGCCGAGAGAAAGAGGGGGAAGAAGAAGAAGATGGAGGGTAGTGTGTTGTGTGAAAATGAGAAGTTAAGGCACTTGTGGTTTCTCATAAAATCCACCAACACATTGTAGTCTATTGTGTAATGTGTCATCAAAAGCAAGAGACAATATCAAATTTAATAAGCAAATAAAATCAAGGTGGGGGCCACCTTGTAACCGTGTAGTTAGGGGGGGTCTTGGTTAAGTTGAAATGGTTAGTTAAGTTAGTTAGTTAGATTATAAGTGTTTTAGTTAGGGTATTAGTTGTTATAATGTTATATAGTGTGTTATGATGTTCGGGGACCAGAACTAGCTCGGGAATGATAAAACAATGCTTCTAGTGAAAATTCGATGTTTCAGGTAGTGTCCGGTTGTTCGGTTGGTTACTGGTTCGTTAAGGTGCTAAACTACGCAGTTTAGTGTGTTTTATGTTACCTTTTGTGACAGTTGTGATTCCCGAAACTTAGGAAAGCATTCTAGACCATTTAGCCATATTTCTGCATGATAATTAGTTGTTTAAGTGATGAATTTTGCTGAATTCTGTAGAATTCTGCAGTTTATGTGAGTTTTAGGCACTTTTCGGCACTTAAACTATCTCTAGAAAGGCAGTTTTATGATCCTTACTTTCCTACACACTATACTAGGGTAACTCTTGGTTTCTTGCTCATTCTGTGTCTCAATACCATGTCTGTCTATGTACTGAACTCCGTCAGCATTTTTCTGATTTGTCTGTTAATCGTGCTAACTTTGTTTCGTGCATCATTTGAATCAATAAAGTGTTGCATGCAATAATGATATGACATTATGCAATATGTGATGCACATGTATGTATAGGACAATAATCAGGAAGCTATTCATGTCATTAATTGTAAATCAGCACAGTCATTAAGTCATAATTACTGCTTAATAATTGTACGGATACATGGAATTTTGACAATTGTCACATTCTCCCCCAGTTAAGAAAATTTCGTCCTCGAAATTTAGACTACGTTAACTCCTTGGAGTTATGTTATGCGTAGATGGATATGTATAATACCAAGGTGAATAACCACTAAACCGAATCAGGACTTATTCGAATCAGGTGAATTCAAGGACATATTACAACAATAAGAACCCAGCGGTTTAAAAGGTATGTGTTTGAGATTTTGATGTCAAAGGAAACGAGACGTATAAAGGCATTAATTAGTGTGACTTTGTTAACAGGGGTTCAATCAGAGGAGTTTCGACCAATACAATTCCCAACAACCTTTTTCAATATGCAAATGAGTTCTAGAAACAATAGCATCCGCTAGATGAACTCGGAATCCTCAAGCTTAAATGTAATATGAAAATGATCCGTCAACTTTCAAACAAATACACGGATAAAATAGCGTGTTGACATTATTGAATTGTGAGAATACACTTAAATGAAATACAACCGAACCTGGTGTGTCATCGTCTTAATTCATAGTTGCATTAAGAGTGTTTAAATTACTAGTCAAACGAAAAGTATACGTAGTTTCACATGAACAGTTGGCCATGATTAGCACAAGCTACAAGTTTATACCGACGCCACAAGGTGTCGTAGTGAATGGCATAATTCAATAGTAGCGGTGACTGAACAAGTTCACCGTGTTTGAAATCAAAAGAAAGCGCAATGAAGCAAATCTAAAGATTTGTTTCGAATGACGTCATAGGATTTTCAATTGAATATGGAGCCCCAAAGAACTACTATTTTTGATCGAAGATGAAAAAGAAATAAATATCCCAAGGCATTCGATCGATAATGAAAGAATTGTTAGGAGGTACACTGGAAAAATGAATTCATGCACCATTGTCTTAACACGCAATTACGTTAAGACTGCTTTATCATGATAAATCTGAGCGGATTTAAAGCAAGTTAATAAATAAACAATTAAATCCGTGTATGAGATGTGTAAATGGGATTAGCGCAAGTTTCAATCTAGTGAAAGTACCACCACAAGGTGTCGAAATCAACAAATGACTTAATATAGTCGTAGACCAAACAAGTCTACTACGACTAGGGACACATGAAACGCTTGTTAATATGAATTCGAATATGATGTTCTCAATACATCACATGGTGTCTTGAATTGAATACGTGTAATGGAAAAGTTCAAACAACTGAACTTGGTTTCAGCGCAATCCGACAATAAATATATGTATCGACATGGAAATTTCGGCATGGTTACAAGATAAACCATGTATTTAACTGGAAAGGAAAAGAAGTTTCAAGAAAGTGTGTTGACTTGATAAAAAGGAGCCAACCATTACAATAATGCGGGTCATTCGAATAACAATTCAATGATTAGTTTTAGCGAAATAATATTTGAACTTTGATGAAACGCTTATTCGAAATGAGACCACATGCATAACAAACGATGCATGCGTAACCTATGAATTTTCAAGAAATGAAGTAATGAGTATTCACTATAATGAAAGAAATGGTCGTGATACAAGGACCATTAAGAGAAGTAGGGATGTGAAAATATACTCATTAGATGCAAAAGTCGGAATCTCAATAAAAGAAATTTAAGTACTTTACCTGATCGGTTAACTAAAATAGCATACATGATAGAATAATGGTGTTCGCCCGAGTTAATAGACGTGGTTCTTACATGATAACCTTTAATGAACTTCGACATAAGTTCCCGAAGGTCTTAAGTGCATGTTTCCTAAACCCTCAAAGTTTGTATTCTGTGTGTAACTGTCACACCCCCAAAATCCACTCGCGGAGTATCACCGCTTGGAGGCGTGACATGACCAGGATCGAGCCACCAATCATGTTGAACAACATAATTAAGTAAATAAAACCAACCACAATATGATTGGTGTCCAAAAGAAAGTAACCATCTTTAAGTTAACAGCGGAAGCATAAAACGTAAGTCCAAAACATAAGTTCATAGTTCATAAGTTTAACGACCAAAACATAAGTTCCATAAGTTCATAAAGTTTATTTATTAAGCACGGGACATAATAGTCATATCCCACAACGACCTCCTCCTTGTGCAAGCTCCATAAGCGTCTAACGACCTGTAAGGCATGTAACAACGAGTCAACAACAAAGTTGAGTGAGTTCACGGTTGGTTGTTTAGTTTTAAGTTGTTATCGAAAACATGGTTTGTCTTTCGTTGGCTTATTTTCCGTGGGGGTTACCCCAATGTTGAAAGTATGATTAACCAGTTCCTTCTTTATTACCCAAACCATATCCATAATCAGTGGGGGCTTCCCCATGTGAACTACTAGATCGTTACCATATCGACAACTGACGAACGATAGTTATGCCCTACGTCAATGTCTATCATCATTGACAGTTTTCCATAGTCCATTAGTACACGCCCGTCCGACTGGCACGGTGTGAGGTTTGTTAAACCTAATAGCGCTATTAACTAATGACCCGCTCGCCATTGGCCTCGGCGATTAAGTCGGTATAAAATGAGGGACTTCATGATAGAGTTTTGTCTAGTAAGTTTTAAGGTTGTTGTCCTACCTAAGGAGGACGAACGTACGTATTCTACCCAAGGAGAATACGCAAGATTGTTATTGGCATCCTACCTATGGAGGATGGTGGTACATATCCTACCCAAGGAGGATATGTAGGTTCCGTTTTAATTCTTTAACCCATTCACAATCCACCAGGAATCCCATGCCTTAGAAAGTGTGTGAACTCACCTTGGTTTGCTCGGTTAGATTAATTACTCAAATAATCAGGAAATCAAGCACGTCCTAATAAGGTATAGATAACAATCAGTTTCTCATGCATAACACGTATCCTACGTACGGTTTATATACTCACTACTTCTATCACATACCACATAATTCTAGTGTCACGGTACTTTGTTAGGTTATATTATTTTACCATCAAATAATATAACTATCTTACAAAATAAACAAGTATCCACACAAGTGTTCTAGTATAAAATATATATTCTAAACATATTTATTTATCCATTTTACTTTGTGTTTTTGTAACAAAACTCATGGCGAAGTTTATTTCGAAAAGCAAGGTTAAAACGTATATGTGAACACTTGTTAGAAAACTAATTTCTAAGTCTTGGGATTTTTAGGAAATTTCGCCAGAGTTTCCCCTAAAAACGGAGGTGTCCATGCTATTAAGCATATCATTTTCTTTTGAAAATCAATCAACAATCATCAACAATTAATATTTACACAATTTTTGCATTACCAAGAGCAAAACTATATATGTTACACACTAATCATGAACTTGATATATCCCGAAAACGCGTAGTAACTTGGTAAAGCTCTTAGTGGACTTAGTTACCTTCCAAAGCGTATTTATTTCTTTAAAAATCATTTTCTTGAAAGTGTTTAGTGTTTACAACTTGTAGACAATTTTTACAAAAATTAATCTTTTGAACTCTTCTTGTAAATAAAAGGTTTCTACACTTATTTCATTTCCACAAATGGTGTAAGTGTAGGTAGAAGTCATAACCTTTTTTTAGAATCGCTTCTTGAACTCGATTCATTTAGAAAAGCCTTTTGAAAAACCCGGATCTATATGATCACCAACTTACTTTATTTACTTATTTTTCAAGAAAAATCATTTTATCAAGTTCATATATAAACTAGAAGATGATTATTTCACGTGACATGATATCATCTCCTATTCTTGTTAAGTCATGTTTCTAATCATCACTTAACAAGTTCCATATGGTGATTAACACAACATAACCAAGAATCAACATGCAATCAATCAACATATTCACTACAATAACCTACTAACAATATTTCATTTTCAAGTAAACTTTTATGTAAAGCTTCATGTTCATATCTTTAGTTCTTGTTCTTTAGTGTTTTAAACATACTCATCATACTACAACTTTAACCATAAAAACAAGATGAACAAGAGTTTAACAAGAACTTACTACTAGCACAAAGGCTAGGGAAGATTTCTAGTAAAGAAGATGATGAAAAATGATGGTGAAAAGCAAGCAATGAAGCTTCTTAATGATCTACAACTTCAAGCACCTTTGATTCACCTTCTAGCACTTAGATGAAGCTTTAAAATGGAAGAAGGTGGTGGTGAAATGGTGGTGATGGTGGCGGTTATGTGTGGCCAAGAGAGGGAGAGAAGAGAGTGAGAGAGTGGGGTGAATCTATGGAATGATTTTGTAAGAGCCCTTCCATACTTATAATCTTCTTTCATTATATTTTGGCTACTCATGTAAGCAAATAATCAAATAAAATATTGAATTAAATCTTGTAGTAGGATGAGAAGTATGTTGGGGTGATTTGTGGGTCCCTTGGGACCGAAATCGGTTAGGGGGGGTTAAAGGTAAAAATTTGCAACTAAATGTTAAGGGTTAGTTAGATCTCAAGTAGCATGATTTCATATGTTAGTTAGTTGATATTTAGGGGGGTGTTATGGTGTACGAGAATCATGACTAGCCAAGAAATAATTAAACAATGTATTTGACAAAATTTAGTGTTCCGGGTAATGTCTGGTTGTTCGGTTAGATACCGTTTCGTTAAAGTGTTTAATTATTCTGTAAAGTGTCTTTTATATATATTTTTGTAACACTTTTAATTCCCGGTACTTAGGAAAACATTCAGGACCATTTAGTCAATTTTCTGCACAATACTAGTATGTTAAAAAGCACATGTAAGTATGACGCAGTACTCAGAAAGTAGTTAAGTAATTCAGCACAGTCATCAAGCACTTTATTTAATAAATCGTACGGATATATGTAATCATGCGGGTTGTCACATTCTCCCCCTGTTAAGAAAATTTTGTCCCGAAATTTAGCACGTGGTTACTGAGGAAGCTAGTTGAGTTGCGTGGTTTCCTGGTTTTCCTGGGGTGTCACATCATCCCCCCGTTGGTTTGGAATTTCGTCCCGAAATTCCGCGGTAGCTTCAGCCTCAGTAGTGGTTGCACTTTTCTCAAACAACTGGGGATACTTGTGTTTCATTTGGTCTTCTCGTTCCCAGGTATACACTAGGCCACGACGGGAGTTCCAACGGACTCTAACAAGAGGTATTCTGGTACGCTTGAGAATCTTAACGTCTCGGTCTGTGATTTCAACTGGTTCCTCGACGAACCGCAACTGGTCGTCGATTGTGAGCTCCTTTAAGGGAACTATGAGGGTCTTATCTGACAGACACTTCTTCAGATTTGACACATGGAAAACATTGTGAACTCCGCTGAGTTCTTCAGGTAGATTCAATTTGTAAGCGACTTTGCCAATTTTCTCAATGATTTCGAATGGTCCGACATAACGCGGATTGAGTTTGCCTCGTTTTCCAAAATGAACTACAACTTTCCAAGGTCAGACTTTGAGTAGCACCCGATCCCCAACCTGGAACTCGAGTGGCTTCCTGCGCTTATCAGCGTAGCTTTTCTGACGGTCGCGAGCTGCCGCCATTCGTTGTAGTATTTGAGCAATCTTCTTAGTCGTATCTGCCACCAGTTCTGGGCATGTGATTTGGCTGTCACCAACTTCTGCCCAACAAAGAGGTGATCGGCATTTACGTCTGTACAATGCCTCAAACGGAGCGGCCTGGATACTGGTGTGGTAGCTATTATTATATGAAAACTCCACTAACGGAAGGTGTTTTTCCCAGCCATTACCAAAGTCGATTACACATGCCCTAAGCATGTCTTCAAGGGTTTGGATGGTGCGTTCGGATTGCCCATCCGTCTGTGGACGATATGTCATGCTCATGTCTAATCGAGAACCAAAGGACCCGTGCATAGCTTGCTACAATTCAGATGTAAAATGTGAGTCAGGATCAGAAATGATGGAGGTTGGCACTCTGTGCCTTGATACTACTTCCTTTAGGTAGATGTCTGCTAGAGTAGAAAACTTATCCGCTTCTTTGATAGCCAGAAAATGTGCAGACTTGGTCAATCGATCCACTATCACCCAAATAGTGTCATTTCCGCGTTGAGATCTAGGCAGGCCAGTAACGAAATCCATGGAAATTTGCTCCCATTTCCATGTCGGGATCTCTGGATGTTGGAGTAGGCCTGATGGTTTCTGATATTCAATCTTGACTCTCGCACAAGTCAAACATTTACTGACGTAGGTTGCTATGTTGGCTTTCATACTAGGCCACCAATACGTAGTCTTAAGATCATGGTACATCTTATCCGAACCAGGATGTACTAAGTAACGAGACTTATGTGCTTCATCCATCACAAGCTCGCGTAGATTACCATAGAGTGGAACCCAGATGCGCCCGTTTACATAGTAGGTGTCGTCTTCCTTTTGTTCTAACCGTTTCCTTGACCCTCGTAGGGACTCCGCCCTAATGTTCTCTCTTTCAATGCTTCAACCTGAGCATCCCGTATCTGAGTAGGAAGACTAGATTGGATGGTAAGTTGTAACGCTCGCACACGTTTAGGTATAGTATCCTTTCGACTAAGGGCTTCGGCCACAACATTGGCTTTGCCTGGATGGTACTTGATCGCACATTCGTAATCATTCAAGAGTTCGACCCATCTACGTTGTCGCATGTTTAATTCCTTTTACTTGAAGATATGCACGAGACTCCTGTGATCGGTGTAAATGGTGCACTTGGTACCGTACAGGTAATGTCTCCATATCTTAAGTGCGAAAACAACTGCCCCCAAATCCAAGTCGTGTGTAGTGTAGTTCCTTTCATGAACTTTAAGTTGGCGCGATGCGTAGGCAATGACCTTGTCACGTTGCATCAACACGCAACCAAGTCCTTGGATGGAAGCGTCGCAATAAACCACAAAAACATATGTGCCTTCAGGCAATGAGAGGATAGGCGCGCTACAAAGTCTATCTTTTAAGTGCTGAAAAGCAGATTCCTGTGCATCACCCCAATGATAGGTGACACCTTTCTGAGTTAGCGAGGTGAGAGGTTGTGCAATCTTTGAGAAATCCTTGATAAACCTTCTGTAATAGCCCGCCAAAGCCAAGAATTGGCGGATTTCTGTTGGTGTACGGGGTGCAGGCCAGTTCTTGATTGCGTCAACCTTGGATGGATCAACATGAATCCCATCCTTGTTTACTATGTGGCCTAGAAAGTGGACTTCGCGAAGCCAGAAGTCACATTTTGAAAATTTGGCATACAACTGCTCTGCTCAAAGAAGTTCTAGCATAAGTCGCAGATGCTGCTCGTGTTCCTCCTGACTCTTAGAATAAATCAGGATGTCGTCGATGAAAACAATAACGAACTTATCCAGGTAAGGTTTGCATACTCGGTTCATGAGATCCATGAAGACCGTTGGTGCATTCGTCAATCCGAAAGGCATAACCAGAAACTCATAGTGGCTGTAACGAGTTCTGAATGTTGTTTTAGAGATATCCTCATCTCGGACTCTCAGCTGATGGTATCCCGATCTCAAATCAATCTCGGAATAGAAACTCGACCCTTGCAACTGGTCGAATAAGTCATCAATGCGTGGAAGAGGATAACGATTCTTCACGGTCACCTTGTTAAGTTCGCGATAGTCAATATAAATTCTGAAAGTACCGTCTTTCTTCTTCACAAACAAGACTGGAGCTCCCCAGGGCGAAGAGCTAGGACGTATGAAACCCTTTTCCAAGAGTTCTTGTAATTTCGTGGACAGTTCTTCAAGTTCTGACGGAGCTAGTCGATAAGGTGCACGAGCTATTGGTGCTACTCCAGGAGCTAGCTCGATTTAAAACTCGACTTGTCGATGAGGCGGAAGACCAGGTAATTCCTCAGGAAATACCTCAGGAAAATCGCGCACAATAGGAATGTCTTCGATTCTCTTCTCTTCCATTGATGTGTCAGTAACGAGTGCTAGAATGGCAGTGTGGCCCTTTTGCAAACACTTCTGGGCCTTAAGGAAAGAGATAATGCCTACGACAGCACCACTCTTGTCGCCATGAATCACGAGGGGTTCTTCACCAGAACGAGGGATGCGGACAATCTTCTCGTTGCAAAGAAATTCTTCTTGATGATGAGATAACCAATCCATCCCAATAACAACGTCAAAACTACCCAGAACGATAGGAATAAAATCGATAGAGAAGGTGTGACCAGCTAAGACGAGGTTACAACCCTTAACTATGTGTGTGGCCTCGAGACTTTTACCGTTTGCTAGCTCTACCGTGTATTTGGTGGTCAAAAGTGTTGGGGTGCGCTTAAGCATTTGACTAACTTTTAAGGACACATAACTAGTATCGGCTCCCGAATCGAATAAAACAGTAACAAAGAAGTCATCCAGAAGAAACTTACCCATCACAATGTTGGGATCGTTCCTCGCGTCACCCTGACCTAGCAAGAAAACACGTCCTCGGGCGCCATTTCCATTATTGTTACCCCCGTTGTTACCTCCATTGTTGCCTCCATTGTTGTTCCTGTTTCCTTGGTTGTTGTTCTGATTCTGGTTCAGCTGAGGACAGTTCCTCTTAAAGTGGCCTTCAGCGCCACACTGAAAGCATCCTCTATTGCCCTGTTGTTGTTGCTGCTGCTGGTGGTTCTGTGGAGCTTGTTGTTGTTGTTGGCGATTCTGATTTGCTGGTCGTGATCTCCTGCAATCCTTTGCTTCATGACCAAACTTGTTACACCTCAGACAACGACCCTTGTGGCACTGCCCGCTATGATGCTTGTTGCACCGGTTGCACTTGGGGTGGTTCCCTCGGTATCCACCCTGTCTTTGACTACCAGAAGGTTGTTGACCAGGACTCTGGTAGTCATCAGTCTTTCGCTGCTGGGGCTGAGACTGAACTGAAGTAGAACCCTTGCCCGAATTTCCATCCCACTTGCGCTTGTTATGACTGGGAGCATCAGTAGTAGTAGCGCTAATACGCTTGGGCAGCTTATTCTGCTCAACTACCTGATCAGTGAGACGATGAGCCAACCAGATGATTTGCTAAGTGGTGCCAAGATTAACTGAGGTCATGTGGCTTTGAATTTCTGGCACCAAACCCTTAAGGTACAGCTCGATACGCTTGATAGGAGGATCCACCATAGTGGGACACAAGATAGCTAGTTCGTTCGACCTCTTTGTGTATGCCTCGATCTCAGACCCCGTCATCTTCAAATTGAAAAATTCCACCTCTAGCTTATGAATGTCGTCATGACTACAGTACTCTTCCTTGATCAAATCTTTGAAGTCATTCCATGGGGTGGCATTAGCAACCGCCAGCCCTAGCAGTTGAACCTGTGCTTTCCACCAGATTAACGCAGCACCTTCGAGTGTTCCAGTAGCAAATTTCACCCTACGATCTTTAGGGCATTCACACATTTCAAAAAGAGACTCAATCTTCCCGAACCAGTGAAGAAGACCTGCAGCTCCTTCTGTGCCGCTGAAAGTACTAGGTCGGCAATCCATGAATGTTTTGAACGTACATACGGGAGGCTGAGCATGTTGACCTGTTGCGCGAGGATAAAAGACAAGGTTAAGCACAAGAGTTGGTTCGCGAGTGTAGGATCTAAACATCCTAGGATAGGTCGAAATGGCAGGTTATACCTCCTGCAGGGACAGCTGCGAGTGCCTCAGCCACTCGTTCATTGATCAAAGCCGTCAACTGGGCTTGAGTTAGGATGATACCACTACGTCCTCAACGTCCGTTCATGATCTTCACAACGAAGCAATGTGAGTGAGAAAAGTGTCGCGAAAGTGCGTAAGCATGGGAGACAGAAGAGAGTAAGCACACAAGGTTCAAATAGCAGTTATCACGTTAACTAATGCACTCTGTGAATTATCTAACCGGCAATATAAACATAATTCATACCACTTATGGTGTCGAGTCTTGCACGTGGAGCGAAGTGCCGTTGTGGATCGTTGAGCACTGTACAGGTTATAGTCTGGTTTTGTCAAAAAGCTTTTCCCTTTTTAAAACCAAGTTCACTATAACCAATGGCTCTGATACCAATCTGTCACACCCCCAAAATCCACGCGCGGAGTATCACCGCTTGGAGGCGTGACATGACCAGGATCGAGCCACCAATCATGTTGAACAACATAATTAAGTAAATAAAACCAACCATAATACGATTGGTGTCCAAAAGAAAGTAACCGTCTTTAAGTTAACAACAGAAGCATAAAACGTAAGTCCAAAACATAAGTTCATAGTTCATAAGTTTAACGACCAAAACATAAGTTCCATAAGTTCATAAAGTTTATTTATTAAGCACGGGACATAATAGTCATATCCCACAACGACCTCCTCCTTGTGCAAGCTCCATAAGCTTTTAACGACCTGTAAGGCATGTAACAACGAGTCAACAACAAAGTTGAGTGAGTTCACGGTTGGTTGTTTAGTTTTAAGTTGTTTTCGAAAACATGGTTTGTCTTTCGTTGTCTTATTTGCCGTGGGGGTTACCCCAATGTTGAAAGTATGATTAACAAGTTCCTTCTTTATTACCCAAACCATATCCATAATCAGTGGGGGCTTCCCCATGTGAACTACTAGACCGTTACCATATCGACAACTGACGAACGATAGTTGTGCCCTACGTCAATGTCTATCATCATTGACAGTTTTCCATAGTCCATTAGTACACGCCCGTCCGACTGGCACGGTGTGAGGTTTGTTAAACCTAATAGCGCTATTAACTAATGACCCGCTCGCCATTGGCCTCAGCGATTAAGTCGATATAAAATGAGGGACTTCATGATAGAGTGTTGTCTAGTAAGTTTTAAGGTTGTTTTCTTACCCAAGGAGGAAGAACGTACGTATTCTACCCAAGGAGAATACGCAGGATTATTATTGGCATCCTACCTATGGAGGATGGCGGTACATATCCTACCCAAGGAGGATATGTAGGTTCCGTTTTAATTCTTTAACCCATTCCCAATCCACCGGGAATCCCATGCCTTAGAAAGTGTGTGAACTCACCTTGGTTTGCTAGGTTAATTAATTACTCAAATAATCAGGAAATCAAGCATGTCCTAATAAGGTACAGATAACAATCAGTTTCTCATGCATAACACGTATCCTACGTATGGTTTATCTACTCACTACTTCTATCACATGCCACATAATTCTAGTGTCACAGTACTTTGTTAGGTTATATTATTTTACCCTAAAATAATATAACTATCTTACAAAATAAACAAGTATCCACACAAGTGTTCTAGTATAAAATATATATTCTAAACATATTTATTTATCCATTTTACTTGTAAAAATCAACCTCCGATACTTTGTGTTTTTGTAACAAAACTCATGGCGAAGTTTATTTTGAAAAGCAAGGTTAAAACGTATATGTGAACACTTGTTAGAAAAATAATTTCTAAGTCTTGGGATTTTTAGGAAATTTCGCTAGAGTTTCCCCTAAAAACGGAGGTGTCCATGCTATTAAGCATATCATTTTCTTTTCAAAATCAATCAACAATCATCAACAATTAATCTTTACACAATTTTTGCATTACCAAGAGCAAAACTATATACGTTACACACTAATTATGAACTTGATATATCCCGAAAACTCGTAGTAACTTGGTAAAGCTCTTAGTGGACTTAGTTACCTTCCAAAGCGTATTTATTTCTTTAAAAATCATTTTCTTGAAAGTGTTTAGTGTTTACAACTTGTAGACAATTTTTACAAAAATTAATCTTTTGAACTCTTCTTGTAAATAAAAGGTTTCTACACTTATTTCATTTCCACAAATGGTGTAAGTGTAGGTATAAGTCATAATCTTTTTCTTTAGAATCGCTTCTTGAACTCGATTCATTTAGAAAAGCCTTTTGTAAAACCCAGATCTATATGATCACCAACTTACTTTATTTACTTATTTTTCAAGAAAAATCATTTTATCAAATTCATATATAAACTAGAAGATGATTATTTCACGTGACATGATATCATCTCCTATTCTTGTTAAGTCATGTTTCTAATCATCACTTAACAAGTTCCATATGGTGATTAACACAACATAACCAAGAATCAACATGCAATCAATCAACATATTCACTACAATACCCTACTAACAATATTTCATTTTTCAAGTAAACTTTTATGTAAAGCTTCATGTTCATATCTTTAGTTCTTGTTCTTTAGTGTTTTAAACATACTCATCATACTACAACTTTAACCATAAAAACAAGATGAACAAGAGTTTAACAAGAACTTACTACTAGCACAAAGGCTAGGGAAGATTTCTAGTGAAGAAGATGATGAAAAATGATGGTGAAAAGCAAGCAAAGAAGCTTCTTAATGATCTACAACTTCAAGCACCTTTGATTCACCTTCTAGCACTTAGATGAAGCTTTAAAATGGAAGAAGGTGATGGTGGCGGTTATGTGTGGCCGAGAGAGGGAGAGAAGAGAGTGAGAGAGTGGGGTGTATCTATGGAATTATTTTGTAAGAGGCCTTCCATACTTATAATCTTCTTTCATTATATTTTGGCTACTCATGTAAGCAAATAATCAAATAAAATATTGAATAAAATCTTGTAGTAGGATGAGAAGTATGGTGGGGTGATTTGTGGGTCCCTTGGGACCGAAATCGGTTAGGGGGGTTAAAGGTAAAAATTTGGAACTAAATGTTAAGGGTTAGTTAGATCTCAAGTAGCATGATTTCATATTTTAGTTAGTTGATATTTAGGGGGTGTTATGGTGTACAGGAATCATGACTAGCCAAGAAATAATTAAACAATGTATTTGACAAAATTTAGTGTTCCGGGTAATGTCCGGTTGTTCGGTTAGATACCGTTTCGTTAAAGTGTTTAATTATTCCGTAAAGTGTCTTTTATATATATATTTTTGTAACACTTTTAATTCCCGGTACTTAGGAAAACATTCAGGACCATTTAGTCAATTTTCTGCACAATACTAGTATGTTAAAAAGCACATGTAAGTATGACGCAGTACTCAGAAAGTAGTTAAGTAATTCAGCACAGTCATCAAGCACTTTATTTAATAAATCGTATGGATACATGTAATCATGCGGGTTGTCACATTAACTTCTTTGTGTTCCATGTATAAAACTCAACACTAGCGCATGTCTAAAAACAAATTTTGACTCACTGTTCTTCAGTATACTTTCTTCCTGAATTCGCAGCTGATGATAACCTGTTCAAAGATCAATCTTAGAATTAGTAGTTGGATCCTTGCAGTTGGTCGAATAAATCGTTAATCCTTGGCAAGGGATACCGATTCTTTATGGTTGGCTTGTTCAGCTCCCGATAGTTGATGCACATTCGAAAGCTACCATCCTTCTTTTGACGTACAACGCTAGACCTCCCAAGGCGAGAAGCTCAGCTTCTGAATCTTTTTTTTTTGTTTGGTAACTCCTGAGGCTGTGTGGATGACCCTTGCATCATTGAAGGCGTAAGTCGATAAGGTGCCTTGGCTACAGGTGCAGCGCCTGGAACCAAGTCAACGTGGAATTCGACTTGTCATTGAGGAGGTAATCCTGGCAAGTCTTCGGGGAAGACCTCAGGATATTCCCTTACCACAGGGATATCTCCAAGCTTTATAACACAACTTCTTAATCACTTCATTCGTTTCTACTAACTTCCCGTTAGCCAATCCTATTGAATACTTGACATCTAGCATCTAAATCAAGCATGTTCTTAAAGTCTAGAGATACGAAGCTAAAATTGGCACCAGTATCAAACAACACAGATGCATAACATTGACTAATAGGTAACGTACCGATAACCACGTTTGGATCCTGGCGTACTTCCCTAGCTCCGATGTTGAACATTCTTCCATGTGCCTGATTGTTTTTAGGGCAATACTTCCTGAAATGCCCCACATCACCGCAGTTAAAACAACCTTGACCACGTCCTTGATCATCACCATTTCCGCCTTGATAGTTGTTGTTGTCGTTGTTTCCCCCGCATTTCCACTATCATCTTGACCTCCATTTCCACGTCCAGTACCATGCCAACACGTCTCCTTGGCATGCCCCATTTTGCCATAGTTATCACATTTTCCATATCTACATCGCCCAGTATGATGACGTCGGAAATTGTCGCACTTAGGTAGGTTACCCATGTACCGTTTTCCCTTTTTGGCATTGTTGTTGTTATTCACCCGAGTACCCTTCTTGAAATTGGTAAACTTCCTCTTGTTCTCACCAGATGACTATACATGAGTCTCCTTTTTCTCCTCTGAGATTGAAAATTTTCCCAACCTAACTGCTTCCTCAGTGAGCACCACACTTAAGTCAATAGCATTGGTAATTGTTGGAGGCTTTGATGTTGTCACCATGCTCAGAATCTGAGGTGCCAATCCCCAGATGAATCGTTCTATCCTCTTAAACTCTGGTTCCACCAGATATGGAGCAACTCGCGATAAATCATGAAATCTCTGCACATATTCCGCCACCTTTGGGCCTTCCATCTTCAAGTTCCAGAATTCAGTTTCCAACTTCTGGATTTCTTCCCTCGAACAATACTTCTTACGCATCAGCTCTTTCAGCTAATTCCATGTCAAAGCATACGCAGCAGCCTTGCCCAACGTCTGAACCTGAAGGTTCCACCATGACAGAGCCCCATCTAGAAACAGTCTAGAAATGTACGTGACTTGTTTCTCTAGAGTACATTTTCTCATTCGCAAAACAGGATCCGTCTTCTCAACCCAGCGCATAAAGGCTACGGCACCCCCAACGCCGTCGAAATCCAGGGGCTTGCAGCCCAAGAACTGCTTGTAGGTGCAACCTGCGACATAAGCAACATCATTCACATAAGGCATTAGCAAAGCACACTTGGAAATGTCCAAACGTTTTGTAATGTGTCTTAAGTGACTAAACATTACCGTTGGGTGGGTTATTTCCTGAGGTACCTCCGTTGTGTTCGGAGCGAAGGGCCTCGTGCTGTGAGATGCGCTCTTGTAATTCCGCCTCTGTCGTCAGCAGAGGGTTGTTGGTATCGGTGTTCCTTCGAGGCGGCATCTTCTAAGAAGAAGATCGGATAGGTCAGGTCTTATTCGTCAAGTAAGTAAATAGTCATCTAAAGGTTGTATGTACGTGTATATATATATAAGCATTCATCATAGCAAGCAATCATGCAACAACATAATCATAGCACAACATGTAAATCAACAAAGTGTTTAGTAAGAACATGACGATTGAGCTTTCATTAATTATCGACCATAGTTACATTATTTACAAAGTGTATCACATCAAGAGGGACATAGGGTC
Organism: Helianthus tuberosus; assembly: GCA_030545235.1. Classification (NCBI taxonomy): domain Eukaryota; kingdom Viridiplantae; phylum Streptophyta; class Magnoliopsida; order Asterales; family Asteraceae; genus Helianthus; species Helianthus tuberosus. Next base: position 103,691,586 of record CM060371.1, on the reverse strand, counting down.
ACACTACCCTTGTCCAATAAGTCTGTCAATATACTAAAATCACATAGTCAAAAGTGGTCTTCAAAAGTCTTCACAATCTCGGCTCAATAGTAGTGCCCTCACCAAAAGTAGTGCATCTGCATAAGACCAAAAACCTACGGTACTGATGGCGGAGGTGGAGGAGGGAAGAAAAGCAAACTGCGAACATGTGCGAGCTCTTCCTCGAGCTCGTATACAAGGCGAAGTAAGTAACTGATCTGCTGCTCGACAGTAGGGAAACGAGCATCAAAACCTGGAAAAGTTGTAAGAGCAGCAGGTGGGTGTGCAAAAGGAGACAATGATGAATGTGGAGGAACAAAAGTAGACTGGTAGGGACACGGTGGAGCACGTGGTGTCAGCTCAAGCTCCAAAATTCTGCAACTCAAAACCTCAAACAGTAGTTGAAGTGACAGGAGCAACTCATCCTGTGTGTAGCCTACGTAATGTGAGGGATGATAGGGGTCTAAGATCGGCATAGTGTATGGTGGGAACCATCGGAATGGTTTGTCCAGCGGTGTAGATGTGAAGGGAGCAAATGGCGTCGCCTGAGGGATTGGAGAGAAAACTGCTGAAGCAAAAAGGGTCATAACTAGGGGGCTGGCCTGAAGTTCCTTCCCCTGGACGGGGTGTAGGGATGTCCTGTAAGAAAACAATCGGCAAATCAGTACGGTGAGCGTCAGACTTTACAGGAGGGGGAGGAACAACATCAGCGGGTGGAGGAATAAATGGCTCAACAACTAAAAGATCAACAGGTGCAGGCACCGGGTCTGGAATAAGAGGTGCAATGTCTGGTAATTCAAACGGGATATGGTCAGGATCAGGAATCGGCTCAGGATCAATAGGTGCAACATCAGGCTGACCAAAAGGAACATGAGCTAGCTCAGGAGCAGGTTCTGGATTATGTGGAGGTTTGGTATCTCGAGCAGGTGATAGTGCGGCAGACATAGCGTTGTCGTCATCTGAGTCAGTAGCAAAAAGCTGCAATCCGGCCTCCTATAAAGCTGAAGATGTCACAGACTCAAAGGATTCTGAAATCGAATGCAAACTGGCATCAGAAGATATCTCAACGACAGGAACAGCAGGAGGTGGGACAGCTACAACATCCTCATCTATCTCCCCATCACCCTGGGTGTCAACTGGAGGACCATCTACAAACAAATCAATATCGTCCTCGAACAAGTCATCGATAGGCCAAGCCTCGGAGGAATGAGCACAAAAGGTACGACATCGAGGATCGGAGCCACGATGTGCTCGCCATCGGGGTGACCAGATGAGGTGATTGTGAACTGGGGCAGGAATGTCAAAAGGATCCTCATCAGGGAAACCATCAGCAATAGGTAAATCATCGCCACAGTCTGGTAGTGCGAACGGCTGGAAGTCGCCCTCATCCTTTGACAGCATGTCAGGATCACTCTCAGTGTCTGACGTATATATCTCTGGCGCGGGCATAACCTCGTCGTCTGATACGACTGCCATCGGGTCGTGGGCATCCGACAACCCACTCTCTGAGGATGACATGTGTGCCTGTAACATCGTAATCCTAACATGTATACATATAGTGACCACTAACACTCAGTATATGCAAACAAAGATAGTTTATCATGTAATCATGTATTTACATTATCCTTCATGAAACTTTTTCTATCTTCCTAAGTCTACCCCATGCAGACTAAACCACCATTGTGACCTTGCAATCGTGTTTCTTGTCTTTCCTTTTGTAAACGTTTGTTCCATGGATCTGGGCGTTTAGTGTATGCAATGAAAAATATGTTGTAAAAATATTTTCATGGGACAGCCCTATTGATTGTAGTCTAGACTCGAGAAGGAATCCTAGTTCGCTACAATCGAAGCTCTGATACCAAACTGTCACACCCTGACTTTTGCGGAAGCGTGATTATGTGTGACTTGCTTAATATCATTGCATTCAACCATAACAAACATCTATATGATAAAACCATGATGTTCATCCATAAATTAAGTTTCCAAAACATTACAATCGTCATTGTTTAACCACAAACCAAGACTTCAAATTCAAGTACATAATAACCCAAGTTTTAAGTTCCAAACTGGACTTAACAAAAGACACTACTAAAAGCTAGGCTTTGAACTATGTATCTTATCCAAGATAAGATGCACAATCCAAACCCTTCGACACTGGATGACATCTTTTATTCGAAGACACAACTTGAAATCTTGAACGCTCGCCAGATCCATAATCAATTTCCTGAAATACATGTAGTTTGAAAACATCAACAAAAGTTGAGCGAGTTCATGTGTTTTGTATGCGTGCACGAACATCCTTGTAAACATTTGTAAGTATGTATGTATTTGTAAACTGGTATGAAAGCAACAAGGATACAGATCAATTAATGTGTAGCTAATACATTAATATGTGTGCAATGGTGTAGGAATGGCTCAATCCTTTATGCGTATTTCGTACCGGGCCATCCGGCGGGAACGACATAGTCGCCTCATGGTCCAACCCGCGGGCTCATGGGCGGGACTCGCAACACCCAATAGATCTATCACTCATGCCCCTCGGTCCTTATACAAGGATTAATGGTCTTAAGTTAATCGCCTACCCATTCACATGATCTAACAGTTCATTCCTTAGCTAACCATACCATTTGTAATCGTAATCATTTGTAACATGTATTTCACCCCCGAAATTATAAAACTGAAAACATTTAAAAGAAAAGGGGGATATGAACTTACAATCCTGCATCTCGTATCTCGGTATAACTCAAAGCTGCTTCTCAATCGCACGACTACCTACAAACGTGCTACGGTTTATTAGACGGATGGGTCGTGCCTTAACTTTAGTCTTAGTTAGTATCTTTGAGTTACGTTTCTTTGTGTCATAAATATTATTCCAAAGTATATAATTATTTGTTAAAATAATTAATATTTTAACTTAAATTATATTTATTAAATTTTGGAATATGAGTTAAAATAATATATTTTAACTTAACACCTAATGTATTTGTACATGTATATCTTCCCCAAGGATTGGTGTATTCATACTCGTATTCGTAAATTTGTATATTTTTGCCAAGTATCGGTGGCGTATTCCGGTGCATAATTATACGTACGAAATTACGTATTTTTATTGTGTTTATTAAGTATTCTTATACTTAATTTTTGTATTAATTTATCCGGAATAATATTTCTAATAAAAATTCACCAATATATATTCTCAAAATATATATTTTAAGAAATCATTTATAGAACTTTATATATACTTCTTCTTGGCAAAAATATTTATATTTTTATGTAAACCTCAAAAATAATATATTTTCAAGATTATCTTAGAAAATATTTATAAATCCATTTTTCACCCAAAAAAAATAGTATATTCTAAGTTTATTTAAGAAAATATATATTTTCTCCAAAAATAATATATTTTCTAGTATTTCAAGAAAACATATATATTTTTCTTTACTAAAAAATATTATATTTTCTTCTTGTCAAAAATATGATATATTTTTGTGATAATTGTAAAAATCATATTTTTGTTCTCTTGGTGACCAAAATACCGTTTACCAAAATATACTCATGAATTTAATTCCGGAATATTTATGTAAGGTTATATTCCTTGTTTGGTTTCTCCAATATTTTGGGTATAAATTGTATATTTATTCTCTTGGAATTTTGGTGATATTTTGTATTGTAATTCTTGGTATTTTGGTGAGTTATATTATTTCAAGTCCTAAAATAATATAACTAATACACATAATATACAAATAATCACACACAAGGTGACATCTAAATACATATTTAGTCACTTTTATTATCAAAAACCAACCTCCAATATTTTGTAATTTTTGTAACAAAATTTATTGCAAACTTTATATAAAAATCATGGTTAAAAATATACTTGTAAATATTTGTTTAAAAATATTTTTCTAAGTGTTTAAATTCTAGAAAAATTTTGCCATAGTTTCCCCTTAAAAAGGAGGTTTCCATGCTTTCAAAGCATATCATTTTCTTTTATAAATCATCACAATCAAAAACGAATCAAATAATACTTACCAAGTGCCATAATCAAGCCCTAATCACTACTTCATGAACTTGAATATTTATAAAAAATTTGTAGTAACTTACTAGCGTGTTTAGTAAGCTTAGTTATCCTTTAAAGTGTGATTATTTATTTAAAAACATCATTCTTGAAGAATTTAGATGTTTACAACTTGTAAAATAATTTTCTAAAAATATTTCTTCTTGAATTTTTCTTGTTAAATACATGTTTCTACACTTGATTAACCACTAAAAATATGATTAGTTTCTTTATGAATCAAGTTTATGTAAATCTTGTATTTTAACTTAGTTTCTTGAGAAAATCATTCTTGAAATCACATATTTACAAGACTTATATTCACTTTGATCATCATTATTCAAGAAAAACATTTCATACTTCAAGTTCATGCTTTTACATAAGGATTATCACTTTGATTTCTAACATAATCGTCCTCTCATCTTGCTAGATTATGTCTTTAATCACTATCTAGCAAGTTCATATGATGGTTAATCATCATAAATGTAGGATCGGTTTGTGACCCAAATGAGTCGATCAGAAGAGATTTTATCAGTTTCAGATGCGGAAAATAAGAAACTGACTTTGAAACAGCTTGAATATCACTTTAAACACTGATTTGATTGATATAATAGCAATTACAATCAGTCTTCACACCGGCAGCACCTCGGTATGGAATTCACGAACTGTTACAAATGAATAGACAACATGCCTATTTATACTACTCATGCTTTCGCTTGAAGACACACATGTCAGCTTCAAGCGAAACCTCCCTCATGACTTTCAAGCTAACTCCCTAAAACCGATTCAAGCGAAACCTACATATATACATGTTTCAAGCGAAACCTCCTAAATGTCTTCAAGCGAAACCTAACTTTTGAATCAAACTAACTTTTGTCTTTTGTATACACTCAGTTTCGTGATGTTGCACAAGATGATGTCACCATTATGATGTAAGATGATGTCATCTATATGATGTCAAGCTTGTTCAAAACTGCAACGAAACTGAGACTCGACATAAGACGAAATCGACAGATGAATGCACTAACAATAAACACAAGTAATCATCAATCAATACTCACACATACACTTAAACAACATGTATTCTTATGATTTTTAGTCTTATGTTTAAGATTTATGTTCTTGATTGATAGTGTTCTTCATGATTAGTTTCTTGTAACTTTTTTTAACCAACTAAACAAGATGTCAAATAGGATTAAGATGATCTTACTACTAGCTCAAGGCTAGGGATGAACGCAAGATGAAGATGAAGATGAATATGGAGGTTAAAAGCTTGTGTGAGAGGTCCTTCCACTTCCAAAGGCTCCTAGCTCCTTATGCAAGCTTCTTACACCTTTGTATGTGATCGGAGTGTCGTGCTCCGGTCAAAGATAATATTTATTACCCTAATTACCCTTAACAAATAGCTAGTGGTAGCAAGGGGTCGAACCACGAAGAGTATGTGGTTTGCGAATGGATTCGATTGAATTAAAAGGAATGTCACAATTTATGAAGCTTGCTAGAATATTTTTGTATTTTTATTTGGTTAAAAAGATGTGAATTAAACTAATGGAGTTGATTAAATTACGAATGATTAACAAATTGCAAGAAAGGTAATTGATTGTTTAAACAGTAATGAGAAAAAGGGTTCTCACCCGGTTTCGGTAATTGCAAACCTAGGTTCCTACAAGTTTTAGAATTGACCTAATTGGATAAATGATTAACGGATTTAGTGTGCCGTGACTTAGGTGCCAATAACTATCAACATCCCTAAGAATGGACAAGAATGCACTTTGTAATCAACACAAGTAAATCCTAACCAAGATAACGCATAAGTGTATAAATTCATTTCACAAAGTCATAACTTTATCATCGTTCGACAATTTGCAAATCCATTTCAAATACACGACAATTATCAAAGGTGTTCAAAATCAAAACACAATTTATCACACAATTCAAAACTAAACACCATTCGGAACACTAAGTAATACAACTACCTACACCGAGGTGAAACCAAGGTGATTAGCCGCTCATGGTTGGAAGAAGTTGATCACCGGATGATTGGAACTTGATTCGGATCATCTTAAAGCTTGAATAATAGAGGAATGGTTGATGGTTAGGGTTTTGGTGAAAGATGATGGTGGAAAGAATGATGGAGAAATGGTTAGGGTTTGTGGATGGTTGATGAAGATGAACTTGGTGATGATTCCGGTTGTGATTGATGATGCTTGATGTTATGGATGAATTAGAGATGATGAGAATAACGATTATGGCTCCAAAACTCCTATTCAAACTTCCTAGATGTGTAACTCCCGTATTCATGGCCTAAGGACCAATAAAAATCATTCCTAACACCAAAAGATCCCAAAATTCGCATAACAGGAAACCACTGCCCGTCGCCGACGGTCCTGACCCCGTCGCCGACGGGCTCCCCTGATCAGCTTTCCATCTGACGCCTTATTTGGCTGTTTACGCGCATTTGGGTCCGACGGGGTAAACGAGCACGCATCGCCGACGGCCTCTCCCGCTATGATTCTCCATTTTTTTTCCATTTTGCACTCCCGGTTGACCTGTAACGCGTTCCGGTTGTCCGTTTTTCATCCCGGTGCCCCGTAAAGCTCCCGAAAAGCTCCTTAAACTCCATCAAACCTGCAAAATACATTTTTAATTAAAAGTAGGCTTTTCGGAATTAAAACTTATGTAAAAACATCAAGTTACACGATTACGAACACCGGTTTTCTACCACGTATCATATCCCCACACTTGTCTTTTGCTTGCCCTCAAGCAAATCTGTTTTTCACTTTCATGTGGGTCGAACAAAAAATACACTCCCCATTCCCGAGACGAAGGTTAAGGTCTATTGTCATACAAAAGTTCAAACTCTTTACAATTTCCAACATATTTAACGGTCAAGTGACTAATCACATATAATCAATGGTTATCCAAGACTAACCCGCCCGTGAAACCAACAATTCATGCATATCCCTCACAATGTTCTCTCCACTCGGTTTATAAATTGTCTAATTTTCGTAATGTATTAGCACTTCAAAGAATAATCGCTCAAAACCGATTAGAACACGTACCCGCATAGGCTTGCAACTCAATCATTCTCCACCACTGAACACGAATACTAAGCACAAGTCATAAGGTCTTTGTAAGGGTTGTAACGAGGCTAGGTTAAGGGTAGGAAATAGGATATTTTAAAGTGGCTAAAGTGATGAAAATTCGATTTTTTATTACAAAACAACTATTCTAAACAAAACTAAACTATACGTCAACTTCGAGGCAATGATGTTCACCTTTTATTTCTCAAACTAAGAACATATATTTTTTTGTTCTTTTCTCAACAATTTTCTATTCTTTTTCGTAACGTTTTCTGATTTTTTTTTACAAACAACTAAACAAAACTATACAAACTTGACTCCTATAATCAGATTTCCATCACACGGGTTTAAAAGAAAAAGGTTTAAGGTTATGGGCTATAGGGTGGTCAAACGAAAGGATTAGGCTCAAAATTGGTGACTAAGGGATAAATTTTTGGGTAAGGATATATAAATGGTGTAAAACGGAAAAGGTTTACCTAATGCCTTAATCATTCTCGTGCTTGTATTCAGTCTATAGTCTCAAACGTATCAAAAGTTGCAAGTTCTACAATACATGACTAATGGTCCACTCAAACAAAGAAACATAAGTATGTAATTCTATGATGTAAAAGTGGCTCAAAACCTCACATATCTAAAGGGTAGGGTATGTGACATGCATAAAATGCTAGGTTCTTAGGCGGATTATTCCCAAATAACCACCCGCTAAATACTCGTCATGCTATTAATTTGAACTTGACCATGAAAAAAGACCAAATAGGTTGTGCCATCCCTTGTTGACTTAGTAGTTACTTATGCTTTAAGATCGCTTTCGAAACAAGACATTTTTGAATTTTTTTTTTTTTTGAAATTTCCCCCCATCCCCACACTTGAGGTAAAGATTGTCCTCAATGTGTAGTGTTTAAATGAACGGGTCAAAATCGAAAAACGTTTACTACTCCCACATCCCCACACTTGAGGTAAACATTGTCCTCAATGTGTAAGAACTAGAGTTTTAAAACGCACAAGGGATGTGACACGGCTAACTTCCCAAAAATTCCACCCTGTAAAATAACATACAATTACAATCCACTTATTACTAATCTAATAATCAAGGTAAAAGGAAATGCATGCACCTGATTTTTCTCGCTAGATGCCCATATCTTCTTCTTCTCTTCACAAAAATGGTCGTCCCTCGAATATGATGTACCTACAAATCTTAACCCTTGTGTAGAAACATGCTTCTCACAACCATTGAAATTTGTTAGGTACTTAGTTCTACCATTTTTATAAAAGTGTTACCAAATCATGCGTTAATTTACCTTGATTGATGTGGAAAAATAATTTACAACAATAACAGTCCTAACTCACTTTCGTAGGAATCACGGTTGCATTTAGCTTATGCAACAAGCCCTTTTAAACCCCCCAATAGCTTGGGAGGACGAGAGGTTTCGTGAGGGTTATATAGGGAACACACCCACAACGTTCATTTAACTAGGCAAAAAGAAAGACTAACGAAATAAAAATGAAGAAAACTAAAATATACAACAACAACAAACTACATACCTCGCCATCATCAATGATATCTCTCGTTAGGGTCAACTAGCGGATTTGGCTGGTATGGGTAACCAGTGAGGGCCTCGAACATCTCCCTTTGGTTATCGAGGGGACCCGACTCTCCTTGGGGTGGCGGCTGGTATGGTATCGGGATGAAACTGGATCCAACTGCCTCAGGCCAATGAGGTGATGGATCAGATGGGCCTTGTGGAACACGGAGGTTGGAGTAATCGGTCCACCCAGCATGTTCTACATAAGGAAGGCCTGCTTCATAGTCTCTCCAATGTGGCTCCTGATCATGAAGGATTTTGCCGTTGTTAATAGCCATTTCATTTGAGACGTATAAAGCACTCCATCAACGTCGTTCTAATTCATTGTGCTCGTTTTGACGTCTCTCCTCACCTTCCTCCCATGCCCGTCTTTGGGCCGTTTCTTCCTCCTGCATTTGCACCAAATGTTCCATCTGTGACCTTTGCATAGCTTGGAACATTTGTTGCTCCTCCATAAACTTATCCATCCTCACCCGATAAGCCGCTTAGAAGGCCCATTGTTCCTGTAACTGGGCTCCATGTGTTTCCTCCCAGTTTTGCCTCCTCCGATCATACTCTCGGCCCTCTCCTATACCCGAAGGGACGTTATCAAACACCTCCTGTTGGCCCCGGTTGAAATCCTTGTACGAGGGTACCCGTCAAAAGTTCAAAAAACTCGCCACCTCTGCATTCAACTCCCGCTGTGGCCTCATATACCTCTGCTTCGGTCCCCGTGGACCAGCAGGCTAAGTTTCGTCTTCCTCATCAACCATTTCCACATCTTCCTCATCCCCTTGTTCTGCATCTGGGTCAACAAACTCATACTTGTGACCCAATCCGTCGGTCACAACATACTTGCTTCCCGAAAGCTTCACATGTATCTTCCAATTTTTTTTATCGTTGCTAAGCTGAATTCTTCCAAAGGCTTAGATACCCAAAGTGATTCTGGGGGAAGACAGTTTTGCTGGAGGATCATGGCACTAATGAGGCGCACATATGGGATCATACGCCTGTAAAACGACTCCCGAGTGAACCAAGTGTTTATCATGATAATGAGCCTCCATGACAGAGTCAGTGTCCCATACAACAAGGAGTGAACAACTCTACAATCACTCGCTCTTACTCCTCCCCTATCACCAAATCTAACCATAACATTTTCTAGGGAAATTCCTTGAAGAATCTTCCCTTCAACCGTCATTTGGCTCCTTGCGGCCGCTCCCCCGTCGTTATATGGTAATACAGCCTCCGTCATACCATCTGGATCAAAAGTGTTTGCATGGTTATCCAAGAAATGATCAATGGTTGGATAATCATATGCTTGCACCCCCAATGAATCAAATCGTACAATGCAGTTGATGGTTTCAAATGACATTGTCATCTCCCCTCGGCTCGTAGAACCAACCAATCTCCATTGGTCCGGAGCATCATTCCGATTTCTAAACCTTAACGACGCCAGCCGCTCACACACCTCTGCTAAATAAACCCGGGAAGTGTTGTCTTCGCACCAATCAAGAACTCTTTCCCAGCCTTAATGCTCAAACATTTGAACAATCCCAATTTTTCTAAACTCCTCCATATTGACCGCCCTTTCACACACAACTCTATCCGGTACCGCGGTAGTCACATTATTAACCATTTTCCACTTCCACAATTTAGCTTCCAACTTCCTATCTTGAAATGCCGAGAGAGCTTTATTTTTGTCTTCTTCCCAAACCTTACCGCTTCGACTATCTTTGTATTTCGTCCATGCCCAATCCTGCCTGTATAACCTTGCATCACCCTGTTCTATTGAGCTTAGTGTTGATGCACTTTGTGTGGACGCGACTCGGCTCGGTTCGACTCGGCCTTGAAGACTTGAAGACACGAAGATCGAGACAAAGCTACAGCCAAGGGGGAGTTTGTTGGTGCACTTGTGTCTGTACTTTGTCTGTATTTCGTCATGATACAAAACGATGTCTTTAATGTAAGGTTGATGTAAGTTTGACCAAGTCAACCATCCTCCTGGTTTGACTTGACCAAACAGTTAGATAAATGTTGTAAGCTGGTTGTGTCGAAGGATGTGTCATCGAAGGATTGTTTTATATCCTTCGATGATGAGCTCGAAAGATGGACCTCGATAGATGAGTTCGAAACATAACCTTCGATGGATGAACTCGAAGGATAGACCACGAAGGATATCATCCTTCGTGGTGTATGTGATCTTTCGATGGGTTTTCTGGTCGACAGATGATCTTTCGATCACTCTGTCTGATCCTTCGACCAGACCTGCTGTGTCGGGTATATATACCCATGTAGTGTGTTGTGTAAAACATGAGACAAGTTAGACAAGAGAGACAGAAACTGTGAGAGCTTTCTGTTGAGAGCACACACACACACACTTTGAGAGTTTATAGAATACTTCTGTAAACATTGAGCTTGTAACCGGACCCTTCATTCGTATTAATACAAGTGGTGTTAATCGGTGAATCTTGCGTGTTGTGTTTGTGTTTGTTCTCGTATAAAGTCTCGGTTGCATGCTAGCTTGGATTCCGCACTCGCTAGTGTGTTTGATATAACAAGGATAAGGTTTTATCTCATCCTCGAGAGGGACCTACAAGTGGTATCAGAGCTTTGGCTCTTCTCCTTGTTAAAACCGAGGTGTTCTTGGCTGTTTTTCGGGTTTTGAAAGTTGTATTTTTCTGAAAAAACTTTGTTTTATCGGGTTTAAATCTTGTTCGGAAGTTTGTTGTTTTACCGAAAAAACCCTTTGTGTTCATAATATCTTCAAGTGTTCTTCAATGTTTATATCCTTTGATCTTGTTTAGTTATTTTCGAAAGTTGTTGGTGTATTGGAAAAGGGAACTGATTAAAATAATCATACAAATCTGTTTTTGCAGAAAATGATGGTCTGAACCATACTTTCTGCCGAAAGATTTACCAACCCGTCACCTTTTTCACCAACCTATCACCTGTTTGTCTGCTGTGTCAGTACTCTTCGAAAGATATCCTTCGAAGTCGAAAGATCATCTTTCGATCTAGGAGGTTCGACAGATACCCATCCTTCGAACATCTTTCGAGCCAAGGAATATTTTCGAAGGATATATTGTTCGAGCTACTGTTACATTTCGAAAGATAAGGATCCTTCGTCTTGGTGAATCTTTCGAAGTCATTGTTCGAAATTCAACAGTGATCTTTCGAACACTGTTGATCCTTCGAACAAGTGTCTATCTTTCGAACAGGTGTTGATCTTTCGATCCTTGTCTGTTTAAGTTTAACAGGTTGTGCTTTTCAGGTCCTTCGATTCTTGATCCTTCGGCTGGTTGTTATCCTTCGAGATTTTTAACATAGTTTGTGAAAATTAAATTTTCAAAAATAGAAAACTTGTTTTCATTTTTAAATCAATTTTCACTTAATATATTAATTTTCATAAAATGGGAACAAACAGTCAGTGGGATCCAACCGCGTGGACTCAAATAACTTCGACTCCACAATCATCAGCTATGCAATCTACGCAATCTACGTCAGATTTCGACAAAACTGCATGGATGCGAGCTATTGTCCCACCTCAAGCTGCAATGATAACTGCAAATCAATGGGCTTTGGTCACAAATCAAAGCAATAGCATTCAATCTATGATGCAGAACGACAGTGAAACTGGTACAAGCACAAAACCGCCAAAGTTAAATCACATCAATGATTGGGGATGGTGGAAAGAAAGGCTGAGAACTTATGTTCAGGGACAAGGTCAAGATCTATGGATGTGCTTCTTCACAGCCTTTGAAAATGAGTTGGAAATTGCAGGATCTAATCCACAAACTTACAGCACTTTGTCTGAAGAAGATAAAAAGAAGTTTGAGTTAGAAAAGAAAGCATTCATGATTCTCACACAAGCTCTTCATAAAGACATTTACCACCAGTTTGTTTACTGCACGACTACTAAAAGCTTGTGGGATATGCTCACGTTACGGTGTGAAGGAAATGCTCAATCTAGAAAGATCAAGCAAGAATTACTGAAGAAAGAGTTTGAAGGATTTACGTGTTTAGAGAATGAGACTTTGGCAGAGTTATCTACAAGGTTCCATCATTTGTTGAGTGAGATGTTTGCTTTTAAAGTCACTACCACTCCACAAGAATTGGTGAAGAGATTCGCTGATAGCTTACCAGCAAAGTGGAGCAGTTATCTTGAAATTCTCAAAGAAAATGGTGTTTTAGAAACAATCACCGTTTATGAATTAATTCAAAGATTGGAGAATAAGGATGTAGAAGAAAAGCTGAAGGCAAAAAGAACACAAACTCCTCAAAATCCAGAAATGTACTTTGGGATTGCAGGAGGTATCAGTGGAGAAAGACCAGCTTCTCAACACGCGAAGCTTCAAACAGCTTTCGTTTCTAACACCGGACCTTCAACAACAGATCAGTTTGATCCTTCAGCCTACACGATGTTTTCAAGACCGAATGTGCAACCGACAGCTCAGTAGCAACAACCGCAACAGCAAGGGTTTTATGGAAGCTCTTCAAACTTTCAAGCCACTTCTAATCCTAACACAGTCAGATTAGACACTTCCAACTTTTCCAAGTCAGTGTCGAAGTAGCCAAGGAGCATATGGAGATGTTGAATACCTTGGTTAGTGCTTATTGTGGATTAGTTGCAGGTCAGATTGGGAATATCAATCTAACCAATGAAGATTATCAGCAAGTGGATAAAGAAGAGTTTGAAATGATGGATATCAAATGGGCTCTTGCTAGTGCAATTCGAAGAGCAAAGGAGTTTATGGAAAGAACAGGGAGAACCAACTTGGAAAACAAGAAAGACACCAAGTATGGGTTCGACAAGCAAGCTGTCAAGTGCTTTAACTGTGGCGAACGGGGTCATTTCAAAAGGGAATGCACAAGACCAGCTCAGCATGGAAATCAAAATCCGTTCAGAAATCAAGGCAACCAGCACAACCAGAACGGGAACAATGTTCGTACGTTGATACCTGTCAACAACCAAGGCCAAGCAGGGTCATCAAATGCCAACCGGGGGCTGGTGGTTCAAATAGATGAGGGTTGTGATTGGTCGCTTCAGCTTGGAGAAGGAGGAAATGGTGGAACAGCATGTTTTGCTGAAGTTGTAAAGGATTTAAAGCACGCCAGTGGTGGAGAATCTTCCACCAATGGTGTTGCATCTTCTGAAGATGAAGACAGTTCTGGTTATAGTGGAAGCTCAGATGAAGAATCCTCCACTTCAGGAAATGATCATGTGGATGAGACATCAAGTGCGTCAGTCGATGCAGATATTGATGAGCCTTTGGAAGAAGCTGCAGCAGGAACTGAAAGAAGATCTAATTTGATGGATCAAGCTGCTTACTCTTCGTCTTCTCTCCATTCAGCCTTTATGGCTAATGTCGACAGTTCATCAGGTCAGGTATGTGTCGATGAACCCACTGTAGTTAGCTGTGAAAATTGTGATAGTTTAAATGTTAAATATGCTGAACAGGAAAGTCAGATTGAAATCCTATCCAAACACAATCAAGAATTGATTGTAGATCTTTCTAAAGTAGCTGAAGCTAACGTGTTTTTAACCAGAAATGAAAAGGAATTTAAAACAACAATTGCGTCATTAAGACATGATGTTTCAGAATTACAAAAAGCTGTTTTGCGAAAACAACATGCTAACAATGATCTTATAGACACAATTGAAAAGCAGATGGTAGAATTGGCAACCGCTCGATGTGAATGTGAAACAATCAAGCAGAAATTGGAAAGTTATTCCAATTCCCGCTATGTATTGGATCACATTATTGATGTTCAAAAGAAAAAGGGGGATAAGAAGTGTATGGGATTCAAATCATGTCCTCCCCCAATGAATCACAATTACTCCAAATTGCCTGATGACGAGGATATGCCCCGTTTTGAACCTACTGTGCCACTCGGTCTAGATGACTTTGCAGCAGGCCTCGGGTTCACAACTGGTACATCATCCTCGGGCCAATCTGAAACTGAATCTGAATCTGAGAATGTGACAGATTCATCATGTGTTAAGGAACAGAGTCCTCCCACTGTTGAGGATGCTGATTCTTCGGATGATGAATCTGAAGTAATTGTGAAACAACAGTCTAACTCGGTTACAACAGATATTCCAATCGAGAATCACATCCTGTGTGATCCACCAGTGAAACCGCGTAAGACTGATATGTCAAAACCAATGGAGTCCCTTGTATCTAGCAGTGAAGAGAATAACTTGTTGTACACGCTCAAAGGAGATAGCAAAATCTACTCTAACAAAGGTTTTCCAATTAAAAATGTAAATCAAGATTTAATTGAGCAAATTTTTGAAGGATGCACTGATAAGTTTTTGGGGAACAAAAGTGGCAAAGTTACTGTCACTCAATGTGATCCAATTCCGTGTGAACAAATTAGAAAACAGTACGGAAACCAAAAACTACAAGTTGAGCGAAAACAACAAGTCAATTCCGGAAAAGGTAAGGTACAGGGAAAGAAGGCTCAGAACAAGAATGTTCAAGCACCTAAGGTTCAACAACAATGGGTGCAAAACAAAAGAGCTCCTGTTAAGAAACGAGAACCGAAAATGAACTTTGTTGGATCCACGGGTTCAGACAAACTTGAAACATTTCAGGATAAATCTAACCTTGATTTTATAAAACAAGTTAGAATTTTAAAACGAAATGAACAGAATAATTACACCCAACACACCAATGGATGTGATTTAGGTCCAAGCACGTCTAGATCACAAAGTTCATGGTCTGGTTCTTCGTCTGGTCATCAACATGTTTCTCCGAGGTTTGTAGAGCGGAGAATGTACTTTGAGTGTGGCACAATTGGGCATATTGTAAGATACTGCCCATACCTGCAAAAGTTGAAGGCAAAAACAAGTGCTCCCCAAGAAACCAATTACCAAAAACGTTCATTTTCCCCGAAACAAGACCCACGTGTCTTGAAAGAAAGGGAAAAGAAGTTAAAACAAAAGAATCAAAAGGTAATTGAGAAGGCCTTAAAATCAGAGGTCAAAGAAGAAAAACCTGTTCAAGCAAAACCTATAACTGTAAAACCAGTAAATGCTAAAACAATTAATGCAAATACTGGTAAAGGACAAACAGCTTGGAAACAAAAACAGGTAATTCAGTCAGGGGGAGCACCACAGGTTCTTTTTCCTAATCATCAAGTGATTGAAATCACTTTTCTTGATGATCAAGGACGACCCAAGTCCACAAAGGCTTGGGTCCCTCTCTCCAACTAATTTTTGAGTGAGTGTGTAGGATATTCCAGGAGGAACTTTCGATAGTCATAAGATTGTTGATAGTGGAGCATCCTTGCACAAAATAGGCAACAGAAGAAATTGCTGCCTTTGATGGAGAGAAAAAGTAAAGGGAAACAGAAATGTCTGTTGAAAGAGATTGAGAAGCTTCGACAAAATGAAAATCATTTCAAAATGTGAATGTTCAAGGCTTTGATGGGGTCCCCGGGATAGATTCAAATCAAAATGTACGCACCTGCAGCACGTTTGAAGTTCAACAATCTACAAGATGGACGTGCAGTGTACATTTCTTCGTGGTGTGATTGAAGAAAATGTGTTTGTTGAACAAACCAACCGGGTGTACGGATGCCTTGGCATGGGTTGAACAACCGCACACTACTTCTGAAAGAGAAAGACAAAGACCTTCGCTGGTGCAATGTGGAAGACCAGCCGGACCCGAAGGTTTATGATCTTGTTGCTGTCAAGAGAGTTCTCAGTAGCTACAAAGAATCGACTTTGAAATCCACACCGGGTGGATATCCAGTTTGGGAGAGCACTCAAATTCCTGGCAATGCATGAAGCAGTTGCAGGATACGGTCTTAAAATGTCTAATCTCTCCTATACTTGTCGATAATTAAGCTGCTTTGTGAATTATTAGCTCGTACAGCACTCTTTGGCCAGACAATGTTGTCATGGTCCGCACCGCTTACCGACATGCCAACTGATTTTTCCAAAATTCGCTAAATCATTTCTGATTAAAACTTAATTTTGGTAAACGGCATTGAGGTAAAACATGAGTTAACCAACATCGGAAAATCATTTTTGTAAATACCTTTGTGTTTTAAATTTATTTTAGTTTGTTGATTTTAGGGGGAGTAATCCAAAAATTTGAAAATCCAAAAACATCGAAAAATTTCAAAAACTCAAAAACAATAGAAAAGCAAAAATGAGTTTCCTGGCGAGCAAAAGAGAATATGATAGTACATCAGTGGTCTGTCTAAACCTCTTTAAACTTTAAATGAAAAACGATAAGCAGCTCTATATAAGATGTATCGGTAGGCTCACAATCATTTTAAAAGTGTGCAGGGTGATACAAACTTAAATCGACTGAAGACTGGGTGGGAACCATTCATTGGCATATGGTCTTAGTACCGAAATTTCGTTTGAGAGATTGCCGAGGTTCTGAGATATTCGGTCTTTATGCTGCTTATCATCTGGGTATCATGGTTGTATCTTTTACCGAAAAATAACGGGGACGCAAGTCTAGATCTTCCATGATACTATACATACGTGTACATACTGCATACGACCTCAATAAGTGATCAACAATCACATGTCCAAACAAATAAGTGATAATATATCACAAATTCTTTCCGGGAGTCAAGTTCGTCTCTCTGCTGTACGAAAGTACTGACCTGTTCACGGACTTGCTCCTGTGCCCTCATGCATCTGAAATTCAAGTTCCTCATCAATAAGTGATTATATCACACAGGGCTTGTTTTCAAATCAAAATAAGTGAGAATCTCACATCATATACGGTCAAACAGATGATAATCGGTATACTCACCGGTAAGATGAACCCTCGTGCATACCTTGATACGGGAATGTGTCGTGATGTGGATGAACACCGGTCGGTAAGTATAAATTATACCTTAACGTATCCCTTCGCCATGATTACAAATGATAAGTTGAGCTTATGTGGACAACAATACCGATAATCATTATAGGATGCTTATCTTAATGTTAACTAAAAGAACAACAAGAGCGTTTTGGCATGACCGTACACTGATATGATTCTCTTACCCTCGAAACTCGCAAAAAGAATGTCTGTAAATATTTATTTAATGTTTCCTGTTTATGTATCTTGGTATATATTTATATATTGCTTTCCATCTTTACATTTGAAAAATGAAAATTTCAAAAAGATTTTAGGTGTGTTTTAATATAAACTTTATAAAATCCAAAAAGATTTTGCTTCTAGTTTATTTTTGATTGACCGATGTTGGAACTCGAGTCTATCCTACCCAAATTCCTGATCGTAAGCTGGAAAACAATTGCATCTTCATAAACAGTCGAAGTTAACGAGTTTTGAAAGTTAATGGATTAAAATGAATATTTTTATAAACTTTCAAACTGCTGTCGGTTGGTGTTTGATTGAGATTTGATCTCGTATGTGTCGTTAGTTTAAATGTTAACTATATTCCAAGCGGTTGTTCTCATTATGCGTTTAGCTTTCTTGCATGTGCAGATGCTAAAGGGGGAGTTTGTCAACACACTTTCTACATGAAACGGGGAGTTTGTTGATACACTTTCTACTTACGACGCGTGAAGACTTTGAAGATCCTCCGACATGAAAGACATAGAAGACGAACCATCACGAGTAGCGTCCAAGGGGGAGTTTGTTGATGCACTTTGTGTGGACGCGACTCGGCTCGGTTCGACTCGGCCTTGAAGACTTGAAGACACGAAGATCGAGACAAAGCTACAGCCAAGGGGGAGTTTGTTGGTGCACTTGTGTCTGTACTTTGTCTGTATTTCGTCATGATACAAAACGATGTCTTTAATGTAAGGTTGATGTAAGTTTGACCAAGTCAACCATCCTCCTGGTTTGACTTGACCAAACAGTTAGATAAATGTTGTAAGCTGGTTGTGTCGAAGGATGTGTCATCGAAGGATTGTTTTATATCCTTCGATGATGAGCTCGAAAGATGGACCTCGATAGATGAGTTCGAAACATAACCTTCGATGGATGAACTCGAAGGATAGACCACGAAGGATATCATCCTTCGTGGTGTATGTGATCTTTCGATGGGTTTTCTGGTCGACAGATGATCTTTCGATCACTCTGTCTGATCCTTCGACCAGACCTGCTGTGTCGGGTATATATACCCATGTAGTGTGTTGTGTAAAACATGAGACAAGTTAGACAAGAGAGACAGAAACTGTGAGAGCTTTCTGTTGAGAGCACACACACACACACTTTGAGAGTTTATAGAATACTTCTGTAAACATTGAGCTTGTAACCGGACCCTTCATTCGTATTAATACAAGTGGTGTTAATCGGTGAATCTTGCGTGTTGTGTTTGTGTTTGTTCTCGTATAAAGTCTCGGTTGCATGCTAGCTTGGATTCCGCACTCGCTAGTGTGTTTGATATAACAAGGATAAGGTTTTATCTCATCCTCGAGAGGGACCTACACTTAGTTGCTCCCACTTCTTCGGTATCAATTCGGAAGAAGATCCCACTCCAGATGATGAGCCTTGTGTGACATCTGTGCCTCCATGGCCATCAAACCAATACCGGAACTTGACCATAAGTTGAATATACAATAAATATCCTTTACATAGCTTATCAATAGGCTTTGAGGGGTTTGGTGTGCAAAAATTAACTTGTTTGGTCAAACAGGGACTAAAAGCGTCAAAAAGTGCATAAGTTTGCATTTTCGCGCATATCTTACGTTCTGTATATATATGGGCAACCAAAAAATTTATGTAATCATTAAAATATTTTATTTTAGTGATTGGCATGCTAAAATTCCATTCGTCGCGTAATTTGGATCGTTTTTCGCGTCCGTTCATGTTTCATCGTAATTAACCGAACAACGCAACCGTACGACCAAACGAACTGACATCCATCATATTTTTGAGCATATTTTTAGTTCCCTATACTTTAACTTCATTTTAGAGCCTTGAAATGGTCTTAACGGGGTTTAAATGTGTCGAAAATGCATCGAAAACCATGTTTTGCACATTCAGGGACCATTTATGACAATCTGCCAAACTTGGCTCAGGAGGGGCGCCTAAAATGAGCCCATTTCTTACGCAGCCTGTGTAAACTCCCCAGATTAGCAAAATCGGTTTTTGCATTCAGCAGCTGGTTTCTAGGTTTTTGCACGTGGTTTCTTCATTCAAGGGGCTTGTTTTGGGCACCCATAGGTTTGTAAAACAATGGGCACACATGGAGGGCCAAGATTGAATCTCGTAAATCGAGGAATGATCCTAACGGTGGTCCAAACTCTATAAATACCCAACCCTAATTTCATTTCAACTCACACTTGATCTGAGTTGATGCTCTAAGTTGAAGCTTTTGCTTCATACCTGAGTATCTTAGATCAAGTTCTTCCTAGCTTGGACCTTTTGTAAGTTTCTTTCGTTCTTTTATGCGTTTTTAAGCGTAAAAGTCAAACAACGTTTGACTTTCTGCTTTGACCGGTCAATGGTCAACATGAAGTTCGTTTGAACTTCGCAACGTGAGCGTACTCACGATGGTCATAGTCCCGTGTAACTATACCTACTGATTACCACGTTTATTAGGTATAGTGACGAGTCAAAGTTTCCGTCAAAATGCGTATTCATGCGTATTTTGCAACCAAACTATTTTTGGGTATCAAAACCATTTTTTTTATATCAAACTTGTTTTCTAACTTTGTTAAACATGTTTAACTCGTCACTTTTAGTTTAGTGCTTATATAGGGTCGTAAGATAAGCGGTCTAAACAATCGCTTAGACTTTCGAACCCGACCCGTTTGGTCGATCATTAGGATCCGACCAAACATATTTTGTGACCATAGTTGTATAGGGAATAACCTTCCAAGGTTATACCTTATGGTTACTACGTTTAGTTAGTTGTATGATAGGTAGTTTATATGCCTTAGGAAAATGACCAAAATGCCCTTTTTACGCATAAATTCATTTTAAGCATATGTAACCTAAATTTTTATATCTAAACTGATTAGGTAACATTATTAGACATTTTAAGACATATAATACTTGTCATAGGACTAGTTAGGCGGTCCGAACGCGTTTTACGCGAACGACGCGTTAAAGTAGCGTAAGCTACCTAAACGGGTCGTAATGGGTCGTAAGTGATGTGTGCAAAATGTAACATATAAATTACATCAATTGTGGCATAAAACTAACCCTTTTGTAGTACTAATGTTGGAAAAAGTGTGCTTTTGTGTTCCTTTTGTATTTTCAGGATTAAATGAGCTCAAATTAACAAAAGAAGCAAAAAGACATCAAAATCTAACATAAATACAAGAAAAGGAACAAGACGTGACATGCCCGACCCCACGACAGCATCTTCCCAAGCAAAACAAGAAGACAGAAGACTGAACACGCCCCGTGCTCAGCCAGCACGGGGGCGTGCCCAAGTGTCAGCAGAAAAGACAAAGTGGTAGAAGCTTCTATTGCCCACCACGGGGCCGTGCTCAGCGGACACGGGGCCATGGTCAACTATAAGATTCGCACAATCCAGGCAAATCTTCATAGTACAAAGATTCTTCTGCACACGGGGTCGTGCTCAGCGGACACGGGGCGTGGTAACTAATAAGACAAGCTGCATTAAATGAAGAAAGAGAAGGATGTGGACACGGGGCCGTGCCCACTGGACACGGGGCCGTGCTCGAGCTTCTGTTCAGCCTATAAATAGGAGTGCTTGGCTCAAGGTCAAACCATCCCTTGGCACACCACCTCTCTCACACTTCACCCACCACCCACCACCACCATAACACCATCATCCACCACCATCATCCATTGTCCATCATAGAGTGTGTGAGTTGTCTCGGGATCCAAGATTGATCGTAAGAGTTCTTGACAATCAAGGCCATGTTTGCCTAAGTCTCTTACATCACTTGGTGAAGACAAGTGTCTAGTGTAATACTTTTTATTTCTAATCTTTTCGCACTTTTTACTTAGTTTTGTATTAATGACTTTAATAACTAGTTTCTTATGTTGAAGGTGATTCTTCCTTATCGTTTGTCCGTGGTGTCTTGACATTATTTTACTGTCTATATAAAATAAAAGATTTTCACCATTCATATCTCCACGGTCTATATGGAGGTATGTTGGCTACCTGGTCGGGGGTTAAGGGAACGGTTTGGTAAGAGTCGTGCCATTGTTCAGCGTTTAGAGGTCCTGCAATGGACCTGGGTCAAATTTAGTAGGACCTCCTTCAATACTTCACGGTATTGGATGGCGGGGGTCCAAACTCTTTGATCCCCTCATAAGTTAAACTACTATTAATACTATAACCCGGCTATTTAGGACTGTATCCCTGCTGACTCAGACTACTTAGTCGAGGGTAACGTCACCTCCAAAAGAGGGGCCTACCATAATTTGCATTAATAACTTAATTCATTATCTTTCAATAATCCGACCCTTTAGGATTGTATCCTTGCTGACTCAAACTACTGGGTTGAGGGTAACGTCACCTTCAAAAGAGGGGCCTACTACAATAACTAAGATAATCTCTTAAATAAGTGCAAAAGTGCGGAAATAATCAAAGGTCACACTATACACGAGTCGGAACCAAGTGATTCATCTTGTCTATCTGTTTTTCTTTTATTTTTATTTTTCAGCATTTTATTTAGTTTTTATTTTTCGTAGTTTAAAACCATTTTTCTAAACTTTTTGATTTGATTAGACGTTGAGGATAAACCGGTACTAAAAGCTCTTCTGTCCTTGGACGACCTCGGTATCTTACCAATACTATACTACGCTCTCGATGGGTGCACTTGCCCATATGTGTGTTTAGTGTTAGTAAATATCGTGTTTTATAAATTTAAAACTTGGCTAAAGAAAGTGTAAAAGGGGCTTAAAATATACTTAAACCTATATATACACCTAACGCACATCATAAGCACTTAGGATATGTTTCGATTTAGTATGTAGGCTTTGTTAAACCATATAATATGAGTTCCAATACTCATTTGGTTTATGAAACCTCATTCTATCCGATCTTCCGATTTAGGTCCGGTCATTAATGTAGTTATCTATATTAGGTGTCGATTGATTTCTGTGATCCTTCAAGCTTTGCTTGGTTGTTATTCAAGACTTCTAAGCATTCTCAAGTGAGTACATAGTCCCCTCTTTTACGTTTTCAAATGTTTTGGGGTGATACACATGTGCCTACTTGTTACTTTCATGTTTTTCATGCTTTTATAACATATACTTGCTATGTTCATTAGTACACTTATAGTACATGATTTCATTATGTTTTGCTATGTATGTTCACTGAGCATGCTAGCGCATTGATTTTTCATATATTACATTTTGTTTCATATGTTCACCCAACATATGGACACATTGATTTACATTTCTACTTTGTATGTTCATTTAGCATATTTAAGTACATTATTTTTATATAACATGCTTACATTTGGTATGACATTTGGTTTGTTTAACGGGTTATAAATACATTCATTAACACCGATCATGTCGTTCGTTAGTAGTTAGTGGTACCATAGGAATTGACAACTCCCATTCCTGAAATCCTAG
The DNA here is from genome assembly GCA_030545235.1 of Helianthus tuberosus. Taxonomy (NCBI): domain Eukaryota; kingdom Viridiplantae; phylum Streptophyta; class Magnoliopsida; order Asterales; family Asteraceae; genus Helianthus; species Helianthus tuberosus. The sequence goes on along the minus strand of CM060371.1, from coordinate 103,668,377 downwards.
GTTTGTTTGGGTGGAAGGAATGACCGAATTCGATATTCAGAATCTAGATGAACCTTTAACTTGTTAGGGGTTTGTCGCCACAGTCGCAAGGCTTGAATGTAGGCGTTAGAACAATACCGCATAGATGTTTGTATCAGTAAAGCATGCATTTATTTTACAAAACATAACTTTTTATTTAAACTTTGATTTATTCAAATACATTGTTTTGTACATATTTACATATGGTTAGAGTAGATATTTGTATTTACTTTACCATACGTTACATTTGATTATACATGAACATTTTTACATTGATGGTTTGTGTGGTAAGTGATTTAAATAATGAGGTGTGTGTAATATGATAAAAGCATGGTGGATACGCCGTTGATACTTCCTATATATAAGTGCTTTTATGATATTACATATCGTATCATTATTTAAACCATTTCAGTTTAGACATATTACATTTTACACAATTAACATATCTTTACAAGAACATTGTTTTACAAACAACATATTTTATATAAACTCATTTTTACTTGGTTATTTATTTAACATTGCATTAATCTTTTATATCATTTGTTTTTTTATCGATTTTTGTATGATTTATAAAAGAAAACATTTTACAAGGTTCATGACTAATTTTTGTTAAACATATTCTTTAAACTTATAAGTCATGAATCCTAAATTAATAAAACCTATGTATCTCACAGGCATTTTTATGCTGACGTACCTATTTTCACATGTGTTTCAGGTGCTGTTATTAGATGATCATGATGCAAACATAGGATTGGACGAGGGCCTTAGTGACAATAAAAGATGCAAGACTAGTTAATTATGTTATGTTTCTTTTTTTTTTAAGACAATGTAAACCCTTGAAATTTAATAAAACAAAACTTTAATTTCCATGTGTTATGAAACAATAATTCTGTTACGACACTCCCCGACGATTCCGCCGCGGTTTGTTGTTTTACGCGGTCGGGGTGTGACACCTTGCCCCGTAGTTTTCACCTTTTTCCTACCTCCTGCCATAACTACAATCACAAAACAAAAGAATCATCATTATAAACCCAAAACCTTCAATAAATTCTCAAACTTTGAACATGATGTATGATGTTGAATTTTTAATTAACAAATAGATGCAAAATCGCCTTTTTAAACTTCCAAAGTCTCCTATTTTGTCATCTACATATCAATTTTACTTGTTCATTCACAATTTCTTATGACTTCAACAAAGTTTTAACATCATGCTCCTGTTCAATCATGTAAATAACGAGTGTAATCACTTCACTATGGTTATCACATGTTCAAATCCTATCCAAAACAACCAATCATACTTAAACTCATGCTAGAACAACATACATTGTTTAAACAACCTACTCTTAAACTAAAAAGTTTAAAATTTCAGAAGAAAAACAACTGAACATATGATAATCATATTTAAATTTAAGTGAAATCCATACCTTTGGTGTTGATGAACAAGAAAAACTAAGAAAAGATGCAAAGCAAGAAACTTGATGAACACCCTTCAAAAACCCAAAAATTCACGCCCAGAAATCTTGCAAACGAGCAAGAATTAATGAAAACCGTGAGAGGGGTTTTGTTACTCTTGAAAAATTACACAAAATGGACTCAAGAATCAGATAACTTGGTTAAGAATTGAGGGGGTTATGAGAGATTGAAGGTTAGGGTTCTTGAGGAAGAAGATGAAGAGGATGAAGTGAGAGGAGAGAGATGGCAGTGATTGTGACACCCCAGGAAAACCAGGAAACCACGCAACCTAACTAGCTTCCTCAGTGACTACGTGCTAAATTTCGGGACGAAATTTCTTTCAAGTTAGGGATAATGTGACAACTCGAGTTTTCAAGGTCTTTCCTTGACACGTTACTTGTTTCACAATTGTGTTTTCATAACTTGTTTGCTTTGTAATTGTACACGTTTGATTATATGTCTGAGATCTTGTGTTATGTGATGTGTTACTGTTTGATGAGTGATGCAAATTTATTAATTGTTTGAGATTATAATCCCACAATCGACGAAACATGGTGAGACACACACACCACGACGAAACATCTGAAGTTTCGCCACCACTCTCACTCGACGAAACCTAGAGGTTTCGTCATGCACTCCCTGACGAAACTAGGGTGTTTTGCCAAAGTGGGCTTTGGCCCAAGTAAGCCCAGTCCCACTCACGTTATATTATGCGTAAATCATAAGTTGCGAAACCCTAGACTCTCCTCTACACTTGACGGCATTTATCATTCACCATTCCTCTTGAAGTTCTTGCTTATCTCATCCTTCAACCAGTTAGTATGTGATTAGATTACTCGAATTAATCTGCTTGATTCACTGTTGATGATTATTATGTGTTAATTGTGATCTATTGTGAACATAGGGGTTTATTAGAAACTGTGCTCTCATATATGATCGATTAGGGTTTGATGTCTGTTGCTAATCTATTAGACTCAATCTGATGTTTGTGATCACTGCTCAGTATTGATGATTGTGATTTTGTGTTAACTAGGATTTTATTAGTTTTGTTTAATCAAGTAGACGATAACATGAGGGTTTGGAATGTAATGTCTCGTATTCATTCATGATTCACTATATGGATTCGATAATTCTATTTGCAGTATGTATGTTATGCCATCTATTATGCATGATCAAATTGGAATAGTTGTGGATGATTAGAGATCTAGGAATCGATAAACTGTTAGGGTTTCTGTGTTTCATTAACTGGTGAGGAGTGACGAAACATGGGAGGTTTCGCCACACTATACCTCGACGAAACATGAAGTGTTTCATCACAAGTTAACTCGACGAAACTCTATAAGTTTCGTCACCTAGAATCTCGACGAAACCCTAAAGGTTTCGCCACCTGGTATCTCGACGAAACACTGAGTGTTTCGTCGTCTGGAGTTTCGTCGTCCAGTGTATGATGCACAACAGATTGTGTTTAACATGTGTATGAAACCTGAATACTCACTATCTGACTGTTTGTGATACTGATCATGATTGAGGAAATATGAATTTGCATGCGAAACATTATTATGAACTGTGTACTTGATTGAGTAGTATAACTACTATGTGTTAATCAGTGATCATTACTTTGCATGCACTCCATGATTTTAATTTACATGAAAACAATGCGAACATAAGCTGATTATGTATGTATGCATACTATAGGCCTTGATTGATTAACTGTGAACAAGTAGATTAACAAACCGAGCAAACCAAGGTGAGTTCACACTTTCTGTCACACCCCGACCGCGTAAAACAACAAATCGCGGCGGAAACATCGGGGCGTGTTGCAACAGAATTAATGTTTCATAACCATGGATACCAAAAAGTGTTTCGTTTTATTAAACATTGAATAATTACATCGTCTTGAAATCTAAATACACTATTTAAACATAGTCTATCATTGTTATTGAGTCACTAAGGCCTTGTCCAGTCCTATGTGAGCATGCATCTTATCAATCGATATCATTCAACAATACCTGAAACATATGTGAAAACGAGGTCAGCAAAGAAATGCTGGCGAGTACATAGGTTTTGTAGGAGTGTCGAAATCATGGCTAGTTTAGACGTTGCAATACTTTATTTAAAAACCTTGTTTTGAAAAGAGTATAATATTGCAACTTAATTAACCAACTCAAATCAAGCGGGTTATAATTTGTAAAACCTCGTAGCCATGACTCTTAACCCAAAAACATTTGTTTTAGTAAATTATTTGAAAAACAATGATAAGTTCAGGTGATATGTATAAATAAGAGAATAATGCATGATTAAATGAATAACCATGTAAAATGAGTTTGTATAAGATAAGTTGTTTGTAAATAAATGTCTTGTGAAAAGTATGTTATTTGTATAAAATGTTCTATGTCTCAAACTGAAATGATTCAAATAACGCTACAATATGTAATACCATACAAACACTTATATATAGGAAGTACCAGCGGCGTATCCACCATGCTTGTATCATATTCCACACGCATTGTTACTTAATCACTTAATCCAAACCAAACCACCAAAGTAATGTTCATGCCCAAATGTAAATCATGTAATATGTATAACCAAAATAATATCGTATATCGCTTTGAAGCCAATCGTTTACCCAATCGTTAAAACATCGTGTGAAACCCAATCGTTACCCAATCGTTAAAACATCGTGTGAAACCCAATCGTTAAAACATCGTGTGAAAACCAATCGTAAATCGTTTAATTCGTTTTAGGTCGTGAAACTACTTATAAGGCCGTCTCGCTAATAACATTCAAACCTTCGTGGCTTTCATCGCTTCTCGTTTTCGTCGCTTCTCGTTTTCGTATTAACAAACCTCCATAGGGTAAGTTAATAATTACAGATTCAGTCGCTACCTACCATACCCACACATAACCACGGGTGTAGTAAATAACGGGATTTGTCAGATCCTATGGTACCATAACCTAATACTGGTCGGCTTGATCATTGCTAATGAATGTCATTTGTTATGTAACTACAACCAACAAGTTTGTTCACTTTATTGAAATCGTTATTAGTTTTGTATAAATCGTCTTAATTGTTTTTGAAACCATCGTTATAACATTGAAAACATTTAGCACATATGAGTCACCCCAAAACAATTGAAAGCAGTAAAATAGGGGAATAATGTACTCGCCTGATAATGCTTGGAGGTCTTGAACAACAACCAAACAAAGCTAGAGGGAGCACGGAATCAGTCGGCAAACTAAAACTATATAAATAAACCGGACTTAAATCGGGAGATCGGATAGAATGAGGCTTGGTAAACCAAATGAGTATTGGAACTCATATGATATGGTTTAACAAGGCCTACATACTACATTGAGACTAACCTAAGCGCTTTCGACCCATCGCGACCCATTAAGGTAATTTATGCTACTTTAACGCGTCGTGCGCGTGAACCGCGTTCGGACCGTCTAACTAGTCCTATGACAAGTGTTATATGCCTAAATATGTTACATAATCAGTTATGTGACAAAAGTTTAGGTTACATATGCTTAATTACCAATTATAAATGAAAAGGGTATTCTGGTAATTTACCTAAGGCATATAAACTACCTATCATACAACTACTCAAACGATGTGACCATAGGGTATAACCTCGGAAGGTTATTCCCTACCTACTATGGTCACCTAATGTATTTGGTCGGATCCTAATGATCGACCAAACTGGGTCGGGTTCGAAGGTATAGGCGATTTATTAGATCGCCTACCCTACGACCCTAGACAACGTGGTAATCAGTGGGCATAGTCCCAAGGGACTATGACCAACGTGATTACACTCACGTTGCGAAGTTCAAATGAACTTCGCATTGACCATTACTGGTCAACGCTGAAAGTCAAACAAAGTTTGACTTTCTGACTCGAAAAGCAGTAAAAATAAGGAAAAGAACGAAAGAATACTTACGAAGGGTCCCCGAATGCTAATCCCGATCCAAGAACTCAGGTATGAAACAATGGTTTCAACTTAGAGCTCTCAAATCAGAATTCTTGTGCAAAATGAGGTTGTGTGGGTTGGGTATTTATAGGAATACCCGAACCGTTAGGATCGTTTCATGGAAAACGTGCCATGATCCAACCCGTACACTTGTCGGAACCTTATGGAAGCTTAAAATGGTTCTTATCATCATGACTAGGCAATTAGGAACATGTGGTCGAGGATCAAACAGCTGCAGCCTGCTGTTTAAAAACTCTGAATCTGGTCATCAGACCCCTAGCGCACCGCTACGCTATAAGTGTAGCGCACCGCTAGGCCCAAGTTTGGCAGATTTACACTTTTGGTCCCTGTCATGCATTCAGCCCATTTTTGACACGTTTAAGGCCCGTTAACCCCATTTCAAAGCTCTAAAATGAAGTTAAAGTATAGGGAACTTAAAATGTGTTCAAAAATATCTCGGATGTCGGTTCGTTTAGCCGTACGAACGCGATGTTCGCTTAATTACGACGGAATGCGCATAAGCGCGAAAAACGATCCAAATGACGAAACGAATGGATTTTTCTTATGCCGAACACTAAAATAAAATATTATAGTGCTTACATAAATTTTTGGATGTCCGGATGTATTCAGAACGTAAGTTATGCGTAAAAATGCGAACTTGTGCACTTTTTGGCGCTTTTAGTCCCTGAATGACACAAAAGTTTATTTTAGCATACCGAACACCTCAAAGCCTATTTCTAAGCTATGTAAAGGATATTTATGGTATGTTTAACTTATGTTCATGTTCCGGAAGGTCTGTTACAGTTCAAATTGGCATACTTTCGCAGTTTGTCAACTTTAGTCCCTGTAAGCGATTAAACTTTGATTTCACCACACCAAACCTTCCAAAACTTATAACTAAGTTATGTAAAGGTTATTTAAGGTATGTTAAGCCTATTTCACTTTTCCAGAGTGTTCATTGGATTAAACTGGTTATATCTACATATCAGAGCGCGTATAACCCTCTAGAAAGCGATTTAAAGCTTGAAATCGAACAAGAGTCGATATGTGCAAACGATACACATATTTTTTACAAATCCCAAGTATGAAATACAATATTTCATTGGTTTGGTATTTGTTTGATGGCCGTGGAGGCACAGGTGTTACACTTTCTATAAGGCATGGGATTCCCGGTGGTTTGGGAATGGGTTAAGAAACTAAAACGGAACCTGCATATTCTCCTTGGGTAGAATATGTACCTCCATCCTCCATGGGAAGGATGACAACATTAAACCTGCGTATTCTCCTTGGGTAGTTTACGTACCTCCGTCCTCCATAAGAAGGACGACAACATATAACTTACTAGACAAAACTCTATCATGAAGTCCCTCATTTTAATATCGACTTAATCTTCGGGCCAATGGCGAGCGGGTCATTAGTTAAATAGCGCTATTAGGTTTGACAAGCCTCACACCGTGCCGCAGAGGACGGGAGTGGACTAATGGATCTGGGCACTTTGTCAATGATGATAGACATTGACGTAGGGCACAACTTTCACAGTCAGTTGTCGATATGGTAATGGTCTAGTGGTTCACATGGGGAAGCCCCCACTGGTTATGGTTTGGGAAACAAGGAATTGGTTAACTCATGGTTTACGAATAAACTTATGGTTTTTGGAACAATTTTAAAATGAACACCAATTGTGAACTCGCTCAACTTTGTTGTTGACTCGTTGTTACATGCCTTGCAGGTCGTTAGATGTTTAGCTGGAGCTTGCATGGGAGCAGGAGTCGTTGTGGGACAGGGACTGTTGAGTTCCATGTCAAACATTGAACTTTTAAACTTATACTTTGGTTTTTGGTTTTAAACTTTATGCTTCCGCTGATAACTTGAATTTGATCAACTTGTTTTGAACACCAATTATATTGTGTGGTTGGACTTTTATTTATCTAATTACACTGTTCAATATGATTGGTGGTTGGATCCTGGTCAGTCACGCCTCCTGCGGTAATACTCCGCTTGTGGATTTTGGGGGTGTGACAGATTGGTATCAGAGCCATTGGTTATAGTGAACTTGGTTTTAAAAAGGGAAAAGCTTTTTGACAAAACCAGACTATAACCTGTACAGTGCTCAACAATCCACAACGACGCTTCGCTCCACGTACAAGACTCAACACTATAGGTGATATGGTTTATATTTACATTGCCTGTCTATTGGATTGCATAGTGTATTGTTTATGGCATGCTTGGTCAACGTAACAACTATTGCTTGAAACTCTGTGTGCTTACTCTCTTCTGTCATCCCATTCTTATGCACTTTCGCGACACTTCTCTCACTTGTGTTTCCTTTGAAATGAAGATCATGAGTGGACATTTGAACTTGACTCAAGCCCAGCTGACGGCACTAATTAACGAACGAGTTGCTGAGGCACTCGCAACAGCCCCTGCAGGAGGTATAACCTGCCATTCCGACCTACCTTAGGATGTTTAGATCCTACTCTCGCGAACCAACTCTTGTGCTTAACCTTGTCTTTTCTTTCTCGTGCGACAGGTCAACATACTCAGCCTCCCGTATGTACGTTCAAGACCTTTATGGACTATCGACCTAGTACCTTCAGTGGTACGAAAGGAGCTGTAGGTCTTCTCCACTGGTTCGAGAAGATCGAATCCGTTTTCGAGATGTGTGAATGCCCTGAAGCTCGTAGGGTGAAATTCGCTACTGGAACGCTCGAAGGTGCTGCGTTAACTTGGTGGAAAGCACAGGTTCAAATGCTAGGGTTGGCAGATGCTAATGCCACCCCATGAAACGATTTCAAAAATCTGATCAAAGAGGAGTACTATCATTGCGACGACATTCACAAGCTAGAGGTGGAGTTTTACAACTTGAGGATGACGGGGTCTGAAATCGAGGTGTATACGAAGAGATCGAACGAATTGGCTGTATTGTATCCTACTATGGTGGATCCTCCTATCAAACGTATCGAGCTGTACCTCAAAGGTTTAGTGCCAGAGATTCAGAGCCATGTAACTGCAGCTAACCTTGGTACCATCCAGCAAGTCATTCGACTATCCCATCGCCTCACTGATCAGGCAGTTGAGCAGAACAAGCTGCCTAAGTGTATTGGTGCTACTACCACTTCTGATGCTCCTAGCGACAACAGGCGCAACTGGGATGGAAATTCGAGAAAAGGTTCTACTTCTGTTCAGTCTCAGTCACAGCAGCGAAGAACCGATGACTACAAGAGCCCTGGTCAGCAGTCTTCTGGGATTCAGGGGCAGGGTGGGTACAAGGGAAACCACTCTAAGTGCAATCGATGTAATATGCACCACAGCGGGCCGTGCAACAAGGGTCGTTGCCATAGATGTAACAAGCTTGGTCACGCAGCAAAGGATTGCAGGAGCCCATATCTTGCAAATCAGAATCGTCAGCAACAGCAACAAGCTCCACAGAACCAGCAGCAACAGCAGGGTAGTAAAGGATGTTTTCAGTGTAGTGCGGAAGGCCACTTCAAGAGGAACTGTCCCCAGCTGAACCAGAATCAGAACAACAACAACAACAATCAAGGGAATGGAAATAATGGGGGTAACAATGATGGCAATGGTGCCAGGGGACGCGTTTTTGTGATTGGTCAGGGTGAAGTGAGGAATGATCCCAACGTTGTGACGGGTAAGTTTCTACTGGATGACTTCTATGTTTCTGTTTTATTCGATTCGGGTGCCGATACTAGTTATGTGTCCATAAAAGTTAGTCAGATGCTTAAGCGTACCCCAATTCCCTTAAACACCAAGCATGTTGTAGAACTAGCAAATGGTAAAAATCTTGAGGCCACACACATAGTTAAGGGTTGTAATCTTGTTCTTGCTGACCAGACCTTCTCTATCGACCTCATTCCGATTGTTCTGGGTAGCTTCGACGTTGTCATTGGGATGGATTGGTTATCTCAACATCAGGCGAAAATTCTTTGCAAGGAGAAAATTGTCCGCATCCCTCGTTTTGGTGAAGAACCCTCGTGATTCGTGGTGACAAGAGTGGTGCAGTAGTGGGCATCATATCCTTCCTTAAGGTCCAGAAGTGCTTACGAAAGGGCCACGCGGCTATTCTATCCCTTGTTACTTACACCTCAACGAAAGAGAAGAAGATAGAAGACATTCCTATTGTGCGCGACTTTCCTGAGGTGTTTCCTAAGGAATTACCTGGTCTTCCGCCTCGTCGTCAAGTCGAGTTTCAAATCGAGCTAGCTCCTGGAGCAGCACCAATAGCTCGTGCGCCTTATCATTTAGCCCCATTAGAACTAGAAGAACTGTCCGCGCAACTACAAGAACTCTTGGAAAAGGGTTTCATTCGCCCCAGCTCTTCGCCCTGGGGAGCTCCAGTTTTGTTTGTGAAGAAGAAAGATGGTACCTTCCGAATGTGTATTGACTATCGTGAACTCAACAAGGTGACCGTGAAGAATCGTTATCCACTTCCGCGTATTGATGACCTGTTTGACCAGTAGCAAGGGTCGAGCTTCTACTCTAAGATTGATCTGAGATCGGGCTATCATCAGCTGAGAGTTCGAGACGAGGACATCTACAAGACAGCATTCGGAACTCCTTACGGGCACTACGAGTTTCTGGTTATGCCTTTCGGGTTAACAAACGCACCTGCGGTCTTCATGGATCTCAAGAACCGAGTGTGCAAGCCTTACTTGGATAAGTTTGTTATCGTTTTTATTGACGACATCTTGATCTATTCTAAGAGTCAGGAAGAACACGACCATCATCTGCGTCTTATTCTAGAACTTCTTCGAGTAGAGCAGCTTTATGCTAAGTTTTCGAAATGTGACTTTTGGCTTCGTGAGGTCCATTTCCTAGGCCACGTGGTAAACGGGGATGGGATTCATGTGGATCCATCCAAGGTTGACTCGATCAAGAACTCACCTGCACCTCGTACGCCAACTGAAATCCACCAATTCTTGGGTTTGGCGGGTTACTACAGAAGATTTATCAAGGATTTCTCAAAGATTGCGCAACCTCTCACTTCACTAACTCAGAAGGGTGTCACCTATCCTTGGGATGATGCACAGGAGTCCGCGTTTCAGCACTTAAAGGAGAGACTTTGTAGCGCACCTATTCTCTCGTTGCCTGAAGGCACAGACGATTTCGTGGTTTATTGCGACGCGTCAATTCAAGGACTTGGATGTGTGTTGATGCAACGGGACAAGGTCATTGCTTATGCATCACGCCAACTTAAGGTTCACGAAAGGAACTACACTACCCATGATCTGGAGCTGGGAGCTGTTGTTTTCGCACTCAAGATATGGAGGCATTACCTGTATGGTACCAAGTGAACCATTTACACCGATCACAGGAGTCTCCAGCATATCCTCGAGCAGAAGGAGTTGAACATGCGACAGCGTCGATGGGTCGAACTGCTGAATGATTACGAATGCGCGATCAAGTACCATCCGGGCAAAGCCAATGTTGTGGCTGACGCCCTCAGTCAAAAGGAGACTAAACCTAAGCATGTACATGCGTTACAGCTTACAATCCACTCTAGTTTCCCACTCAAATTCGTGAAGCTCAGATTGAAGCATTGAAAGCAGAGAACATCGGGGCTGAGTCCCTGCGAGGCTCGAAGAAACGGTTAGAATAAAAGGAAGACAACGCTTATTATGTGACAGGGCGCATCTGGGCTCCAACTTATGGTAATCTACATGAACTTGTGTTGGATGAAGCACACAAGTCTCGTTACTCGGTACATCCTGCTTCGGATAAGATGTACCACGATCTCAAAGCTACGTACTGGTGGCCCCATATGAAAGCAAACATAGCGACCTATGTTAGTAAATGTTTGACCTGTGCTAGAGTCAAGATCGAATACCAGAAACCATCAGGCCTACTTCAACAACCAGAGATACTGACATGGAAATGGGAGCAAATTTCTATGGATTTCGTTACTGGCTTACCTAGATCTCAACGTGGAAATGACACCATTTGGGTGATCGTGGATCGACTGACCAAGTCTGCACATTTTCTGCCTATCAAGGAAACGGATAAGTTTTCTACTTTAGCAGACGTATACCTGAAAGAAGTGGTTGCTAGGCATAGGGTGCCAACCTCTATCATATCTGATCGTGACGCGCGTTTTACCTCTGAGTTATGGCAAGCGATGCATAAATCCTTTGGCTCTCGATTAGACATGAGCACGGCGTATCATCCTCAGACGGATGGGCAGTCTGAACGCACCATTCAAACCCTTGAAGACATGCTTCAAGCATGTGTAATCGACTTTCGTAACGACTGGGAAAGATACCTCCCGTTAGTGGAGTTTTCGTATAACAACAGTTACCACACCAGTATCCAGGCTGATCCATTCGAGGCATTGTACGGACGGAAGTGCCGATTACCTCTTTGTTGGGCAGAGGTTGGCGACAGCCAAATCACGGGCCCAGAACTCGCCGTAGACACAACAGAGAAGATTGCTCAGATATGACAACGAATGGCGGCAGCTCGTGACCGTCAGAAAAGTTATGCTGATAAGCGCAGGAAACCACTCGAGTTCCAGGTTGGGGTCGAGTACTACTTAAAGTCTCACCTTGGAAAGGTGTAGTTCTTTTTGGTAAACGAGGCAAACTCAACCCACGATATGTCGGACCTTTCGAAATCACTGAGAAAATTGGAAAAGTGGCCTATAGACTGAACCTACCCAAAGAACTCATCGGATTTCACAACGTATTCCACGTGTCGAATCTGAAGAAGTGTCTTTCAGATGAGACCCTCATAGTTCCTCTTAAGGAACTCACTATCGACGATCAGCTGCGATTCGTCGAAGAACCTGTAGAGATTACAGACCGAGACGTTAAGGTTCTCAAGCGTACTAGGATACCTCTTGTTCGAGTTCGTTGGAACTCCCGTCGTGGCCCAGAGTTTACTTGGGAACGAGAAGACCAAATGAAACACAAGTATCCCCAGTTGTTCGAGAAAAGTGCAACCACTACTGAGACTGAAGCTACTGTGGAATTTCGGGACGAAATTCCAAACCAACGGGGGGATGATGTGACACCCCAGGAAAACCAGGAAACCATGCAACCTAACTAGTTTCCTCAGTGACTACGTGCTAAATTCTGGGATGAAATTTCTTTCAAGTTGGGGATGATGTGACAACTCGAGTTTTCAAGGTCTTTCCTCGACACGTTACTTGTTTCACAATTGTGTTTGCATAACTTGTTTGCTTTGTAATTGTAGACGTTTGATTATATGTTTGAGATCTTGTGTTATGTGATGTGTTACTATTTATGAGTGATGAAAATTTATTAACTGTTTGAGATTATAATCCCACAATCGACGAAACATGGTGAGACACACACACCACGACGAAACATCTGAAGTTTCACCACCACTCTCACTCGACGAAACCTAGAGGTTTCGTCATGCACTCCCCAATGAAACTAGGGTGTTTCGCCAAAGTGGGCTTCAGCCCAAGTAAGCCCAGTCCCACTCACGTTATATTATGCGTAAATCATAAGTTACGAAACCCTAGACTCTCCTCTACACTTGACGGCATTTATCATTCACCATTCCTCTCGAAGTTCTTGCTTATCTCATCCTTCAACCGGTTAGTATATGATTAGATTACTCGAATTAATCTGCTTGATTCATTGTTGATGATTGTTATGTGTTAATTGTGATCTATTGTGAACATAGGGGTTTATTAGAAACTGTGCTCTCATATATGATCGATTAGGGTTTGATGTCTATTGCTAATCTATTAGACTGAATCAGATGTTTGTGATCAGTGCTCAGTATTGATGATTGTGATTTTGTGTTAACTAGGATTTTATTAGTTTTGTTTAATCATGTAGAAGATAACATGACGGTTTAGAATGTAATGTCTCGTATTCATTCATGATTCACTATATGGATTCGATAATTCTGTTTGCAGTATGTATGTATGTTATGCCATCTATTATGCATGATCAAAATTGGAATAGTTGTGGATGATTAGAGATCTAGGAATCGATAAACTGTTAGGGTTTCTGTGTTTCATTAACTGGTGAGGAGTGACGAAACATGGGAGGTTTCGCCACACTGTACCTCGACGAAACATGAAGTGTTTCGTCACAAGTTAACTCGACGAAACTCTATAAGTTTCGTCACCTAGAATCTCGACGAAACCCTATAGGTTTCACCACCTGGTATCTCGACGAAACACTGAGTGTTTCGTCGTCTAGAGATCTAGGAATCGATAAATATGAACTTTTTATAAAAGGAATATGTGCAAATAAAAATCCTAAAAATTATTAAAAATGTTTTTGTAAATTTTTATAAGTTAAAAATTAAAAACACGAAACCGTTAACGGTCCTACCACCCCCCAAAAAGTCGTGTATTATCTCTAATACACACAAATAACTCTAAAAAACTTACCTTGCGTCTACATCGTTCGGTATATTCGGACTTCACACAATAAAAGGGGTTAGTGTAAAACGAAAACGATTATACCCAAGTTACTCAAACAATTAAATAAATTATACATAACTCTACACATAGTGTTGTCCCTTGTGCAGATATGATCGTGATTCTAGGGATCACCTTTTTTTCCAATGTTCCTATGCTTCAGAGGTTTGGGATTTGGTTAGGAATATGGTTGATATGGGGAGTGTTAATGATACATGGACCTCGATTATGCAGTGGATGGAGCTCAATGCTAATTCTAGAACTCTTGAACATATAGTTTGCTATATTCTGGTGGCAGCTTCCACGTACTTTATATGGCAAGAAAGGAACAACCGTTTATTCTCTCAAGTGCAGAGGAATGCTAGTGTGCTCTCGAAGGTTATTATAGATACAGTTCAGCTCAGGATTATGGGATTCAGAATCGGTAGAGACCCGAAGCAAAAGAAATTATTGGATAGATAGCTGATCTCGAAGAAGAATATGGATATTGATCCTGGCTAGAGTGGATATAGTCTTTTAGTTTTCTATTTGTGTTTGGGGATGTGTTGTTTTCTCTAGTAGTTTGTTTTGGTTGTGTCTGTTTGTCGGGTTTTGTTTGTGTCCTAGTCTTGGTATGCCAAGTCTAGTAGTGTGTGTCGATGTCATGATGCACCATGTTTTTTTCTTGTTGGTTGATATATAAAATTCACCGGGGTAACCCTTTACCCAAAAAAAAAGTGTTACCGATTCTTTTTAGTCGACCTCATAAACCGGGATGCTTACCACAAAGCTCACCGATTCCTTGTTTTCGTCCACTCTTTCGTTACCATCGAGAAACGGTTTTAGCCTATGGCCATTAACCGTTTGCCGTGACCCATCATTCAGGTCCTCGATGGTAACATCACCCAATTGTCCGACCCGGGTGATCACATAAGGTCCCATCTACTTGCTTCGAAGCTTTCCAGGGAAAAACTTGAGTTTCGAGTTGTAGAGCCATACCTTTTTCCCAATCTCGAACTCTTTCTTCCTCAACTTGGCATCATGCGCCCTCTTCATCCCATCCTTGTACTTGGACGCGCATTCATATTCCATTTCCCTTAGCTCCTCCAACTCGCACAGATTAAGCTTTCTTTCCTTACCTGCATCATCATATTTGACGTTGACCTCTTTAATAACCCATAATGATTTATGCACAAGTTCAACCGGTAAATGACAATTTTTACCGTAAACCAACCGGTAAGGTGTAGTACCAATGGATGTCTCATGTGCCGTACGGTAGGCCCATAAAGCATCGTTCAACTTAATTGACCAATCCTTCCGGTTTGCCCGTACGGTCTTTTGCAAAATCTCTTTGATTTGCCGGTTCGACACCTCTACTTGCCCGCTTGTTTGCGGGTGATAGGGGGTAGAAATTATATGGTCAACACCATACCTTTTTAAGAGTTTCCCAAACCGAAAATTTTTTAAATGAGATCCTCCGTCACTTATGATGACACGAGGAATCCCAAACCTTGAAAAAACATTGGTTTGGACGAAACTACAAACTACAGAATGGTCGTTTGTCCTGGTGGCTAATGTTTCGACCCACTTTGACACGTAATCAACGGCCACCAAAATATACAAATTACCCTAAGAATTGGGGAATGGGCCCATGAAATCAATACCCCACACATCGAAAATGTCAACGACGAGGATTGGTTGCATGGGCATCTCATCCCTTTTTGAAATACCCCCCAACTTTTGGCATTCTACACAATTCTTAGAAAACTCAAATGCGTCTTTAAAAATAGTTGGCCAATAAAGACCACTGTTCAACACTTTGTGACCCGTTTTGTGACCACTAAAATGGCCACCACATGCAAACGAATGTAAGTGCTTCGGCACGCTTGGAATCTCCTCATCGTCAATGCATCTCCGAATCACTTGGTCCGCACACTCTTTCCACAAATGCGGTTCCTCCAACCGGTAATACTTAATCTGAGACATAAAATGTTGCCTCCTTCGTCTATCCCAATGTGGGGTTAAGTCACCTGTAACAAGATAATTCACAATGTTAGCATACCAAGGTAACTTATCTAATTTCGTAATGTGCTCATCGGGAAATGACTCATTAATCTCTAAAGATTTAGGATCTTCCTCAACTATCAACCGGGACAAATGGTCCGCTACCACATTCTCGGTACCCTTTGTGTCCCGGATCTCCAAATCAAACTCTTGGAGCAATAACACCCATCGGATCAATCTCGGTTTGGCATCCTTTTCTCCATGAGGTACCTAACAGCAGTGTGATCAGAATACATAATCACTTTACTACCCTATATATATAACCGAAACTTATCCAATGCATATACCACCGCGAGTAGCTCTTTTTCGGTGGTGGTGTAATTCAATTGTGCATTCGAAAGAGTCTTACTCGCGTAGTATATGGCAACGGGTTTCTTGTCAACCTGTTGTCCCAACACGGCCCCCACCGCATAATCACTTGCATCGCACATAATTTCAAATGGTAAAGACCAATTTGGCGATTGCAAGATTGGGGCCTCAACTATTTTTTCTTTTAACTTGTTAAACGCGTTTTGACAATTTTCATTGAAATCAAACGGTTGATCTTTTAACAACAAGTTACATAAAGGCTTGGTCATGTCACTAAAACCCTTAATAAACCGTCGATAGAAACCGGCATGACCTAAAAACGACCTAACACCTTTAACACTCGTGGGATACAGCAAAGTGGATATAACTTGTACCTTTGCACGATCGACCTCTATCCCATGACTCGACACCACGTGTCCCAACAGGATTCCCTCTTGAACCATAAAATGGCTCTTTTCCCAGCTTAAGACAAAACTAGTTTCTACACATCTTTTTAATACTTTTTTTCTAATTGGTCCAAACAAGTCTCAAACGACGACCCGAAAATTGAGAAATCATCCATAAAGATTTCCAAAGACTTCCCCACCATATCTGAGAAGATACTCATCATGCACCTTTGGAAGGTGGCGGGGGTGTTACATAGTCCAAACGGCATTCGCCTAAATGCGAATGTGCCGTAGGGACAAGTAAACGTTGTCTTTGCTTGATCTTCCGGATGGATGGCGATTTGATTATAACCAGAATAGCCATCTAAAAATCAATAAAATTGTTGCCCGGATAATTTCTCAAGAATTTGGTCAATAAACGGTAAAGGGAAATGATCTTTAGAAGTTGTGGTATTCAACTTCCTATAATCAATACAAATTCGCCACCCGATTACCGGCCGAGTGGCTACCTCTTCACCTGCGTCATTTTTGACGACTTGTATACCCGTTTTCTTCGGAACCGTCTACGTCGGGCTCACCCATTGGCTATCCGAGATCGGATAAATGATACCCGCAACAAGCCATTTCAATACTTCTTTCTTCACCACCTCCCGCATATTCGGATTCAATCTCCGTTGTGCATCTCGAACGGGAGTCGCGCTTTCTTCCGTGATGATTTTATGCATCACCACTGAGGGACTAATTCCCTTTAAATCAGCAATGGTCCATCCAATCGCCGCCCGATTGGTGACCAAAACACCCATCAACTTCTCCTCTTGCTCCTCGGTTAAGTTTGATGCAATTATAACCGGGAGTGTGTTGCCTTCACCAACGTAAGCATACTTAAGATGCTTCGGCAACGCCTTCAATTCGACCTCTGGAGGCTCTACCAATGACGGCTTCAATTTGGTGTCAATGCTCTCCGGTAAACTCTCCACTTGGTGCGTCCATGTCGGTTTTCCCTCTTTAACCGCAAGCACGTCCAAACTCTTCACCTCCTCGTCTATGCTCCGATTTACCTCCACCTATGACCTGTCAAACATAAAACATTCCTCCATTAGGTTTTCCTCATCCACGACTGTGTCGCAAAGAAGTGTACACGTGTCAACAATGTCCACCATATAGCATTCATCATCAACTGAAGGGTTCATCAGTCCAGAAAAAACATGCACCCTCAACCTTCGGTTTCCAAATGTCATGTCGACCATTCCTGCTTTGCAATCAATTTGAGAATTCGCGGTTGCTAAGAATGGTCGACCCAAAATCACCGTAGGTTGCTTGGTTAGGTCCTTGGCCACATAATCAAGTACTAAAAAGTCCACCTGTAACACCTCGTATTTCCGTATTACTATGCTTTAAAAAAAACTCATGTTCGTTTTATATTTTTAGAACCACAGACGAAATCAGATCAAAAAACGGATTAAAAAAATGACAAACGAACGCGACCAAAATCGAATACCGACATCATTTCACGAAACTTTTGATCCTAACATAATGTTTTACGACATTCTATGAGGTTAGGGTTTTTAAACGAGCTTCAGAAATGTATCAGGCAGCGCATAACATGAGAAGCGGGCTTGTGGGCATGGTGCCCAAGCCCACTTAAAAGGAACTCTAGTATAAAAATCCCTTTTAAAACTTCAAACCCTAATTTTTTTCTCACAAAATAACTACCCACACCCCACATTGTTCCTCCTCCCTCATCACCTCTCCCTCACTCTCTTTCGTGGACAAGACGACGCCGGAACGACTCAAGTTCACCGGAGAAGCCGCACACTCACTGGAGTAACGAAGAACTCGACGGAAAATCTGAGCGTCGTCGGAGAAACCCGCGAATCGCCGGAACCACATTCCTAGTTCACGCCACTGGTTCGATAATCTAGCTCTTTCACCCTCACCCCCCTCCATTGTCCGTTCACCTATCATGTCGCCGGAGTGCGAAGGCAACGAAACAACCGGGAACTCACCAGAGACACTACGGCCATCGCAACGCGTTTTGTTTCGGTATACTTCGTCTTTCCAGTTGAGTTTGTTTTCTTTTTTGTGGTTTGTATGTAGAAAGCTAGTCGCCACCGGGGAGGAACCAACGTCGCTAGAGTTCGAAGCTTCGCCGGAGCCGTACGGAGGTCGACGGAAACTGTTTTTCATCATGTTCGGCGCACCTTGTTTCCTATTTCATTCCCTCATTACGTTCGGTATACATTATCCTTCTTCGATTCAATTTGTACTTTATTTCTTATCTTTTTCTTTCTTATTAATGTTCATATAATGAACTGTTGATATGTTTCATAAGAAACAGTTCGATTGTATACTTTTAATAGGAAGGAGATGACACACTAATAATGTATAAAAATAATACACAACAACTTCCTTCACAAATGAAACCCCACCCCAACCGGCTGAGGTTGTGGTAGTCGATCCGGAGGTCGCGGGTTCGATCCGCGCAAAGGACTGTTTTGGTCAATTTTCGGCCTATATTTTTGTGTATTAATTTTTAAAGTCTTTTTCTCCTTTTAATTACCATTCTTGTTAGTTTTTCAATTCTTTTTTTTTTTACTCTTTCTTTTATCACGAAGTCTCAAAGTCTTTTTAACAGTTTTCATTGTTTTGTTGTTGTTATTTATTTATTTAATTTACTTAAAATCCTTTTCTTAAATAAAAGTAACAGTTTTATTATTCTTTTAACCTTAACTTTTTCTTTCTATTTATACTAACTTCTTTATACCATTAAAGGATGGATTATTATACAATCAATTAACTCATAAACCATAAATATTAGGATCTTTTATCTAACTTGTAAATATTAAATTAGATCATTTACGTGCGATACTTTTTTTCATATCTAGGATAATCACTCTCGTACGCTCGGGTTTTCCCAATCTTTTACCCGTGCGTTATTTCACAAGAAATCTCCAAACGCAACCAATGTGAGCATACTCGACCCTTTTTACGCTTTAAAGCATTTTTGGGTGCAACATGTATCAACTAACAAAATCCACTTTATACAATCAAATATATTCGACCACTCAATCCATCGAACACGTTATTTGTTATGCTTAGGTTGTTTATGCGTGTTAGTTCCAACTTGCATATCCATGCTAATTGTTATGCTTAGGTTGTTTATGCATGTTAGTTTCAACTTGTATATCCATGCTATTTGTTACGCTTAGGTTGTTCATGTATGCTAGATTCGACTTGAATGTAAATTGCCACATTGGATTGAGATAAACTTTTATACTTATGCTTATATTCAAACTTGTATGCTCGCCAGTACTTTTTATATTGATCTATGCTTTTAATACATGTTGCAGGATTTGATGATACAAGGATTCTAGTAGGATTGCCTAGAAATGCATTTAAACTTTAATACTTGTTGTATTGTAATTTATTTCCAAACACAATGTAATTTGTTTCCAATTTTTGTATGAGACCATTAATCAATGAAATGGAACTTAATTACTTGAATACTTGTTGTATTTTATTTATTTCAAACTTGTGGTATTTCTAGTTCAAACAATGTAAAAATCAATTATTAAATATTTGTCACAAATAGTGTGTGACAACCCTCACTAAACCAGGTATCCGTACGACTTAATTAATAATTAATTACTGCTTAATTACTGTGCTTACTTGAACTTGTGAATAAACTGCTACTTGAATGCTGATACATGTACTTACTTGCATCATACTTTACTTGCTGTCACTCCATGTTTTGCTTACAGCACCTTTGTGACAACCTTGATGCACTAAAAGCACAGTAGCACAATGAACGGATAACCTATTAAACGTGCTGTCATAACCAGCACCAGGCAGGTACTGCCTCTAAGGCCTGTAAGAGCCTGAGATAGTTTGCTACACTAGTGGTGTGTGTAGGGATATAAGGGTTGTAGAACTACGTCACTAGGAATGAGATTACAGTGACCGGGTGTGCCTAAAACGTACTTTAAGTACAAAAATTCAGCACTTTAATTAAAATTCAGCATCTAGCCACCTAATAAAGTGCCAAAACATGAGAAAAATGTTACTAGACACTTTCCAAAGTGTCGGGAATAAGTTGTGTCACTAAAAATAATAACAACGATACTTTAAAGCTTTGTTAAGCACTTTAACGGATCTCTATCCAACCGAACAACCGGACTTTACCCGGAACATAAAAATATTGCCCTATACATTGTTTTTCTTTTTCTGAACCAGTTAGGGTCCCCGAATACCCTAACACCCGCTGTAATGCATAACACATTAGTAACCGGGTTAATCCCTAAACTAACTTAACTTAACTTAACTAATGTCCTAACTACATGGTTGAGATTGAACCGAATACCCCCCCCCCCAAACCGAGTTCGGTCACCATATGTGACCCCCCTTGTCCTTTATTTGATTATAATAATCAACTATGTCTAATATCTTGGTGACATAGTAACCCTTGGACAATTAACATGAGAAATGTCTATAAGAACAAGCATTGATCCACCATAACCTTAACCACTTAACTAAACAACACTCCTCTCTCTCCCTCTCTTTGGCTCTCGGCCGAACACACACACCCACACCCATCCATTTTCGAGCTTTGATCTTGCCATTTCAAGCATCTACAAGGGTTAAGGATCTCATACAAAGGAGCTCGGTGC
This sequence comes from Helianthus tuberosus, assembly GCA_030545235.1. NCBI lineage: Eukaryota > Viridiplantae > Streptophyta > Magnoliopsida > Asterales > Asteraceae > Helianthus > Helianthus tuberosus. The sequence goes on along the minus strand of CM060371.1, from coordinate 103,647,118 downwards.
ATTCGGAACGCGAAGGACCTCACCCTATTGCTTTTATCCACGCATTTTTCGACTAGATTCTTCCCTAGCCTCGAGCTAGTAGTAAGTTGCTTGAAACACACTCTCGACCTATTTTAAAGTGGTTAAAATAATATATGACGGTTAAAACTCGTGAACTTACAAGATGATATGTAAAAGTCTACTACAATGTTAAAAATGTTGGTTAATAACACAAGGGTTGTGTAAATCTAGTAAGATTTGTTTTGTGTGATTATTTAGTGCCGATCTATGATGTGGTAGCTCGGATCATCGTCTAACCCGGAGTGGTCATGATCATGGATCATGACATAGAGTGGTTTAAGTATGAAAAGGGTTAAATGATGAAACTCTACTACACACTAAACATGAACTTGTGTAAAATCGATTTTACTTATGAAATAGTGTTCAAAACTAGTAGATCTACGGATCTACAAGCGGTATTTTCAAAGGACCAAGTGTCAAAGAAATCATATTTTCTAAAACCGGATCTTACACAAACAAGAATGATTTTTAAACACACAAGTGTGTAGACACTTGTGTAACACTAAATTTCGACAAAGAATTAGTTTTGTCAAATTTTACAAGAAGTTGTAAGGATGGAATTTCGTTAAAAACGAGACTTTTACGAAACAGGATTGATTTATACAAAGGATCCACTAAAAGTAATGGGATTTACTTCATATTTTTGGATAAACTTCAACTTCATGAAATTTTTGCGATTTATATATATTTTGACTAGTTGATGCTTTGGATATTGTTTTGGTTGAATGAGAAAATTGTTTATTTGAATCTTAAAGAAAATGATACGCTTGAAAGCGTAGCCACCTCCAGTTACAGGGGAAACTCTGGCGAAATTTTTCTAAAAACCTAACACTTGGGAATATTTTCACTACAAGTGTTGTAAATCTATTTTTGACTTGTTTTCAAAACGTAAGTTTCGCCACGACTTTATTTACAAAATATTGGAGGTGGGATTTTCACAAAATAAAACCTGAAATATATATTTAGAATATATGTTCTCATAACAACACTTGTGAATTTCTATGATTATTTTGTGAACTATACAAATATTATTTTTAGGGTAAAAATAATATTACCGAATGATAATGATTCCAAAATGATACAAACGCCTTCACAATAATTACTAAGTTACGACGGTATAATTATTACCACCCGATCTTTAAAACGTAACTTACGCATTTTAAGAAAATATTTATGAGCGCGTATTTTTGTCAAAGTATTATTTTGGGAGAATCACATGTATTAAAATATAATATTTTTGGGAAGAATATTTATATTTTGAAGTAAGAAATAAATATATTAAGTGAGACTTAATAATATATTTTGAATTTTACGAACGCACATGTATTAAATCCCCCATCCTTGGGAAGGAGAATAATTACCAAGTATTTACAAAAATATAAACACGAAATAGTTGTCTAACTATTTCCCAAAAACTTAAACCTTAAGCTAAGGCACGGCCATCCGTCTAATAGAGTTAGTACGTGTAGGTCGTCGCACAACTGCTTGATCAGGAGATATACTTGGTAGAGACGCACCACTGTGAGTTCATGTCCCCCTTTTCTCTTAACTGTTTTCAGTTTTTCTAAACTGCGGGGGTGAAATACATGTTACTATGATTACGAGTACTTTATACATGGTATGGTTAGCGTAAGGAGGTTTACTACTTAAGATCATGTGAGTGGGTAGGCGGAAACTTGAGGCCATTAATCCTCAAGGTAGGATCGAGGGACAGGAGCGGTAGATCTATCTGGGTGTAGCGAGCCCAGCCCCAGGCCCAAACAGAACGGACCTCGGGGTGACTTTGTGCCCAATGCATAAATCCGCTAGGTTTGAGTCTTCCTACTTGCACTTCACACATATCAATGGCCTTGCAAACCATTGGTGATCTCTTTTTCCTTATTTGCTACATACCATGGTTTTTATACATATAAAGGTTTATTTACTCACTTACACATGAACTCGCTCAACATTATTGTTGATTTTTCAACTTACATGTATTTCAGGGAATTAAAGATCTGGCGCGGTATGTTATGTTTTCCCGCTGCGTATGGGTTCCGAGGTCATCCAGGTTTAGGGGATGTGACTTTTACCTGGACGAGTCACAGTCCTTAAACTGCGTCTTAATCATGTTAATGTTTATGTTTTTCAAAACAATACTTTACGTTATGATGGTGTAGTTCCAAGACAATGTTATGTTACTTTGGTTTTAAAACTTATTTTAATGGATGATCTTGCATGGTTTTTATTTCATATAGCTTGTTATGATTAAGCTATGGTATTAAGAAGTCACACCAAAATAACCACGCTTCCGCAAAGCCAGGGTGTGACAGCTTGGTATCACAGCTCTGATCATAGCGAACTAGGATTCCTTCTCGAGTCTAGACTATGATCACTAGGGCTCTCACGAAAACATTTTTACACCGCATACCACTTAAGTCCAGATCCAAAACTTTTTACAAACAAATGTTGAGCACATTTATTTATTATTTTTAGGCTCAGTCTGGGAGGTTAAGGCTCGGTCTGGGAGGCTGAGGTAGTTGGCTAGTGGGACTAGGAAGAGCAGTCTGGGAGGCTGGGAGGCTAGTGGGACTAGGAAGAGCAGTCTGGGAGGCTGGGAGGCTAGTGGGACTAGGAGAATTATTTGATTGCTTACTTGGTGACTAATGTGCTTATCTGATTATATGATTGATTATTTGTACATATTTGTGTTTGTGTTACAGACACCATGGACTCGTCCGGCACAGGTGATTCGGACACCACGGACCCTAGACCCATAGTATCAGATGACTTAGAGTCTTCAGAGCATGAGGTCCACACATCAGATGTTACCAGCACAGACGAGGACAACTTTCAGCCCTTTGCGCTACCCGACGCTGTCGATGAGCCCGCTGATGGCCCTTTTGCTGGGTACCTACCACTCGTGGAGATCCCTACTCCCATACCTTTGGCCGTTTATCCTACTTACGATATGCTCCTCGACGCCGACGTTACGACAACGTCGATCTGTTTGATGATGAGCCCTTGGAGGACGATGTTGTGGGCGAGGCCCTTCTAGCTGACGGTGGTCTTTTGTTACTCGCAGATGCTCCAGCTGAGGAGTCACCTGCACACTCACCCGCTCCAGACTCCTTCGAGTCTGTGGCCTCCGCACCGTCACACACTCGGAGCGCACAGCACTATTCACACGGTTCAGATACTGACAGGGCATCATCTGCTGTCTCTGCTCCTAGATTTGCTTTCGATCACGACCTCGATGAGGATTCAGACCCTGTTTTCCCCCCTGGATTTGACCCGGACCAGGAGATAGAGTACATCCACTTGGATCAGCCTAAGGTTGACCCAGTAGACCCAGTTGACCCTGCATTCGCTGATCATGCAGATTTTGATGTGGAGTTCGTCGACCCCGAGCCTGCTATGGCCCTTGAGCCAGTAGCTGCTCCTGACCCAGTGTTTGAGCATGACCCTGTTCATGTTGGCATGCCCATTGATCCTGTGATTGCTGACCTACCCATTAATGATCACCCTACTGATGCACCACTACTGGAGGGTGACCATGTTATTGCTGCTGATCATGTTGATCCCCCACTTATCGCTGATATACCTGCTGACCCTCTTGTTGCACCTCACCTTGACCTTATGCCTGTACAGTTTGATCAAGCACTTTTTGAGGCACAGATTGACCCACGAGATGAGCACACCCAGCATGGGTGGATTCCTGCGGATGATGAGCTTCCACCTATTCCTCCTCATACCACCGATGCACGTCACGTTGATTTCTCTTTTTCATGTGCACAGTACACACCTCCAGCTCGACCTGGAGAGGGTTCCTCGGCTCATCCTTTTGGACATGTGCCGACATCTATTCCAGTTATGCCACAGTCTTCATCTGCTATTCCCCCTGTACCACCATTCTTTGTGCCACCTTTTGATCCAGCCAGCGAGCCGTTTCTCTGGACACCACCATCTGTTATGCCACTGACCGACCCCTACCATCCTTTCCATATGGGGTATTCTATTGAGGACGTTCTGAGGTCGTTTGTTGTCTAGCAGGAGGCACTCACACGGCGCATTCAGGAGCTTGAGAGAGCTCAGCCACCGCCGTGCCAGTGTCAGGGTCAGACCCACCCTGCTTCTTCGCAGCACCCTCGACCATTGTTACCTGACTATGCTGCACGCCTTTTGGCACTTGAGTAGCAGGTTGCTTCTTGGTTTCGTACCCATAGAGCCATGGAGGAGGACTGGCTCCATTTGCGTCGTTTGTTCTACACCCATTTTCCCCCTCCTCCACCGCCATCAGTGTAGAGCTCTTCAGTACCGTACGGGTGGACGCTGGTGAGAAGACGGCGATTGTTTTGACTGCACAGCAATTTTTGGAGACTACATTTTGATTCTGACTTTTGTGACATGTATATGGATGTATTGACACTGATTTGATATTCTTTTGGACTGGGGTGATGTAGCCCTTAGTCGTTGATGATGTATGACACTATTATGTACCTGTACACTTACTATGTGGTCTCGATATATGGCAATCGCAGTATTCTCATCATATGTGATGTTCTGATTGATTATTTATGTTTTATGACATGGGATGTTGTGTGATTGATATGAGTATAACATGAGATGTTATGTACTATTACTATCATTATATACGTACGCTTTATTATGGTCTGACCGACGTGACCCCATCTTTTAGAAGATGTCGCCGAGACGTCAAACGCCGATGCCTACCAATGAGGCAGAACTCCAACAAGTCATCGCTGGTGCCATCGCGCAATACGCCGCCTCGCAAGGAGGACCCAGCGGAAGCAGCTCAAACATCAATGGCAACAACAATCCACCTCATGGTAATACTAAGTCATTAAGACATACCATGATCTAATTGGATATCTCTAGCAAGGATGCTAATGCCATTCATATGTTGTAACGTATGTGCAGGGTGCACCTACAAGCAGTTTCTAGACTGCAAGCCGGTCAACTTTGATGGCACCGGAGGTGCTGTCGCTTTTGTTCGTTGGGCCGAGAAGACTGAATCTGTTCTCCGCATGAGCAAATGTGCACCAGACCAGCAAGTCACCTACATTTCTAGGCTATTTTTGGATGGAGCCCTATCTTGGTGGAATTGGAAATCGCTCACAAGGAAACAATGGAGGTAATGGGAATCGAGGCAACAATGTGAATCAAGCGGGCACTGTGAATCATAACCAAAGGAATAACCAAGCTGGAAATGGAGGTGGAAACGAGCAAAGACCTGGATGCTTTAACTGTGGTGATATCGGGTACTTTAAGAGGAACTGCCCAGAGTTGAACCAAGCCCGTGGAAGAGTGTTCAATATCGAAGCGAGGGAAGCGCGCCAGGATCCCAATGTCGTTACTGGTACGTTCCCTGTAAACCAACGCTATGCATCCGTTTTATTTGATGCTGGTGCCGACTATAGATCGTATCGTTAGAATTTAAGAATATGCTTGGTTTAGCCGCTAGTAAGTTAGATATTCCCTACTCAATCGAATTGGCTAATGGAAAGTTAGTAGAAGCCAATGAAGTGATCAGAGGTTGTGCAATCGAGTTGGGAGAACGTGAGTTTACCTTGGATCTACTACCAGTCCAGCTAAGGAGCTTTGACGTGGTAGTAGGAATGGATTGGTTATCAAGCAACAAGGCAGAAATTGTTTGTCACGAAAAGGTCATTCGTATCCCGATCGAAGATGGTGAAACAATTGTGGTACATGGCGAAAAGCGTGATACGCCTTTAAGAATCATCAGCTACCTGAAAGCGCGAAAGTGTTTACAGAACGGATGTGCTGCCTTCCTGGCACACATTGTAGACAAGAAAGCTGCAGAACCGAAGATCGAAGACATCCCTGTCGTGAGGGAGTATCCGGAAGTCTTCCCGGAGGACTTGCCTGGACTGCCACCTCAGAGGCAAGTGGAGTTTCACATCGATTTAGTCCCAGGCACCGCGCCTGTGGCTAAGGCACCTTATAGACTTGCCCCGTCTGAGATGCAAGAATTGTCGACACAACTTCAAGAGTTGTTAGACAATGGATTTATCCGACCAAGCTTCTCGCCTTGGGGAGCTCCGGTCCTGTTCGTCAAAAAGAAGGACGGTAGTTTTCGAATGTGCATCGACTACCGGGAGCTGAACAAGCTGACGATCAAGAATAGATATCCTCTGCCAAGAATCGATGATCTGTTTGACCAACTGCAAGGTTCAAGCTTTTACTCAAAGATCGATTTGCGATCTGGATACCATCAGTTAAGGATACAAGAGGAGAGTATCCCGAAGACAGCCTTCAGAACTCGTTATGGACACTACGAGTTCCTTGTTATGCCGTTTGGGTTGACAAATGCACCTCAGTCTTTATGGATTTGATGAATAGAGTTTACAAGCCGTACTTGGACAAGTTCGTGATTGTGTTTATCGACGACATCTTGATTTATTCAAGGACAAAGGCTGAGCACGAACAGCATCTAAGAGCTATTTTGGAGCTGCTGAAGAAAGAACAGATGTATGCCAAATTCTCTAAGTGTGAATTTTGGCTACGTGAAGTCCAATTTCTTGGACATGTGGTAAATGGAGATGGAATCCATGTGGATCCAACCAAGATCGAAGCGATCAAGAGTTGGGAAACGCCGAAGACGCCAACCGAGATTCGACAATTCTTGGGTTTGGCTGGCTACTATCGAAGGTTCATTGAGGAATTTTCAAAGATCGCTCAACCATTGACGCTCCTCACCCAGAAAGATAAGAAGTTTGATTGGGGAATCAAACAGGAAGAAGCGTTTCAGCTGTTGAAGGATAAGCTCTGCAATGCGCCAATTCTAGCACTACCGGAAGGTACTGACGATTTCGTGGTATATTATGACGCCTCGCGTCAAGGATTGGGTTTCGTGTTGATGCAACGCCAGAAGGTTATTGCTTACGCATCACGTCAGTTGAAGGTACATGAGAAGAACTATACCACGCACGATTTGGAGCTAGGTGCAGTGATATTTGCTTTAAAGATCTGGAGACACTACCTATATGGTACGAAATGTACAATTTTTACGGATCATAAGAGCCTACAACACATATTCAACCAGAAGGAGTTGAATATGAGACAAAGACGATGGGTTGAGTTGTTAAATGATTACGATTGCGAGATAAAGTATCACCCAGGGAAGGCGAATGTGGTTGCCGATGCCCTAAGTCGAAAAGAGAGGATCAAGCCCATAAGGGTTAGGGCTTTAGAAATGATTATCCAAACCGATCTTTCCTTGCGCATTCGTGCCGCGCAGAAAGAAGCTCTTAAGGAAAGAAATCTGGAAGAAGAATATCCCCGTGGGATGGAGAAGCTATTGGTGCCAAACGAGGAAGGAACGTTATGTTTTGAGAAAAGGATTTAGGTTCCTCTGTTTGGTGGTTTAAGGAAAGTTGTTTTTGATGAAGCTCACAAATCGCGATACTCTATCCATCCAGGAGCGGATAAGATGTACCAAGATCTCAAGGATTACTATTGGTGGCCTAGGATGAAGGGTGATGTTGCTGTTTATGTGAGAAAGTGTCTAACGTGCGCTAAGGTAAAAGTGGAATACTAGAAGCCTTCAGGACTTCTGCAACAACCTGAGATTCCCAAGTGGAAATGGGAACAAATCTCTATGGATTTTATTACAAGGTTGCCAAGAACGCCAAGAGGTCATGACACTATTTGGGTAATAGTGGACCGATTAACGAAGTCAGCGCACTTTCTGCCAATCAAAGAGAAGGATAACACCAGCAAACTGGCAGAAATATACATGCGAGAGATCGTCGCACGTCATGGAGTGCCTCTCTCGATCATCTCTGATAGAGATGGACGTTTCATATCAAGGATTTGGAAATCCTTCCAAGAAGCTTTTGGCTCACAATTAAATCTGAGCACTGCGTTTCATCCGCAAACTGATGGGCAAAGCGAGCGAACTATTCAGACCTTGGAAGATATGCTGAGAGCATGTGTTATTGATTTGGGCGGTAGCTGGGATAAGCATTTGCCACTGGTCGAATTTTCATACAACAACAGCTACCACACCAGTATTGGAGCCGCGCCATTTGAAGCTCTTTACGGACGCAAGTGTCGATCACCCCTATGCTGGGCTGCCGCAGGTGATAGGCAGCTTGTTGGTCCCGAAATCGTCCAAGAGACGACAGACAAGATTGCGCAGATTCAAAAACGCATCGAAGCAGCTCGCGATAGACAGAAAGCCTATGCAGATCCAAACCGGAAACATTTGGAATTCCAAGTTGGAGATATGGTTTTATTGAAAGTTTCACCCTGGAAGGGTGTGGCACGTTTCGGAAAGCGTGGGAAGTTGAATCCGCGTTACATTGGCCCTTTCAGAATCCTGCAAAGGATTGGGCTAGTAGCATACAAGCTGGACTTACCTGCTGAACTGAATGGAGTTCACGATACATTTCATGTATCCAACCTGAAGAAAAGTCCAACTCAAGATACCGTAGTCATTCCCACCGACGAGATTCATGTTGACGACACGCTCCATTTCGTTGAAGAACCTGTTGAGGTTACGGATTGGAAAGTAAACAAGTCCCGCCGGAGCAGTGTCAAGCTCGTCAAGGTTCGTTGGAATGCCAGACATGGTCCTGAATACACCTGGGAGCGTGAGGACCGGATGAAAGAGAAATACCCCCACTTATTTCCTAAGAACCCTGCATCTAGAAGCAGAACTTAAAATTTCGGGACGAAATTTTTCTAACGGGGGGAGAATGTGACAACCCTCACTAAACCAGGTATCCGTACGACTTAATTAATAATTAATTACTGCTTAATTACTGTGCTTACTTGAACTTGTGAATAAACTACTACTTGAATGCTGATACCTGTACTTACTTGCATCATACTTTACATGCTGTCACTCCATGTTTTGCTTACAGCACCTTTGTGACAACCTTGATGCACCAAAAGCACAGTAGCACAATGAACGGATAACCTATTAAACGTGCTGTCATAACCAGCACCAGGCAGGTACTGCCTCTAAGGCCTGTAAGAGCCTGAGATAGTTTGCTACACTAGTGGTGAGTGTAGGGATATAAGGGTTGTAGAACTACGTCACTAGGAATGAGATGACAGTGACCGGGTGTGCCTAAAACGTACTTTAAGTACAAAAATTCAGCACTTTATTTAAAATTCAGCATCTAGCCACCTAATAAAGTGCCAAAACATGAGAAAAATGTTACTAGACACTTTCCAAAGTGTCGGGAATAAGTTGTGTCACTAAAAATAATAACAACGACACTTTAAAGCTTTGTTAAGCAATTTAATGGATCTCTATCCAACCGAACAACCGGACTTTACCCGGAACATAAAAATATTGCCCTATACATTGTTTTTCTTTTTCTGAACCAGTTAGGGTCCCCGAATACCCTAACACCCGCTGTAATGCATAACACATTAGTAACCGGGTTAATCCCTAAACTAACTTAACTTAACTAATGTCCTAACTACATGGTTGAGATTGAACCGCCTACCCCCCCCCCCCCCCAAACCGAGTTCGGTCACCATATGTGGCCCCCCTTGTCCTTTATTTGATTATAATAATCAACTATGTCTAATATCGTGGTGACATAGTAACCCTTGGACAATGTCTATAAGAACAAGCATTGATCCACCATAACCTTAACCACTTAACTAAACAACACTCCTCTCTCTCCCTCTCTTTGGCTCTCGGCCGAACACACACACCCACACCCATCCATTTTCGAGCTTTGATCTTGCCATTTCAAGCATCTACAAGGGTTAAGGATCTTATACAAAGGAGCTCGGTGCATTCGGAACGCGAAGGACCTCACCCTATTGCTTTTATCCACGCATTTTTCGACTAGATTCTTCCCTAGCCTCGAGCTAGTAGTAAGTTGCTTGAAACACACTCTCGACCTATTTTAAAGTGGTTAAAATAATATATGACGGTTAAAACTCGTGAACTTACAAGATGATATGTAAAAGTCTACTACAATGTTAAAAATGTTGGTTAATAACACAAGGGTTGTGTAAATCTTGTAAGATTTGTTTTGTGTGATTATTTAGTGCCGATCTATGATGTGGTAGCTCGGATCATCGTCTAACCCGGAGTGGTCATGATCATGGATCATGACATAGAGTGGTTTAAGTATGAAAAGGGCTAAACGATGAAACTCTACTACACACTAAACATGAACTTGTGTAAAATCGATTTTACTTATGAAATAGTGTTCAAAACTAGTAGATCTACGGATCTACAAGCGGTATTTTCAAAGGACCAAGTGTCAAAGAAATCATATTTTCTAAAACCGGATCTTACACAAACAAGAATGATTTTTAAACACACAAGTGTGTAGACACTTGTGTAACACTAAATTTCGACAAAGAATTAGTTTTGTCAAATTTTACAAGAAGTTGTAAGGATGGAATTTCGTTAAAAACGAGACTTTTACGAAACCGGATTGATTTATACAAAGGATCCACTAAAAGTAATGGGATTTACTTCATATTTTTGGATAAACTTCAAGTTCATGAAATTTTTGTGATTTATATATATTTTGACTAGTTGATGCTTTGGATATTGTTTTGGTTGAATGAGAAAATTGTTGATTTGAATCTTAAAAGAAAATGATACGCTTGAAAGCGTGGCCACCTCCAGTTACAGGGGAAACTCTGGCGAAATTTTTCTAAAAACCTAACACTTGGGAATATTTTCACTACAAGTGTTGTAAATCTATTTTTGACTTGTTTTCAAAACGTAAGTTTCGCCACGACTTTATTTACAAAATATCGGAGGTGGGATTTTCACAAAATAAAACCTGAAATATATATATTTAGAATATATGTTCTCATAACAACACTTGTGAATTTCTATGATTATTTTGTGAACTATACAAATATTATTTTTAGGGTAAAAATAATATTACCGAATGATAATGATTCCAAAATGATACAAACGCCTTCACAATAATTACTAAGTTACGACGGTATAATTATTACCACCCGATCTTTAAAACGTAACTTACGCATTTTAAGAAAATATTTATGAGCGCGTATTTTTGTCAAAGTATTATTTTGGGAGAATCACATGTATTAAAATATAATATTTTTGGGAAGAATATTTATATTTTGAAGTAAGAAATAAAATATATTAAGTGAGACTTAATAATATATTTCGAATTTTACGAACGCACATGTATTAAATCCCCCATCCTTGGGAAGGAGAATAATTACCAAGTATTTACAAAAATATAAACACGAAATAGTTGTCTAACTATTTCCCAAAAACTTAAACCTTAAGCTAAGGCACGGCCATCCGTCTAATAGAGTTAGTACGTGTAGGTCGTCGCACAGCTGCTTGATCAGGAGATATACTTGGTAGAGACGCACCACTGTGAGTTCATGTCCCCCTTTTCTCTTAACTGTTTTCAGTTTTTCTAAACTGCGGGGGTGAAATACATGTTACTATGATTACGAGTACTTTATACATGGTATGGTTAGCGTAAGGAGGTTTACTACTTAAGATCATGTGAGTGGGTAGGCGGAAACTTGAGGCCATTAATCCTCAAGGTAGGACCGAGGGACAGGAGCGGTAGATCTATCTGGGTGTAGCGAGCCCAGCCCCAGGCCCAAACAGAACGGACCTCGGGGTGACTTTGTGCCCAACGCATAAATCCGCTAGGTTTGAGTCTTCCTACTTGCACTTCACACATATCAATGGCCTTGCAAACCATTGGTGATCTCTTTTTCCTTATTTGCTACATACCATGGTTTTTATACATATAAAGGTTTATTTACTCACTTACACATGAACTCGCTCAACATTATTGTTGATTTTTCAACTTACATGTATTTCAGGGAATTAAAGATCTGGCGCGGTATGTTATGTTTTCCCGCTGCGTATGGGTTCCGAGGTCATCCAGGTTTAGGGGATGTGACTTTTACCTGGACGAGTCACAGTCCTTAAACTGCGTCTTAATCATGTTAATGTTTATGTTTTTCAAAACAATACTTTACGTTATGATGGTGTAGTTCCAAGACAATGTTATGTTACTTTGGTTTTAAAACTTATTTTAATGGATGATCTTGCATGGTTTTTATTTCATATAGCTTGTTATGATTAAGCTATGGTATTAAGAAGTCACACCAAAATAACCACGCTTCCGCAAAGCCAGGGTGTGACATAGTGTTATGAAGTCTCTTGCAATCTAGTTTCGTCTCATCCCGATGTTTCCGCCATCGGTTGGGGTGTGACACCACCGGATAGTAAAAATCCTCGATTTTTACTATCACATCCGAGACAATTCTACGGGGTAGTTTGGGTGTCAAATCGGCTAACACCACGGTGGTGTATGACGATTGAAGTGGACCAAACTCGTATTGGTCATATAAACTACCCGGTAGAATGCTCACACTAGCACCAAGATCTAAAAGTGTCCGGTTGATTTTAAAATTGCCTACTTGAATTGAAATGATAGGCGCACCCGGATCTTGGAGCTTAGGTGGAAGTGCACCCGAAAGAATCGAACTCACATTTTCGGTTAAATCTATTTTTTTAGGAATTTTATGAGTTCGTTTCTGGGTACACAATTCTTTGAAGTACTTAGCATATGACGGTACTTACTTGATTGCATCCAAAAGAGGTAAATTAATTTTTACTTGTTTGAAAATTTCCAACAACTCTTCTTGTTGTGGACCTCTTTTGTTTACAACCTTCTTCACGGGTCCCTTTAATGCTTTGGGATACGGGGTGGTATTAACCTCCACACCCGTTTCCTTAACCTTGGGGACGGGGATGGTCACAACAGGTGTGTTATTATTACGTTTTAAATCATTTTTGTTTTGACCCGTTTGACCATCCTCACACTCTTCCTCACTAGCATCTTCCACCACCCTTTCAACAAACTGGGGTGATGGTGTTTTGACACCGTTATCTACAACTCGACCACTACGTAAAGTTATTTTATTAATTGGTACCTCACGTGTGTTCTTCGTGCTTGACCCTTGATGCTTAGGGTTCAACGTGGTGTCACTTGGAAGCTTTCCCATGCTCCCTCTTATTTGTGCCATCTCCTCCGCGAGTTGGCCCACTTGCTTTGACAGTGCTTCATGCGATTTGTCCCGAATCTCATTCTCTTTCTTGGACTCTTGCATCATCGAAAGCATCGCATCCATCTTTGCATTCAAATCATTACCACCCCCTTGGTTGTTTGACCCACTTCCATTACCGCCTTGGTTGTTGTAATTCCTTTGATACCCGCCTTGATAAGTATTATCTCGACCTTGGTACCGTTAGTTGTAATTACGTTGGTAACCCCCTTGATTACCACCTTGACGATTTTGATATGATGACCCGCTTTGGTTACCCGGTTGAAAATTTGGGTTCATTTGATTCGCGGCATTCCCATATCGGAAGTTGGGATGGTTTCTCAATCCGGGATGATAAGTGTTCGAATTCATATCATTGTTCTTTCTATCACCGAACACTTGATTTACCTCTTCGCTGTAGTCACCCGGTCCCGTTTGACATTGATCGGTCCGATGACCAACCTCCCCACAATCTTCACACACCGCAAACTATACCGCATTCACCTCCTTCTTCTTCATGCGAGCTATCTCCCGTTCTAAAGTAGAAATCCGATCCTTAGAGTCAAGATCGGGAAGTGACCGGGATACGGGATGTTTTTTAGCTCTATCGGCCGACTTTTTTGCCTTTGACCGCTTGCTCATCCTCTCAAGAAATTCCTAATCATCATCTTTTTGGTTACTTAATAAAGTTCCATTTCTCGTTGACTCAAGGCGATTCCATGTCTCGTCATCCAATCCTCTCACAAAGCATTTAATCAACTCCCACTTTTCATTTTGATTATGTGGGCACTTTCGAATCAATTCCTTGTACCTTGTGAAAGCTTCATGCAATGGTTCACTTGAGAGTTGGCGGAAAGACCTAATTTCATCTCTAGCATCATCGGTCTTTGCCATCGAGTAATACTCGTCAAGGAAGACTTGTTTCATCTCGCCCCATGTCCGAATACTATTTGCTGGAAGTGTAAGAAACCATTGTTTCGCCTTATCTTTTAGCGAAAACTGAAATAACCGAAGCTTGACCTCTTCCAATGCAAAATCATGCCCCCCAATAGTGCTACATATGGCCAAAAACTCCGCCAAATGAGTGTATGGTTCATCATTAGACCTCCCATTAAAGTGGGAAGTATATTGATGTAGTGGGGCTTGCAATCGAACATCCTCCTTTCACAAACTATCGGAGAGTCATTGTCGGTGACCACCGGCCTAAAACGGTCATTTACTCCCCGTGGAGGTTTTTGACGACGATATGGACCGTTAACTTCTTGATCCACCGGCCTTCGATTATCCCTTCTATCACCTCCCCTATTACCTCTTCAGTTTCCACCTTGATTACCTCGTTGATTACCTCTTCCCACGAAACGAGGAATCCGGTTAGGGTTAACATGGTTGTTGTTATTGTTGTTGTAGAACCCATCATTCCGGTTCCTTTGATTGTTGTTTCGTGGTCGATGGTTGTTTCCGTAACCGTCATTTCTCACATTCCCATACCCGTAGTTATCGTTCCCCACAAAATTTGCATTTTGGTAGCCAAACTCATCATCTTCAAAACCTCTATCATTGTAGATGTTGTCCCTATTCACATAACCCCATTCGTCATCATCTACCCGTTCATTATAATTACTCCCATCATCCGAGTATTCTGAGTGAATAGTCACATGCTCCGGCGATTGGTATCCGAGAACACTAAACGGCTCATCATCGGGGATAGCATTTCTCAAATCATCAATATTAAAGAACGGGTCTTCGTTCGCGGGATTGCCACGATCTTGATTGCCTCTACGGTCTGAATTAACGTTCCGGTCATCAAGGTTGTTGGGTATGGAGTTATGTCGGTGAAGGTTTTGTTGTTGGGGTGTTCTTTGGGTGTTGTTGGGAATTTGGTTTCGGAACGGTGGTGTGGGGGGTCTAGAGTTGTTAGTACCACCCGGTTGCTCTTGAGGTATAGGTTGGACATTTTGGGCGGGATTGAAGTTTCCCCGAGTTTGGAATTGGTTTTGATTAAGGTTTGGGTAATTGAGGTTTTGGTTGGAATTTTGGTTTGCCATTGAATCGGTTTCAATGGATGGTGTAAATTGTGGTGTTTGTGTCACACCCTGGCTTTGCGGAAGCGTGGTTAATTTGGTGTGACTTCTTAATACCATAGCTTAACCATAACAAAGCTATATGAAATAAAACCATGCAAGATCATCTATAGATTTAAGTTTTAAAAACTGAAGTAACATAACATTGTCTTAGGGACTTACAACTTCATAACATAAAACATTGTTTTGAAAGACATAAATATCAACATGAATAAAATGCAGTTTAAGATTTGTGACTCGTCCAGGAAAAAGTCACATTTCCTAAACCCGGATGACCTCGTAACTAGTGCAGCGGGAAAACGTGTCATACCGCGCCAGATCCTTTAATTCCCTGAAATACATGTAAGTTGAAAAATCAACAATAATGTTGAGCGAGTTCATGTGTAAGTGAGTAAATAAACCATTGTATATATATAAAAATCCTGGTATGTAGCAAATAAGGAAAAAGAGATCACCAATGGTTTGCAAGGCCATCGATATGTGTGAAGTGCAAGTAGGAAGACTCAAACCTAGCGATTTTGCGTTGGGCACAAAGTCACTCCAAGGTCCGTTATGCTGGACCTGGAGTTGGGCTCACTACACCCAGATAGATCTACCGCTTACGTCCCTCGGTCCTACAATGAGGATTAATGGCCTCCAGTTCCCGCCTACCCACTCACATGATCTAAGTAGTAAACCTCCTTACGCTAACCATACCATGTATAAAGTACTCATAATCATAGTAACATGTATTTCACCCCCGCAGTTTAGAAAACTGAAAACAGTTAAGAGAAAAGGGGGACATGAACTCACAGTGGTGCGTCTCTACCAAGTATGCCTCCAAATCAATCAGTTGTGTGACGACCTACACGTACTAATTCTATTAGATGGATGGTCGTGCCTTAGCTTTATGGTTTAAGTTTTTGGGAAATAGTTAGGCAACTATTTCGTGTTCACATTCTGTATATACTTGGTAGTCATTTTCCTTCCCAAGGATGGGGGATTTAATACATGCGTGTTCGTATACTTTTGAAATATATTATTAAGTCTCACTTAAGATATATTTTATTTCTAACTCCAAAATATAAATATTCTTCCCAAAAATATTATATTTTAATACATGTGATTCTCCCAAAATAATACTTAGAAATATTATTTTTTTTATTCTAAAAATAATATTTACGTAGTTCACAAAATAATCATAAACACTTATACAAGTGATGTTGTGAAAAATATATACTAAATATATATATGTATCACGTTTTATTTTGTGAAATCCCACCTCCGGTATTTTGTAAATAAATCGTGGCGAAATCTATAATTTGAAAACAAGTCAACAAGTATCTCTAACACTTATAGTGAAAATAATTCTAAGTGTTAGGTTTTTAGAAAAATTTCGCCAAAGTTTCCTCTGTAACTAGAGGTGGCCACGCTTTTAAGCGTATCATTTTCTTTTATAAATCAAACCAACAATTTTCTCAATCATCAATAAGCATTATTCAAACCATCAAACTAGTCAAAATAGATGTAAATCGCAAAAATACATGAACTTGTGGTTTTTCCAAAATATGTAGTATCTTTCCATCATTTTTAGTGGATCTTTATATAAAACAATCCGATTCTGTAAAAACCTCGTTTTTAGGGAAGTTCCGTCTTTACAACTTCTCGTCATCTTTTTCAAAAATAGTTATTTTGTCGAAACCTTGTGTTACACAAGGGTTTACACACTTGTGTGTTCTAAAAACCATTCGTGTTGGTGTAAGATCCGCCTTTAAAAGCATGTTTTTTTCTTGACACTTGGTCCTTTGAAAATACCACTAGTAGATCCGTAGATCTACTAGTTTTAAACACTATTTCACAAGCAAAATCACTTTTACACAAGTTCATGATTCGTGTGTGGTAGAGTTTCATCTTTTAACCCTTGTTACTTCCAAAACAATCTTATGTCATGATCCATGATCATGACCAACCCGGGTTAAATGATGATCCGAGCTACCACAACATAGATCGGGTCCAAATACTCACACAAATCAAATACTACATGATTTACACAACATATGAGCTTTTAACCAACATTTATAGCATTTTAAGTAGACTTTTGTGTGTCATCTTGTATGTTTACGAATTTTAAACGCTACAAATCATATTAACCACTTTAAAATAGTTCAAGAAGGTGATTTAAGCAGCTTACTACTAGCTCGAGGCTAGGGAAGAATCTATGCGAAAAATGCGTGGATAAATGCAATGTAGTGAGGTCCTTCGCCTTCCGTTTGCACCAAGGTTCCTTATACGTGATCCTTATCACTTGTAGATACTTGGAATGGCTTGAAACAAATTCGAAAATGATGGATGGGGGTGGGGTGTGTTCGGCCGAGAGCTTTAGGAGAGGGAGAGAGTAGTGTTTGTGTGATGTTGATAAGTGGATGATCATGTTAGACTAAGCTAGCAACTTATAGACAAAGTTAGGGTGATTAACCATTGGATCTTATGCTAACTAGATATTAGGCATAAGATTATAATAATGTTTTAGAGGACAAAGTATGTTCCCCCTTCAGGGACCCTAACTGGCTCAGAAAAAGATAAATAATGAAAATAACAATATTTTCATTTTCCGGGTATAGTCCGGTTGTTCGGTTGGATAGTAATCCGTTAAAGTGCTTAACAACGCTTTAAAGTGTCGTTATTACCCTTTTTAGTGACACAACTCATTTCTGACACTTTGGAAAGTGTCTAGCAATATTTTTCTCATGTTTTGGCACTTTATTAGTTAGTTAAAAGCTGAATTATTATGTAAAGTGCTGAATTTGTGCTTAGAGCACGTTTTAGGCACATCCAGTCATTGTAACTTATTCCTAGAGATGCAGTTCTACAACCCTTGTATCCCTACACTCACCACTAGTGTAGTAAAATATTTCTGGCTCATACAGGCCTAAGAGGCAGTGTCTGCCAGATGCTGGCTTATTAGCATGTTCAATAGGTTATCCGTTTATAGTGCTACTGTGCTTTTGTGCATCATGTTTGTCACTAAGGTTCAGCATGTAAATAATGTAGTGACAGCAAGTAAAGTATGATGCAGGTATATGCATGTATCAGAAATCAAGTAGCAGTTCATCAGTAATTTCAAACAAGCACAGTAATTAAGCAGTAATTAATTATTAATTAAGTCGTACGGATACCTGGTTTAGTGAGGGTTGTCACATTCTCCCCCCGTTAGAAAAATTTCGTCCCGAAATTTTAAGTTCTGCTTGTAGATGCAGGGTTCTTAGGAAATAGGTGGGGGTACTTCTCTTTCATCCGGTCCTCAAGCTCCCAGGTGTATTCAGGACCATGTCTGGCATTCCATCGAACTTTGACGAGCTTGACACTGCTCCGGCGGGTCTTCTTTACTTTCCAGTCCGTAACCTCAACCGGTTCTTCAACGAAATGGAGCGTGTCGTCAACATGAATCTCGTCGATGGGAATGGCAATGGTATCTTGAGTTGGACTTTTCTTCAGGTTGGATACATGAAATGTATCGTGAACTGAATGGAGTTCAGCAGGTAAGTCCAGTTTATATGCTACTAGTCCTATTCTTTCCAGAATTCTGAGAGGACCAATGTAGTGCGGATTTAACTTCCCACGCTTTCCGAAGCGTACCACACCCTTCCAGGGTGAAACTTTCAATAAAACCATTTCTCCCACTTGAAATTCCAAGTGTTTCCGGCTTGGATCTGCATAGGCTTTCTGTCTGTGGCGAGCTGCTTCGATGCGTTTTAGAATCTGCGCAATCTTGTCTGTCGTCTCTTGGACGATTTCGGGACCAGCAAGCAGCCTATCACCTGCGTCAGCCCAGCATAGGGGTGATCGGCACTTGCGTCCGTAAAGGGCTTCAAATGGCACGACGCCAATACTGGTGTGGTAGCTGTTGTTGTATGAAAATTCGACCAGAGGCAAATGCTTATCCCAGCTACCGCCCAAATCCATAACACACGCTCCCAGCATGTCTTCCAAAGTCTGTATCGTTCGCTCGCTTTGACCGTCAGTTTGCTGATGAAACGCAGTGCTCAGATTCAATTGTGAGCCAAAAGCTTCTTGGAAGGATTGCCATATCCTTGACACAAACCTTCCGTCTCTATCAGAGATGATCGAGAGAGGCACTCCATGACGTGCGACGATCTCTCTCATGTAAATTTCAGCCAATTTGCTCGTATTATCCTTCTCTCTGATAGGTAAGAAGTGTGCTGACTTCGTTAATCGGTCCACTATTACCCAAATAGTGTCATGGCCTCTCGGCGTTCTTGGCAACTTTGAAATAAAATCCATGGAGATTTGTTCCCATTTTCACTTGGGAATCTCAGGTTGTTGCAGAAGTCCTGAAGGCTTCTTGTATTCGGCTTTAACCTTAGATCACGTTAGACACTTGCTCACATAAACAGCAACATCGCCTTTCATCCTAGGCCACCAATAATAATCTTTGAGATCCTGGTACATCTTATCCGCTCCAGGGTGGATAGAGTACGCGACTTGTGAGCTTCATCAAAAACAACTTTCCTTAAACCACCAAACAGAGGAACCCAAATCCTTTTCTCAAAACATAATGTTCCTTCCTCGTTTGGTACCAAAAGCTTCCCCATCCCACGGAGGTATTCTTCTTCAAGGTTTCCTTCCTTGAGAGCTTCTTTCTGCGCGGCACGAATGCGTAAGGGAAGATCGGTTCAAATAATCATTTCTAAAGCCCTAACCCTTATGGGCTTGATCCTCTCCTTTCGACTTAGGGCATCGGCGACCACATTCGCCTTCCCTGGATGATACTTTATCTCGCAGCCGTAATCGTTCAGCAATTCAACCCATCGTCTTTGTCTCATATTCAGCTCCTTCTGGTTGAATATGTGTTGTAGGCTCTTGTGATCTGTAAAGATTGTACACTTTGTACCATAAAGGTAGTGTCTCCAGATCTTTAATGCAAAAACCACTGCGCCTAGCTCCAAATCATGTGTGGTATAGTTCTTTTCGTGCACTTTCAGTTGACGTGATACGTAAGCAATAACCTTTTGGCGTTGCATCAACATACAACCCAATCCTTGACGCGAAGCGTCGCAGTATACCACAAAATCATCTATACCTTCCGGTAGTGCTAAGATTGGCGCATTGCAGAGCTTATCCTTCAATATCTGGAACGCTTCTTCCTGTTTGATTTCCCAATCAAACTTCTTATCTTTCTGCGTGAGGAGCGTCAATGGTTGAGCGATCTTCGAAAAGTCCTCAATGAACCTTCGATAGTAGCCAGCCAAACCCAAGAATTGTCGAATCTCGGTTGGCGTCTTTGGCGTTTCCCAATTATGGATCGCTTCGATCTTGGTTGGATCCACGTGGATTCCATTTCCATTTACCACGTGTCCAAGAAATTGGACTTCACGTAGCCAAAACTCGCACTTAGAGAATTTGGCGTACAGCTGTTCTTTCTTCAGCAGCTCCAAAATAGTTCTTAAATGCTGTTTGTGCTCAGCCTTTGTCCTTGAATAAATCAAGATGTCGTCGATAAACACAATCACGAACTTGTCCAAGTACGGCTTACAAACTCTATTCATCAAGTCCATAAAGACTGCAGGTGCGTTTGTCAAACCAAACGGCATAACAAGGAACTCGTAGTGTCCATAACGAGTTCTGAAGGCTGTCTTCGGGATACTTTCCTCTTGTATCCTTAACTGATGGTATCCAGATCGATCTTTGAATAAAAGCTTGAGCCTTGCAGTTGATTAAACAGATCATCAATCCTTGGCAGAGGATATCTATTCTTGATCGTCAGCTTGTTCAGCTCCCGGTAGTCGATGCACATTCGAAAACTACCGTCCTTTTTCTTGACAAACAGGACCGGAGCTCCCCAAGGCGAGAAGCTTGGTCAGATAAATCCCTTGTCTAACAACTCTTGAAGTTGTGTCGACAGTTCTTGCATCTCAGACGGGGCAAGTCTATAAGGTGCCTTAGCCACAGGCGCGGCGCCTGGAACTAAGTCGATGCGGAACTCTACTTGTCTCTGAGGTGGCAGTCCAGGTAAGTCCTCCGGGAAGACTTCTGGATATTCCCTTACGACAGGGATGTCTTCTATTCTCGGCTCAGCAGCCTTCTTATCCACAATGTGTGCCAGGAAGGCAACACATCCCTTCTGCAAACACTTTCGCGCTTTCAGGCAGCTGATAATTCTTAACGGCGTATCACGCTTCTCCCCGTGAACCACAATTGTTTCGCCATCCTCGGTTGGGATACGAACGACCTTTTCGTGACAAACTATCTCAGCCTTGTTGCCTGATAACCAATCCATTCCTACCACCACGTCGAAGCTTCCCAACTGGACTGGTAGTAGATCCAGAGCAAACTCACGCTCTCCCAATTCGATCACACAGCCTCTGGCAACTTCATTGGCTTCTACTAACTTCCCATTGGCCAATTCGATTGAGTACGGAATATCTAACTTATTAGCGGCTAAACCAAGCATATTCTTAAACTCTAACGACACGAAGCTATAATCGGCACCAGTATCAAATAAAATGGATGCATAGCGTTGGTTTACAGGGAACGTACCAGTAACGGCATTGGGGTCCTGGCGCGCTTCCCTTGCTTCGATATGGAACACTCTTCCGCGGGCTTGGTTTAACTCTGGGCAGTTCCTTTTAAAATGCCCAATATCACCACAGTTAAAGCATCCAAGTCTTTGCCCGTTTCCACCTCCATTTCCAGCTTGGTTGTTGTTTTGGTTCGCATTACCAGCTTGATTCATAATGTTGCCTCGATTTCCGTTTCCTCCATTGTTCCCCTGTGGGCGATTCCCAATACCACCACGATTATTATTTCTATTCCCAAATCCTCCCTGGCCTCCCCGGCCAGCACTAGCCCAGCAAGAATCCTTCAAGTGGCCAGTCTTTCCACAAGCTTCACATACCTTTGGCCCGCATCGGCCAGAACGATGACGTTGGCAAGAGTTACACTTGGGATGTGCACCCATATATCCTTTTCCTTTCTTCCCACTACTAGATGTAACCTGAGCTGGCGCGTTTGTCTCTCCTTTCTTAACAACCACACTGGCGCCCTGCTTGAAGTTCGAGAACTTCCGTTTGTTACCTCCTGATGACTCGACGTGAGTCTCTTTCTTCTTTTGCTCAACATCAGAAAACTTGTTTAGGCGGATCGCCTCCTCAGTGAGAGCTACGCTCAAATCGATTGCCTCAGCAATTGTCGCAGGCTTGGATGAGGTCACCATGCTTATGACTTGAGGAGCTAATCCCCAAATGAAACGTTCAATCCGCTTGAACTCCGGAGTGACCATGTAAGGTACCACATGCGATAAGTCATGGAACCTTTGAACGTATTCTGCGATCTTTGGACCTTCCATTTTCAAATGCCAGAACTCGGTTTCCAATCTTTGGATTTCCGCGCGAGAGCAGTACTTTTTGCGCATAAGTTCCTTCAGTTCGGTCCAGGTTAGCGCGTAGGCAGCAGCTTCACCAAGTGTCTGTACTTGCAAATTCCACCAAGAGAGGGCTCCATCCAAGAATAGCCCCGAGATATAGGTGACTTGCTGATCTAGCGCGCATTTGCTCATGCGAAGAACAGATTCGGTTTTCTCGGCCCAACGAACAAAGGCGACAGCACCTCCCATGCCATCAAAGTTGACCGGTTTGCAGTCTAGAAACTGCTTGTAGGTGCACCCTGCACATACATTATAACACGTGAACGGCATTAGCATCTTTGCTAGAGACATCCAATTAGGTCATGGTATGTCTAAATGACCTAGTATTACCATGAGGTGGATTGTTGTTGCCGTTGTTGTTTGAGTTGCTTCCGCTGGGTCCTCCTTGCGAGGCGGCGTATTGCGCGATGGCAGCAGCGATGACTTGTTGGAGTTCTGCCTCATTGGTAGGCATCGGTGTTGGACGTTTAGGCGGCATCTTCTAAAAGGTGGGTTTACGTCAGTCAGGCCATAATAAAGATCTCATGTTATAACACGTAAGCCAGGTCATAATATAGCGTACGTATGTAATGATAGTAATAGTACATAACATCTCATGTCATAATCATATCAATCACCCAACATCCCATGTCACAAACATCAATCACACAACATCCCATGTCATAGAATATAAATAACCAAATCAAGCATCAAATATGAAGAGAATACTGCGATTGCCATATATTGAGACCACATAGTAAGCGTACAAGTACATCACAGTGTCATACAACATCAGTCGACTAAGGGCTACATCACCCTAGTCCAAAAACTATATCAAATCAGTGTCAGTACATCAAATACATGTCAACAAAAGTCAGAATCATAATGTAGTCTCCAAAAATGTTGTGCAGTCAAAAGCATTCGCCGTCTTCTCACCAATGTCTACCTATATGGCACTGAAGAGCTCTACACGGATGGCGGTGGAGGAGGGGGAAAGTGAGTGTAAAACAAGCGACGCAACTGGAGCCAGTCCTCCTCCATGGCTCTCTGGGTATGCAAGAAAGAAGCAACCTGCTGCTCCAGGGCAAAAAGGCGTGCAGCATAGTCTGGTGGTACAGGTCGAGAGAGCTGCAAAGGAGAGTGGGTCTGACCCTGGCACTGACATGGCGGCGGCCGGGCTCTCTCAAGCTCCTGGATGCACTGCGTGTGTGCCTCGTGCTGGGCGACAAAAGACATCAAAACATCCTCAATAGTATACCCCATGTGGAAAGAATGGTAGGGGTCAGTCGGTGGCATAGCAGAAGGTGATGTCCAAAGGAACGGCTCACTGGTGGGATCAAAAGGTGCCACATGAAATGGAGAAACAGGGGGAAAAGTAGCAGACGGTGGTATAGCAGGGATAGATACCGGTACATGTCCAAAAGGGTGAGCCGAAGAACCCTCTCCAGGCCGCGCTGGAGGTGTAAACCGAGGAAATGAAAAGGAGGTATCAATGTGACGTGCAACAGTGATATGAGGAGGAATAGGTGGAACCTCATCATCTGCAGGTATCCATCCACACTGGGCGTGCTCATCTCGTGGGTCAATCTGTGCCTCAAAAAGTGCACGATCAAACTGAACTGGCATAGGAACATGGTGAGGTGCAACAAGAGGGTCAATTGGTGCATCAGCAATAAGTGGGGGATCAACATGATCAGCAGCAATGACATGATCGCCCTCCAACAACGGAGCATCAACAGGGTGATCATCAATGGGTGGGTCAGCAATGACAGGCTCAATAATAGGTGCGTCAGCATGAACTGGGTCGTGCTCAAACGCAGGGTCAGGAGCAGGGTCCAGTGGCTGCTCGGGCTTATCAAAGGCCATCTCAAAATCAAACTCAGGGTCGATGGGATCAACTGGGTCGTCTGGATCCTCCATAGGCTGATCCATGGGTATAAACTCTATATCCTCATCTGGGTCGAATCCTGGGGAAAAGACAGGATAGGAATCCTCCACATCCTCGTGGTCGAATGCAAAACTAGGAATAGGGGCAACAGAGGATGCCTGATCGGGATCTGATCCGTGAGAAAAGTGTTGCGCACTCTGAGTGTGTGAAGGTGCGGAGGCCACAGACTCGAAAGAGTCTGGGACCGGAGAGTGAGCAGGTGACTCCTCAGCGGGAGCATCTGCGATCAACAAAAGATCTCCAGCAGCAAGAAGGGCCTCACCCTGAACCTCCTCCTCTAAGGGCTCGTCATCAAACAGATCGACGTCGCCATCATCGTCGGCGTCGAGAAGCAAATCGTAAGCAGGATATGAAGCAAGCGGTATGGGAGCAGGGATCTCCACTAACGGTAGGTCCCCGGCCAAAGGGCCATCAGCGAGCTCATCAGCACCATCAGGTAAAGCAAAGGGCTGAAAGTCGTCCTCGTCCGTGCTAGTAACGTCGGATGTGTGGACCTCGCGCTCCGAAGACTCTAGGTCGTCTGATACTATAGGTCTAGGTCCTGTGGTGTCTGAGTCACCTGTGCTAGAGGTGTCCATGGTGTCTGTAACATAAACACAAATATGCACAAACAGTCAATCATACAATCAAATAGTCACATAAGTCACCAAGTAAGCATTCAAATAGTTCTCCTAGTCCCACTAGCCTCCCAGCCTCCCAGACTGCTCTTCCTAGTCCCACTAGCCAATTCTCCTAGTCCCACTAGCCAATTTTTCCCAGCCTCTCAGACTGCTCTTCCTAGTCCCACTAGCCAATTCTCCCAGCCTCTCAGACTGCTCTTCCTAGTCCCACTAGCCAATTCTCCTAGTCCCACTAGCCAACTACCTCGGCCTCTCAGACCGAGCCTCGGCCTCCCAGACCGAGCCTCAGCCTCCCAGACTGAGCCTATAATAATAAATAAAATGTGCTCAACATTTGTTTATAAAAAGTTTTGGATCTGGACTTAAGTGGTATGCAATAAAAATGTTTTCGTGAGAGCCCTAGTGATCATAGTCTAGACTCGAGAAAGAATCCTAGTTCGCTATGATCAGAGCTCTGATACCAAGCTGTCACACCCTGGCTTTGCGGAAGCGTGGTTAATTTGGTGTGACTTCTTAATACCATAGCTTAACCATAACAAAGCTATATGAAATAAAACCACGCAAGATCATCCATAGATTTAAATTTTAAAAACTGAAGTTACATAACATTGTCTTAGGGACTTACAACTTCATAACATAAAACATTGTTTTGAAAGACATAAACATCAACATGAATAAAACGCAGTTTAAGATTTGTGACTCGTCCAGGAAAAAGTCACATTTCCTAAACCCGGATGACCTCGTAACTAGTGCAGCGGGAAAACGTGTCATACCGCGCCAGATCCTTTAATTCCCTGAAATACATGTAAGTTTAAAAATCAACAATAATGTTGAGCGAGTTCATGTGTAAGTGAGTAAATAAACCATTGTATATATATAAAAATCCTGGTATGTAGCAAATAAGGAAAAAGAGATCACCAATGGTTTGCAAGGCCATCGATATGTGTGAAGTGCAAGTAGGAAGACTCAAACCTAGCGATTTTGCGTTGGGCACAAAGTCACTCCAAGGTCCGTTATGCTGGACCTGGAGTTGGGCTCGCTACACCCAGATAGATCTACCGCTTACGTCCCTCGGTCCTACAATGAGGATTAATGGCCTCCAGTTCCCGCCTACCCACTCACATGATCTAAGTAGTAAACCTCCTTACGCTAACCATACCATGTATAAAGTACTCATAATCATAGTAACATGTATTTCACCCTCGCAGTTTAGAAAACTGAAAACAGTTAAGAGAAAAGGGGGACATGAACTCACAGTGGTGCGTCTCTACCAAGTATGCCTCCAAATCAATCAGCTGTGTGACGACCTACACGTACTAATTCTATTAGACGGACGGCCGTGCCTTAGCTTTATGGTTTAAGTTTTTGGGAAATAGTTAGGCAACTATTTCGTGTTCACATTCTGTATATACTTGGTAGTCATTTTCCTTCCCAAGGATGGGGGATTTAATACATGCGTGTTTGTATACTTTTGAAATATATTATTAAGTCTCACTTAAGATATATTTTATTTCTAACTCCAAAATATAAATATTCTTCCCAAAAATATTATATTTTAATACATGTGATTCTCCCAAAATAATACTTAGAAATATTATTTTTTTTATTCTAAAAATAATATTTACGTAGTTCACAAAATAATCATAAACACTTATACAAGTGATGTTGTGAAAAATATATACTAAATATATATATGTATCACGTTTTATTTTGTGAAATCCCACCTCCGGTATTTTGTAAATAAATCGTGGCGAAATCTATAATTTGAAAACAAGTCAACAAGTATCTCTAACACTTATAGTGAAAATAATTCTAAGTGTTAGGTTTTTAGAAAAATTTCGCCAGAGTTTCCTCTGTAACTACAGGTGGCCACGCTTTTAAGCGTATCATTTTCTTTTATAAATCAAACCAACAATTTTCTCAATCATCAATAAGCATTATTCAAACCATCAAACTAGTCAAAATAGATGTAAATCGCAAAAATACATGAACTTGTGGTTTTTCCAAAATATGTAGTATCTTTCCATCATTTTTAGTGGATCTTTATATAAAACAATCCGATTCTGTAAAAACCTCGTTTTTAGGGAAGTTCCGTCTTTACAACTTCTCGTCATCTTTTTCAAAAATAGTTATTTTGTCGAAACCTTGTGTTACACAAGGGTTTACACACTTGTGTGTTCTAAAAACCATTCGTGTTGGTGTAAGATCCGCCTTTAAAAGCATGTTTTTTTCTTGACACTTGGTCCTTTGAAAATACCACTAGTAGATCCGTAGATCTACTAGTTTTAAACATTATTTCACAAGCAAAATCACTTTTACACAAGTTCATGATTCGTGTGTGGTAGAGTTTCATCTTTTAACCCTTGTTACTTCCAAAACAATCTTATGTCATGATCCATGATCATGACCAACCCGGGTTAAATGATGATCCGAGCTACCACAACATAGATCGGGTCCAAATACTCACACAAATCAAATACTACATGATTTACACAACATATGAGCTTTTAACCAACATTTATAGCATTTTAAGTAGACTTTTGTGTGTCATCTTGTATGTTTACGAATTTTAACCGTTACAAATCATATTAACCACTTTAAAATAGTTCAAGAAGGTGATTTAAGCAGCTTACTACTAGCTCGAGGCTAGGGAAGAATCTATGCGAAAAATGCGTGGATAAAAGCAATGTAGTGAGGTCCTTCGCCTTCCGTTTGCACCAAGGTTCCTTATACGCGATCCTTATCACTTGTAGATACTTGGAATGGCTTGAAACAAATTCGAAAATGATGGATGGGGGTGGGGTGTGTTCGGCCGAGAGCTTTAGGAGAGGGAGAGAGTAGTGTTTGTGTGATGTTGATAAGTGGATGATCATGTTAGACTAAGCTAGCAACTTATAGACAAAGTTAGGGTGATTAACCATTGGATCTTATGCTAACTAGATATTAGGCATAAGATTATAATAATGTTTTAGAGGACAAAGTATGTCCCCCCTCATGGGGACGGTTGGTTAAGGGGGGGGGGGGGTACTAGTTCATTTCCAACAATTAGTTAAGTATATAGTTAGGTTAATCTAGTTAAGTTAAGTGATTAACCCGGTTAGTGGTGTGTCATGTGTTACAATGGGTGTTAGGGTATTCAGGGACCCTAACTGGCTCAGAAAAAGATAAATAATGAAAATAACAATATTTTCATGTTCCGGGTATAATCCGGTTGTTCGGTTGGATAGTAATCCGTTAAAGTGCTTAACAAAGCTTTAAAGTGTCGTTATTACCCTTTTTAGTGACACAACTCATTTCTGACACTTTGGAAAGTGTCTAGCAATATTTTTCTCATGTTTTGGCACTTTATTAGTTAGTTAAAAGCTGAATTATTATGTAAAGTGCTTAATTTTGTGCTTAGAGCACGTTTTAGGCACATCCAGTCATTGTAACTTATTCCTAGAGACGCAGTTCTACAACCCTTGTATCCCTACACTCACCACTAGTGTAGTAAAATATTTCTGGCTCATACAGGCCTAAGAGGCAGTGTCTGCCTGATGCTGGCTTATTAGCATGTTCAATAGGTTATCCGTTTATAGTGCTACTGTGCTTTTGTGCATCATGTTTGTCACTAAAGTTC
Organism: Helianthus tuberosus; assembly: GCA_030545235.1. NCBI lineage: Eukaryota > Viridiplantae > Streptophyta > Magnoliopsida > Asterales > Asteraceae > Helianthus > Helianthus tuberosus. The sequence goes on along the minus strand of CM060371.1, from coordinate 103,618,326 downwards.
AGCATGTAAATAATGTAGTGACAGCAAGTAAAGTATGATGCAGGTATATGCATGTATCAGAAATCAAGTAGCAGTTCATCGGTAATTTCAAACAAGCACAGTAATTAAGCAGTAATTAATTATTAATTAAGTCGTACGGATACCTGGTTTAGTGAGGGTTGTCACATTCTCCCCCCGTTAGAAAAATTTCGTCCCGAAATTTTAAGTTCTGCTTGTAGATGCAGGGTTCTTAGGAAATAGGTGGGGGTACTTCTCTTTCAACCGGTCCTCACGCTCCCAAGTGTATTCAGGACCATGTCTGGCATTCCATCGAACTTTGACGAGCTTGACACTGCTCCGGCGGGTCTTGTTTACTTTCCAGTCCGTAACCTCAACCGGTTCTTCAACGAAATGGAGCGTGTCGTCAACATGAATCTCGTCGATGGGAATTGCAATGGTATCTTGAGTTGGACTTTTCTTCAGGTTGGATACATGAAATGTATCGTGAACTGAATGGAGTTCAGCAGGTAAGTCCAGCTAATATGCTACTAGTCCTATTCTTTCCAGAATTCTGAGAGGACCAATGTAGCGCGGATTTAACTTCCCACGCTTTCCGAAGCGTACCACACCCTTCCAGGGTGAAACTTTCAATAAAACCATTTCTCCCACTTGAAATTCCAAGTGTTTCCGGCTTGGATCTGCATAGGCTTTCTGTCTGTGGCGAGCTGCTTCGATGCGTTTTAGAATCTGCGCAATCTTGTCTGTCGTCTCTTGGACGATTTCGGGACCAGCAAGCAGCCTATCACCTGCGTCAGCCCAGCATAGGGGTGATCGGCACTTGCGTCCGTAAAGGGCTTTAAATGGCACGACGCCAATACTGGTGTGGTAGCTGTTGTTGTATGAAAATTCGACCAGAGGCAAATGCTTATCCCAGCTACCGCCCAAATCCATAACACACGCTCCCAGCATGTCTTCCAAAGTCTGTATCGTTCGCTCGCTTTGACCGTCAGTTTGCGGATGAAACGCAGTGCTCAGATTCAATTGTGAGCCAAAAGCTTCTTGGAAGGATTTCCATATCCTTGACACAAACCTTCCGTCTCTATCAGAGATGATCGAGAGAGGCACTCCATGACGTGCGACGATCTCTCTCATGTAAATTTCAGCCAATTTGCTCGTATTATCCTTCTCTCTGATAGGTAAGAAGTGTGCTGACTTCGTTAATCGGTCCACTATTACCCAAATAGTGTCATGGCCTCTCGGCGTTCTTGGCAACTTTGTAATAAAATCCATGGAGATTTGTTCCCATTTCCACTTGGGAATCTCAGGTTGTTGCAGAAGTCCTGAAGGCTTCTGGTATTCGGCTTTAACCTTAGCGCACGTTAGACACTTGCTCACATAAACAGCAACATCGCCTTTCATCCTAGGCCACCAATAATAATCTTTGAGATCCTGGTACATCTTATCCGCTCCAGGGTGGATAGAGTACCGCGACTTGTGAGCTTTATCAAAAACAACTTTCCTTAAACCACCAAACAGAGGAACCCAAATCCTTTTCTCAAAACATAATGTTCCTTCCTCGTTTGGTACCAAAAGCTTCTCCATCCCACGGAGGTATTCTTCTTCAAGGTTTCCTTCCTTGAGAGCTTCTTTCTGCGCGGCACGAATGCGCAAGGGAAGATCGGTTCGAATAATCATTTCTAAAGCCCTAACCCTTATGGGCTTGATCCTCTCCTTTCGACTTAGGGCATCGGCGACCACATTCACCTTCCCTGGATGATACTTTATCTCGTAGTCGTAATCGTTCAGCAATTCAACCCATCGTCTTTGTCTCATATTCAACTCCTTCTGGTTGAATATGTGTTGTAGGCTCTTGTGATCTGTAAAGATTGTACACTTTGTACCATAAAGGTAGTGTCTCCAGATCTTTAATGCAAAAACCACTGCGCCTAGCTCCAAATCATGTGTGGTATAGTTCTTTTCGTGCACTTTCAGTTGACGTGATGCGTAAGCAATAACCTTTTGGCGTTGCATCAACACACAACCCAATCCTTGACGCGAAGCGTCGCAGTATACCACAAAATCATCTGTACCTTCCGGTAGTGCTAAGATTGGCGCATTTGCAGCTTATCCTTCAATATCTGGAACGCTTCTTCCTGTTTGATTTCCCAATCAAACTTCTTATCTTTCTGCGTGAGGAGCGTCAATGGTTGAGCGATCTTCGAAAAGTCCTCAATGAACCTTCGATAGTAGCCAGCCAAACCCAAGAATTGTCGAATCTCGGTTGGCGTCTTTGGCGTTTCCCAATTCTGGATCGCTTCGATCTTGGTTGGATCCACGTGGATTCCATTTCCATTTACCACGTGTCCAAGAAATTGGACTTCACGTAGCCAAAACTCGCACTTAGAGAATTTGGCGTACAGATGTTCTTTCTTCAGCAGCTCCAAAATAGTTCTTAAATGCTGTTCGTGCTCAACCTTTGTCCTTGAATAAATCAAGATGTCGTCGATAAACACAATCACGAACTTGTCCAAGTACGGCTTACAAACTCTATTCATCAAGTCCATAAAGACTGCAGGTGCGTTTGTCAAACCAAACGGCATAACAAGGAACTCGTAGTGTCCATAACGAGTTCTGAAGGCTGTCTTCGGGATACTTTCCTCTTGTATCCTTAACTGATGGTATCCAGATCGAAGATCGATCTTTGAATAAAAGCTTGAGCCTTGCAGTTGATCAAACAGATCATCAATCCTTGGCAGAGGATATCTATTCTTGATCGTCAGCTTGTTCAGCTCCCGGTAGTGGATGCACATTCGAAAACTACCGTCCTTTTTCTTGACAAACAGGACCGGTGCTCCCCAAGGCGAGAAGCTTGGTCGGATAAATCCCTTGTCTAACAACTCTTGAAGTTGTGTCGACAGTTCTTGCATCTCAGACGGGGCAAGTCTATAAGGTGCCTTAGCCACAGGCGCGGCGCCTGGAACTAAGTCGATGCGGAACTCTACTTGTCTCTGAGGTGGCAGTCCAGGTAAGTCCTCCAGGAAGACTTCTGGATATTCCCTTACGACAGGGATGTCTTCTATTCTCGGCTCAGCAGCCTTCTTATCCACAATGTGTGCCAGGAAGGCAACACATCCCTTCTGCAAACACTTTCGAGCTTTCAGGCAGCTGATAATTCTTAACGGCGTATCACGCTTCTCCCCGTGAACCACAATTGTTTCGCCATCCTCGGTTGGGATACGAACGACCTTTTCGTGACAAACTATCTCAGCCTTGTTGCCTGATAACCAATCCATTCCTACCACCACGTCGAAGCTTCCCAACTGGACTGGTAGTAGATCCAGAGCAAACTCACGCTCTCCAAATTCGATCACACAGCCTCTGACAACTTCATTGGCTTCTACTAACTTCCCATTGGCCAATTCGATTGAGTACGGAATATCTAACTTATTAGCGGCTAAACCAAGCATATTCTTAAACTCTAACGACACGAAGCTATAATCGGCACCAGTATCAAATAAAACGGATGCATAGCGTTGGTTTACAGGGAACGTACCAGTAACGACATTGGGGTCCTGGCGCGCTTCCCTTGCTTCGATATGGAACACTCTTCCGCGGGCTTGGTTTAACTCTGGGCAGTTCCTTTTAAAATGCCCAATATCACCACAGTTAAAGCATCCAAGTCTTTGCCCGTTTCCACCTCCATTTCCAGCTTGGTTGTTGTTTTGGTTCGCATTACCAGCTTGATTCATAATGTTGCCTCGATTTCCGTTTCCTCCATTGTTCCCCTGTGGGCGATTCCCAATACCACCACGATTATTATTTCTATTCCCAAATCCTCCCTGGCCTCCCCGGCCAGCACTAGCCCAGCAAGAATCCTTCAAGTGGCCAGTCTTTCCACAAGCTTCACATACCTTTGGCCCGCATCGGCCAGAACGATGACGTTGGCAAGAGTTACACTTGGGATGTGCACCCATATATCCTTTTCCTTTCTTCCCACTACCAGCTGTAACCTCAGCTGGCGCGTTTGTCTCTCCTTTCTTAACAACCACACTGACGCCCTGCTTGAAGTTCGAGAACTTCCGTTTGTTACCTCCTGATGACTCGACGTGAGTCTCTTTCTTCTTTTGCTCAACATCAGAAAACTTGTTTAGGCGGATCGCCTCCTCAGTGAGAGCTACGCTCAAATCGATTGCCTCAGCAATTGTCGCAGGCTTGGATGAGGTCACCATGCTTATGACTTGAGGAGCTAATCCCCAAATGAAACGTTCAATCCGCTTGAACTCCGGAGTGACCATGTAAGGTACCACATGCGATAAGTCATGGAACCTTTGAACGTATTCTGCGATCTTTGGACCTTCCATTTTCAAATGCCAGAACTCGGTTTCCAATCTTTGGATTTCCGCGCGAGAGCAGTACTTTTTTTTTTGTTCAAAGTTTGTTTAGAATAATTATAAAAAATGATTAACTAAAATGAGTAAAACAATAATTTGGAACAAGGTTCACACCCGGTTCGACAACTGCAAGACCTAGGGTTTCTACCAGTAAGACTTAATTTAGTTGCATTTGATTATTAACGGATTTAGTATTACGTGGCCTAGGCGCCAAGAGCTATCAACGTCATAGACAACGGACCGCACTGCACTTCGTTACCAAGAACATGTAAATCCTAACAAGGCATAATTGTACATATTCATTTCATAAAGTCAAATTTAATAACTCATTCGACAATTCATGAATCCAATACAAATGCAAGACAATTGATACAAGTTTCAAATGGTTAAATACAACTAGTCACAAATTAAATCATAAACAAAACATTGAAACCCTAGAATTCTTACAAAGTCTACACCAGGGTGAAACCTTAGGATTAGCCACGCATCACCTTCAAGGCAATTCTCATATTTTCTATTTGTGCTTCCCGATCCCTGTGCAAGTGACAAGAACACCCTAAAGCTCCTCAAAATTGTAACTTTTGTTTCCCTTTACTGTTGACGTTTTTTTTTTCTTTTTTAGTCAACAAACGGCCACATGGCCTTCTTTCTTTGTGGGCCCATTTAATAACTTTGAATATCCATTTACTCATTTGAACCCGCATGTGAACGTGTAGCCCAAGACCCCAAATGACATAAGTAATTTTGATATTATAGTTCAAGGTCCAAATAGTTAGTTCTTTCTTTCGATTCCTCCTGTACAAACAAATAACAACCAAATGCATTCAAACAATTAATTTCAATAATAACTAAATTAAATGTCCAATGTTATTTTCTATTTTTCTTTGTTTACTCGTAACCCCCACAACCATCAGATCATAAAGTGTAGTTAACAAATATACATTTGGTTTTTTTTTAGAATTCTAAGTTTTTATTATATTTATTTCTTTTTATTATATTATATATTCATCAAAATAACTCATTTTCTTAATAACCTACCACATAACAAAACCTATCAAAGTGGTATCTTTTATAACAATATCGGTACATTTTTATTATAATTAAAATAAACTAGAGTGTATCTAAAATGTACCGATCACATCCCCACGCTTATCTTTTGCTTGCCCTCAAGCAAACGCTTTCACTATTATCCGACCATTATTTGACAAACACACTTCACAAATTCCTTACCAATCCTTAGTTAAGGTCCAAAGTCATACCCCTTTCACGATGTTGGTCATAGTTTATTGGTTATTCTCTAGCAAACCAAAATGGTACTCTTTAGATAACAAGGAAACGCCTAACCTAATCTAACGTGCTTTGGTTTTTATTCTCATGCAACACACACCTCACAACTGTTCACTCCTCTCAGTTTTATTTCTGAACTAGCATGTAATGCACTAGTACTAAGCGCTCAAAAACCAACTATATTATTCTATAATCATATGCTTGTATGATAATCACACCTCCACTACAACACATAGACACCGCACATATCAAAAGGTCTTATGGGATTTGGGTTTAGGCGAAGGTTAGAAATTTTTGGCTAAAAAATGGCTAAAATGAAAAATGGTGAACACGAACCGTTAAAGAATCCTTATTTTCTTCTAAACAGATAAACTAAAAGATATTGGGTAATTTTGACCCGTATCTAACTTTTCATATTTTTTTAGCCTCGATTGTGTCGTTCGACCCGTTTGTTGGCTTTTCTTTCTTTCTTTTTTTTTCTTTTTTTTTTTGTGCAACAACTATAAACAAATGGATCTTCTCTAGATGGTTTTCGAACGAGGTTAAGGTTTAACTTAGGTAATGATTTGGGTTAACAAACGAACGGAAAAAAGGGTTCAAGTTTGGCTTCTAATTGGTGGTTTGTGGGTAAGTTGGTAAAAATACATAAGGGTGTCAAAACATAAAGGTGGTCCTAAATTGCCTTTATCATCTATGTGCGAAAGTCTAGTCCATGGCCTTGGCATGTATCAAATCATACAAGTTCTAACATAGAGCTAACAAATGAAACATATATGTATATGATAATGATTTTTTTTTAAAGTAGGCTCAAAATCTCACCAAGTAGGGGAGAAAGGTTACCGATGTGAAGCATGCATTAATTTTACCAAAAGCTTGTTAGCTATAGCTAGGCATTCCTTTTCCTTTTTCTTAAAAAAATTGCTAGAATTACCTTTTCTGCTACAATCACATGTAACATGACCATGACTAAGGACCTATACATGTGGTTTGGTTTGGAACCCATTGATGATTTACTTTGAGAAATTCGGTCTTGAAACACGATCAAGTCGACTTAAAGGCAAAAGTTTTCAAAATTTCCAATTTTTCTCCATCCCCACACTTGAGATTGACATTGTCCTCAATGTGTAGTGTTTTGAATGAAGGGTAAGATTTAAATTTAACTTTTGAAAACTTTTTAAGCGTAACCGGGATGCACAAGACTTAACCACCACACAATGACATCACCCCAATAATATACAATTACAATCCACTATTAAAAAAATATATACAAAAATCAAAGCATAGAAATAGATACACATGATTTCTTCACATTTCATGATAGTCCATGTTTCCAAGCGAAATGGTTGCCAAAGCAAAGCATGAAGGTACCTACAAACCTCAAATATGTGTAGAAGCAAGCTTCTCACAACAATTAAAATCCATAAGATTGTTCATTTTACCATTTCACAAAAACATTTACCAAGTAATCTATTAATTGCTTTGATTAGTGGAAAAAAATAATTTACAACAACAAAGATAATATTTTGATCGGAGTGTCACGCTCCGGTCAAATATCAGAGTGTCACGCTCCGGTCAAAGATAATATTTATAACCCTAATTACCCTTAACAAATAGCTAGTGGTATCAAGGGGTCGAACCACGAAGAGTATGTGGTTTGCGAATGGATTTGATTGAATTAAAAGGAATGTCACAATTTATGAAGCTTGCTAGAATATTTTTGTATTTTTGTTTGGTTAAAAAGATGTGAATTAAAGTAATGGAGTTGATTAAATTACGAATGATTAACAAATTGCAAGAAAGGTAATTGATTGTTTAAACAATAATGCGAATAGGGTTCACACCCGGTTTCGGTAATTGCAAACCTAGGTTCCAACAAGTTTTAGAATTGACCTAATTGGATAAATGATTAACGGATTTAGTGTACCGTGACTTAGGTGCCAATAACTATCAACATCCCTAAGAATGGACAAGAATGCACTTTGTAATCAACACAAGTAAATCCTAACCAAGATAACGCATAAGTGTATAAATTCATTTCACAAAGTCATAACTTTATCATCGTTTGACAATTTGCAAATCCAATTCAAATACACGACAATTATCAAAGGTGTTCAAAATCAAAACACAATTTGTCACACAAGTCAAAACTAAACACAATTCGGAACACTAAGTAATACAACTACCTACACCGGGGTGAAACCAAGGTGATTAGCCGCTCATGGTTGGAAGAACTTGATCACCGGATGATTGGAACTTGATTCGGATCATCTTGAAGCATGAATAATGGAGGGATGGTTGATGGTTAGGGTTTTAGTGAAAGTTGATGGTGGAAAAAATGATGGAGAAATGGTTAGGGTTTGTGGATGGTTGATGAAGATGAACTTGGTGATGATTCCGGTTGTGATTGATGATGCTTGATGTTATGGATGAATTAGAGATGATGAGAATAATGATTATGGCTCCAAAACTCCTATTCAAACTTCCCAGATGTGTAACTCCCGTATTCATGGCCTAAGGACCAATAAAAATCGTTCGTAACACCAAAAGATCCCAAAATTCGCGTAACAGGAAACCACTGCCCGTCGCTGACGGTCCTGACCCGTCGCCGAGGGCTCCCCCGATCATCTTTCCATCTGACGCCTTATTTGGTTGTTTACACGTATTTGGGTCTGACGGGGTAAACGAGCACGCGTTGTCGACGGCCCTAGGGCATCGCCGATGGCCTCTCCCGCTATGATTCTCCATTTTTTTTCCATTTTGCACTCCCGATTGACCCGTAACGCGTTCCGGTTGTCCATTTTTCGTCCCGGTGACCCGTAAAGCTCCTGAAATGCTCCTTAAACTCCATCAAACCTATAAAACACATTTTTAATTAAAAGTAGGCTATTCGGAATTAAAACTTATGTAAAAACATCAAGTTACACGATTACGAACACCTGTTTTCAACCACATACCAGTATGCCATGAGAATGGATGAAATGAAGTGAAAAATGATGGTGGTGTGGTGTGTGGTTTCGACCGAGAGCAAGAAGGGGAAGAAGAAGAATATGGAGTGTAGTGTGTTGTGTGAAAATGAGAAGTTAAGGCACTTGTGGTTTCTTATAAAATCCACCAACACATTGTAGTCTATTGTGTAATGTGTCATCAAAAGCAAGAGACAAGATCAAATTTAATAAGCAAATAAAATTAAGGTGGGGGCCACCTTGTAACCGTGTAGTTAGGGGGGGTCTTGGTTAAGTTGAAATGGTTAGTTAAGTTAGTTAGTTAGTTAGATTATAAGTGTTTTAGTTAGGGTATTAGTTGTTATAATGTTATATAGTGTGTTATGATGTTCGGGGACCATAACTAGCTCGGAAATGATAAAACAATGCTTCTAGTGAAAATTCGATGTTTCGGGTAGTGTCCGGTTGTTCGGTTGGTTACCGGTTCGTTAAGGTGCTAAACTACGCAGTTTAGTGTGTTTTATGTTACCTTTTTGTGACAGTTGTGATTCCTGACACTTAGGAAAGCATTCTGGACCATTTAGCCATATTTCTGCATGATATTTAGTTGTTTAAGTTCTGAATTTTGCTGAATTCTGCAGAATTCTGCAGTTTATGTGAGTTTTAGGCACTTTCCGGCACTTAAACTATCTCTAGGAAGCCAGTTTTATGATCCTTACTTTCCTACACACTATACTAGTGTAACTCTTGGTTTCTGGCTCATTCTGTGTCTCAATACCATGTCTGTCTATGTACTGAACTCCGTCAACATTTTTCTGATTTGTCTGTTAACCGTGCTAACTTTGTTTCGTGCATCATTTGAATCAATAAAGTGTTGCATGCAATAATGATATGACATTATGCAATATGTGATGCACATGTATGTATAGGACAATAATCAGGAAGCTATTCATGTCATTAATTGTAAATCAGCACAGTCATTAAGTCATAATTACTATTTAATAATTGTACGGATACATGGAATTTTGACAATTGTCACATTCCCCCCCCCCCCGTTAAGAAAATTTCGTCCTCGAAATTTAGACTACGTTAACTCCTTAGAGTTACGTTATGCGTAGATAGATATGTATAATACCAAGGTGAATAACCACTAAACCGAATCAGGACTTATTCGAATCAGGTGAATCCAAGGACATATTACAACAATAAGAACCCAGCTGTTTAAAAGGTATGTGTTTCAGATTTTGATGTCAAAGGAAACGAGACGTATAAAGGCATTAATTAGTGTGACTTCGTTAACAAGGGTTCAATCAGAGGAGTTTCGACCAATACAATTCCCAACAACCTTTCTCAATATGCAAATGAGTTCTAGAAACAATAGCATCCGCTAGATGAACTCAGAATCCTCAAGCTTAAATGTAATATGAAAATGATCCGTCAACTTTCAAACAAATACACGGATAAAATAGCGTGTTGACATTATTGAATTGCGAGAATACACCGAAATGAAATACAACCGAACCTGGCGTGTCATCGTCTTAATTCATAGTTGCATTAAGAGTGTTTCAATGACTAGTCAAACGAAAAGTATACGTAGTTTCGTGAGAACGGTTGGCCATGATTAGCACAAGCTACAAGTTTATACCGACGCCACAAGGTGTCATAGTGAATGGCATAATTCAATAGTAGCGGTGACTGAACAAGTTCACCGTGATTGAAATCAAATGAAAGCGCAATGAAGCAAATCTAAAGATTTGTTTCGAACAACGTCAAAGGATTTTCAATTGAATATGGAGCCCCAAAGAACTACTGTTTTTTATCGAAGATGAAAAAGCAATAAATATCCCCCAAGGCATTCGATCAATAATGAAAGAACTGTTAGGAGGTACACTGGAAAAATGAATTCATGCACCATTGTCTTAACACGTAATTGCGTTAAGACTGCTTTATCATGATAAATCTGAACGGATTTAAATCGAGTTAATAAATAAACAATTAAATCCATGTATGAGATGTGTAAATGAGATTAGCGCAAGTTTCAATCTAGTGAAAGTACCACCACAAGGTGTCGAAATCAACAAACGACTTAATATAGTCGTAGACCAAACAAGTCTACTACGACTCGGAACACCTGAAACACTTGTTAATACGAATTCGAATATGATATTCTCAATACATCACATGGTATCTTGAATTGAATACGTGTAATGGACAAGTTCAAACAACTGAACTTGGTTTCAGCGCAATCCGACAATAAATATATGTATCGACAAGGAAATTTCGGCATGGTTACAAAGATAAACCATGCATGTAACCGGAAAGGAAAAGAAGTTTCAAGAAAATGTGTTGACTTGATAACAAAGGAGCCAACCATTACAATAATGCGGGTCATTCGAATCACAATTCAATGATTAGTTTTAGCGAAATAATATTTGAACTTTGATGAAACGCTTATTCGAAACGAGACCTCATGCATAACAAACGATGCATGCGTAACCTATGAATTTTCAAGTTCATGAAGTAGTGATTAGGGCTTGATTATGGCACTTGGTAAGTATTATTTGATTCGTTGTTGATTGTGATGATTTATAAAAGAAAATGAAATGCTTTGAAAGCATAGAAACCTCCATTTTTAAGGGGAAACTATGGCAATTTTTTCTAGAATTTAAACACTTAGAAAAATATTTTTAAACAAATATTTACAAGTATATTTTTAACCATGATTTTTATATAAAGTTTGCCATAAATTTTGTTACAAAAATTACAAAATATTGGAGGTTGGTTTTTGATAATAAAAGTGACTAAATATGTATTTAGGAGAATATGTATTTAGATGTCACCTTGTGTGTGATTATTTGTATATTATGTGTATTAGTTATATTATTTTAGGACTTGAAATAATATAACTCACCAAAATACCAAGAATTACAATAACAAATATCACCATAATTTCCAAGAGAATAAATATACAATTTATACCCAAAATATTGGAGAAACCAAACAAGGAATATAACTTACATTAATATTTCAGAATTAAATTCATGAGTATATTTTGGTAAACGGTATTTTGGTCACCAAGAGAACAAAAATATGATTTTTACAATTATCACAAAAATATATCCTATTTTTGACAAGAAGAAAATATAATATTTTTTAGTAAAGAAAAATATATGTGTTTTCTTGAATTACTAGAAAATATATTATTTTTGGAGATAATATATATTTTCTTAAATAAACTTAGAATATACTTTTTTTAGGTGAAAAATGGATTTATAAATAGGAAAAATTACAAGTTTTGTCCTTTATCTTTATAGTACTTTACAGGCGGTGTCCTTTTTTTCAAATGTTGACAGGCGGTGTCCTTTATAGGGAATTTTGTTGCAAGTTTTGTCCTTTGAGCCTAACTCAGTTAGATTTTTTTGTTAAATCTGATTACCCAAGGGTATTTTAGTCTTTTTACTTATTTAAAGGACAAAACTTGTAATTTATTCTTTAAAAAATATTTCAAAAAAATTATATATCTGAAATCAAATTACCCTAACAATCAGATCTAAAATTAAAAATATAATAATGAATAAACACACACTCTACTATGTTCTCTCTCAGGCCACCACCACTGCCGATCAAACACTGTCACCACAAGCCTCCACCAAACCACCATTAACAACCTTACAACCATCAACTGATGAGATAAACTATGGATTTTATACACAGAAGAACCAATTTAAAGCTAAATAATGAATGGATTTAAACAAAGATAAACCAATTTAAAGCTAAATAATGAAATTACATAATCGGATTCCTGAAACAAAGACATGATAGTTGACTTTCCAAAGTCATACAAACAACTATCCAACATCTATAGCATACCAAACTCAATCCAAAGCCTACAAAAACCAAATCTATACAAAACGATCGATCAATATGCAGATCTGGAACACGAAACCAAAAGGGGAAATAATACAGGAGTCGTCGAGGGTTTCGTGACGGAACCATAGATCGGTTAGAGATATGATGCGTGCACGTCGTTGAACCATACAAACTGCCAAATCAAGGTAATCGGAACACCACTATTTTCCGCCAGATCAAGGTCGTCGGAGGTCTAGATGAGTGCAGATCTGTAAGCCGCCCATCCCTCGTGTGTATGAGTGCAGATCTGTAAATCGCTGCACATTTGACTCCCACCATCAAATTCTTTGACGAAATCCGAAGAACGGAGTGGTCGCTGGAGTGGTGCTGACCGTATCAACTCTCTCTCCAACAGGTGAAATCAACACAAAACCCTAGCCGTTCATGGTGAATCAACAAATCACCGCACCCAAACCCCTTTGTCTCGTATCACCCCTCTGTTTGGCAGTGGTTGCAGTTGGTGGTGGTTGTACGGTGGTGGAAACACAAAACGGAAGGGTAGTGGGTGGTTGTTTTGGCGGCGTAAGGCGGTGAAGATGGTGGCGAACCGGTGGATGGATGGTGGCGGCACTAAGGCGGTGAGAGAGTGTGGTAGAGAGAGGGGCAGAGAGTTGTAGAGAGAGAGGCAGAGAGTTCTATAGAGAGAGAGAGGAAGGGAGTTTGATATATAATCTAATAATAATAATAATAACAATAATAATAATAATAATATTAATAACCATAATAATAAAGAGATAAAAAGACTAAAATACCCTTGGGTAATCAGATTTAACAAAAAAATCTAACTAGGTTAGGCTCAAAGGACAAAACTTGCAACAAAATTCCCTATAAAGGACACCGCCTGTCAACATTTGAAAAAAAGGACACCGCCTGTAAAGTACTATAAAGATAAAGGACAAAACTTGTAATTTTTCCTTATAAATATTTTCTAAGATAATCTTGAAAATATATTATTTTTGAGGTAAGTTTAGCTTGTAAGCTACAGATCCGACAGATTCGATTATCTTGAATAGTAATATGTATCTAGGGCTCAACTTGCCCTTCTTACCGAAACGCATCACACCTTTCCAGGGTGATACTTTCAGTAGAAATTTATCCCCTACCTGGAACTTAAGAGGTTTGCGCCTCTTGTCAGCGTAGCTCTTATGCCAATCTCTAGCAGCTTTGAGATGATCACAGATTTGTATGATCTTATCCATCGTCTCCAGGACAATCTCAGGTCCTGATAGTTGGCCTTCCCCAACTTATTCCCAACAAACGGGTGTTCGACACTTTCTCCCATACTGTCACACCCCGACCACATAAAACAACAAAACGTGGCGGAAATGTCGGGGAGTGTTGTAACAGAATCATTGTTTCATAACACATGGAAATTGAAATATTGTTTTATTGAATAAAAGAGTTAAAATGTCTTGACAATCAAAGAAATATAACATAAATAACTAGTCTTGCATCTTTTATTGTCACTAAGGCCCAAGTCCGCCTAAGTGTATCTTGATAAATCCTATGCATCATATCCTGAAACACATGTGAAAATAGGTACGTCAGCGTAAAAATGCCTGTGAGATACATAGGTTTTGTGAAAATAGAATTCATGACTTATGTTTAAGAAAATGTTTAGTCATGAACCTTGTAATTTGCTTTGTCTTGTAAATCATTTGAAAAGTGGTAAAATCAGATGATATGTATAAATAAGAGAATAAAGTATGGTTAAATAAATAACCAAGTAAAATGAGTTTGTATAAGATAAGTTGTTTTGTAAAACAATGTCTTGTGAAAAGTATGTTATTTGTATACAATGTTATATGTCCAAATTTAAATGATTCAAATAACGCTACGATATGTAATACCATACAATCACTTATATATAGGAAGTACCAGCGGCGTATCCACCATGCTTGTATCATATTACACACGCCTCGTTACTTAAATCACTTACTCAAACCAAACCAACAATGTAAGATGTCTATGTTTAAACCAATTGCCAAACATATTGAATAATATGTCAAGATGTAAGTCATGTAATGTATAACCAATGTCAATAATGTTTATGTGTCAAATGTAAATCATGTAATGTGCAACCAAAATGATATGTATGGCTAGTGAAATATATCAACTAAACCATATGCACAAAAACAAAGTATTGAAGTAAAACATGGTTTAAATCAAAGCTATGTTTTGTGGAACAAATGCATGCTATACTGATATAAACATCTATGCGGTATTGTGAGAATGCATACATCCAAGCCTTGAGACTGTGGCGATAAACCCTTAAACAAATTAAAGGTTTATCTAAGTTATGTATATCGAATTCGGTCATTCCTTTCATCCAAACCTACCCGGGATGTCCGGAACGGGAGTTGTCAATTCCTATGGTACCACTACCTACTAACGAACGGCGTGATCGGTGTTAATGAATGTATATTGATCCATCAAAACAAACCAAATATCATATCAAAATGTAAGCATGTGAATGAAAAATAGATGTACTAAGTATGATGAACATACATAGCATGTAATGTAATGTAAAACAATGTACTAAGTATGCACACAATGGGGGTGGGGTATTTATAGTATTTCCCTAACCGTTAAGATCGTTTCTTGAATAACGTGATCGAATCTCGTGCGTACACTTGTTGAAATGTTGTGGTGACTAAAAATGGCCCCTAATGAGCTGAAAGGGCAAGTGTGAGTGTGTGGATGAGGTTTAATCAGCTGAAATCTGCTGACTAATCAGTCTTATCTGTTCTGGGAGCCTGATGCGGGCCGCGTAGACACACACAAAGATCTTACGCGGGCCGCCTGGCCTACACAGATCAGACATAAGTTTCAGCAATGACAGTTTTGGTCCCTGCACGTGTTTATGGCCATTTCCGACACTTCTAAGGCCCGTAAAGCCAACTTTAAGGCCCTAAAATGATGCCTAAACATTGTGGACATGAAACATGCTCAAAAATATGTCGGATGTTGGTTCGTTTGGTCGTACGAACGCGATGTTCGCTTAATTACGACGGAATGCGCACAAGCGCGAAAAACGATCCAAATGACGCGACGAATGGATTTTTCTTATGCCAAACACTAAAATAAAATATTTTAGTGCTTACATAAATTTTTGGATGTCCGTATGTATTCAGAACGAGAGTTATGCGCAAAAGCGCAAACTTGTGCACTTTTTGACGCTTTTAGTCCCTGAATGACCCAAAAGTTTATTTTAGCACACCGAACCCGTCAAAGCCTATTTCTAAGCTACATAAAGGTTATTTAAGGTGTGTTTAACTTATGGTCATATTCCGGAATGTTCGTTACTGTTCAAATTGGCATACTTTCGCAGTTTGTCAAGTTTAGTCCCTGTAAGCGAATTAACATGTTTTTGCCATACCAAAGCCTTCAAAACTTATTTCTAAGTTATGTAACGGTTATTTAAGGTATGTTGAGTATATTTTGATGTTCCGGAGTATTTTTCGCATTAAACTGATTACGTTTACACACCAGTTTGCGTATAACTTTCCAGAAAACGATATAGAGTTTGAAATTGAATAAAAGTCAAAACATGAAAAATGTAAAACATAACCAAACAAACATTGGGATCAAATAACATTGCTTTATTGATAAAAGAACTGTTCACAATGATTACAAGCACAGATGTTACAGTCTCCCCTACTTGTGGAAATTTCGTCCCGAAATTTATTTAGAGGAAACTTGTGAGAGTTTAAAACGTGAAGTTGAAAAGATCGAACAACATTGGTTAGGGTTCTGAACTTCTAGTAACTTTAATAACATCATGCTTGCAATGTAAGAGGGATACTTGTATACAAGTATATGAAGCGTCATTGGTGCGTCCACCGTACCTCCATTACATCGTTCTCATTTTGTTATTGTTGTCGCTATCGGTTCTTACACATAATAAACCTTACTGGGTTTCTGTGCACTAAATTTCATAATTATGTACGCGTCCATAATTAGACAATTCCTTGCACAGTTCACACAGTCTATTTTATAATGTGTAGGGTAAAACCAAATGAACAATCCTGTGATGAGTGTGACTAGACCGCCATAGAGTCCTTTTAATTAAATCAATAAATGATCTAAATAGACTATCAAGGAGTCTGTTCGGCTACATCACTAGATGTCGTTCTTTAACCAAATTGTGAATCAATCTTTTTTTTACTAGACCACTAAAAGGGTCTCTTGTGAATCATGGAGTGGTACTATATAATCCAAGGGTCTTAACTATTACATAGAAGCCCATTAAGGATTTAAGGTAGTACCTTTTGACTATCCTGCTATGAATCCCTCATATGGAGATATGAGAGATCCTACGAGGATTTGGATAACGAATATCCAGAGTATAAAAACACAAAATGCATAAAAGAAAACACAAAATATATAAACACATAACCACAAAATTGTTTGTTAATTTGTCTAGTTAATTGCGTACATGCATTTAAAGCACACTAGGAATCCATTCCGTGGATTTCATTTGGTACTTTAAACGTTATCAAGAATCTAACTATAAAGATAGAAAGATTCAAAAAGAAAATTCGATTTCGATTATTACGAACCGAAATGTTCGAATTAAGGTACATAAGGAATCCAATTAAGGACTCTGATTCGTATGACAATTATCCACAAGGATCTAATTGTGAAGATACAAAGATCCCATTTGGATTTTAGAAGTTGAAGATGTTTTGAAACCTTGCACTGGATGTGCTTATGTCAAAACATGAAGTAAGAATGCTTATGAAAGTTGAGATGCTTGATATGTCAAGGCGACATATGAAGCAGAATTTGAAGGTTAAGTCAATGTATGAAGAAAATATTTTTGAAAACTATGCATGGGGTTCTTAAAAAAATGTGTTCAATGTTTTTGAAACCTTATATATAATACTTTTGAAATCATGAAGTTGGTGTATTAGGTAGATATATTTACAAAAATGTTTTAAAATCATGCAAGATAAATTTTGAAATTATGTATAAGGTTTTTGAAAACATGAATGATACTTTTGAAGTCATGCATTTGATATATACTATATTAATAACATTTTGAAGTCATGAAGGTTATTTTTGAAACGTAGACGATGTTTTTGAAATCATGGAGGTTGTCATGAAAAAAAAACTAATGTTATGCATGTTGAAAAAGTCAGAACATAATGGGTATGAGATTGAAAATATCCTTAGTTATCTAACCAAGGATGTAATGGCATAGATGTGCAAAAAGCACGATTACTCATAATTTCCCTTTATTTCTTGTACTTCGTCTCCTGGAATGAAACGAGTATTTAAAATTTTTCGAGGGAATCATGAGTAGACACAAAAATGGGAAAATTCACAAAAGTAGTTTGTAAGGAACATAGTTCCTTAATGTAGGTATTATAGGGAAATGCCATACACACATGTAACTATACTTGTATATCAGAATTGCGAACCACAACTTTTATTTATGAACAAGACATATTGTTTCACATTACTAGAAAACGAAAGAAACAAAAGCATAAGACAACAACATCTTCTACTCAGCCAACTGCTCATCCGTGGGTTGGATTTGCATTGGCAAGCTTTGGGCAATCCCTTAGGAAATGGCCCATCTCGCCACAGTTGTAGCAAGACCCTGGTGAGAAACAAGCTTGAGCAGGAGTGTCGCCAGCTTGATTTGGTACAGCTGCAGTTGGGCAAACCCTTGTTGTATGACCTATAAGTCCACAAATCTAGCATTTTCGGCACCTCACCCTAGCATGATGATGAAGGTTACATTGGTTGCACAAGGGTGCAGTTCCATTGTATGGCTTCCTAGCAGGGTGTTGAGTTGGTTTGTTGGGGACGGTTTGACCATTGTGAGCGACCACAGCGAAGTTCTGAGAAGCCTTTCGCTTCTTTAACTTCTTAGGGGATCGTTCATCCATGGTCTTTGATTCCTCGATTGGTTCCTTGGCTGGTGGTGCTGTCACCTGACTAGGTCCTGCCTGTCTTGGTGACTCTTGAGTGGCTTCATCCTGGAGACGATACATGGCAGTAGCTAATTCAACAGTCTTCAGGACTACTTCGCCTATTCGCTGAGCGAATTTGGCAGTCTGCTCGGATATCTGGGTGTCATCGTGATGAAGAGACATTCTTGAAAAATGAAAGACATAGGAAGAAACAAGTGAAACGTCATCGGCTAAACAAAACATAATGGCAATGCATAAGAATTTGCGATTATTTGTTTGTTACCTACGGCAAACAAATGAGACGGTGACAGATCAAAGTAAGCGGATCATATTAATGTATCACTGAAGACATGCTCGCCTATAAGTGAACACTCACCCCAAGAGTTCCCAGGTAAGAGTGACTGGTCTGATACTGCGGATTTGTACGAACACTCTAGCCTTCGACAGAAAACTCAGGGTACAGGCATTCACTCTTCCAGTTTGCACGTGTTCACATTATAAGACCCAAACTTTGACGAGATTTGAAAACTTAGAGGGTTCAAAACCTTATAACAGAGGGTTCAAAACCTTACAATAGAGGGTTCAAAACCTAGTAATCAATCATCCTAGAACATATTATTAGTTTTCAAAGCGGTTTTGAAATTTATGTTCTTGTTGTGGTTGTCGCCTAAGGATAGGTGACAGTATTGTTTTATGACTAAACGCAAGTAAACTCGCGTTAGGGTCCTAGGAAGGTTATAGACTAGGTCAAAGTATTACTAATAACCTAATTCCCTATAACCATGAGCTCTGATACCAACTTTTCTGTCACACCCCGACCACGTAAAACAACAAAACGTGGCGGAAATGTCGGGGAGTGTTGTAACAGAATCATTGTTTCATAACACATGGAAATTGAAATATTGTTTTATTGAATAAAAGAGTTAAAATGTCTTGACAATCAAAGAAATATAACATAAATAACTAGTCTTGCATCTTTTATTGACACTAAGGCCCAAGTCCGCCTAAGTGTATCTTGATAAATCCTATGCATCATATCCTGAAACACATGTGAAAATAGGTACGTTAGCATAAAAATGCCTGTGAGATACATAGGTTTTGTGAAAATAGAATTCATGACTTATGTTTAAGAAAATGTTTAGTCATGAACCTTGTAGTTTGCTTTGTCTTGTAAATCATTTGAAAAGTGGTAAAATCAGATGATATGTATAAATAAGAGAATAAAGTATGGTTAAATAAATAACCAAGTAAAATGAGTTTGTATAAGATAAGTTGTTTTGTAAAACAATGTCTTGTGAAAAGTATGTTATTTGTATACAATGTTATATGTCCAAATTTAAATGATTCAAATAACGCTACGATATGTAATACCATACAATCACTTATATATAGGAAGTACCAGCGGCGTATCCACCATGCTTGTATCATATTACACACGCCTCGTTACTTAAATCACTTACTCAAACCAAACCAACAATGTAAGATGTCTATGTTTAAACCAATTGCCAAACATATTGAATAATATGTCAAGATGTAAGTCATGTAATGTATAACCAATGTCAATAATGTTTATGTGTCAAATGTAAATCATGTAATGTGCAACCAAAATGATATGTATGGCTAGTGAAATATATCAACTAAACCATATGCACAAAAACAAAGTATTGAAGTAAAACATGGTTTAAATCAAAGCTATGTTTTGTGGAACAAATGCATGCTATACTGATATAAACATCTATGCGGTATTGTGAGAATGCATACATCCAAGCCTTGAGACTGTGGCGATAAACCCTTAAACAAATTAAAGGTTTATCTAAGTTATGTATATCGAATTCGGACATTCCTTTCATCCAAACCTACCCGGGATGTCCGGAACGGGAGTTGTCAATTCCTATGGTACCACTACCTACTAACGAACGGCGTGATTGGTGTTAATGAATGTATATTGATCCATCAAAACAAACTAAATATCATATCAAAATGTAAGCATGTGAATGAAAAATAGATGTACTAAGTATGATGAACATACATAGCATGTAATGTAATGTAAAACAATGTACTAAGTATGCACACAATGGGCATACATAGCATAAAATATAATGTAAAACAATGTACTAAGTACGCACACAATGGGCATACATAGCATAGAATGTAATGTAAAATAATGTACTAAGTACGCACACAATGGGCATACATAGCATAGAATGTAATGTAAAACAATGTACTAAGTACGCACACAATGGGCATACATAGCATGAAATGTAATGTGAAGCGATGTACTAAGTACGCACACAATGGGCATACATAGCATGAAATGTAATGTAAATCATGTACTATAAATGTACTAATGAACATAGCAAGTATGTGATGTGAAAACACGGAAAGCATGAAAGTAACAAGTAGGCACATGTGTTCCACCCCAAAATGTTTGGAAAACAGTAAAAGAGGGGTCTATGTACTCACTTGAGATTACTCAGTAGTCCTGGAGTGACAACCAAACAATGATAGAGATTACGGAATCAAACGGCACCTAATATAGGTAACTATGTTAATAAACCGGACCTAATATCAGAGGATCGGATAGAATGAGGGTTCGTAAACCAAACGAGTATGGAGACTCGTGTAATATGGTTTCACAAAGCCCACATACTAAAACGAAACTTAACCTAAGTGTTTGTGACCCATTACGACCCGTTTAGGTAGCTTATGCTACTTTAACGCGTCGTTCGCGTAAAACGCGTTCGGAACGCCTAACTAGTCCTATGACAAGTAAAATATGCCTTAACATGTCTAATATGGTTGTCAAATCAGTTTAGATGTCAAAAGTTATGTTACATATGTTTAAAACGAATTTTGGCATCAAAGGGGTATTTTGGTAATTTACCTAAGGCATATAAACTACCTATCATACAACTACTTAAACGAAGCGACCATAAGGTATAACCTCTGAGGGTTATTCCCAATATACTATGGTCACCTAATGTGTTTGGTCGGATCCTAATGATCGACCAAATGGGTCGGGTTCGAAGGTATAAGCGATTTATTAGATCGCTTACCCTTACGACCCTAGACAACGTGGTAATCATTAAGCATAGTCACAAGGGACTATAACCATCGTGATTACAATCACGTTGCGAAGTTCAAACGAACTTCGCATTGACCATAAACTGGTCAACGCAGAAAGTCAAACAAAGTTTGACTTTCAGACTCGAAAAGCAATAAAGGACGAAAGAATACTTACGAAGGGTCCCCGAATGCTAATCTAGATCAAAATAGCTCAGGTATGAAACAAAGGTTTCAACTTAGAGCACATTAGATCAGATTCTAGTGAGTTTGAAGCAAATGGGGGTGGGGTATTTATAGTATTTCCCGAACCGTTAAGATCGTTTCTTGAATAACGTGATCGAATCTCGTGCGTACACTTGTTGAAATGTTGTGGTGACTAAAAATGGCCCCTAATGAGCTGAAAGGGCAAGTGTGAGTGTGTGGATGAGGTTTAATCAGCTGAAATCTGCTGACTAATCAGTCTTATCTATTCTGGGAGCCTGATGCGGGCTGCGTAGACACACACAAAGATCTTACGCGGGCCGCCTGGCCTACACAGATCAGACATAAGTTTCAGCAATGACAGTTTTGGTCCCTGCACGTGTTTAAGGCCATTTCCGACACTTCTAAGGCCCGTAAAGCCAACTTTAAGGCCCTAAAATGATGCCTAAACATTTTGGACATGAAACATGCTCAAAAATATGTCGGATGTTGGTTCGTTTGGTCATACGAACGCGATGTTCGCTTAATTACGACGGAATGCGCACAAGCGCGAAAAACGATCCAAATGACGCGACGAATGGATTTTTCTTATGCCAAACACTAAAATAAAATATTTTAGTGCTTAGATAAATTTTTGGATGTCCGGATGTATTTAGAACGAGAGTTATGCGCAAAAGTGCAAACTTGTGCACTTTTTGACGCTTTTAGTCCCTGAATGACCCAAAAGTTTATTTTAGCACACCGAACCCCTCAAAGCCTATTTCTAAGCTACATAAAGGATATTTAAGGTGTTTTTAACTTATGGTCATATTCCGGAATGTTCCTTACTGTTCAAATTGGCATACTTTCGCAGTTTGTCAAGTTTAGTCCCTGTAAGCGAATTAACTTGTTTTTGCCATACCAAAGCCTTCAAAACTTATTTCTAAGTTATGTAAAGGTTATTTAAGGTA
Source organism: Helianthus tuberosus (assembly GCA_030545235.1). Classification (NCBI taxonomy): domain Eukaryota; kingdom Viridiplantae; phylum Streptophyta; class Magnoliopsida; order Asterales; family Asteraceae; genus Helianthus; species Helianthus tuberosus. The sequence goes on along the minus strand of CM060371.1, from coordinate 103,595,677 downwards.
TGTTGAGTATATGTTGATGTTCCGGAGTATTTGTCGCATTAAACTGATTACGTCTACACACCAGTTTGCGTATAACTTTCCAGAAAGCGATATAGAGTTTGAAATTGAATAAAAGTCAAAACATGAAAAATGTAAAACATAACCAAACAAACATTGGGATCAAATAACATTTCTTTATTGATAAAATAACTGTTCACAATGATTACAAGCACAGATGTTACACATACAAGGCCTCGAAAGGAGCAGCCTTGATGCTAGTATGATAACTGTTGTTATAGGAGAACTCAATTAGGGGGAGATGGTCATCCCAGCTACCACCCAATTCGATCTCACATGCTCGAAGCATGTCTTCCAATGTATGGATCGTACGCTCACTCTGTCCAACAGTCTGTGGATGGTAAGTCGTACTGAAGTTCAGCCTCGTGCCTAAAGATTGCTGGAGGCTTTTTCAGGAATGAGGGGTGTATCTTGTATCTCTATCGAATACAATGGATACCGGTGTTGGTGCATATTTAGTATGTCCGCCACTGTGTGAATAGGCTAGATAGAGCGTGTGTTGAATATTGTATAGAATAATGAGAGAACAGATAAGGTTTTGTATGGACCATATGTGACAACCGGCAATTTACGGTTCCTAATTACGCGATGAATAAACGATTAGGACGAAAATGAGCGGTGTTTAAGACGCAAGTTAACTTAATCAGGCCCTTGGAGTGCCCAGGAACGTTTATTCAACTATACAGTGCGCGAATGGTGATTTACGGGAAATCTGCTGAATATTACGTGACAACAAACTGATACCGTACAAAATACTGACAACGCCGACGAATATGGATTTTCCACGAATATTTTATATTTATGAATTTAATGTTGTGAATTTATCGTGCTTCTTTACGACACAAAACGCCAACATGAACAAAAACGCGATTGCAGGAAACGTACCGGCAATGAAACGGAAGCATCGGAGGCGCGTGTTACCTTTAAAACGTAAATTTTACGCTATATTTAGCTCTGTAATGAAATTTTAGTAACCGTAGACGAAACCGGATTGAAAAACGGTTACAAACGGCAAACGGCGCCATTTTACGCGATTCTTAACGCATCCGACAAACGGGCGCGACAACAATGACTACCGACCGTATTTTACGTATTTTAATACTAAAATTTTATCTTTCGACGTTAAACGAAGTTCGGGTTTTGACAACGGGTTCATAGAAATTACGGGCCGTTTAACCACGAGGATTGAGCTTGTGGGCCTTGAGCCCAAGCCCAAAACCCACAAACTAAACCTACCAACTAAATCTTGATTAAAGATTTGCCTGTTCTTTTAAAGTGCATATCTATACAAAATCTTACTAAAATCTTTATAAATCTTACTTAAATCTTACCCAAAATCTTCATAAGATTTCTTTTAGATCTATATACACTGAACAAATGGAAGCCACCTTTGGGTATTACACACTTGAATGAGGTTAAAACCCCATCTCAAACACTAATAGTGAACTCATCTCCTACTCTAAATACACAACACAGACATATGTATGTATGTCCCTCTCCCTCTCGACACACACTCACACCTCCTTTCTTCTCTCTATGACACCCCCCAAACACCTCCACCCTTCCCTCTGTTCTTCTTCGAGCAATACCCCACCCCCCGTTTTTTTTTTGTGATACAGAAACAGACCACCACCACCACTAACCGGTGGTGGTGCGGCGGCGCTTCAGAGATAGAGAGACCGAGAGAGATAGGGAACCACCACCACCACTGTCTCCTTATTTGCTTTCATACCGGGGTTTTATAAATTACATACCATATTTCATATAAATTTAAAGCATAGGATTATGCGGGCATGGAGTCAAAGTAAGGGTGGGCATTGGCGGTTATACGAACATTACAAATACAAGAGTTTACAAATACATGGTTTTTACGAACATAAGGCGTTACAAATACAAAGTTTCCATATAACTTGGCAAGAAAATGATTTCTAAATTCGTTTTCTCACTATTATTTCACAAACCGGTTATTCAAAAGATTTATTTCAAATCTTTTACAAACAAACTATGAACTCGCTCAACTTTATGTTGACTTTTTCGCATGTTTCTTTCTCAGGTCGAATTTCAAAGTCGAGGCACAGTTGGAATAGGAGAACCATTGGAGAATCGAGTACTTAGCGGGCGTTCAATTTCTAGAAAGTCTTAGCTTATTTGCTTCCGCTGTGCAATGAAGATACCAATCCGGTCACGCCAGCTCTGATAATTTCGGGGTGTGACAGATTGGTATCAGAGCTATAGGTTACAGCGAATAAGGTTTTCTGTAAGAATACCTAGGCTCTAACCTCACTTTTCTCTGGGACTTAGACTATTAAGACGTTGAATACATACAAAACGCCTAGTACTCGAATATGGTCTCCAACCGTTGCCGAAAAACAAACAATCAAAATTTTGTTTTCAAACATACGCTAAAGCTGTGTTTTACACACGGTACACGAATGAATACACACAGTACACAACACTCTGAGAGTTTAGGAAACATGCATTTAAGACCTTCAGAAACTTATGTTGAAATTCATTCAAGGTCATCACGTAGGAACCGCGATTATTAACTCGGGCACGCACTATTATCCATATTGTCTATGATATTTTAACTTCCCGAGCAGGCAGCCTTCGCATAACAAGACGCTAGCGCATGAGAATACATGGAACTCAATTTTTTTGTCAAACGGATGTCGGGGAGCATCACATTCTACGCGGCACACAACGCTAGTGCATCGGTATACGTGAAACCTAAGCTATACGTCAACGGAGGTTGAAGTACGACACATACAACTATCGAGGCGAGGCCTTTGTAAAGAAACGATGGCACAATTCAACGACGACGCTAGATTCCTGTCAGCAAGAGAACTATCGATCAGGAAGCGGCGGTTTGGCACGCGGTCCTGTAAACGACACGAGTCATGCTAAGGAGAAGACGCATGCCTTCGTATTCCCCCTATCTTATTAACGATGAATACTCTATGTTCGACATTCCATGGTAATGTCACCTAACAACCGGTCATCACACGAAACCCCAGGTAAAGTCCTTAAATTTCTTTTATGGAAATTCCGATTTTTGCATCTAATGAGTAGATTTTCACATCTATACTCCTCTGAAGGATCATTGTATCACAATCATTTCTTTTCAAGTTACATACATGGTTTTTCGTTGTGACCATGCCGAAAGTTTTCTTGTCGATACGTATATTTATTATCGGATTGCGCTAAAACCAAGTTCAATTGTTTGAACTTGTCCATTACACACATTCACTTCAGAGCATCATATGATGTATTGGGAGCATCATATTCAAAATTCGTTTTAACAAGTGTTTCATTTGTTCCGAGTCGAAGTAAACTTGTTTGGCATTCGACTCCATTAAATTGTTTGTTGATTCTGACACCATGTGATGGTGATTTTCATTAATTTGAAGCTTGCGCTAAACTTGTTTACGCATCTTATGCATGGATCTAAATACTTATTTATTGATTGTTTTTCAATCCACTTCGATTTATTATATCAAAGCGGTCTTAATACAATAGTCTGTTAAGACAATGGTACACAAATTCATTTCATATTCCGGTGTACCTCCTAACGGTCCTTTCAACATCGATCGAATGTTATGCGATATTCATTGCTCCTTCGGCTTCGATCGAAAACATTATTTCTTTGATGTTCCGTTTTCAATTGAAAATCTTTTGATGTTTGTTGTAACAAACATTCATATTTACTTCATTGCGCTTTCATTTGACTTCAAACTCGGTGAATTTGTTTGATCACCGCTGTTATTGAATTATTTAAGTCACTATGACACCTTGTGGTGTCAGTACAAACTTGTAGCTTGGGCTAATCATGATTGAGCGTTTCATGCAAAACACAGGTGATACTTGTTCGATCACCCCTATTATTGAATTATTTCATTCATTGCGACACCTTGTGGCGTCGATATGACTTGCAGCTTGCGCTGATCACGATCGAGCGTTACATGCAAACTATTATATTTGAGATTGTTGATTCTAAGTTCATCCAGTGGATGTTATAGCTTCTAGAACTCATTTACATGTTATAAACGTTCATATGGAATTCGATTGGTCAAAGTTCCTGTTCTTTGTTGGATCCATGTTGACTTAGTCACACTAGTGACAGTGTCAGTATGTCTCATTTTCCCTTGACATCAAATTCTAAAACACGTTTCTTTTAACCGTTGGGTTCTTATCGTTATAATACATCCTTGAATTCACGTAGTCCGAATAAGTCTTGATTCGATTACGCGGTCATTCACTTTGGTATTATTCGGACTTACCTAGGAACGACACAACTCTGAGGAGATAACATAGACTAAATTTCGAGGACGAAATTTCGGCAACAGGGGGAGAATGTGACAACCGGCAATTTACGGTTCCTAATTACGCGATTAGTAAATGATTAGGACGATAATGAGCGGTGTTTAAGACGCAAGTTAACTTAATCAGGCCCTGGGAGTGCCCAGGAACGTTTATTCAACTATACAGTGCGCGAATGGTGATTTACGGGAAATCTGCTGAATATTACGTGACAACAAACTGATACCGTACAAAATACTGACAACGCCGACGAATACGGATTTTCCACGAATATTTTATATTTATGAATTTAATGTTGTGAATTTATCGTGCTTCTTTACGACACAAAACGCCAACATGAACGAAAACGCGATTGCAGGAAACGTACCGGCAACGAAACGGAAGCATCGGAGGCGTGTGTTACCTTTAAAACATAAATTTTACGCTATGTTTAGCTCCGTAATGAAATTTTAGTAACCGTAGATGAAACCGGATCGAAAAACGGTTACAAACGGCAAACGGCGCCATTTTACGCGATTCTTAACGCATCCGACAAACGGGCGCGACAACAATGACTACCGACCGTATTTTACGTATTTTAATACTAAAATTTTATCTTTCGACGCTAAACGGAGTTCGGGTTTTGACAACAGGTTCATAGAAATTACGGGTCGTTTAACCACAGGGATTGAGCTTGTGGGCCTTGAGCCCAAGCCCAAAACCCACAAACTAAACCTACCAACTAAATCTTGATTAAAGATTTGCCTGTTCTTTTAAAGTGCATATCTATACAAAATCTTACTAAAATCTTTATAAATCTTACTTAAATCTTACCCAAAATCTTCATAAGATTTCTTTTAGATCTATATACACTGAACAAATGGAAGCCACCTTTGGGTATTACACACTTGAATGAGGTTAAAACCCCATCTCAAACACTAAAAGTGAACTCATCTCCTACTCTAAATACACAACACAGACATATGTATGTTTGTCCCTCTCCCTCTCGACACACACTCACACCTCCTTTCTTCTCTCTATGACACCCCCGAAACACCTCCACCCCTCCCTCTGTTCTTCTTCAAGCAATACCCCACCCCCTTTTTTTTGTGATACAGAAACAGACCACCACCACCACTAACCGGTGGTGGTGCGGCGGCGCTTCAGAGAGAGAGAGACCGAGAGAGATAGGGAACCGGCGGTCGAAGTCTCGGACCGCCTGTCAGTTCTGTTATCCGGTGGTCAATGTTTTTATCCGACGAGCTCCGATTCAGGTGGTAGTTCTGGTGACGGCGGCTGTGCTTCACTCTGGTGACTCCAGGTTTGGATTCAAGCTTTCTTACAGTTCAGATTTTGGTAAAACTGTGGTTCGAGTGACGTCTCGGGTTGCGGTCGGATTTGTGTCGGGTTTTTGGGTTCTACTCGGGACAACCACAAGTTTGTTCGGGAGTCAATGGGTTCAGATCCGGTTCAGGCGTAGTTCGGGTTCAGATTCGGGTCAGTGGGTTCGAGCTTTGATTCTAATACGGTTCGGGTCAACTCGGTCAACCGAGTTAACTCGGTCAACTCAGTCAATAGGAGTCAACCCGGTTAACTCGGACAACTCAGTCATCTCACTCGACGGTTCGGCGTGAAGACTGGGAATATTGTAGAATGCACGCTAGCAAGTCTCGTCTTGGAAACGACATCACGAAGTCGTATGTAGCTAGCTTTACACAGGAATATTCAGGTGAGTTCATAACCCCACTTTTTACGATTTTATATTTTTATAAATGTTTTCGGGGTGGAAAGACATGCACGTTTTGCAAGAACACACAAAGTTTTGAACGAACAAAAACTCATATTTCTAAATTATGTTACGAATGGATTTCGAGGAACTCAAATGTTTACGAATGGATTATACTAAATATACCGGTTTTTACAAAACAAGTGTGTATTATCGAAATGTGAATGATTTTCATGACTAAGGATGGATCGTCTGGTGATAATTTAGAGAGACTGGGGAGTTGGCCTTAGAGGCTGGGGAGGTTCAGCCTTAGAGGCCGGGGTAAAATACATTATACAATTATTTCAGACATTTTATACATGGTTTGATTAGCTTAAGGAATGGTACACTTGGATCATATGAGTGATAAGTCTATTTGAACATAACGAACCCCACCCATGCGCCCGCAGGTTGGACCATGTGGTGTTATATCTTAGCATGCGCCCACATGTTGGACCATGCGGTGATTACATCTTAACCCCACCCATGCGCCCGCAGGTTGGACCATGTGGTGACTTGTCTTAGCCCCACCCATGCGCCCGCAGGTTGGACCATGTGGTGATTTTATCTTAGCATGCGCCCACAGGTTGGACCATGCGGTGATTACATCTTAACCCCACCCATGCGCCCGCAGGTTGGACCATGTGGTGACTTGTCTTAACCCCACCCATGCGCCCGTAGGTTGGACAATGTGGTGATTATATCTTAGCATGCGCCCGCAGGTTGGACCATGTGGTTACATATTTACTGATCTGTCTCCTTATTTGCTTTCATACCGGGGTTTTATAAATTCCATACCATATTTCATATAAATTTAAAGCATAGGATTATGCGGGCATGGAGTCAAAGTCAGGGTGGGCATTGGCGGTTATACGAACATTACAAATACAAGAGTTTACAAATACATGGTTTTTACGAACATAAGGCGTTACAAATACAAAGTTTCCATATAACTTGGCAAGAAAATGATTTCTAAATTCGTTTTCTCACTATTATTTCACAAACCGGTTATTCAAAAGATTTATTTCAAATCTTTTACAAACAAACTATGAACTCGCTCAACTTTATGTTGACTTTTTCGCATGTTTCTTTCTCAGGTCGAATTTCAAAGTCGAGGCACGGTTGGAATAGGAGAACCATTGGAGAATCGAGTACTTAGCGGGCGTTCAATTTCTAGAAAGTCTTAGCTTATTTGCTTCCGCTGTGCAATGAAGATACCAGTCCGGTCACGCCAGCTCTGATAATTTCGGGGTGTGACAGATTGGTATCAGAGCTATAGGTTACAGCGAATAAGGTTTTCTGTAAGAATACCTAGGCTCTAACCTCACTTTTCTCTGGGACTTAGACTATTAAGACGTTGAATACATACAAAACGCCTAGTACTCGAATATGGTCTCCAACCGTTGCCGAAAAACAAACAATCAAAATTTTGTTTTCAAACATACGCTAAAGCTGTGTTTTACACACGGTACACGAACGAATACACACAGTACACAACACTCTAAGATTTTAGGAAACATGCATTTAAGACCTTCGGAAACTTATTTTGAAATTCATTCAAGGTCATCACGTAGGAACCGCGATTATTAACTCGGGCACGCACTATTATCCATATTGTCTATGATATTTTAACTTCCCGAGCAGGCAGCCTTCGCATAACAAGACGCTAGTGCACGAGAATACATGGAACTCAATTTTTACATCAAACGGATGTCGGGGTGCATCACATTCTACGCGGCACACAACGCTAGTGCACCGGTATACGTGAAACCTAAGCTATACGTCAACAGAGGTTGAAGTATGACACATACAACTAAGGTTCTTTAGCTGTTAAAGTCCATCCGGATGGATGGACATTGTTTGTTTCGGACGGATGGGTTGATGCCTATATATAGGGATGAGGGGTTCCTCATTTGGACAAGCTTTTGGTTCCCTGAGGGGGGATGTTGTCCAACTGGTTTCACGGGTATGTAACTTCAAATCAATAATAGAAACCATATTAAATTGACTTGTTCGGTGTTGATTCTACTTCTACTCCTTTCTTATCAATAATACTTCTCCGAACCGGTTATCTCGGGACCAAAACTCTGTCAAACCTGCCGGATCCTGGAATCTCAATTGGTATCAGAGCTACGGTACCGATTCAATTGATCTCACAGTTGATTGAATCACCTACGCTCATTATTTTTGGATTTTGAGGAGGTTTTGACTTTAAACATCGAATAAACATCAAATTGAAGGTCAGTTCATGAATAGATTTTGAAATTGAAGACATAATTATGTTTGTGATTGATTTTTGCACAATCCTATGAAGTTTCATCATGAAATTCGCAGAAATAAAGATTTTGGATCGAAAAATGTGATTGGGAATGTTCTTGAGATGATCAGACATGTTCGAGTGGATAGAGTCCATACGGACGGATGGGCATCCACAACCGGGCGGATGGACATCTCGATTCGGACAGATCGACCTTGTCGATTCAGACGAATGGACATTGGGTCTTAAAATTCAATTCGTTCCAAATCAGTTCATTCGCACGGATGGACCTACTCCATTCGTCCGGATGAGCAAATGCCTAAAAAAGGCATTTTGATCGTAATGACGAGGTGAGTCTCCAGAAAATTTAGAGGTTGAAAATTTTTTCACGTTTTTAACGACCAAGTTGGGTTGTTCGGGGACACTGTCCGGGGCTTCAGCAAACAGATTTGATGATGCAATCACGGATTGTGAAAATTAGTGGGGTAGTCATGATACTGGTGCATAATGTTTATCATCTGGGTTATCTGACTATTAATGGGCCGTAACGTAAAATCCATAATGATGAAAAACTGACGTTTTGGGGCAAAATTGTCATATTTTTGGCATAGTCAAGTATTTCAAAGAACATAGAGGACTGAATAGCTCAATTTGAGGGGGAATTCAGTGATAAGACGTCGGAATTTGCAAAAATGAGGGGGAATAAAAATTTCATATTGAAATTCCAGCATTTATGAAATTCATGACGATGAAACTGTATTCGGGTGGTTTCGACTTCAGGACTGCCTGGAGATGTATAGGATCTGGATTTGTGAATTCGTGATCATAGGAAGTTCGAACTCTACAGCTCAGGGTCAGATTGACATCTTAGGGTTTGAGTCCCGGGTCTTCGTCAAGCCGGTCAGCAGGATTAGTATTAAGAGATGATACTTATAAGATATCACAGGCGTGTGATAGTCTAAAGTGTCAGAATGGTTAATCTTTGAGCAGATGAATTGTTTTTCAGACTAATCGCCGGGGAATGATGATTTTTGTTGGTTAAGTTGTTGTCGGAACTATCGGAGAAGACTATACATATGTTATCATGACTGAAGAGGAAGAAATTTAAATTTGATCATGGATGAATGTTTCTGAGATCTGAATGTGTTACTAGATAATTCGTTATCCGATGAAGATTTGCTTATTGTAGAGAATACCATTTACATGGATCAATCATTCAGAAGGTGCTTAAAAGTGATCACAGAAAACGACATTTCAGATTTTCGTGGGTAATCACAGATTTGAAGTTAACCAGTGTGGTGTTCGAAGTTTCTATCAATTGCCGGTTGGGTTTGTTGAAAAACCGGTTTCGATCGAGGATCGACAGGTTAAAAAGCTCTGACGGAAGTACATACCTATTGTAAAGGTTAGGTGGGATGCCCGTAGAGGCCCCGAGGATACATGGGAGGTCGAGTCCACTATGCGACAGAAGTACCCCATCTTTTTTAGTAAATCTCAAGGTCGAGATTTCTTTTAAGGGGGTGAGGATGTAACACCTCGTCAAATCATGTCCAAAAATGTATTGACACGTGTCCCTATTCCTAATTATGCCTAATGTTGGCTATGAGGGACTATTTTTTCCAAACAATGAAAGTATGAATGTGGAGGGACTAAAAGTGTCAACATGCTGAAACTATGCCTCTGAGTGACCTTATACGGTGTCCGTATTCTCAAACGAGCCATTGTTGGACCAGAGGAACCGTTTGTGAAATTGTTTGAAAGTTTGATAATTGGAGGGCTAAAAGCGTCAACATGTTAATTTATACCTCTGAGTGACCTTTTAACGAACCGGGAGCTTTATGATGTTCGGTCATACTCTCGGGTGTGCCTGATATTGACCATGAAGGGTATTTATACCACTTATTGATAATACATGCAAGTTTGAGGGTTAATGGGCTAAAAGTGTCGAAGTGTGAAAGATGGATTGCTGGCCGAGACCCCATACGGACCGCAAGGGCTGGACCTTACTATCCATAAAGCCTGCACAGCTTCGAAAATTTGCTTGGTGGCCACTCCAAGCTGCCATAAACCTCCTAAACGAAACCAAGGGCTGCATACTTGTTTATGACACGTTTAGGGACACTTGTTATCATCACTTGAAGCCCCATAACACCTGGAATGATCACAAAGATCCTCCAATTGCTATAAATAGGTGCCATGTTCTTCCTTTTGAACTTGCACCTTCATTTTTCACTCTCCTCTCATTTCCTGGAGATTACCAGCTATTGGGAGCTTCCATTTGAGTTCTATTTCATCAGTGGATCACTTGTAAGTGTTCCCTTCTTTTCTATTTTCGTTTATAGGCTTTTTAAAGCCGAAAGCCAAGCATTTTCGATAAATGCTTTGACTTTCGGTTTAGACCTTAATGTTCCAGTCATTGTTCGAGGCGAACATGGCTATGTGATCATAATTAGGTAGGTGATAATCCCTCAAAAGGGCACCTCCTGAAAATTACGTTTGCTTGGTCAATTGACGGATCAAAGTTATTAATATTAAAAAGTCAAACGGGTTAGTTTTTTAAATAATCATAATCTGAGTTTATAGGTGTTCTAAAATATGTTTTAACACTTAAACAACTAGGTAATAATTATTAGAACATGTGTAAACATGTTCGGCTCGTCAATTCCAGTCTTAGGATCGGTTCGCAACCGAAAGTCGCAGAGTTTAACTTCTACTTTGACTTTCAATTCTGACCCATTTTAGAATAGTTTGCTAATAGTTTAAGGTTCCATTTGATCATAATATAATGTAGCATAACCCTCTGAGGTTATATGACATGAGCATAATAGTAATCTGAGTTTTATACAAGTTTCCATTATTATGCCATACTTTGACTATTTTGCCTTTTTTTATTAAAAACAAGGTTTTAATCACTAATGAACCTGCAAACGACTTACGTACTGATATGTTAAAGTAATTAACTTATAAAGATGTTATTAAACTGATCATAAACCAAGTTTTCATATAATGTCGTAAATTATGCTTTAAAGTGACCGAAATGCCCTTTTGGCGCATAGAACGGTTTTAAACATAATTTCTCTTATAAAGCACATTACCTACTGATATAATATCATAATTAGAATTATTTGGGATATCAAGTCAGTTTATAATATGAGTTTAAGTACAAGTTCTTGTACTATGTCCGTAAATGACGAAAATGCCCGTATGGCACTTAAAATAGTTTTAAATCATAATTTTCATACAAAACCTTTTTCCTACTGATATGTTATATTAAATAACATATTTTAACAGTATAAACCTGATCATAACTTCTGTTTTGACATAAGATCGCAAATATCGTCATTTAACGATTTAAACGCCCTTTTGCGCATAATATGGTTTTAAACCATATTTATCAACCAAGACTTGTTACCTACTGATTTTTATAACTTATTTGAAATATCTTTTACAGTAGTTACATGTTATAGACTCAGATTCCCAAATAAGCTTTCAAACTATGTGTGAAATGACCAAAATGCCCCTATCGTACATAGTTTGGTCTTAAACTATAAAACACACATATGTTTGATATCCTGCTGATATTATATTACAAATTAAGTATATCTCCAGAATGATTATGTTTATAACATTAGTTTATATGCAAGTTCCTTTTATATGTCGCTAAATGACCAAAACGCCCTTATGAGGCATAGTTTGATTTTAAAACCTTAACGGGCATACAAGTTAATATCCTACTGATATTATCACTTGTTTAAAGTATATTGGCATATAGAACTTGTTCATGACTCATCTGGTTACCCGTTATCGCTTATACGCGTACGTTTAGGCTTTGTGTAACTAGTTTACATGAGGTTACCGAAACGGGTTTAACCATATCATTTTTATCTCAATTTCTAGAATGTTAATAGTTTACCCATACTATACAAGTCTTAGTACTTGTTGGGTTTAAACTATATTCTATTCCGGCTATCGCTTAATCGAGCGTATCGTACCGTTTTTGATACTTTAAGCTAGCCGGTCTAAGTCTACGACTTGAATAAGATCCGTTAGCATTCTAATTGGTTATTTATACCATCATTCCAGATTAGAGCCCTCCAGTAAATTATTACCAACGCTTATTTAATTGAATACGGCTGAGTTGTTATAAACCTTGCATTTGTATCAAATATTAGCTCAGGTAAATACTCTTAACCTATTTTCCCTATACGGGCTTGGGATACGGTAAATTATTACCACTTGGTCGGGTATGGGATCACATGCCGGATTGTGGCTACAAAATCTTCATAACCTGTTTTAATACCTTTTGTCTGATAACTTAAACATTGAGGGTTAACGCGACCGTGTTCTGGATATCCACGGCTCATTAAATTATTAATGGTCACGACTGAGCACGGGGTGTAGGCATACAACTGTCAGATGCTAATGCACATATAAATATGTTTTCTTACCGGTTGATCAGGCGATACCCCTTTGTGGGTTTAAGTGGTGTGTCGGTTAATCATGTCTCGGTGTTTAGTACTGGGCCCCATATGTATTGACAGACATGTAAAACTATATACAATATCACTTTGAATTAAGTTTTTTATAAAACATGTGCATTGTGCACTTAAATCGATTTTGAAAATGTTTTCAAAATGAGTCGGTTGATTGTATTTACCAGTGAAAACTGACGTATTTTCAAAAGACTAAGTCACAAGTACAAATACGTAAATGGGCTGGAAGCTGCTCAGTAATGCTAGAAGAGGAATTTGCAACTCCTTTGCATATGCCTATTAGTCTGTTGATCTCCCTTTTGTGCATTTTGTTTGATCCGCCTATGGATTTTATTACAAATAAGTTTGTTTAATTATTCTTGAACTTTGGATACTTATGTTTGTAATAATATTTTTACTCCAAGACTTTCGTTGTGCTATCTGTGAATATTTGACTATGACGATACCAATCTTACGTCACGATACTCCCCACCAGGCCCACCGGGTTTGTGGTTGAGAATCGGGGTGTGACACATACCGTATTTATAGATTCGGTAATGGTACGGTACCGGTATCGGTACTGGTATTTCGGTACTTTACCACATTGGTACCGCTTTGGTGTCATCCATTGTTTTACCTAAAAAATTATCATGTGCAACCCATCCATCCATTATTATCTGAACTAGAGTAATATATAGAGGAATGTAAACAAAAGGTAAACATATTAAGTAGTAAAAAAATAAAAAGGTAAACATCCATGGGTTCTGTTAGGGGTAGAATTTTAGTGCCTATGGATCATATATCCTCAGTTCAGCCTGGATCAAGGATCCCCAGGAAATGGTGCAGGAAGACTAAGGATCAAGGATCCTCACTGGTATTCTTAAACTAATAATTGTTTCCATCACCTTTTGGCCTTGTTTTGCAAGTGTATTTCGAAGAGGACTTATTCCAACCGAGATTCTAGGGGAATATGCTCTTTATTTTGGGACGTGCATGAGTTGAAGACCGTTGGTGGTGATCGTGGGTGAATGGCTGATTTTTCGGATAGTTAGTTAAGGATATTTTTAGCTAAGATTAATAGGGGTATTGAGCTAATTTTAGAAGGCACTTGCACTCTAATTATCGAACAACATTTCTGCTATTCTCTCTCGAATACACACACACACTAAAATTCATTGTAACAAGCTCAATACTTCCAAAGTTGTAATCTTTTTTGTTCAATATTGTTGATAGTGATAGTTTTCACTATCCGAGGTTTTTATGTCGGAGATCATACATTGATCAAGGGCTTTTTCCTCGTATAAATCCTTGTGTTCATTGTCATCTCATTTTGATTATTGTTCATACATTCATTCATTTAACCAAACACTCAACCTCACAAAAATTAGATTTGGTTACATTATCCTTGTGTGATTTTTGACTAAAACAGTTTGGCGTCCACCGTGGGGCAATTGGTGCTTCATCCTTGAAAATTCTGTTCATTTCATTCATTCTTGTTCATTACCTTCAACCATATGGCTTCTTAGGGGAAAACCACTTCAAGCTCCATGTCGGTGATCACCTCCTCACAGGGCATTCCACCATTGCCTCCTATTTCTTCTGGATCCCAAAGAATGCTGAGAATGCAGCGAAGAAGACAACCCCCGTTTTCACAAAAACAACTACTGTTGTTTCTTCCTCTACACCTACTAATAGTGATCTTTATTCTTTGATTTTGCAGATGAAAGGTTACATGCAAGAGCAGGATGAAACTAATGGCAGGATCCTTCGTAAGATTGATGAAATCAAGAAATTGAAGAAATCAGCGGAGGATCACTCTCCATTGATGCCTAGGTCATTGGATTTCACTACTCCTTCAACAACCATCCAGCATTCCAAAGCATCAGGTGTCTAGTATCAAGGAGGATCATCGAGTATGCAGTATAGATCATCGTGTCACACCCCCAATTTCCACATGCGGAGTACTACCGCTTGGAGGCGTGACTGACCAGGATCCAGCCACCAATTATACTGAGCATTGAATAATAGTGAAAGTATTCACCAACCACAGTAGTTAGTAAACACCATGTTTTTAAAGTTCTAAAAGTTTAAGTTCAAATGGTAGTTTAAACAAACAGCGGAAGCATAAACCAAACAGTTTCAAAACAGAGTTCATTGTTCAAGATTATTTGAAACCCAACACATGGGTTAAGACGACCACTACATATCCCCAAGCTGCAAGCTCCTGATTCACTGGTTACCTGCAAAGCATGCAGTAGGGTGTCAACAGAAATGTTGGCGAGTTCACGAAATGTCCAGTTTTAGCTTTTCAAAAGAAAATGTAGGTTGTTTAGGTAAAGCGTTTATAATCACGTCATGGGGAGCTACCCCATATGAAAGCTACTAAACTTGAATTACCGAAACTGTTGACGAGAAGATTTGGTGCCCCAGGTCAATGTCTATCGTCATTGACCGAGATGCAAGGTCTATAGTTCACGCCCGATCTCCCCCGGTCACGGTGTGAGGTTGTCAAACCTAATAGCGCTATCAACTAATAACCCGTTCGCCCACGGCGATTAATCGGTACTATAAGCAGGGACTTGATGTGATAGAGATTCGTTTAGTGTTGCTAGTTGTGATTTATAAATAACACCCAAACGTATTTCCCCCGGATGTAGTAGTACAAGAGTACCGTTTGTATATTCCCCCGGAAATCATTAGTTTGAAAACATTATTCAGTTTGTTCGGGTCCCTCCCTGGGACGCATGCTTTTAGTGTGTGAACTCACCTTGGGTTGCTCGGTAGATTATTTACTTGGTCAATCACGTTGGTCACCACGTCCTAGCATGGTCACCAGTATAGGTCAAGTTGGGGTACAAGTATTTACGTATAATCTACACATAACTAACACATAGCATGCATAACACATGATCATCCAGCAAGTTATCGGGCCTATTCTAATACGTAGCAGTCAACAGAATCACGTAAATCTAAATGGAACGGTATGCATAGTCCACACATTTTGGGCCCAATAACGGAGACAAGCAGCCCATTCAAGGTACGGTGGTCTCGACCCGAGAACGTGCGGTCTCGAGTCGTAACCACGAGATTTCGAGTAATGCCGGTACGAGTCGCAATCTTGGAGGTTTCGAGTCCAATCTCGAGTCGCAACCGGGCGGTCTCGAGTTGTCATGGTTTTGTCTCGAGTCGCAACCGGGCGGTCTCGAGTTGTCATGGTTTAGTTTCGAGTCGCAACCACTTAGTCTCGAGTCGCAACCGGGCGGTCTCGAGTTGTCATGGTTTAGTTTCGAGTCGCAACCACTTAGTCTTGAGTCGCAACCGGGCGGTTTCGACTCGCACACCTGATGAACCAGACCTTCTAGAACCTGCCCGATGTACTATCCAATGGAATTGAGTTTTCATGCAAATTGTGTACTACCCCCAATAAACATGTTTTATTGTCTAATTTCCAACTACATCAGATCAAACATTACATTTTCAAATATTTTCATTGATCATCAAATAGTTCATCAAGCACATTCATCACACATTCATCATATATTCATCCTATATTCATCCTTTGTTGCAGATACACAACCCTAAGTCGAAACATAATTTAGACATCATCTTCGGCCCTAGCTCTAGCACATAATCATCATCAACATAGCTAATATTCATTCTTTATCATTCACCTAAACATATTTACAACATAACATACAATCATCGGTTTAATGGTAATACATATCATGCTACTTGGTTAACAAGGATCATGTAAACATTTATTCTAAACATCGAACACCCTATCCTAACCATCATTTATCATTCAAATGTCTTATCACTTTGTTATCATGCAAGAGTTCACATATTTCATTCATCACTTCAATTCTTCAAGGCAAATAGCAATAATATACATATAAACACATAGTGATTATCTAAGGTACTAACCGGTTGTGGAAGGGTACCGATTTTAGGAAGAAAGTGAGGAAAAGAAGCGTCCGAGTGGTGATGATGAGCTTGACCGATCCTCCTTGTCGTTGTTGGTTGGATCCGAGAGAGAGAGAGAGAGAGGAGGTGAGCTTGATTTGTTAGGGTTTTCTAGAGAGAGTGAGTGAGGATGAAGTGAGAGAGTGTAAAAGGGGAGTGTGTGTGAGGGTTTTAGGTTTAAACAGGAGGTAATGCACCCAAAGTGGGTTTTAGGGTGGTTTCGAGTGGGAGGTTTCGGGTGGGCTAAGGTTACGGCCCAACCGGCCCGTTGTTACACTATTTACTTGAGACCGGGTGGTCTCGAGTCATGATTTCGGTTCACAAGTATCCTTACACACACACATATTTATATTACATACACGTTATCGACACATAGCACAAAAAGAAATCACAACTTTCATTTAATAACATATATGTATACGCACAACGTAATTACAAAGTGTTTGCTCGGAAAAACCAAGAGTGTCACATTATCCCCAAGTTTTAAGAACTTTCGTCCCGAAAGTTAAGGCAGGCACTGACAAGCTAGTGTAATGAGAACGTTTCAACGGGGTGTCACATCATCCCCCCGTTAGTTTGGAATTTCGTCCCGAAATTCGGTTGTAGCTTCAGCGCTGGGAGTTTCGTTTGGGAACAACTGGGGATACTTGCGCTTCATCTGGTCTTCCCGCTCCCAGGTAAATTCTGGGCCACGGCGTGAGTTCCAACGAACTCGCACGAGAGGTATCTGGCTACGTTTGAGGGTTTTGATCTCACGATCCGTGATCTCAACCGGTTCCTCAGTAAAGTGTAGTTGTTCGTCAATAGTGAGTTCCTTGAAAGGAATGATGAGTGTTTCATCTGACAGACACTTCTTCAGATTAGACACGTGGAAGACGTTGTGCACAGCACTCAGTTCTTCAGGCAGATTCAATCTGTAAGCGGCCGTACCGATCTTTTCGGTAACTTCAAAGGGTCCGACATATCTTGGATTAAGCTTGCCCCGTTTTCCAAAACGAACCACACCCTTCCAGGGTGAGACCTTAAGTAGAGCCCGCTCACCAACCTGGAACTCTAGCGGTTTCCTATCCTTATCAGCGTAGTGCTTTTGACGGTCACGAGCTGCCGCCATGCGTTGCCTAATCTGGGCAATCTTTTCTGTGGTGTCAACTACATGCTCCGGACCTGTGATCTGGCTGTCGCCAACCTCCGCCCAGCAGAGAGGCGATCGGCATTTACGACCGTACAATGCCTCAAAGGGTGCCGCCTGAATGCTGGTGTGGTAGCTGTTGTTATAGGAGAATTCCACTAACGGTAGGTGCTTCTCCCAATTCTTGCCAAAATCGATCACACATGCCCTAAGCATGTCTTCGAGGGTTTGGATGGTGCGTTCCGATTGCCCATCCGTTTGCGGATGATAAGCGGTGCTCATGTCTAAACGTGAGCCAAAAGATTTGTGCATAGCTTGCCATAACTCAGAAGTAAAACGTGCGTCTCGATCAGAAATGATAGAGGTTGGCACTCCGTGCTTCGAAACCACTTCCTTTAAGTATACCTCTGCCAAGGTGGAGAACTTGTCCATCTCTTTAATAGCCAAGAAGTGGGCAGATTTAGTTAATCGATCTACTATCACCCAAATGGTGTCATTTCCGCATTGAGACCTAGGCAAGCCGGTAACGAAGTCCATGGAAATTTGCTCCCATTTCCACTGTGGGATCTCTGGTTGTTGGAGTAGGCCTGATGGTTTCTGATACTCCGCCTTGACTCTTGCACAAGTTAAACATTTTCTGACATAAGTTGCTATGTTGGCTTTCATACCAGGCCACCAATAGGTAGTCCTCAAGTCGTGGTACATCTTATCCGAACCCGGATGTACTGAGTAACGGGACTTATGGGCTTCATCCATCACCAGGTCACGTAAATTTCCATAGAATGGAACCCATATGCGCCCGGCTACGTAGTAAGCACCGTCTTCTTTTTGTTCCAATCGTTGTCTCGATCCTCGTAGGGACTCAGCCCTGATGTTCTCGGCTTTCAATGCTTCAACCTGAGCATTTCGAATCTGATTAGGGAGGTTCGAGTGGATAGTGAGCTGTAAGGCACGAACACGCTTGGGTTTGGTCTCCTTTCTGCTGAGGGCATCGGCTACCACATTAGCCTTGCCTGGGTGATATTTAATTGCACACTCGTAGTCATTTAGGAGTTCGACCCATCGGCGTTGCCGCATATTCAACTCTTTTTGTTCCATTATGTGCTGGAGACTCTTGTGGTCAGTGTAAATCGTGCACTTGGTACCGTACAAGTAGTGTCTCCAAAGCTTGAGCGCGAAGACCACAGCTCCAAATTCTAAGTCATGCGTCGTGTAGTTCCGTTCATGGATCTTGAGTTGTCGCGAAGCGTAAGCAATAACCTTCTCGCATTGCATCAACACGCAACCAAGCCCTTGAATAGAAGCATCGCAGTAAACAACAAAGTCGTCGGTACCTTCGGGTAAGGAAAGAATAGGAGCACTACAAAGGTTCTTCTTTAGTTCCTGGAAGGCAGATTCCTGAGCATCACTCCATTTGTAAGCAACACCCTTCTGGGTGAGTGTCGTAAGTGGTTGAGCGATCTTAGAGAATCCCTTGATAAATCTTCGATAGTATCCTGCCAATCCCAAGAATTGGCGAACTTCGGTCGGAGTCTTGGGTACAGGCCAATTCTTAATGGACTCAATCTTAGCAGGGTCAACATGAATCCCTTCCTGATTGACGATGTGCCCAAGGAAATGAACTTCTCTAAGCCAGAAATCACATTTCGAGAATTTGGTGTACAGTTGCTCATTGCGAAGGAGTTCGAGAATGAGACGCAGGTGTTGTTCATGCTCCTCTTGGCTCTTCGAGTAGATTAAGATGTCGTCGATAAACACAATTACGAACTTGTCGAGGTAGGGTTTGCATACTCGGTTCATGAGATCCATAAAGATCGCAGGGGCGTTGGTCATTCCGAAAGGCATAACAAGGAATTCGCAGTGACCATAGCGGGTTCTGAAAGCAGTCTTAGAGATGTCCTCATCGCGGACTCTCAGCTGGTGATAACCCGATCGCAGATCGATCTTGGAATAATAGCTCGACCCTTGCAGCTGGTCGAACAGGTCATCGATACGGGGAAGTGGATAACGATTCTTGATGGTAACCTTGTTCAGTTCGCGGTAATCAATGCACATTCGGAATGTGCCATCTTTCTTTCTGACGAAGAGCACTGGGGCTCCCCAGGGTGATGAGCTAGGACGGATAAAACTTTTGTCCAAAAGTTCTTGTAGTTGAGTAGAGAGTTCCTTGAGTTCCGCTGGAGCTAGACGATAAGGTGCACGAGCTATAGGTGCTGCTCCGGGAGCTAGCTCGATTTGGAATTCGACCTGACGGTGAGGAGGGAGTCCAGGTAGTTCTTCCGGGAATACCTCAGGATAGTCGCGTACGACTGGAAAATCTTCAATCCTGCTTTCCATTTTCTGTGTGTCGGCAATGAGTGCCAAGATAGCGGTGTGCCCCTTTCGCAGACACTTCTGGGCCTTTAAGAATGAAATGATGCCTGTGACTTCTCCGCTCTTGTCGCCTTGAACTATAAGAGGTTCGCCAGGGGGACGGGGAATGCGAATAGCTTTCTCTTGGCAGAGGATTTCAGCTCGATGTTTGGATAACCAATCCATACCAATGATGACGTTGAAGCTTCCAAGAATGATGGGGAAGAGATCGATACAGAAGGTCTGACTAGACAACTCTAATTTGCAGTTACGAATTATGTGTGAGGCCTCGAGGTTTCTACCATTAGCTATTTCAACGGTGTGCTTAGAGCTTAGCGGCGTAAGAGTGAGCTTAAGTTTCTTACTAATACGTAGGGATACATAACTAGCATCTGCTCCGGAATCAAATAGCATGGAAACATAACGATCATTAAGGAGGAACTTACCCGCTACAACGTTGGGGTCATTCCTTGCTTCTCCAGCTCCAATCACAAAAGCCCTTCCTCTTGCACCATTCCCAGCATTGTTGGCGTTGTTGTTGTTATTTCCCGCACCCTGATTGGGGTTGTTCTGGTTTAACTGAGGACAATTCTTCTTAATGTGCCCCTCAGCTCCGCACTGGAAACAACCCTTGATGTTCCCATGATGTTGCTGCTGCTGTGGTTGATTTTGCCTTGCGGGATGAGGGCTCCTACAATCCTTGGCCTCATGTCCCATCTTGTTGCACCGCTGGCACTTGTTCTTCGCACAGGGCCCATTGTGATGCCGATTGCACTTGTTACATTTGGGGAGATGGCCCTGATAGCCACCCTGCTGCTGAGGGCCCTTGTTATTTTCAGTTTTCCTTTGCTGAGCCGGGGATTGAGTAGAGTTAACATCCTTACCCTGGTTTCCATCCCACTTTCGTTTGTTGTCATTAGAAGTTCCAGTAGTAGCACTAATCCTTTGGGGCAACTTGCCTTCTTCCACAGCCTGATTGGTGAGTTTGTGAGCAAGACGAACCACGGGCTGTATGGTATTGAGGTTGGCTGAGGTCACATGGCTTCGAATTTCCGGGACCAAGCCCTTGATGTACAATTCGATCCTCCGATACATAGGTCGAGACATGTTTGGGCAAAGTGCAGCATAGTCGTTGGACTGCTTGGTGTAGGTCTCAATCTCTGACCCAACCATCTTGAGCGCATAGTACTCGTTCTCGAGTTTATGGATGTCATCCCTGTGACAGTATTCCTCCTTGATCATGTTTTTGAAATCTTCCCATGCAGTTGCATTAGCAGTTTCTAGACCAAGCATCTGAATCTGTGCCTTCCACCACGAAAGCGCGTTTCTTTCAAGCGTACCAGTCGCGAACTTTACCCAATTAGCAGGGGGACACTCACAGACAGCAAAGACAGCTTCGGCCTTTTCAATCCAGTGCAGAAGGCCTATGGCACCCTCAGTGCCGTTGAAAGGGAGAGGCTTGCCATCCATGAAGGTTTTGAAAGTACAAACACGTGGCTGTGTAGGCGCAGGCTGACCTGTTGTGAGAAATGGAGCGAATAGGTTTAGAGGTGAAATGACGAGGTGGGGGTAGGGTCTAAACACCCTAAAGTAACGAGTTTACCTCCAGGGTGAGCTGGGAAGGCTGCAGCCACCGTGTTGAGCAAGTTAGTGAATTGAGCCTGAGTCATGTTAACACTTCCTCTTCCGCGTCCACTCATTGTCTTCATAACCAGAAAACACAGTATGAGTGTGATGTCGTAATGTAGCGAGAGTGAGATAGGAGAGGGATGTGTATCTATCTAATTAGGCACACTAGTATGTATAGTAGAGCAGTCAATATAAGATAAACAAGTAGGTAAACACAAGTCCGAGCTACGAGGTCTAACATGTTGAGTCTTGCCCTTGGAGTGTAGTGTCATCACGAGTCACGGGTTATAGTCTGGTTTTTTTTCTCAAAAAGACTCTTCTTTTTAAAACCAAGTTCACTATAACCAATGGCTCTGATACCAATCTGTCACACCCCCAATTTCCACATGCGGAGTACTACCGCTTGGAGGCGTGACTGACCAGGATCCAGCCACCAATTATACTGAGCATTGAATAATAGTGAAAGTATTCACCAACCACAGTAGTTAGTAAACACCATGTTTTTAAAGTTCTAAAAGTTTAAGTTCAAATGGTAGTTTAAACAAACAGCGGAAGCATAAACCAAACAGTTTCAAAACAGAGTTCATTGTTCAAGATTATTTGAAACCCAACACACGGGTTAAGACGACCACTACATATCCCCAAGCTGCAAGCTCCTGATTCACTGGTTACCTGCAAAGCATGCAGTAGGGTGTCAACAGAAATGTTGGCGAGTTCACGAAATGTCCAGTTTTAGCTTTTCAAAAGAAAATGTAGGTTGTTTAGGTAAAGCGTTTATAATCACGTCATGGGGAGCTACCCCATATGAAAGCTACTAAACTTGAATTACCGAAACTGTTGACGAGAAGATTTGGTGCCCCAGGTCAATGTCTATCGTCATTGACCGAGATGCAAGGTCTATAGTTCACGCCCGATCTCCCCCGGTCACGGTGTGAGGTTGTCAAACCTAATAGCGCTATCAACTAATAACCCGTTCGCCCCCGGCGATTAATCGGTACTATAAGCAGGGACTTGATGTGATAGAGATTCGTTTAGTGTTGCTAGTTGTGATTTATAAATAATACCCAAACGTATTTCCCCCGGATGTAGTAGTACAAGAGTACCGTTTGTATATTCCCCCGGAAATCATTAGTTTGAAAACATTATTCAGTTTGTTCGTGTCCCTCCCTGGGACGCATGCTTTTAGTGTGTGAACTCACCTTGGGTTGCTCGGTAGATTATTTACTTGGTCAATCACGTTGGTCACCACGTCCTAGCATGGTCACCAGTATAGGTCAAGTTGGGGTACAAGTATTTACGTATAATCTACACATAACTAACACATAGCATGCATAACACATGATCATCCAGCAAGTTATCGGGCCCAATAACGGAGACAAGCAGCCCATTCAAGGTACGGTGGTCTCGACCCGAGAACGTGCGGTCTCGAGTCGTAACCACGAGATTTCGAGTAATGCCGGTACGAGTCGCAATCTTGGAGGTTTCGAGTCCAATCTCGAGTCGCAACCGGGCGGTCTCGAGTTGTCATGGTTTTGTCTCGAGTCGCAACCGGGCGGTCTCGAGTTGTCATGGTTTAGTTTCGAGTCGCAACCACTTAGTCTCGAGTCGCAACCGGGCGGTCTCGAGTTGTCATGGTTTAGTTTCGAGTCGCAACCACTTAGTCTTGAGTCGCAACCGGGCGGTTTCGACTCGCACACCTGATGAACCAGACCTTCTAGAACCTGCCCGATGTACTATCCAATGGAATTGAGTTTTCATGCAAATTGTGTACTACCCCCAATAAACATGTTTTATTGTCTAATTTCCAACTACATCAGATCAAACATTACATTTTCAAATATTTTCATTGATCATCAAATAGTTCATCAAGCACATTCATCACACATTCATCATATATTCATCCTATATTCATCCTTTGTTGCAGATACACAACCCTAAGTCGAAACATAATTTAGACATCATCTTCGGCCCTAGCTCTAGCACATAATCATCATCAACATAGCTAATATTCATTCTTTATCATTCACCTAAACATATTTACAACATAACATACAATCATCGGTTTAATGGTAATACATATCATGCTACTTGGTTAACAAGGATCATGTAAACATTTATTCTAAACATCGAACACCCTATCCTAACCATCATTTATCATTCAAATGTCTTATCACTTTGTTATCATGCAAGAGTTCACATATTTCATTCATCACTTCAATTCTTCAAGGCAAATAGCAATAATATACATATAAACACATAGTGATTATCTAAGGTACTAACCGGTTGTGGAAGGGTACCGATTTTAGGAAGAAAGTGAGGAAAAGAAGCGTCCGAGTGGTGATGATGAGCTTGACCGATCCTCCTTGTCGTTGTCGGTTGGATCCGAGAGAGAGAGAGAGAGGAGGTGAGCTTGATTTGTTAGGGTTTTCTAGAGAGAGTGAGTGAGGATGAAGTGAGAGAGTGTAAAAGGGGAGTGTGTGTGAGGGTTTTAGGTTTAAATAGGAGGTAATGCACCCAAAGTGGGTTTTAGGGTGGTTTCGAGTGGGAGGTTTCGGGTGGGCTAAGGTTACGGCCCAACCGGCCCGTTGTTACACTGTTTACTCGAGACCGGGTGGTCTCGAGTCATGATTTCGGTTCACAAGTATCCTTACACACACACATATATATATATTACATACACGTTATCGACACATAGCACAAAAAGAAATCACAACTTTCATTTAATAACATATATGTATACGCACAACGTAATTACAAAGTGTTTGCTCGGAAAAACCTAGAGTGTCACACATCGGCTATGACACAGGTTCAAGGATCCTACTTCCAGCCTCAAGGATCCTCTTTTCAGCCTCAAGGATCATCCTTTCAGCATCAAGGTTCCTTCTTTAGTTCGGGAGGATACATGGGGACGCTGTCAGCTCAAGGATCCTATCCTCAGCATCAAGGATCCTCATCGCAGGTTCAAGGATCCATGGAATATCCTCCAAGACCTTCAGCTCCAACGTATCCTGGATCCAACATCTTCCAGGATCAGGGATCCTCGGGGAGTCAACAACCCAGAAGTTCTGAGATTCATGTGGGAGACTTCATTCCTATGCAGACTATTGCTTCATCTCGTCCCACCGTTGCACCAGAATTGCCTCATTTTGGATACACATCTGGGATTCCAATCTCGAACCAGTCAGGAGGTAACACTTTCAATACACCTTATAACACTAACCATGGTCTTATGCAGGAACCAGGGATCAACCAGGCCATGGCTAGGGAGTTGCAAAAACTCAATGATATAATATCCAGTGTCCCAGGATTGGTTAAACCCATTCCTGAGATCCTGGATAGAAGTCACAAGGCGTCTCACTTTGCACCACCCATATGTAATGCTGAGATACCAAAACGATTTCAAACACCCAATATGAAGCTCTATGACGATACCACCGATCCAGAAGAACATGTGGCACAATATAGGGAGAGAATGGAGATCAACCCCATTCCAAAAAGGTTAAAAGAAGCCTGCCTTTGCAAGGGTTTTGGATCCACATTGACTGGATCAGCTTTGAAATGGCTGCTAAGTCTTCCTCCTTATTCAATTACTTCATTTTCTAATTTAGTTAACTTGTTCAATAGTCAATTTTCATGTAGTAGGAGATTTGAACGGTTGACTAGTGATTTATATCGGGTCACCCAAGGTCATAATGAATCATTAAGGGATTACATAACTAAAATCAGTAGATGATCCTTAGAAATCCCTAACTTAGATATTGCTACTGTTGTTGAAGCTTTTAAAATGGGTTTACTTAAAGATTCTCAGTTCTATGATGATTTTGTTATGACACCTTGCAGGAACCTAGATGAGGTAAGGAACATGGCCCTTAGGTTCATCCATTTAGAGGGTGACAAAAGGATCCAGGAAAGGTTGTCAGGATCCTCAAAGCAAGACAAACAAGGATCCTACTTCAAGAATTACAGATCCAAGTCATACACTAAACCTGACAACCAAAATGTGCATGATGTGGAACAAGAGGAAGATGATGAGGATTATCCTCCTATTTCCGAATATTGTTTTACTGTTGATAATAGTGAACTAATCCTTGATATGCAGAACTTAGGTGACAAAGCTAGGTGGCCGAAGAAAAGTGACAAGCCAGCTGCTACCAAATATAAATCAAAGTGGTGTGCTTATCATGAAGACTTTGGTCATCTCACAGATGAATGCATAGCATTAAGGAAGGTGGCAAAGCTAGGTGACAAAGCTAGGTGGCCGAAGAAAAGTGACAAGCCAGCTGCTACCAAAGATAAATCAAAGTGGTGTGCTTATCATGAAGACTTTGGTCATCTCACAGATGAATGCATAGCATTAAGGAAGGAGATTGGTTACCTTATGAGCAAATGATACTTGAAGGAGTTATTTGGAAGGAAAAAGTCAAGATCCAAGATTCTGAGAAAGTCCCTGAAAAAGATCCTCATCCATCAGCTGATGCTCAAATTATCCATTTCATCTCCGAAGGCTCTGATATTTGTGTCACTTCATTCTCAGCAGCTAAGAGACATGCAAAGGAGACAAAGATGGAGAATGGGGACAGGCATGTTCAAACTTCCATTCTTACCCAGGAGAAAGTCATATCCTTTGATGAGGATGACCGTGTAGATATACAAGATCCTCATCACGACGGTCTAGTTATTACATTATTTATTTCTAACCATTTTGTTCGCAGGATTCTCATTGATGGGGAAGCTCGGTGAACATAATCCAGTTGGATGTCCTCAAAAGAATGAACATCCCTGAGTTTGATATTGTCCCAAGATCATCTGTCCTTGTGGGGTTCAGTGGAGAGACAAAGAATACATTGGGGGACATCAAACTTCCTATCTATATAGAGGGAGTGAATTATGTTCAAAAATTCGGTGTTATTGATTGCTTATCTTGCAGTAATGTTATCCTTGGCAGGCCATGGATACACGATATGAAGGCAGTCCCCACAACATGCCATCAATGTGTGAAGCTCCCTACTCCATGGGGTGTGGTGAAGATCCAAAGTGATCAGCAAGAAGCCAAAAATTGCTACACTTCTTCAATGAAACCAGCCTCAAAACTTAGGGAGGCATAGCAATTAAAGTATCCTCCAAGGGACGTCCTGGAGGCAAGAGAGCAAGACATCAAGGATATTCTGTTGAACCCTGAGGATCCTGAATCCAAGATTTTTATAGGATCAGGGATCCTTGACAGTATTGAGCAGGATTTAATATCCTTCTTGAAAAGAAGAAAAACTACCTTTGGTTGGAAACATGAAGACATGGCAGGTATATCTAAGGATGTTATTACTCACAAACTTGGTATTGACATGTCTTTCAAGCCAATACACCAGAAAAGGAGGAAATTTGCACCCGAAATAAATGCCATTATCCAAGAAGAGGTAGACAAATTGCTCAAGGCGGGTATGATCAGAGAGGTAAAGTATCCAAGATGGCTAGCCAATGTGGTAGTTGTTCAGAAAAAGAATGGAAAGTGGAGGGTATGAGTTGATTTTACTGACTTAAACAAAGCATGTCCCAAGGATCCTTTCCCTTTACCCTACATTGACTCCATGGTGGATGCTATGGCGGGTCATGAGTTGTTAACTGTTATGGATGCTTCATCTGGATTTCAACACATTCAGATGGAACCATCTGACCAGGAGGATACAGCTTTCATGACTCCCATTGGTATATATTGCTATATTGCTATGCCTTTTGGATTAAGAAATGTAGGTGCTACATACCAAAGGCTAGTGAATATGATGTTCAAAGAGCAGATTGGACACACAATGGAAGTCTACATAGATGATATGGTGGTTAAATTCAAAAGAGCTGAGGATCACCTAAAGGATTTGGAAGAAGCATTTGATATCCTTGACAGATACAACATGAAGCTGAATCCTTCCAAATGCCATTTTGGAGTTAAAGCTGGTAATTTTTTAGGATACATGGTGACAAAGAGGGGAATAGAGGCAAGTCCAGAACAAATAAAGGCCATCATGAACATCAAGTCTCCTACCAATACTAAGGATGTGCAAAGGTTAACATGAAGAATCGCAGCCTTGAACAGATTCATCTCAAAGTCCTCAGAGAAATGTAAAGAGTTCTACGACATCCTGAGGAAGAATAAAAAATTCGAATGGACTGAAAAGCATGAGAATGCCCTCAAAGCCCTCAAGGATTACCTATCTTCAGCTCCTGCTCTAATGAAACCAGAAAAAGGGGAAACAGTATCCTTATGTCTGGTTGTTTCCACAAAGGCAGTAAGTGCGGTCCTAGTTAAGGATCATGAAGGCTCTCAACATCCGGTATACTATGTAAGTAAAAGTCTACTTGATGTTGAGTCCAGGTATTCTCATTTAGAGAAACTTATTCTTGCTTTAATCATGGCATCTACTAAACTACGACATTATTTTGAAACTCATCCTATTGTTGTTAAAACTAACTTTCCTGTCAAGAATGTTCTCAGGAAACCTGAAATGTCAGGAAGGATGGCAAAATTGGCCGCCAAGCTTAGTGCATATGACATTAAGTATGAACCTAGGACTACCATCAAGTCCCAAGCCTTAGCTAACTTTGTGGCTGATTTCAGCAGTGATCTACAAAGGGATGCTGAATTAGAAGTTCAACAACTTGAAGAAACCAAGGATCCTTGGACACCCTTCACAGATGGAGCTTCAAATGTCAAGGGAACTGGACTAGGCATACTACTAAAATCGCCACAGGGAGACATTATACCCCAATCAATTGCTTGTGAATTTCAAACCACCAATAATGAGGCTGAATACGAGGCCTTGATAGCAGGTTTGCAATTAGCCAAGCATATGAGGATCAGGTATCTTGAGGTAGATGTAGATTCTTTGTTAATTACTAACCACTATAATGGTTCTTATGTTGTCAAAGGTGAAAGGCTAATCAAGTATCTAGAAATAGTCAAGAAATTGGCAGATTCTTTCGCTTCTTTTAGTTTAACACAGGTACCCGGAGAAGACAATGCAGAAGCTGATGCCCTAGCTAATCTCGAATCATCATTGAAGAAGCCAAAGGATGTAAAGATACCCATCATCAATGTTCTAACCCCTGCTATTGAGGATAACCTAGCCATGGAGATAGTGGAGGATTCTGCGATTGTACCTAGTGATGGTGCACAGTCAAATTCAGGATCTTGGATCCTTCCAATCCTGAGATATATACAAAATGGAGAGATTCCTGCTGGAGAAAATCCTAGAGCCTTCAAAATTAAGGTATCTCAATTTACATTATTAAACAACATCTTATATAAAAGGTCTCTTATAGGTCCATATTTAAGATGCATTGAGGATCCAGAGATTCAAGAAGTTTTAAAGGATTTTCATGAAGGAGATTGTGGGAACCACACTAGGGGCAGAGCAATATTCTCAAGGATCCTTAGAACAGGATATTATTGGCCGACAATTAAGAAGGATGCTGTGGAATATGCAAAGAAGTGTGATGCTAGTCATAGACATAGTAAATTTGGCATACCTTCTGAAATTGTTTGTGGCAACGGATCCCAATTCATTGGGACTCGAACTACTAACTTTTGTGATAGCTGGGGGATTAGGATGATAACTTCAACACCAGTCCACCCACAAGCTAATGGTCAAGCAGAATCATCCAACAAGATCATCATCAACAACTTGAAGAAGAAGCTTGGATCCAAGAAAGGGAAAAGGGCAGAAGAGCTACCATATGTATTATGGGCTGATAGAACAACTCCTAAGAATGCTACTTGTCAAACTCCGTTCTCTTTGGTCTTTGGAGCTGAATCTGTGATCCCTACATAGATAGTAGTCCCTACTTCAAGAACAAGCATCCGTGATCCTGAATGAAATGTTGAGAACTTGACTCAAGACCTGGATACTATAGAAGAACTCAGGGATTTAGCAAGGATAAGGTTGGCTAGCTATCAACAAAGAATGGCTGGAGCCTACAACAAGAATGTCAGGATCAGAAAGTTTCAAGTTTGTGACATGGTGCTGAGGAAGGCATTCCAAAATACCATAAATCCTACTGATGGCAAGCTAGCACCAAAGTGGGAATGCCCTTATCTAATCGAAGCTGAGGCAGGAAAGGGGCATATCATTTGTTAACAATGGATGGTGACCTCTTACCAAGGGCTTGGAATGCTGTTCATCTAAAGAAATACTTCATGTAAAAAGGATCGAGGATCCTTAAATATCCTAATACTTAGTTCCTATTGAGGATCCTCAAAGGATATATGATCCTCACTCTGGTAATGATTTACTTTTTATTATTTCACAAGTTCTTTAATTCATTTGATTATGAGGAGAGGGTGTTAGAATCCTTTATCCTTTTTCATCGAGTTTTAAGTTTTGCAGAATTAGTTGCATTTTTGACAAAGGATCAAGGGGTTGGCCACCTCTCCAAAGTTTTTGGGCGTGTCCCCAGTCTAAGGTATCCATTACCTTCTACGGTTTATAGGTTTTCACCTTTCACACGAATTGGGTTTCAACACCCTCGCTAGTTGCGCACGATTATCCAAGTATAGTTCGAGGCAATGGGACCAGTACCCGCTTTAGGGGCTGACAATTTCATTGTTGTTGGCTATATGCAGGATCCTAAATATAATGGTAGATGTACCATACATCTGTTCCTAAGGTTTCTAACGTTTTCACATTGGCTAAGGTTTTGGCATTTTCATGTCACTCACGTTGGGATAGTCGCCGGTTTGGGCCATACTACAGTTTACACAAGTATATTTGGGCTTGTCCCCAGTCTTTGGGCTTGTCCCCAGTTTATTGGGCTTATCCCCAGCTTGTTGGGCTTATCCCCAGTTACTAATGATTCTTATGTGTGACATATGGCTTAGTCCCAAGTTATGTATTGTTACAGGTTCCCAAATCCAAACACCTAAGGATCCAGGATCCTAACTATCTACTGGTTCTTATGTCTTGTTAGCATAATTGTAAGCGTTAAGGATATAGAATCCTAACTTGGATTCTCTGGTATGATCCTTTATTTGCCTTTATTTTATTTCTGATTTATTAATGTTACCCTTATCCTTTGACAACTGGATATGAGATCCTTGATCATATAATTTTCAATCTTTTAACATGAATTGGTTTTGACACATGTTTGTTCAAAGGTTAAATACTATAAACTTGACAAATAAATGTAAACATAATAACACTCAAGAACAACACAAAAGATAGTCAAAAGGTTAAGTTTTATTTATTTAAGAACCCTTTTAAAGGTTGTCAAAATTGCCTACCTAAGTTTCTACCAGCAAAACGTGGCCCGTCCACTTAGGTTGGCAAAGGGTGTCCATATTAACAGTTCATAAAAGTGCAGGAAATAAAAGGCTCGGGGCATCAAAGGTTTCATCCTCCACAAACAGAAGGATCCATCCACCTTTGCCACCCCCCTTTTGTCCAAAGGATCAGTGATCCTTAACCCTAGCAACTATTGTTCAAAATACAGACCATAATTATTCAGAAGCAAAACACCATCAAACAAAAACCACAAATCCTAAAAAAATGGGCTCCGGCCTTGTCTATATTATCCATCATCGCCCATTTGTTACAGCCTATGCCTTGGCCGCATCATCTACCTTCGCTTCACCACCTTCACCACTGCCTCCACCGGATCCTTGCCACCGCTTCCACCAGCCTCAATGGTCAGCACCTCCTCAGCATCCTCGTCGTCCCCAAGCTCTTGCAGCCTCTACTTCCAAGCAGCCACATCCCACTCAGCTCTGTCAAAGGAAGGATCAGCAGCTTCCTTGGCCTTCTGAAGCCTGATCTTCAACGTTACAATGGCAGCAGAGTTCTTGGCTTCAATAATGATCTCTAACCGATCCTTGTTAGCAATGATATCAGCAAGACGGGTCTGCTTTTTCAACGTCTTGTTTTCCTTCTCCAGGTGAGCAATCCTCTTGTCTTTGGCAGCCCCAATGGTCTGGAGGTCAAGGATACGCTCTTCAGCATCAGCCAAGTGTTGGCCTTGGAGGATCTGGATCTCAGCAAATTTCTACAAACAAAGAATCATCATTCAGGATCATTTGTCCTTGGATAGGATACAAGTTTCAGGATATATGATCCTTACCTCAGAGACTGCTTTATGGAGTTGTTGTTCGATCAGAGGGAGACCTTCAGAGGACTTGGAGGGCTTCTTCCTTTTGTTCCCACCTTTGGCCCGGGTGCTTATGCCTTTGCTCTCCGGGATGCTCTGGCTTGCAGCTAGCTCCTTCTTGATGGATCGGGGGAGACAATATCCTGGATGTCGCTAACACCAAACTTGGAGGCAGACTTCGATGACTTTGCAGCGCCTACACACATAAAAACAGATAAGTATTCATTATTTATTTTTCAATTACATATTTATAGAAACGGATACTTACTTGACATGGTGTAGGAAGTGGAAGAAACTTCTTGTGAATCCTTTATCCTTGGCTGAAATGTTCTGATAGCTGGATCGAGATTCCAGAAGGCATTGAGTCTTTTAGTTGTGACAGGTGAATCTTGTATGCTTGACAAGGAGATAGCTGCACAGAAAAGAAAAATAAGGATCAGTTATCCTATGTGAAAAAGAAAGATCTTTCCATGGTCCTAGCCTAAGGATCCTATATCCTACCTGGGTGTTCCATTTTTTTAGAATAAAGTTTCCATCTGGAACGGAATCTCTCCTCACAAAGAATAACTGATTTCTCGAGTGAGTGTCGTTCTTGGTGACCTTCAAGAGTGGATGGGGTTTTTGTGGCTTATGCTTAAAGAGGAAATGATGAGACCCATGGCTAACCAGGTTATACATGTGGCTAAGTTCAGAAAGACCTATGTCTATGCCCTCATGTTCTATGATTTGCTCAAGTGTGAAGAGAACTCTCCACAACATTGGCATGGCTTGAATATAGCACAGGTCAGTCAGAGTAAAGAAACTCTGTGTGAACGCCGGGAAAGGGTAGTCAAAGCCTATCTGGAACGGAGCAGCAGGGAAGGTGACCAAGTTTCAGACTGACAATCACTCTTCATCGAAGAGTCGAAAGGCCGGAAAATCGTTCCATCAGGGAAACAATGACGCAACTGATCAATCTCTGGATCAGTGAAACGACAAAGCTCCATGGAAGGATTTTTGGTGAGGCCCTGACTCTTCGGAGGGTTGGGGAGGATCAAGTTACCATCTTGGCCATGGATTTTTTGGAAGAAAAGAGGATCGAGGATAAGAATTTTAGAGAGAAGGGAAGAGAGATACCTGATTAAGTCTTTGAATGAGGATTTAAAGAGAGAAGATCTTGAATTTAAATAAAAATTTCATCCCTATCTCTAACCTATTTATAATGATGATTTGTTGCAGGTATGATGTGACGCTGATACAAGCCTGCAAGGGCTATATCTTTAAGTAACGGCTAGTCCGAAATTCGCTGAAACATGACTTATCTGATTAGAATCCAACTAGTCATGTTTGGGGGCAATTGTTAGGGATAGAATTTTAGTGCCTATGGATCATATATCCTCAATTCAGCCTGGATCAAGGATCCTCAGGAAATGGTGCAGGAAGACTAAGGATCAAGGATCCTCACTGGTATTCTTAAACTAATAATTGTTTCCATCACCTTTTGGCCTTGTTTTGAAAGTGTATTTCGAAGAGGACTTATTCCAACCGAGATTCTAGGGGAATATGCTCTTTATTTTGGAACGTGCATGAGTTGAAGACCGTGGTGGTGATCGTGGGTGAATGGCTGATTTTTCGGATAGTTAGTTAAGGATATTTTTAGCTAAGATTAATAGGGGTATTGAGCTAATTTTAGAAGGCACTTGCACTCTAATTATCGAACAACATTTCTGCAACTCTCTCTCGAATACACACACACTAGAATTCATTGTAACAAGCTCAATACTTCCAAAGTTGTAGTCTTTTTTGTTCAATATAGTTGATAGTGATAGTTTTCACTATCCGAGGTTTTTTATGCCGGAGATCATACATTGATCAAGGGCTTTTTCCTCGTATAAATCCTTGTGTTCATTGTCATCTCATTTTGATTATTGTTCATGCATTCATTCATTTAACCAAGCACTCAACCTCACAAAAATCAGAGTTGGTTACATTATCCTTGTATGATTTTTGACCAAAACAGGTTCGACTTTTAACATCCAAGTTTCAACATGTCTAAAAAAGCATCATAATTGATTAAAAATAACCAAACAAAAGAAATTTGATATTGGTTTAATCTCGTTAATCGCTTTGCATTTTCCCCTTTCCTCTTTCGTTTTGCATATTTATTGCATCTTCAATCCAACCTAAAAACCCCTTGGAATTCATTATTAAATTCGGTATTAATACCGGTATTTACCAAAAAATACCGGTACCGATACCGAATTTCGAAAAAATCTATTACTGATATCGGTACCGTTTATGATTGGTACGGTACGGCATCGGTACGGTACCGGTACGATACCGGTACTTCGGTAAAATATCTCATCCCCACAGTCGGCTCTATACACCTTAAGCTTGGCCCTATTGGGTTTAGGTCCTTTTACCTGAGGATTACCCCTGGGAAATTGGACTGCAAGTGGTGGTGGCTCTTGTTTCTGTTGTTGGTGGTTCTATTGCTTTTGCAGCTTCAAATTTTGTGTCTAATTTGCAAAAGTCAAGTTGAAGATGCACATGTGCTTTTCCATGTTATTCTTGTTGTATACAGTTTGGATTCTTAAAATTTACATACTTCAGATGTGAAGTTTCCATAGGTGAATAACAAAACGCCGGTGAGGAGTTTATTAGTCTTGTTTCAAGGTACAACTGTTAATAACGAAAACGACAACGAGGATTTCAATAACATTTCTGAGTTGTTCGATGACTAATTTTGTGTGATTGATGTGGTTAGGATCGAGATGAAAACTAGATTATTGCAGGTGCGACTACTTTAGAGGTGATGTAGGTAGTTCTGCGAGTGATTGAAATTGGGGGTTAATGGTGGTGCGACTAGTGTTGAGGTGGAAGGCTATTGAAATTGGGGTTCGTGCTGGCCGGAGGATACAAAAGGAAGGTGGAAGTGGTGGGGTTGGTTGTGGTCGAAAAAGTGGTGCAGGGTGCAGGTGGATATGTGAAGAAAAGAAAGAAATGGGGTGAGGGTGGGGTGGGGTGCGGTAGGCTTGTTTATAAATGGATATATTAAAAGACTTAAATGCCCTCACATGCAAGGCATGTGAGGCCATTTAACTGAATTTTTTGACGTGGTTAGTGCCAAAGGTTATAGGATGTCATAAAACATGAACATAAAGGTTGGTTTTTGCCGATTTCATAGTGAAAAGTATAAAATGCAGTTTGAGGCAAACATAAATGTTGTTTTCTACAATTTTATCTAGGCTATGTGTTTATTTTTATTTTACTAGACATTGAATTAACATGCTATATTATATAGTTTATAAAAATAAATGTTTTGATAGTCTAAAGAAACTGTATAATCTATATCTATACTACTATATAATACATATTGAAATGATACAATTGGAATTTTACAACTCAATCTAACAACTTCATTCAATAATCTCTATTTATTAAACTTCATTTAATAAAACATAAGACATTATCTATAACTCTATTTATTAAACTTCATCATTTAATAAAACACTAAGACATGCATACGTTTAAATAAATCCGTAACATGTGATCGGTAAAGTCATTGGCGCCCACTCCATTCACCCTAACTCCACTTTTTTGCCTTCTAAGTTAAATAAATTAATCCTTTCATTTTTTTATTTACAAAATTTTTATTTAAATAAGTTGTTTTTATTGTAACCATAATTAATAAATCAAACATATCAACAACATGAGCAACTTGGGTGATGGATACGTTTAATCCATATAATAATAATTAACACAACAAAAAGATACCAAAAAATGATATAATAAGTTAAGATGTTAGTATTCATGTAATTCAAATCATGTGGCAAAATAACTTAAATCCATTAGTATTAATGTAATTCAAATCATGTGGCAAAATAACTGAAATCCATAAATGAAATGATACTTAATCGCCAAAAATAAATAGAGAGGGATTTGAAATGAACACCTTATCTCAATGAATAATCACTTGCACAAGTAACTGAAACAAATCACTTGCACAAGTAACTAAAACAAATAAATGAAATGAGAGTTAATTAAATAGTCATTATAACGAGAATTTGAAACCAACCATTAAATGATTTGCTAGCTTATCATATGTTATTAAGTACCACCGTATTCTTGGAAAAATAAACCAAACCTCTATTGCCTCTCTATCTCTCACTCAAATTGTACCGAAATCAGGAGGTTCGCTCACATCCGCCTTCAATACATGAGACATCAATTGCCAACGTTGCGTTTGCTCATCATTTGCTACATTGTTGTTTCAGTCGTTCTCAAACTGTATCGGACTCAGGAGGCTCAACCAGAAAGGTAGTCGTTGATTATGGTTTGTAAATGACACAACTCTTTCTTATATACCTCCATTCATAGCTTCTATTATGCGTGAGATGATGTAATGAAATATATGTTTAATTCATCCTTTAGTTTAAGAAAAATCTTGATTTTATGTTTCACTTCAGTATTGATTTATAATCAATTTATGCTTCAGTGATAATAATAGCTTTAAAATTTATGCCTCACTATGTGAATACCTTATTCAAAACAAAGATATCCAACATCACCTTTGTTTAAGTGCTTTTGCCATCAGATGTACACACACTTGGATGTAACATTCGAAACAAAATGCTAACACTTCCTATGACTGACATTCTATTTAATTATTTTTATATCGGATTTTCATGTTATAATTTTTACCTTTTTAATAATGCATATAGAAACGGGGTTTTCACCTCAAATGTCGTGTACCAAGAGGTTTTACGCGACTAAAAACAAAGGTACACCACTTCAACCTAACATATACCATCATTTGCTACTCTTATCTGGAACATTTGATTTTATTTCCGAAACATAAAAACATTCTTTATTTATTGCAAACCATACAATACTAACCTCATGTCCTATATACTACAAATCTTACAGTTCACCAACGGAGGAGACAACATGTATACCGAAATATACCTTAGCTACTAATTCAACATAAACACTACATATGCGCAGCGTCTACAATACGTATCAGCAAAAATTATGATCCTGCCGCGTAGCGCGGGTTTCCCACTAGTTAATATATAATACATGTTTTTGATAACTTCCAATAAGTTTATTAGATTAGGATTTTGCTGTGTTGTTTATCTTTTATCACTATTCTTCGTTATTTAAGATCGTCCATATGCAACCATGACGATTTTTTTTTCTATAGTTTTAAAAGACTAACATGTCATTGGCAGCCCTATGATTTACTAATCTGGATGTCATGGGTCCGAGTCTCATGTGGAGCAAAATTGCTCTAGGTTGAGCTAGGGAGGTTTACCACAGTGGGCGGGTGTGGGTGGCCTTTTTGTCATTTAAAAAAGTGTTGTGGACAAAAGTTGAGAATGAGATAATAGTTGAAGGAGCAAAATGCATCATGTGAAATTGACCTCCCATGGCTGGCTCTCCGGTATCCTGAGGCTAATGGCCGGCCCAGAACAAAAGGCGGATTTTGCAATGAACCTCGCCGACGGTGACAACAATCTATCTCTTACGAAAATCCTCATTAGGTTTCTGATCTGATTATTGATGAAACAATCAATCCATTAATGTATAGAACAACGTACGGCTGGATTTCCCCGTCATGGCTGCTCAAGAGCCGTAACCCTCTTCCTTTCTTTAATCATTATCATTTTCAAATTTTGCTTCTATTTATGATGATTACGTAAATGGTTAGGGCTAATGCAGTTTTGGCGACCTTATTCCACTCAATTTCAAATGCATCATTAAAACATGGGTGCAATCGGGTTTAACAGGTCTCTGATGTCGCATATAACACAAGTATTAAATATGAATACGACTCGTTTAACCACTTGATAACTCATGTCTATAACAAAGTTACATGTGCCAAGAAAAAGAAATAATGGATTATAACCTCATAATTTTATTTAGAGTTAATTACTGTTTTCGTCCACTGTGGTTTGTCAAAAATCACTATTTCAAACCATTAGTTTAAAAATTGTGATTTCAGTCCATGTGGTTTCACTTTCGTAACCATTTCAGTCCACCTCGTAACCATTTCAGTCCCTGTACTAACAGAATAAATGGATTGAAATGGTTACGAAAGTAAAACCACAGGGACTGAAATCGCAATTTTTAAACTAATGGACTAAAATAGTGATATTTGACAAACCACATGGACAAAAACAGTAATTAACTCTTTTATTTATTTTTAAAAAGTAAAAAAAAAAAATCACTTTTTCAGTAAACAGGTGGTGTCATGTAAAATTGAATTTTCATCCCCAATTTATGTTGACTAAACTAGTGGTACAGAATGGATATTTAGACAGTGAAAGCTCAACATTCTTGATCCTTTAGTTGAACCTATAGCCAGCCAATATGGTCCCCCTGTATTCTTGAGATCATTAGTTATTTTATTTGTATGGTTGTTGACTTCACATTTGATGATATTGGTATGCCAACTTTTGGAATATATCTTGTCCTGTTCATTTGTATGCTATCATTGTTTGTTCTATCTTCTTTTATGCTGCATATCATGTTAGTATTTTATTTTCAAGGATGTACCGTGACGACGCTTGGATGTTTTGAAAATGCCTTTGAGTGTATAAAATATCCTAGATTATGGTTTTTAGTGCCAATGTATGTCAGTCGTTATGACCTGTTATCTTTGAAATTTGCACTTTGATGTTTTGCTTTCTTTGCAAGTGCTAATTTAGGCTTCAAATCTTCACACACATCCCCACAAGTCTCATTCACGCGCATGCGAGAGACCATCTATGGATATAAATAATTTTCTTAAGCTATGGAGTATTTACTAGCCTGTGATTTTACCTCTATAGGAAAAACGATCATCATCACCTATCTCGTGTCATAAGAAAAATCTTGGATAGTAAATCTTCTGAGGTACAAGATAGGACAGTCAGCCGTTCACTGTGGGCTTCTTCTTCTGCACAAGGTACTAATACTCTTAACAAATATTTTCATATGTGGCGCTTATTTAAACGGGCTATTTACAGACCACCATATTTATGATTAATAGATTTTAGACAGATTTGAGACTATTCGAGATGGAAAAAGAGAGAGAGGATGCAGCTTCACCTAGAGGTGTTTTAGAAGCATGTGTACGCAACATCGAGGATTCAAATTCAAATTCAAGTTCACCTAATGCACATGACCAAAAACATGAAAACGTTTCACAACCAAGATCGCGTTGGTTAAAATTCTTTAAAATGTGGAAAAAAAGCTTTACGAAGAGGGTACCTTCACTGCCACCCCTTACACCAAAATCAGCTAGAAAAAAAGAAACGAGTGCCAAACATAACCCGGATGTAGATCTATCCCATTTCAATTCTTCATGGGAAATTTTCACCCTTGCAGAGCTTAATGATGCAACTGACAATTTTAGTGAGGGTATGTAAAAGCTTTCAGGTTTTGATATTCAATAATTCATAGATAGGGGTGTGCATCGGTCGGTTTGGTTCGGTTTTTACCATTAACCATAACCATAACCGCTAGTTTCGGTTATGGAATTTGGTAACCATAACCAAACTTCGTTTATGGTTAATCGGTTATGAAGTCGGTTTTGGTTAATTTCGGTTAAGTAACCAAGCAAGGTTTAAAATAAATAGGGTTGTGCATGGTTTGGACTTAGCTTGAACCTTTTTTATAAGATAACCAAGACTAAACTTTTTGGTTAATTACCGGTGTGGGGTTCTTTTTAATAAGGTAATTCTCAACAAAAAAAATTATGATCATAACACCTTAATTCTTCATCAAAATAAATCCACATTAAGAGCATTTTGTTATTAGCATACTTTTATATTAGTAAAAACCCTCTATATGGTTATGTAAAGCATAAATCCACTATATAAACTTAGCATTACAAGTTCGGTTCGGTTCGGTTCGGTTTCGGTTATATCGGTTAACCAAAGCTTCATAACCATAACCGATTGAGCGGTTATACAAAGTTTCTTAACCATAACCATTGGTTATGTTGGTTATCAGTCAATAGCGGTTTGGTTATGTCGGTTATGGTGGTTAATTTGCTCATAGATTACATTTTCTTTCTTGACTTTTTTTTGGGTTTAGATAATGTGATTGGAAGAGGTGGTTATGCTGATGTTTACAAAGGCTGCTTGCATGATGGGAGGTTGGTGGCGGTGAAACGACTCAACAAAGGGACAACAGAGGAGCAGATAGTTGGATTTTTGTCGGAGATAGGAACAATAGCACATGTTGACCATCCTAATACTGCTACATTGATTGGATATGGAATTGAAGGTGGAACACATCTTGTTATGGAGTTATCTCCACATGGAAACTTAGGTTCCTTGTTGCGTGGTATATTCATCGTATGCTCTAAAATGATTTTTCTTCTTCTCGGATTCATAAAAATATTTATTAGCTTTTTTTTTCAGGTGCAAAGGAGAAACTAAATTGGGGTGCGAGATATAAGATTATACATGGTACTGCCAATGGCTTGTTGTATCTTCGTGAGAATTGTCGAAGGCGAATCATTCACAGGGATATCAAGGCTGATAACATTCTTCTTATGCAGGATTTTGAGCCACAGGTACCATTCTGCTTTTATTTACATCATAAGATGTTACTTGTATTCAAAGGTTTGAGGTATAATTGTAACTTCTTTTTGTATTCAAGTTGAAGACGTTAATTATTCTGAGGAAGTTTTTAAAAAGTGTGTTTGCACCCAACCAACTAGTTTCGCGTTGCACTACAATGACTGTTACAACCCAAACCCATTATAACTTCAACCACTGCATAGTAACACTTTATTGATGATGACATTAGCCATTTTTGTATTCAGTTGATGTTATTCATATTCAGTGACTATTAAATTTCAGATTTGTGACTTTGGCCTTGCAACATGGCTACCAAAAGAGTGGACTCACCATAACGTATCAAAATTTGAAGGCACATTTGGGTATGTAAAACCAAAGCTGCGTTATTTATGAAGTCGGCTTTGAGGAGCATGTGTTATATATTTTGTAATAAGTTAGATAAACATTTTGTCTTTGAACAGATAGCTTATGTTATAATGTTTACTCTTCATGTTGATCACAGCTATTTTGCTCCAGAGTACTTCATGCACGGCATTGTGGATGAGAAGATCGATGTATTTTCTTATGGGGTGTTACTTTTGGAGCTCATAACCGGACGACAAGCTTTAGACGATTCACAGAAAAGTCTTGTACTTTGGGTGAGTTATATTGTTCATGTCTGCATAATTACAACCTGTTGTATGGCTTTAGTTATTTAGCTAACAAAAAAACAATTTCTTTTGAAGGCAAAACCGTTGATGGAAGGAAATCAAATAAAAGAACTAGTTGATCCTTCTCTTGGTGATGATTACGACCAGCAAGAAATGGAACGTGCCATTTTGGCAGCTTCGTTGTGCATTGAACTCACCCCAGTTCTCCGTCCTCGAATGAGCCAGGCAAGTCTTGATTTAAAAATGATTTTATTTGTGACACCTTAGACAAATCCGTCAACAACAGGAGAGATAATGGGTCATAACGAATATCCGACCTCAAATACCCCCAAAACGGACAATGTTGGTTGGTGTGAGGGGTCGGATGTTACATCATCTTTTTGATTTTTGGGATTTTAAGACATTCACAATCTTCTTGATCAAATTCTGTGTCTAACTTTGTAGTTTATAATTTTTTGTTGCATATCAACTTCTGGACTAAAATTAGTCGAAAAACAACTTTGAAATGTTTTAATGTCCCAGGTTGTGATGCTCTTAAGAAACGATTATGATCCCAAGGGCTCGACGCCACAACAGAAAAAACGAGCATTTCAAAG
Source organism: Helianthus tuberosus (assembly GCA_030545235.1). Lineage (NCBI taxonomy): Eukaryota > Viridiplantae > Streptophyta > Magnoliopsida > Asterales > Asteraceae > Helianthus > Helianthus tuberosus. Next base: position 103,553,831 of record CM060371.1, on the reverse strand, counting down.
GACATATTCAGAAGAGCTCATGGATGCTCAAGAATACAATTTAACAAAGCATCTCAACAATGCACCTTGAATCTGAAGACGACTTTGTTGTTCATATGGATTCTTGTTAATTTGTCTGGCAATCTCGATTGGGCCGGGTCTGGATCATCCATGAGAATAAACTTTGCAGTAACATTACATGTGTACAGTATCATTATATTATAGCCCAGGAAATTGCTTCTATCTTGTATATTTATCCTATTGGGTTGATTATGGCCATTTGGTGGTTGGGAGTTCTTTTAATTATAATTGGCAGGTTTGTAAATTTTGTTTCATTTTTTTATTCAAAAAGATATAAAGATTGTGGAATTCAATTACTATAAACGTTACACTTATATTAATTATCATTTTTATATCAAGTATTAAAAACTCAATTGTCATCTTATATTATATCAAGTATTAAAAACACTTGATGACTTTATAGGCTAGTGTCTTCTTAGGGTGAGATTGTTTAACTTGTATATAATGTTTTCTGATTCCAAACTTCTGACATGTATTATTATTTAATTTAATTTTTAATTGAGTAACTAATCTTGTGTACGTACATCGTTGGGGTAGCGGCGCAGCTTGTTGCCTGTTTACCAACTATCTCGATTAAATTCATAACACGTTAAATTAATAAATGAACAATTATAAAACAAAATTGTTATTTAGTATTTTTTATATTACCTCTAATTTAAGTTAATTTTAAAGAATAAAAACCTCATTAAATGATAATGATTCATATATGGTCTATTTAAATAACTTAATAAAAAATAACAAATAGCAGTTTTAAAGAAATTCACAATGTTGGAAAATAATTTTTAATACATATAACTTTGAAATCACATTATATAAAACTTATATTATAATTTTTTAAGTTACCTTATTAGAAATTTAATAATTTAAAGAGTGAATTGCAAGGATTGTCATTTATCTTTATACTCATTTGCAGGCGTTGTCCTTTATGTTTAAAATTGACGAGTTTTGTACTTTATGTTTTCAAATCATACACGTTTTGTCCTTTAGCTCTAACCCAGTTAGGTTTTTCTGTCAAATCTGGTCATGTGCAATGCACATGAGGGTAAAATTGTCTTTTCACCCTATTCTTTAAAAATACATATAAAAGAAAAAAAATAATTATATATTATAACAACACCCACTAGCCACCGACCTTCATCCCGTCAACCATCACCAGCCACCACTCATACTACCTGCCACCGCCCTTCATCTCGCTCCTGCCGTTTCCACCACCACCATCTCCAATTCAATAAGATAATCCATACTTCATAAGGCAATATATATATATATATATATATATAGGACAAAGATCCGTTAGGAACCACCTCTTATTGCGAGAACCGCGAGAACCAATGTGAACGCAACCAAAAATGCCTAAAAATAGCTAAAAATCACACAAAATTTTTTTTTAGCATTTAGCTTGGGGGGGGGGTTAGGTTTTTTTTTTTGGGGGGGGGGGTTAGGTTTTTTTTAGCTATTTTAGGTTGTGTTCACATTGGTTCGGTTCTCGCAATAAAGGTGGTTCTCGCATGAACCTTACCCTATATATATATATATATATATATATATATATTATTTTCACTCATTACTTTAGCATTACTGATACCTGAATGCAATAACTGATAAGTTGATGATGTGTCAATCAACCTAGATATAAATTCCCAAATCAACTAACAACCAAAATTTCCCAAATCATCTAAACAATCGAAGAATCCGTAAATTCCCCCAGTCAACCCAAAAACCAGAAACCCCCAAATCCCTCAATGACCAGACTCAAAAAACAAAAAAATCCCAAATCCCTCAAGAACCAGAACTGAAATTTTGCTTCTTATTGCTTGAAAATAGCCTAAATCGGGTTCAATTTTATCAGTTTGGGTGGCATTAGGTCGGGTTCGAAGGGGTGGTGGCAGGCCGTGGTGGTGGCGATTGTTGTTATAGATGGTTGGGAGGGCGGTAGCGGTTGGTGTAGCGGTGGTCGGTGTTGGCAATGGTTGGTGTAGCGGTGGTTGTGGTGGCTATAGAGAACAGTCAGGAGTAAAGAGAAGAAGGTGAGAAAGAGATATATATAGTCTCAAAGGTGAAGTTACAAAACTACCCTCATGTGCGATGCACATGACTGGATTTAACCAAAAAAATTAACCAAATTAAGGCTAAAGGATAAAACGTGTATGATTTGAAAACATAAAGTACAAAACTCGTCAATTTTAAACATAAAGGACAGCGCCTGCAAATGGGTATAAAGATAAAGTACAAAACTCCAATTTAAATAATGATAAAACTCTAAGATCATATTGCGCACACACTAACTATTTATAAAACTAAGGTAATATAAAGAGAGTACATTTCAAATAGAATATAATTTGTGTTACCTTTCACTAGAAAGTAAAGCATGAACGCAACTTGTGCAACATGCATCTTTGCCCATGTAAATTTGTGTTACCATTCACCTACTGGCATTTATTATAAATTTGATTACTCAGCTTGTGCAACATGTATCTCTGCCAAATGTCAATCGGTATCATAAATATTTATTGTTCAACCAAAATTTTTCTATATATAAATAGTACCCATAGACTAATTGTGTAATCATCTCACCATAGCCTTTAACATGAAAGAAATGAGATCCCTCTGCGTTTTCTTGGTTCTCTTCTCGCTTCTTTTGGTAATAATTCATGTATATGTCAATGCTCATGTTAAAATGCATGTGTTATTCATCTTTCTTGATTTGATCTAATGTCTTTTGGATTTTTTTTTTTTTTTTTTGTAATTAGCTTGGAAATCTCCATGAAGCAAGAAAAGACCTTGAGGAGTCAACAACGTCAAGAGATAAAGAGATCAAGAAAAATCAGTTCGTAAGAGATTTTGATGCACAACCTAATCTAAAGATGTTCACAAAGGGCTTTAATCCAAAACCTAGCTCATTGGTGAGCAACGAGGGTCCACCTAAGTCGACCAATGGGTGTCCACCTAAACATAACTAGTTTTGTCAAGCATTATATGCACAATTATCAATAATTATAAACGCAAATAAAGTTTGGGTTTTCTCGTGTAAGTTAAACCATAAACTATCAACATACGGTTATTGCTTATTTAAAAATAAGATATAAACTAAATAAATAAACATAAGGTTAATGTATGTTAAGTATTCGGCCGGCAAATACTTTTATTAAAGTTGCTAGCTTATAGACTCGTTCATTACACGAGTCAAATAAAAGAAATATCTCACGCAAATAAATATTATAATTACCATATAAAAAATTGCTTTAAACCACCCATGATAAAGAAAATGTCAAATTCTTTCTTTGAAATATAAAGAAAAACAAAATAATTTTGAAACAAATTTACATAATTTAAGAGACCAATACGTCACGGATAATTATTGCTAATCACCATTAAATACATAAGTTAAAACTTACGATTTGCACAACTTGAATTATGAATAATTTAAAATGGAAAGCTACAGATTAAGAATCTACTAGGTAGTGTTTGATATGCATGAATAAGAGGCAGAATGAAATAGACTCTTACGAGAGAATGGAAAAAAATGTGTTTGCTGGTCAAGGTAATGGAATCACCCATTACATACAGGATTACATTCCCTCAAATTCATTTCATCCACACCCCTTGTTTTTTTTCACATACAGGATTACATTCCCTCAAATTCATTCCATCCACACCCCATGTTTTTTTTATTCAATTCTCTCTCTCACCTTCATCACCATCACCTCCCACCACATCCACCATTAGCAAGCCGCCACCACCCTATATTGTTGATCACTGGCGCCACCGCCGACCATGTTGCCGCCACCCGCCACCATCATCCACCACTAAACACTGGCGCCATCACCACCCGCCGCCACCAAACACCGCCGACCACTGACACCCTCCGACACTGAACACAAGCGTTGTCGTCGTTGGTGTCGCCACTGACCACCGCCCATCGTCGTCGCCACCCTCTACCACTGAACATTGACACCACTACCGGCCACCACCACCGACCATCGTCACTGCCACCCTCCGCCATCGAAAACTAGCGCCATCGCCGACCACCGCCACTCTTTGCCACCGAACACTGGCGCCACCGCCGACAACCACCACCCTCCATCTGAACATAGGCGCATTACCGACCACCGCCGCCCTCCACCACCGAACACCGACGTCGTCGTTGCCACCACCGACCACCCACTTCACCCGCAACCGCCACCCATCGCCGATTTTATTTCTTCTTCTTTTCATGCCTACCAAGCAACACAAGATATGATTCATTTCATTCCCACATGGTAACCAAACAATACCATGGAATAGTAATGATCCATTTCATTACTTTTTCCATTCCATTCACTCGTCCATTCCATTACCCCATACCAAACAGACCCTTAGTATTTCTAAATTTTAAACACTAGTTTGAGCACTGTTATGTTTTTTTACGCAATGAATAGTAACAATAACAAGAAATCAATCGACCAAAATACTCCAAAGTTTAACGCCTTTATTTCTTTGGTTTTTTTTCTTTTAATTGATATATCGAGTGCTAGTACCATACACGTACAATAACAAACCAAATGGATACCGATCGAAACTGAATTTTGTTGCATCAAACAAGGGATTTCAGTAGTTATTACTTTCAATTATATATTTGTTATTATTAATAACTATAATAAATCAAACTTATCTCATTAGTTTACCCCCACCGATCAAATGTAAACTCAAATACTTATGTAAATATATTCTACAATAATGAGAAACAACTTAATTATTATTAGTGATCTTAAATTAAAACCATGAAATATAATTTAATAATTATATAAGAATTCATTTAAATTCAAAACTATATATTTGTTAATTTTCTGACCTTCGGTATAAACTGAAAGAAAAAAGAGAGTGCCACATCATATTAATTGGAATCATTTATTGATATGATATTTATAATAGGAAAGGGGATAAGTGAAAAATAATGAAAGTTGAAGAGTAGATAAATGTTCTTTTCGCAAATAAATAAAATGAAAATATATTGTGAAGATGAAAATGATGACTTATTATGTTGTTCTTCATCACTTTAATTTCCATTAACCATAAATGTTAAATAAACATGTTAGGTATTTCTTGTGAATTTAAAAAACGATGTTGTTTATTTTCTTCAAATTTTAATGACAATGTCACAACTACGAATCAAAAGATCCACATTGGCAACAATGTTATTTCATATTGTAAATCAAGCTAGTGAAATTCCTCCACGCATAACGAAGAGAATTCAGTATATACACAAAAAAAAAATTATTACAGTATATGTTATTATTAACAACTTCTTCTTATTTAGGGTTGAGAAAATTTTGAACTTACAAAACATGTATTTTTTTTTAACAAATTTCTTTTACACCTTAATTCAACCTTTACCTTGCATTTGCAAGGATTTGAATCCACAACCTCACATTTGTAAGGAGGGACTGTTGGACCTACAAAGAACAGATGATTGCAAAAGTCAAAACATGTTACTTTGATCAAGAAATAAACAAGTTATGATATGCATCTCCTCCTAAAGATAGTGAATCTTGAACAGTAACAGAGCATCTGTTTGAAGAATTCAAAGGTTTGTTGAACACATGAAACACTGTTAAAGAAGAAGAAAAGTTTGTTCAAAGGCCAAAGCCCTGTTGAAGACAAAGCACTGATATAGAAGACTAAACATCTGTTTTAGCCAGAACAGATGTTTGGATCAAGCAAACAGAGGTTTAAAGAATAGTCCTTTTAATGTAACAATGTATGCCCAAACAGATCTTAGTAGTATTAGAGTAGTTATTACATTCCATCAGATGTTTCTAATATATGTGGAATCTTTTCTATTAGGAATGTTAGATGTTGCTGTCAGGGTGATGTTAGCTCTGATTGCCAAACACTTTGTATAAATAGATCTCACTTGTTAGAGATCAATTCATCACATCACACACATTCCTTTTGTACGAACAATCTAAGTGAGTGATCAGGTTGAGGGGGAGTTGTAGAATCATTTCTATAATTGTAATCTTTTGATTTTCAATATAAACAGTTTTGATAAACTTTTCATTCTTGTGTGTTCATTTGATTTCGCTTCTATTCGTCTTTCCATTTTCATTTAATACTTCATTTATTTCATCAATTACTTCATTTATTCACACACGAAAGCACACAAGTTAAAACTCATATCCTAACAATTGGTATCAGAGCATGATCAAATTAAACTTGATTTCACAATCAGCTTAATACACATAACTGGTAACCAAATGTTCGTTATATCAAATTATAGAGTTTAAAGTATCAAATTTAAAAAGTTTTTATACATACCCTGTTTTTCACAAAGATCAAAAGGAATGACACAACACAATCACGATCCCCATAACACTGGTTTCAGCAACAAGCCTCTCATGCTTGTCAGATTAGAATACAATATCTGGCAACGTCTAATGGTTCATGTGTTAGCTCAACAGAACACAGATGTTGGAGGTCTGTTATATTCGGACCACATGTTCCAATGGTACAAAGTACTGAAAATCCAAATGTTCAAGAGCCAAAGAAACTAGCTAACTATTCAGAGCTAGATTATCACATGTTTGAGATAGATGCAAAAGCATTTAGTATTTTTTGCTATAGCTCTACGAAACGAAATCTATGCCAGCCTATTACATTGGCTAAAAAGAGTTATGGGATGCTTTAAAAGAAAAATTCGGTGGAACAGAGGATGTGATTAAAAACAACCAGAAAACTCTCTATCAACAGTATGAGACTGTAAGTCATGAAGAAAATAAACGCATAGAAGAAAGGACTACTAGTGAAATTGAGACTATTGATATTGATATTGAGAGTGCAGTCAGTCTGTTACAAACACTTGTTTGTAAGAAGGTTGATGAAAAAGGTGTAAAAATCCTGATCACTTGAAATCCAGTGAATGTGATTGTGTTTTACTAGTTGCCACTAAAGAAGCTTTTACATGCCTAGATAGCCTATGGTATGTGTACAGTGGTGGTTCCAGACATATGATAGTGTGCAAAGCCCTACTCACAAACTTTTATGCTCATGGAGGAAATGATATATCTTTTGGCAATTACTCAAAAAGTAAAGTGTTAGGTTCAGGAACTTTCCAAGATGGTAAGCTAAAATTTGAAAATGTTAATCTTATTAATAATCTAAAATTTAACCTACTTAAGTGTTTCACAGATGACTGGCAAAGGTTAGGGCTCATTTTTTCCAAGAAAACATGTAAAATTGTTGGACCAAGAGTAATGAAAAAGTTTAACAAAGTTATAGCTAACAGTACTACACAATTTGTTGCTCATAGAAATGGCAATGTTTATGTAGTGGACATGTTAAAAGATAATCCTATGGAAAATGTTTGTTTATTCTTTGTTGCCACAAAAAAAAAAGAAACATAATTACGACATATGAGGTTAGGGCAAGTTAATTTACAAACCATTAACACTCTTTCAAGACAAATCTTGTCAGAGGTCTTCCAACCAAAGAACTCAAATGTGACGAACATTGCATTTCCTGATTAAAAGGGAAGCAACACAGAGGTTCATACAAGTCTACTGATGAGTCCAAAATAACCCATTGTTTACAAATGTTACACATGGACTTGTTTGGCCCTGTAAAGATCATGAGCTTAAGGTAAAATATATATTCTCTTGTCATAGTGTTAGGATCTGAGTTTGGTTTTGATTGTGTTTTACGTTTGAATTAAGATGAGGATGAATGAGTTGTGCAGCGGAATTAAGATGGAAAAAAACTTTGCACACAATCAAATGAGAGAATTGCTTTAATCAAACATTTTCACATAGAACCGAAAGATTGAATTTATTTCAATAATGATTACAATGCAATGTATGAATACAAACTCCCCCTCAGCCTGAGCTCACAGTGTTTGTTCGTGCAGGAAGAAGATGTTGCAAAGAGCTAATAGAACAGTACAGAGCGTTGTTCTATTTATAGGCACAAGCAAACCACTGAAGCATCTAAGCTGACGTCACCATGAAAGTGACATCTAACCTCCTAACAAACTCTAACCTCTGATCTATACAACGTCTGCTATGCTAACTACTGTTATTACATTTCAATACATAAAGACATCTAAACTACTGCTGCATCCTTCCACTGATGTGAACCCAACAGTACTTGTCATGATCAGCAGAGCTTGACTCAAGGCAGTAGATTGAGCAGCCGAGCTTTAGTCTTCCATCAGTCTTTTACTTGATCAGCAGTTTGTAAGTCAGCAGTTTGTACGATCAGTAGATAGGAGGTCAGCAGATGTTGAAACCACTTTCAAGGGGAGAGACTTGTATATATAATATATGCTTATTCTGGGTCCACTGCTCTGATCCAGTTTTGGCTTTAATTATCTGTTCCTTTGGTAGGGTTCAATCCCAACAATCTCCCCCTGGAACAGATAATGCCAAAACTCTTCATTATTTGTAGATCTTTATTGCCTCATCAGCAGTTCCCTTATTTGCCCTTTGAGTTGTAGCTCAAAGGCTAAGGCATCTGTGTCATCATCATCCCTGCACAGTGGAAGATCAAGGAGATCCTGCAAATCTTCAAGACTTAGGCCAAGTGCTTGTTCCCTTGTTATTTTCTTCACTTCTCCACTAGACTTAAACACTATCAGTACGTGGGTCTATTTGTCAGTTTTCCACTTTAGTACTTTTGAGTCATGTGGGTTTCTTGGGAGATTTTTATTAGATGAGGTGTTTGGAGATGCAGGCCTATTCATGACTGTTTGAGCAGTGCTTGCAGGTTGATTCTGGCCAAGAGTTTCAGCTATCATTTCTTTGATACCTTCCTTCACAAGCTCATCTCCTGCCAGTAATTTTGCCACTGTTTCAGTAACCAACTGTTTTTGTTGCTTTCTTTTGTAGATAGCAGCACCAGCTGGAGCAGTAGCTCTCCCGATTTGCAGCTTTGATGGTCTTTTTGAAACCTCTGCTTCAGGATAGTCAGGCTTTTGTGGAGCAGTAGGATCTGTCTTTCTTAACTTCTCCAAACTTTTGTAGGTGGCCCTGACTTTATCTTCTTTCCATCTCAACACTTGATTCAAAGACCCATAATCTGCAGCAGCTAATTCCTCTTTCATTCTCCTCAGCTCTACCTTTTTATCAGGTACATTCTTTTTGAACTTTGCCCATTCTGGAGGAGTGTGCTTGACCTTATTCTTGATCATTTCTTGAATCCTGGCTGCTTCATTTTCAAGCTCAGAAATGGTCCACTCTTTGTACATGTGTTTTTCTCCTTTGTACTTCTTGGTTGCCATGATGCTTTCAATGTAGTCTTTTCTCAGAGTTTCATCTGCTCTCTGAGATTTGCTGACATACATTTTTTGCAAATTGTTCCAAGGATCTGACTTGTGTGAGCAAGTACTGATAGTTCTGCTGAATTTCTCTAACAGATTTTCCTTGTGCATTTCTGTTTGAGATATCCTCTGCTTGTTTAGCTTTGACTTTCAAATATTCTTCAATATTGTTTGGCCTTGGATATCCTTCAACTGATGGCAAACTCCTTTTAGCAGGGTCATCCTCATAATAGAAAGACTTGATTTCTTCTCTGACTGCTATAAGTTCAAGAGGGAATTGAACACCTGCAGGAACTAAGGGCTTTTGAATTTGAGCTGATGAGAGAGGAACAGGTTTGGGTATTGTAACAAGTGATGGAGATTTTGAAGATGTTGGTGGTGGTGATGGTGAATCATCATCTGGTATGAAAATCCGTCTCCTTTTTATTGTAGGAGAGGCATGTGATGTTTTGGATGGATCAGTGGTGGTGATTTGAGTGGCAGTGATTTGTGATTGACTAACAGTTGTTGAAACAACTGGTGTTTCAACCGCTGTTGTCACTACAATAGATGTTGTAACATCTGTTGTCTTCTGCATTTTGGCAGGAGGAGATGGTGGTGAGGTTGTTTTTGGTGGTGATGGTGGTGGTGGTAAGGCAGTGGTTGTGGTGTGTATTGAAGTAGTGTGTGTTGAAGTGATGGCAGATGTTGAAACAACTGAAGTACCAGCAAATGTTGATACAGCAGGAGTTACAACAACTGTTTGGTGGAGGTTTGATGTTGGGGGCTTTTGGATGGTGGTTTTGGAGTATGCTTTGTGAGTCTGGATGGTGTGGACTTGGGTTCCCTCACTTTTCTAGTGTGATTTCTTTTTAGCTCAGGATTTTGAACATCCTTTAGCCCAGAACAACCATGCGCATTCAGCTCCATGTAAGCTCTTTTCTCCGCATTCCACCTTGACATATCCTTTGCCTCTCTGTCCCTCTTTACACTTGCTATAGATTCATCAAGTGCATTTTGGGTAACATCAACCTTTTTGCTACCATCTGGCAAGGGAATATTTCTGGTCATAGCATCCCTTTCTGGTTCAATGTAAAGACCATCATCTATTCCCGTCTTTTTCCACTCCTGAATTTTCTCCCACTTTTTGGCATTATCTGGGGGTAATTGATCAATAAAGAGAACAGTTGGAGGAACAGTGCCAGTGGTTTTCAATATGTGGGCCTTGATAGCCTTGATATCTGCTTGTGTGTTCTTGAACCTAGACTCCATTGTATTTCTCAGCTCTTGGACATGTTTTTCATGTTGCTGAGTTGCCATTTGTTGTTGTTGTTGGAGAAAAGGTTGGAAGAAATTCCAGAGCTCATTTGCAGTAGGTGCTTATGGTGGAGCAGGTGCTTGAGGTGGAACAACAGTGGATTGCACCTTTTGTACTGTTAACAACTGTTGCAACATTTCTTTGATTTCAGCAACCGAAGTATCCAGTTTTTCAATACGTTCCGTCAATTCCAGGTACTTTAAACCATCACCCAATTTAATGGGATCATCTGATTTCCCACTAGCAGTGGTTTTATCAGTGGTTGAGGTAGGGAGTATACTCCAAACATTAACCACTGATGCCCCTTTTTCTTGGTACTGGGGTCTTCTTCCTTCAACACTTGACAACCTTTTGATGTTTCCAGTGGGCAAAACAAATCCACTGGTGGATGTCAGAGGTGCTATGAAAGGAATTGCCTCCAAGGAAGTCTTATTGATGTAACCACTGTCCAAATGTAAACCAGTGGGTTCAACATTTGTAGTGGCTGCTTCACTTGGAATACCACCAAGAGTTACTTGTAACTCAAGGGGTGTAACCTCCTCAGGTTGTGTTGGTGGGTTAGCAAAGATTGATACATCAGACCCAGTCATTTGATGAAGCATCTTCTCATTGATAGGTGATTGAGAAGGACTGGTTTGTGCCTGGTTCAAATCAATTGCATCCAACAATAGTCTAGTTGGTGGAGGAATTGTGGATGTGAGGTTTGGTGTTAGAAGAGAATTTACCCCGGGCATTGGGCTGTGGATGATGGAAGCAAGTGATTCCAGAGCATCATATTGTGGTGTCCCTATATGTACAACCTGTTCTTTTTTAGAAGAAGCAGGAGGAGTTTCAGTTATGGGTTGAGATATTTGTACCAACTGTTGTGAGGAAGAAGCAGCAGTGGTTTCTAGTGACTTTTGTGCTGTCACTGGCAGTTGCTCTGGTATCTCATCCTCCAGAGTTGCCTTTTTGATGGTTTTGGGGGGGGGGGGGTTTGAGTTTTTCTTTTTGTTGGCTTTTTGGTGATTGTAGGTGTGGGTTTCAAAGCAGTTGTTTTGCTACTTTGATCAACTTGAGCAGTGGGCTCAGCAGCAGATACCTGAGGAGCAGTGGTAGCTTCTAAATTCTGCTCAGGCACCTCTGCTTGTGTTTTGCAAGGTGTTGACATTCTTGTAAAAGTTTCAGCAGTTAAGCTGTTTATTTGAATAGATTCACCTTGTTTTATTGCAGCAGCATCATTCTTACCAAGTTTCTTTTCAAAATGGTAACTTAAAAATCTTGGAAAAAGTAAGAATGGCTTTTTATTAACATTTTTAACCAGATCATTAAATATTTCCTGAGAATAATTGAAATTTTCTTCTTGAAGAATAGCATACTCCAGATTTTGAATCTTTAATGGTAGTTCATTAAAAGAGGTGGTTTTGTTTGAAACACACATAAGCAGAGTATGAAACAAAAATCGTGTTGCAGGTGGAAAATTACCTTTTTGTAAGGTATCTCTCTTTATTTGCTCTGCATAACCTCTTTCAAGGAAATCAATTTTTAACTCATTTTTAGGAAAAGAAGTTTTACCTTTCTAATCATTGAGTTCAAAGACTTCCGAGATTGATTGTGGTGTGATTTTGACTGCTTTACCCTGTAAAGTGGAGTTAATGGCTATGACATCGTCGCCTTGTTTGTCAAGGGTTACATTTTTCCAAAACTCCATTTGGGTTTGCAGGTAAATGGGTGCATCTGCTGTAAGCAAAGTTTTGTATTTTGACGCAGACATGAGATCAATGATGGAATCGAAAGTTTCTGTGGTGCCGGGTTTTGTGAGTAGACCCAGAAGGGTGTGAGAAGGTTTGTGTGGAATTTCAGTGGGTTTGGCCTTTTGAGAGACCTCTTTTGAAGATGATTTGGATGTGGGTTTTGTAGATGACTTCGATTTTGTCATTTTGGAGATGATGATCGAAGAAGGTTGTGAAGAAATTTGAGAAAAACTGCTTTAAGAAGAGAATTTTTAAGAATTCAATTCGACAGTAAAACCCTGTTTGGGTATTGAATGGGGTTTTTATAGAGAAAAGTGAATGCTGACGTGGCAGCGGTTACAAAAGAACTGACCACTATGTACGACCCACATGCCAACCCCTGATGAAATGAAGGACGGTACTTTTATGAAAGTTACTGATGAAAGGCAGTGGTTACAACGGTAACAAATGGAAGCAGTGGGTGATTTTCACTATCAGTAGATAGCACATCAGTGGATAAAACACTGATTTTGAGCATCAGTGCTTATCAGTAAAATGAGAGAACAGGGGTTGACTTTCAGCAGTGGACAGATTTTGAAGTAGAGCAGACTTTTGAACAATCAGTGGTTATGGCAGACTTTTAAGGATTTTAATGAAAACTTCATTTTTAGCTATTTTTAAGGATGGATTTTTAATTTTCTGAAAACATTTTAATGCTTTTATTCATAGAAAAACAAGATTTTGCTTGTTATTCCATGTTTAGCATGCCAATCCTAGAGACCAAGCTTTCAAAGGTAGATGTATCTAATGCTTTTGTGAGCACATCTGCCAGCTGGTCTTTAGTTGGAACATGATGCAGAGAAATCAAACCTTTTTCATAGCAATCCCTCACAAAGTGATGTCTGATGTCGATGTGCTTGGTGGTTGAATGGGAAACTGGATTTTTGATGATATTTTCTGCTGCATGGCTATCCAACATGAGTGGTGTCTTTAAGGCAGTGATACCAAAATCCAGCAACTGATTTTGAAGCCACAGAAGTTGGGTTGTACAGCTTGCAGCAGCAATGTATTCAGCTTCAGCAGTGGATGTTGAAACAGCTGCTTGCTTTTTGCTTTGCCAAGAGACCAAGCAATCACCTAGAAACTGGCACCCTCCTGAAGTGGACTTCCTTGTGGTGTTACATCCAGCAAAGTCACTGTCTGAAAAGCCTGAAAGCTTGATATTCCCGTTAGCTGGATACCAGATACCAAGTGTGGGAGCACCTTTTATGTATCTGAAGATCCTTTTTACAGCGATGAGGTTTGATTTTCTAGGAGCTGATTGACTTCTTGCACAGACACATGTTGCAAACATGATGTCTGGTCTAGATGCAGTTAGGTACAGTAAAGACCCAATCATGCTTCTATAAAGTGTTTGGTCAATCAGTTCATCCTTTTCATCAGACATGACAAGCTTATTTGTTGCCATGGGTATGCTGCTTGGTTTACAATCATTCATATCAAATTTATTTAAAAGTTCTTTAGCATATTTGCTTTGATGAATGAAAGTTCCATTTTGCATTTGTTGAACTTGGAGACCAAGAAATCATTGCAGCTCAGCCATTGCACTCATTTCAAACTCAGCTGTCATGAGTTCCCTAAACTCTTCACACATTTTATTACATGTGCTTCCAAAAATAATGTCATCCACATAAATTTGGACAATCATTAAATCCTTTCCTCTCCATTTTAGAAACAGTGTTTTATCAATGGTACATCTTTTGAAACCATTTGAGAGTAGAAAGGTGGAAAGAGTTTCATACCAGGCTCTAGGTGCTTGTTTCAGGCCATACAGGGTATTCAGCCTGTAGACATGATCTGGATAAAATGGATCCTCAAAACCTGGAGGTTGACAGACATACACCTCTTCTTGAATTGTACCATAGAGGAAAGCACTTTTGATATCCATTTGAAACACCTTCATGTTGTGGTTGACAGCAAAGGCAAGGAACAGTCTTATAGCTTCCAATCTTGCTATAGGGGAGAATGTTTCATCATAATCAATCCCCTCTTCCTGTTTGTAACCTTGAACCACAAGCCTGGCTTTATTCTTGAAAACAATGCCCCTTTCATCAGTTTTGTTTTTGAAGACCCACTTTGTGCCGATGGGGCTAACATCTTCTGGCAGTGGTACAAGCTCCCATACTTGTTGTCTTTTAAACTGTTGGAGCTCCTCTTGCATGGCTTCTACCCAGCTGTTGTCTTTCACTGCCTCTTGGTACTTGACTAGCTGGTGGAGTGATAGAAAACCAGCAAAAAGACAAATGTTTTGGGTTTGGCTTCTTGTGAGCACCCCTTCATTGATGTTGCCAATGATTTGGTCAGGTGGATGAGATCTCAAGAAGATTAAATCTCCTTGGTATGGTATGATGGCATTTGTTGGTGAGGGCTGCAGATGTGTATCATCTGAGCTGACCACTGCTGGTGACTTTGATGATCCAGCAGTGGCTTCAAAAGGTGGTGGAATAGGAGGCAATGGTGTGGACACATGCTGACTTTGATCCACTGTTTGAGGACTTTTATCAACAGTGCTTGATGATGTGGAAGCAGTGGTTAAGGGGCTACTTTGGTCAACAACTGTTGATGTAGCAGTGGTTGAGCTTTGACAGCTGTTTTGTACAACTGATGCTTTTCCCATTGAAATAGACTTTTGTTGAGGAATGATGATCTCATACCCATAGTCTGGTGTTGAATCCTCTGATGGACCTGCACTGTTAGTCTTGACAGCAGTATTTTCAAAAGTAAATTTATCAAGATCAAACAAATCAGCAGGATTTGCTGGGATTTTCATTGATGAAAGTTCATTGAACTTTACATTTAAGGTCTCCTCCACTGCTTTGGTCCGTGTATTAAACACTTTGTAGGCTTTGGCAGTGGTTGAGTATCCCAAGTGATAACCACAATCTACTTTGGCTGCAAATTTTGAGATGGAATCTTTTAAATTCAAAATAAAGCATTGGCAGCCAAATACTTTGAAGTATGAGATCAGCGGTTTGATTTTATACAGAATTTCATAAGCAGTCTTTTTGTGCATGGGGTTTATTAAAACTCTATTTTGGACATAGCAGGCAGTGTTTACTGCCTCTGCCCAAAAAGTTAATGGCAAACCTGAATCTGCAAGCATGGTTCTGGCAGCCTCAATCAAAGTTCTATTCTTTCTCTCAACTACCCCATTTTGCTCTGGTGTTCTAGGGATGATGTATTGCCTTACAATCCCTTTCTTCACACAAAAGGCATCCAACTTCTTATTTTTGAATTTTGTGCCATTATCACTCCTGAAGACTTTTATTGGAAGGTCAAATTGCTTTTCAACCTGTGTCACAAAGTCTTGCAAAATGCCTGCAGTCTCATCTTTTGAGTGTAAAAAGAAAGTCCATGTAAACCTAGAGAAGTCATCAATAATAACCAAACAATATCTCTTCTTTTTTAGACTCATGACTTGAACTAGGCCAAACAAATCCATGTGCAGCATTTGCAAACACTGGGTTGTTTTGGACTCTTCAATGGACTTAAAAGAGCTTTTATGTTGTTTTCCTTTTAAACAGGAAACACAATGCTCAGGACATGAAAACAATTTTTGTGGTAAGCCTCTTACAAGGCTATTTTTTGAAATTTTAGTGATTGTCTTAAGATTTGTGTGCCCCAGTCTTCTGTGCCAAAGTTCTGTCTCTTTGTTAGAGGCAGCTGAGAACAGACAGGCATCAGTTCTGGGACTCTCTTTTGACATATCAACAACATAAACATTGCCACTTCTTTGAGCAACAAGTTTTGTTTTTCCAGTTTTAATTATTGCTTCAATCTTTTCAACCATTTCTGGTCCAACAATCCTACAACACTCCTTTGTGAAGAATGACCCATACCCCTTATCACTCATTTGTGAAACACTCAGGAGGTTGAATTTCAGATTGTCTATCAGATTGACATTTTCAAATTTTACATTTCCAGACAGTACTGTACCAGACCCCAGAACTTTCCCTTTACTATTATTCCCAAAGGATATATCACCCCCCCCCCCCATGGATTTTGAAATCTTTGAGTAGGGCTTTACATCCTGTCATGTGCCTGGAGCCTCCACTATCTACATACCAAAGGCTATCTAAGCATGCAGAAGCTCCCTGCACATGAAGTAAAAGGATTAGTTCATTAGGGTTTCCAAAGCCAATAAGGCTTTGGATGGGGTCTCAACAGTGTCTGGGATGGATATAGATGTATGGACAGTGGTTAGGTTAGGGGTTTGGACAGTTTTAGGACTGTTCCTCTCTAACCACTATTGTGGGTTTTGACCAATCACCTGTTGATACCCAAAAAGATGCTTGTTCACTCTAGGTTTAGAGGGCCTTTTGTAGGTCTCATAAACGTGTGGATTCCTTTGGTAAGATGATTGTCCCTTTCCTTTTCTGAATTGGTTGGTAGGGGGTGCATCAGTCACTTGAACATCTCTTTGGACAGATGTTTGATTCAGCTGTTTTGTAACAGCTGTTTGGACTGGCACAAACAGTGGTTGGTTCTTGGTGAATTTGACAGATGATGTTGATGGACTCAAGGATGTTTTAGCAGTGTACTCATTCTTTTTAACATCAAAGTTTTTGAGATACACACATGCTTGAGTTTTGTGGTTTGTTTTACCACAGATGGTGCAGCTTTCAGCAGGAACAATGACACTTGTTTTGTTTAAATCATAAGCTTTTAAATGGAAACAATCTTTTGTTAGATGATTCATTTTTTCACAAAATTCACAAACAGGTTTTTAATCTTTTCTCTCTTCTTTCTCTTTTCAGACTCCTTTGCAACAGAGTTTTTAACCTCTGCTGGGATGTCCTTGAGAGGGATAACTTTTGCTTTTGGAGCTGTGACACCATCAGTGGTTGTAAAGTCCATGGGCTTGAAGTTTTCAAGAATGTCACACTCATCAGACCATGTGGGTTTAAATTGGTATTTTTCAATTTCCTCAAAAGTTGAGGATCCCACAGATCTTTTCAAAGTGATTTTGTTACCAAGTTTGTCAGTGATTTTCACTTATTGGCCATTCTTGTTTGTGGGAATGAATTCAGTTGTTACATCAGTGGTTTGAACATATTTTTCAAAAGCAGTGTTTTCATCATCACATTTCTTATAACCAACACCAAATTTCACATTGCTCTTAATCTGTTTCTCAAGCTGAGCAGCAGAGCTTTAGTCTTCTATCAGTCTTTTACTTGATCAACAGTTTGTAAGTCAGCAGTTTATACGATCAGTAGATAGGAGGTCGGCAGATGTTCACTTTCAAGGGGAGAGACTTGTATATATAATATCTGCTTATTCTGGATCCACTGCTCTGATCCAGTTTTGGCTTTAATTATCTGTTCCTTTGGTAGGGTTCAATCCTAACACATAGCTAATGGTTTACTAGGTTTACATGTACTTATTTTTTACACTACAAAAATGAGATTGCTGCCATTTTGAAAGAGTTTATCACAAAAGTTAAAAAACAATATGACCTGCCAGTAAAAATCTTCAGGAGTGATAATGGAACAAAATTTAGAAATCAGGAGTTAGATGAGTTTTTTGTGTTAAAAGGGATAGTGAGACAATTTAGTGTCCCAAGAACACCTGAACAAAATGGGGTAGTTGAAAAGAAAAAAAGAACCTTAATTGAAACAACAAGAACTATGCTTGCGGATTTTGTTCTTCCATTGTCCTTTTGAGCAGAAGCCATTAATACTGCACACTATGTTCAAAACAGAGTGTTAATTAACCTCATGCATCAAAAGATTGCCTGTGAAGTTGTCACACCCCGATATTTCCACGTATTACCGGTGGGCCCGGTGGGGAGTATCGTGAGGTAGTTGATATCATCGTAGTCAAACAACACATTAATTAAATGCACAGCGGAAGCAAAAGATAGATTTATTTCAACTGAATAGATTGTAATATTAAGTATCACATAATAGTTGAAACAGATCCACAGGAGGATCGAAATAAAAAGGAAATTGTTCCACAGACTTTAACATCTAGAGCTTGCGAGACTTGATTATTGATGCCTGGAGTATCCAGCCTATTACATATAGTACCTGCACTTAGCCTTTTTTTGGAAAATACGTCAGTTTACACTGGTAACACAACTTAACTGACTCATTTTGAAAAGAGTTTGAAAATTGATTTGAATGCACTTCGGCAAAAATATCTTTTATAACTTGGGACATTTATTCAAAAATAATCTTGTATACAGTTTTATTTATTTGTCGTCCATTAGGGCCGGTTTGTAGGGCCGGTCTAGATTAATTGACACGCCACAGGTATAATGCCCACAAGGATTATTTCCTTTAAGTGGATTACCAGTTTTTACATAATGCATCTGTCAGGTGTACGCCTACACCCCGTGCTTAGGTCGTGGCCATTTCTTTGAATGATGCCAAGGATATCCGGGACATGGTCATTTAACCCCCAAAGGCCATACACCAAATAATACAGAATAAAACGAGTTATGTAAATACATTAATCACAATCCGATTTAAATGACTACATACCCGACCAAGCGGTATTATTATAATACCGTATCCCAAGCCCGTATAGGGAAAATAAGTTAAGAGTATTTACCTGAGCAAAGTATAAATCAAATACAGCAAGTGCACGTAGCTTTTACTAGGCTCCTAATCTGGAACGAAGGTTTTAATAACCTATTAGAATCCTAACGGGTCTTTAATTAAGCTAAGACTTAGACCGGTTAGTTTTCAAAAGGAATACACGGTTCAAACGCATGATAAAGCGAAGACCGGTTTAGAATGTGGTTTTGACCTGACAAGCTTGTATGCTTGTTTAATATGGGTAACTTAAACACATTCTGGATTTTGAGAAGAAAACGATATGGTTTGACCCGTTTTGGCTAAATTATGCAAACTAGTTACAAAAGTCGATCCGAACGCGAAAAGTGCGTAACGGGTAACCAAATGAGTCATATACAGGTTTTCTAAGTAAATATGCCTTAAATATGTTGTGACATCAGTAAGATATCTTCTATTATGCCCGAAATAGATTTAAACTCAAACTATGCCCCGTAGGGGCATTTTGGTCATTTAAAAGGTTATAAAAGAGTTTAAATATAAATCTGAGTTTCGGGTCTGATATAATCAGTAAAAATACTTAATTTAATAAGTTATAATAGTAGGGTATAGCCTATATGTGAAATTTATTAATTATAACCATACTATGCACCGAAAGGGCATTTTGGTAATTTCACTTAAGCCGAAAAGGTCAAAACTGAAATCTGAGTTTAAAAACTTTTGCTCACTGTTACAATATAATAATTTACTTAAAATATCAGTAGGCGTCCAACCTTATATGTTTAAAATAGTTTTGATGCATACTATGCGTTAAAAATGCATAAAAAGACGATTTGGAGCCATTTCCAGGTTCTATATAGAAAGCTGATATTTTTATTATTCCAGAAGGTTTAAGATAATTTGTTTATCATATAAAATCAGTAGCAAAAGGTTTGGGGTCAAAAAGATTTGTAAAACTCATTTTATAGCCCAAAAGGGCAAAACCGGCAATAACCGAATTAAAGCTACAACCCTATGTTATGCTCAGCCTAAAATTAATTAAAAACCTTCAAAAATCCCAAAATATTATATTACATTAGTGGGTAAAAGTTTGATATCAAAAAGTGGGTTTAGATAGGCTATATGCTAATTATGTCGTTTAATTAACAAAAGCTTTCTAATTACGCTATTGAGCATAACTCTTAATCTAGATCTCAAACTGATGTCAAATCTTTAGGTGCAAGTTTATAAATCAGTAACTAAGGTTTCTACTCTTTTATATTTTCAAAAATCACGTTTTAAGGTCATATGGGCATGATAGTCAACATATAGGCAATAAACGGAAACATGCATATGGATCGGATAACTATCGAACCAAGTTGTATAATGACAGAGGGTTATACTAACAGGTAACCTGGTCCTAATAGGGCTCTAAGGCATTTCTAAAACATGCTATAATGGGTCAGAATCGAAAGTCAAAGCAAAAATCAAATTATGCGACTTTCGGTTCCAAACCGAGCCTAAACTGAAAATTGTCGGGTTGAACATGTTTAGACATGTTCTTACATTAATTACCAAGTTATATTAATGATAAAACAGGTTGCATGTCTTCTACATTGCTAATTATGTGTTAATTTGAAAATAAGCTTTATGTTGACTTTTTAAGATCAAGTTTGACCCGACAATTGACCTAGTTAGAGTGGGAATCAGAGGGTGCCCTTTTAAGGGTTTATTGCCCACATAATTACCAACTTATATGTACTTTTAATTCGAGATTTGACTGGACAATTATTGATTAATCTCGAAGTCAAACCTTAATTACGACAGTTTGACTTTAAGCCAATTAACTAAGCTAAACTGAATGAAAGAAGGTTAAGGACACTTATAAGAGTCCTAAGTATGATTAGGGATCCTAAGAAAGTTTGTTGCTGATCAGAGGAGCTCCAGAAGTAAGCTTGAAGTGAGTTGCAAATGAACAAAGAAATGTTGCAACAAGAGGCCTCCTTATATAGTAACTTTGATGCATCAAGATCACCCCAACTAAGTCTATAAATGTTGTAAGATGATCCCAGGTGTCCCTATGATGCCAAAAACCAGTTGTAAGGCCCCCTGATTTTCGAATACCACTCTTTTAAGGTGGTGTAACTTGTTTAACAGGCATCTGTCCAAAATTTTGCCTAGTTACATGTCTTACGGACCGTAAGCCTTAGGCTTTGCGGTCCGTAACCGTCTTTCAGAAACCATCGCCCAGCTCCGCTCTCTTACGGACCGTATGGGTTCACCTTTGCGGTCCGTAAGCTTTCATCAGAAGATAAAAACTTGTAACTTTCGAACTTTGACCATGCAATCCTTCATAATTCGAACCTTGGGTCTTTTGCAACAGAGTGGGACCATATGATCAGTTCTGAAAGGGCATGCATGCCTAGCCATGCACTTATGTTGCCATGGATTTTTGTGTTGCATGCTTTTAAGGGACATGAATTCTTTTGAAAAGAATTGGCCATATACTTTATCGTAACATTATTTGTAAATCCAATTCCTTATAAACTGAATTTATTTATTTTAGGAATAACCGGTTAAATATATCAGATGTTTATCATAACGATTTAAGGTCTTGGGATTTATTATTATTTGGTCGCTCAGAGGTGTTAATTAACATGTCGACCTTTTAAATCCTACCATACATCTTTTACTTGATCCGGGTTCCTGACACGCTTATCTTACATGACACGTGTCTTTATTCTATTGGGTATGATTTTACGAGGTGTTACATCCTCACCCCCTTTAAAGAAATCTCGACCTCGAGATTTACTGGAACAAAGGAGGGTACTTTTTTTTCTTTGCGGATTCTACCTCCCATGTGTATTCGGGACCTCTGCGGGCATCCCATTTAACCTTTACGATAGGTACATGGTTCCTCCGAAGCTTTTTAACTCGTCGATCCTCAATCGACATAGGCCTTTCCACAAATTTCAAGCTCTCATCTATGTGCACATCTGTATGTGGTATGACTATCGATTCATCTGCTAGACATTTCTTCATATTGCAGATGTGGAATACATTGTGAATACCACTGATCTCTTCAGGCAAGTTCAACTTATAAGCCACTGACCCAACACATTCGATAATCTCGAATGGTCCTATATACCTCGGGCTTAACTTACCTTTCTTACCAAATAGCATCACTCCCTTCCAGGGTGATATGATGTGTGTAAAATGCAACATATAAATTACATCAATTGAGGCATAAAACTAACCCTTTTTAAGTACTAATATTGGAAAAAGAGTGTTTTTGTCTTCCTTTTGTATTTTCAGAATTAAATGAGCTCAAAAACACAAAAGAAGCAAAAAAGACAGCTAATTCCAACATAAATACAAGGAAAGGAACATTAGTGGACTGCCCGACCCCTCAACGGCAACTTCCAAAGCAAAATAGAGAAGTCAGAAGACTGAACACGCCCCGTGCTCAGCCAGCACGGGGCCGTGCCCAAGAAGCAGCAGAAAAGACAAACCTATAGAAGCTTCTATTGCCCACCACGGGCCGTGCTCAGCGGACACGGGGGCGTGTCGAAAGTACAGCAGGCGCATTAATTGTAATTGCGAATTACAATTAATGAGGAGAGAGAGTGTCAGACAGGCACGGGGCCGTGCCCAGCGGACACGGGGTCGTGCCCAGCTCTCTGTTCAGCCTATAAATAGGAGTGCTTGGATTCATTTCAACTCATCCCTTGGCACACCACCTCTCTCACACTTCATCCACCACCCACCACCATCACAACACCATCATCCACCACCATCATCCATTGTCCATCGTAGAGTGTGTGAGTCGTCTCGGGATCCAAGATTGATCGTAAGAGTTCTTGACAATCAAGGCCATGTTTGCCTAAGTCTCTTACATCACTTGGTGAAGACAAAGTGTCTAGTATAATACTTTTTATTTCTAATCTTTTGCACTTTTTATTTGGTTTTGTATTAATGACTTTAATAACTAGTTACTTATGTTGAAGGTGATCTTTCCTTATCGTTTGTCCGTGGTGTCTTGGCATTATTTTACTGTCTATATAAAATAAAGGATTTTCACCATTCATATCTCCACGGTCTATATGGAGGTATGTTGGCTACCTGGTCGGGGGTTAAGGGAACGGTTTGGTAAAGGTCTTGCCATTGTTCAGCGTTTAGAGGTCCTGCAATGGACCTGGGTCAAATTTAGTAGGACCTCCTTCAATACTTCACGGTATTGGATGGCGGGGGTCCAAACTCTTTGATCCCCTCATAAGTTAACTACTATTAATACTATAACCCGGCTACTTAGGACTGTATCCCTGCTGACTCAGACTACTTAGCCGAGGGTAACGTCACCGCCAAAAGCGGGGCCTACCACAATACTGCATTAATAACTTAATTCATTATCTTCCAATAATCCACCCTTTTAGGATTGTATCCTTGCTGACTCAAACTACTGGGGTGAGGGTAACGTCACCTTCGAAAGAGGGGCCTACTACAATAACTAAGATAATCTCTTAATTATGTGCAAAAGTGCGGAAATAATCAAAGGTTATACTAGATACGAGTCGGAACCAAGTGATTCATCTTGTCTATCTGTTTTTATTTTATTTTTATTTTCAGCATTTTAGTTAGTTTTTATTTTTCTTAGTTTAAAACATTTTTCTAAACTTTTATTTTTGATTAGACGTTGAGGATAAACCGGTACTAAAAGCTCTTGTGTCCTTGGATGACCTCGGTATCTTACCAACGCTATACTACACTCAACGATGGGTGCACTTGCCCATATGTGTGTTTAGTGTTAGTGAAATATCGTGTTCTATAAATTAAAAACTTGGCTAAAATAAGTGTTAAAAAGGGCTTAAAATATACACCTAATATATACGACACTTCGCACGCATCAAGTTTTTGGCGCCGTTGCCGGGGACACAAGGATTTTAAGAAAGTTGGGAATCAACGGCCTAAACATCTTTTATTTTTCTTTTTATTTTTTTTAGGAGTTTCTTAATTTTTCAGCTTCTGCAGAGCTCAGCACGGGCCGTGCCCGGTCAGACACGGGCCGTGCCCAGCATCATCACTGGCAGTTTTTATTTTCTGAGTTGCAGAGAGCTGAACACGGGGCCGTGTCGGTGCAACACGGGGTCGTGTCTAACTCCCAGTAACTGGGAATCCAGAAAACAATTACTGTATCTCTGACCACGGGCCGTGTTCACTGAGCACGGGGCCGTGGTGAACTTTCTGACCAACGTTCTTTTCTGTTTTTATTGCAGGACTTGGAACCCAGGTGCCACCTTTGACCCTCCTACGTAGTGCATGAGCTCCAGTTCTAGTAGAGACATAAAAGAACCCCTAGAAGAACCCGAACGCTTTCTCAGAAAAAGACTTAAAGCTAAAAATCAAGAGAAAGCTTCGGGGGACCCACTTCCAATGGCCGACCAACGTACCCTCATGGATTACCTACGGCCTACCGTAGGCAATCTCGGCGCCGCTATCAATGCACCAAATGTCGAGGCCAACAACTTCGAACTTCGGCCGCATTTGATACAAATGCTCCAAAACTCCGCAACCTTCCACGGGCTTGCGGACGAGGATCCCCATCTACATATTACTAACTTCTTAGAAATATGTGATACCTTTCGGATCAATGGAGCATCAAATGACGCCATCCGCCTTCGAATGTTTCCATTTTCACTAAAAGACCGAGCTAAGGCTTGGCTTAACACCCTCCCAGTTGGATCGGTAAACACCTGGGATGAACTTGCCCAAAAGTTTTTGTATAAGTATTTCCCTCCGGCTAAAACGGCTAAATTAATGACTGAAATTAATACATACTCACAAGAGGATGGGGAATCCTTATATGAAACTTGGGAAAGGTTCAAGGAGCTTCTAAGAAAGTGTCCTCACCACGGTCTAGCAGTATGGCAACAAGTATCCACTTTCTACAATGGGTTGTTACCACACACAAGACAAACACTTGATTCAAGCTCCGGGGGACTTTTAGGTAATCGTCGCCCAAATGAAATATATAACCAAATTGAGGAAATTGCTCAAACCAATTTTCAATGGCACACTCCCCGAGGTAATAAATCTATTGCCCCGGGCGCCCATAAGGTTGATGAAAGCACCTCTTTACAAGCCCAAATCGAGGCCCTCTCTTCAAAAATCAAAAAACTAGAAATGACAAAGACGGCCTCGGTTATGGCTTGTGAAGGGTGTGGTGGGTCACATGAAAATTGGAGTTGTATGAAAGAATTAGATGAACAAACAGAAACGGTAAACTACATGGATAATAGACCTAGGCCGTCGGGTCCTCCAACGGGTACCTACAACCAAGGATGGCGTAACCACCCAAATCTTGGTTGGAGAGATCCCGGCAATAGTAGTAACCAACAAAACCAACGAACTAATTTTCAACAACCACAAAATTTCCCTCAACAACAAAGTGGAAGAGAAAGGCTTGAAGATACTGTATCTCGCCTCATCTCTGACACTGAAAAGAAAAACTCGGATCGATTTCAACAACTGGAATCGAATTTTAGAAATCAACAAGCTAGCATTCAAAACGTTGAAAAACAATTAAATCAACTAGCTCAAAATTTCTCCGAGAGACCACAAGGCGCGTTACCTAGTAATACCGAAACCAACCCTAAGGCACAAGTACATCTCATCACGTTAAGAAATCGAACCGTGGGTCCCGAGGATGCTCCATCGCCGCCAAATGAAAGAAGCCATTCTAGCCAGCCTGTGACTCCTCATGTGCCAGAAAAGGCTTCTCTACCAACTCAAGAGCCCACCAAGACTCCTCCAATTCCGTACCCCGGTATGTTAAATCGTCAAAAGACCGACGAGCAATTCGCAAAGTTCGAAAGTTTACTAAAACAATTGCATGTTAATATTCCTTTTATTGAGGTCCTAACCCAAATGCCTAAATATGCAAAATTCATGAGGGATTTCCTCACTCACAAAAGGAAAATTGAATCATTGCAATTAGTTAACTTAGGCGAAGAATGCTCAGCTTTAGTACTCAACAAACTTCCACAAAAGAAAATCGACCCCGGGAGCTTCACAATCCCTTGCTCGATTGGGAAGTCCCCCGTCCGAAATGCTTTAGCCGATCTTGGGGCTAGCATCAACCTCATGCCCACATCAATGTTCAAGCGACTCGGTCTAGGAACAACAAGCCCTACAAAGATGAGCATACAGCTCGCCGACAGGTCCGTCAAATTCCCACAAGGTGTCGCCAAAAATCTGCTAGTCAAGGTTGACAAATTTGTCTTTCCAACCGACTTTGTCATCCTAGACATGGAAGAAGACACCGATGTCCCTCTCATCCTCGGGAGGCCATTTCTAGCCACCGCCCAAGCATTGGTGGATATGAATGACGGAACTCTAACATTGAAGTTTGGGGATGAGGAGGTGAAATTTGAATGTGGAAAGCGAGTAGAGGAAGAAGATCCGGTCAACTACATGAAGGTCATAGACTCAAGCTTGGATGACGCTCTCCGACGGTGTAACATGGGATGCAATACATCCCACTTGGGTAAGATATGACCAGGCTTTGGGTCTAGCCAAGGACCCTTATAAACGTGGCGCACCATGGAGGCATTCCACGGAACTATCCTTAGTTTAATTTAGATTAATTTTTATGTTTTCTAGTTAGTTTTAATTTTCAGGAATAAAACACACTCATGGTGATAAAGGAAGAAAAGGGGAACGAGAAAAATGAACCCATGCACAAGAACAAGGCAACCCGGCAATTCTCTCCATTTCAGAAGGTTCAACACGGGTCGTGCCCAACCAACACGGCCCCGTGCTAAACCCCCTGCAGAAAATCGCCCAGTTCAGGTAACTGGACACGGGCCGTGTTCACCCAACACGCCCCCGTGTCCAGACTTCTGTTTCTCTTAATTTAATTTTGTTACTGGCACTTGAACACGGGGCCGTGCCCGGATAACACGGGGCCGTGTTCAGTGCCCAGTAACACAAGTTTTTGATTTTTAAACACTATTTTACACATCTAATCAACCTAAAATTTTATTTTTGGGACACATTGAGGACAATGTGTAATTTAAGTGTGGGGGGATGCTAAAACCTTGAATTTTGCAAGTCCTAAATACAAGCCTTACACAAAACTCTATTGGAACCGCTAATCACCCCAAATTTTTTTCAAAAATTTCATTTTTTTACTTGTCTAGGTTTAACTCGGGAAATTCAAGTTCTCAAAAAGGTTATATTTTTACAAATTTACAACCGATAGCGTAGTGATAAAAAGAACCAACATAAGAAAATTAAGAAAAGGCATGGCAAACTTAGTAAAAATTTGATTATATATACTGGATCACATAAAAGCCCATTCCCACAAAAGTGAGTTTTGAGCCTTTATTGAGCACAATTACATATCATTAAAACTAAATGCTCATTTTTCGTTTCTTGTGTGAATAGCCGCTTGGTTCTTACGACTCTAGAACTTGCCATGACGATACATTCCCAGTCCTTATCAACTTAAACCTGAGCAAGTAAATGATGGAGGCATTAGGACTAACTTTTTTTTTCTACACCATTATTTTTCTTTTTTTTACCACCTACCCAAAATCCCCCTAGTTAGCCCCTTTGAGCCTAAACCTTTTCATTTCATCACCCAAACCAAAAACCCTTTTACCCACCAAAACCTTTTTCATTTTTAACCCTTTGTTTTAGTAACAAGTTCGGTTTTTCGTAACAAAAAAAAATGTGTGTTGTTGATGAAGCAAAAACAAACAAGTTCACCAAAAATAACTTTGTTTGAATAAACGCTTCATCAAAATAAAAAGTTGCAAAAATAGAAAATCTTACGAAAACCGACACTTGTTACGCTTTTCGCCCTTTTTCTACTTTTCTACTAACCACTATCCCAACCACCTACCTTTAACCCAAGCCTAACCCTTAACCCACAAAGTCCTCTTGATATTTACAAAGGTATAAAAGTTAAAAAGGAGGAGGATTGATTGCTTGGCAAGCCTATGGTAGGAATAAGTTCCATGCCGCTCTCGAGTGATTCACTAAAAATACACCTTCGGCCGAGTGTGAGTGATTTCTCCCGTGAGGTATGTGAACTTGTATATAAATGGAATTTTAAAAAGGCATGTTATGCCCAAATAAGTAATTTCTCCTATGAAAAGTTCTAAATAAATCATTACGAATAGGAGTGTAAATAAATAAAAATAAAACCCAAAAAGATCTTGGATATCCCGACACTCTACGATAAGCCCAAAACCTTCTCTTCTACCTATTCCATTTGGGAGTGTAAGCCACATATTAAAGAGTTTTGCTTGAGGACAAGCAAAAGTTCAAGTGTGGGGGTATTTGATGTGTGTAAAATGCAACATATAAATTACATCAATTGAGGCATAAAACTAACCCTTTTTAAGTACTAATATTGGAAAAAGAGTGTTTTTGTCTTCCTTTTGTATTTTCAGGATTAAATGAGCTCAAAAACACAAAAGAAGCAAAAAGACAGCTAATTCCAACATAAATACAAGGAAAGGAACATTAGTGGACTGCCCGACCCCTCAACGGCACCTTCCAAAGCAAAATAGAGAAGTCAGAAGACTGAACACGCCCCGTGCTCAGCCAGCACGGGGTCGTGCCCAAGAAGCAGCAGAAAAGACAAACCTATAGAAGCTTCTATTGCCCACCACGGGCCGTGCTCAGCGGACACGGGGGCGTGTCGAAAGTACAGCAGGCGCATTAATTGTAATTGCGAATTACAATTAATGAGGAGAGAGAGTGTCAGACAGGCACGGGGCCGTGCCCAGCGGACACGGGGCCGTGCCCAGCTCTCTGTTCAGCCTATAAATAGGAGTGCTTGGATTCATTTCAACTCATCCCTTGGCAGACCACCTCTCTCACACTTCATCCACCACCCACCACCATCACAACACCATCATCCACCACCATCATCCATTGTCCATCGTAGAGTGTGTGAGTCGTCTCGGGATCCAAGATTGATCGTAAGAGTTCTTGACAATCAAGGCCATGTTTGCCTAACTCTCTTACATCACTTGGTGAAGACAAAGTGTCTAGTATAATACTTTTTATTTCTAATCTTTTGCACTTTTTATTTGGTTTTGTATTAATGACTTTAATAACTAGTTACTTATGTTGAATGTGATCTTTCCTTATCGTTTGTCCGTGGTGTCTTGGCATTATTTTACTGTCTATATAAAATAAAGGATTTTCACCATTCATATCTCCACGGTCTATATGGAGGTATGTTTGCTACCTGGTCAGGGGTTAAGGGAACGGTTTGGTAAAGGTCTTGC
Source organism: Helianthus tuberosus (assembly GCA_030545235.1). NCBI lineage: Eukaryota > Viridiplantae > Streptophyta > Magnoliopsida > Asterales > Asteraceae > Helianthus > Helianthus tuberosus. Next base: position 103,524,609 of record CM060371.1, on the reverse strand, counting down.
CATTGTTCAGCGTTTAGAGGTCCTGCAATGGACCTGGGTCAAATTTAGTAGGACCTCCTTCAATACTTCACGGTATTGGATGGCGGGGGTCCAAACTCTTTGATCCCCTCATAAGTTAACTACTATTAATACTATAACCCGGCTACTTAGGACTGTATCCCTGCTGACTCAGACTACTTAGCCGAGGGTAACGTCACCGCCAAAAGCGGGGCCTACCACAATCCTGCATTAATAACTTAATTCATTATCTTCCAATAATTCATCCTTTTAGGAATGTATCCTTGCTGACTCAAACTACTGGGGTGAGGGTAACGTCACCTTCAAAAGAGGGGCCTACTACAATAACTAAGATAATCTCTTAATTATGTGCAAAAGTGCGGAAATAATCAAAGGTTATACTAGATACGAGTCGGAACCAAGTGATTCATCTTGTCTGTCTGTTTTTATTTTATTTTTATTTTCAGCATTTTAGTTAGTTTTTATTTTTCTTAGTTTAAAACATTTTTCTAAACTTTTATTTTTGATTAGACGTTGAGGATAAACCGGTACTAAAAGCTCTTGTGTCCTTGGACGACCTCGGTATCTTACCAACGCTATACTACACTCAACGATGGGTACACTTGCCCATATGTGTGTTTAGTGTTAGTGAAATATCGTGTTCTATAAATTTAAAACTTGGCTAAAATAAGTGTTAAAAAGGGCTTAAAATATACACCTAATATATACGACACTTCGCACGCATCATGATACCTTAAGCAAAACTTTATCACCAACCTCAAACTTTAGAGGTTTTCGCCTTTTATTAGCATAACTTTTCTGCCTATCCCTGGCAGCTTTCAGGCGGTCGCGAATCTGGACAATCTTGTCCGTCATTTCAAAGACTATGTCAGGTCCCGATAATTGAGTTTCCCCTACTTCTGCCCAACAAATAGACGTTCTGCATTTCCTACCATATAAAGCTTCAAAAGGTGTCGCCTGAATGCTGGTATGGTAGCTATTGTTATAGGAGAATTCGATTAATGGCAGGTGGTTATCCCAACTACCACCTAAGTCAATTACACATGCACGAAGCATGTCTTCCAAAGTTTGGATTGTACGCTCACTCTGTCCGTCCGTCTGAGGATGGTAAGCCGTACTAAAATTTAAGCGCGTGCCCAAAGATTATTGGAAACTTTTCCAAAAATGTGATGTGTATCTGGTATCTTTGTCAGAGATTATTGACACTGGTACGCCATGTAGAGATACAATCTTATCTACGTACAATTGGGCTAACATGTCGGAGCTATAAGTCTCCTTAATGGGTAGGAAATGTGCTGACTTAGCCAGTCTATCTACTATCACCCATATAGTATCATTTCCTTTCTTCGTCTTTGGCAACTTGGTGATGGAATCCATTGTCACCATCTCCCACTTCCATGTGGGAAGTTCAGGTTGTTGTAGCAAACCTGACGGCTTTTGGTGTTCAGCTTTGACTTGCGCGCACGTTAAACATTTAGCTACATAGGCAGCTATAGACTTCTTCAAGCCTATCCACCAATAGTTTGCCTTTAGAACCTGGTACATCTTATCAGCTCCAGGATGAACGGAATATTTGGAACTGTGGGCTTCCTGGAGGATAACATCCCGAAGTCCTCCATAAACTGGAACCCAAATTCGTCCATTTAATCTCAGGATTCCGTCCTTGCCATAGGATAACTGCTCTTCAGTTACTCCTAGCTTTTCATCAGGATAGTTAGCTTCCAACACAGCTTCCTTCTGTGCAGCTAACAACCTTTCGTTCAAACTATTCTTTATCTCAATACTCTTGGCATTGATTCTTATAGGTTTCACTCTTTCTTCTCATGCACCTTTAACTGACGTGAAGCATAGGCAATAACTTTGCCTTTCTGCATAAGCACACAGCCCATTCCGGTGTGCGATGCATCACAATATACTACAAATTCCTCTATTCCATCAGGCAATGTCAATACTGGAGCATTACTCAACTTCTGCTTCAAAATATCAAAAGATTCTTGCTGCTTAGTCCCCCAGTCAAACTTGTTATTCTTGCGGGTGAGTAGAGTCGGGGGTGCTGCAATTCTTGAGAAGTTTTCAATAAATCGCCTATAGTATCCTGCCAATCCTAGAAAGCTACGAATCTCTGTAGGCGTCTTTGGCTCTTGCCAGTTCATAATAGCTTCAACCTTAGTGGGATCCACTTGGATACCACGCTCACTAACCACATGTCCAAGGAATTGGACTTCGCGAAGCCAAAATTCACACTTTGAAAATTTGGCATAGAGTGTTTCTTGTTGAAGTAGCTTAAGAATGCAACGGAGATGTTTCTCATGGTCAGCTTGGCTTTTCGAGTAAATGAGAATGTCTTCGATGAAGACGATGACAAATTTATCCAAGTAAGGCTTGCAGACGCGATTCATGAGATCCATGAATGCGGCAGGTGCATTAGTGAGACCAAAAGGCATCACTAGGAACTCGTAATGACCATAACGAGTCCTAAATGTAGTCTTGTGTACATCTTCATCTTTAACCTTCAATTGATGATAGCCTGACCTCAAATCGATTTTAGAGAAGTAGCTTGCCCCTTGTAGTTGATCGAACAGATCGTCGATCCTGGGCAAAGGATACCTATTCTTGATAGTGACCTTATTAAGCTCACGGTAATCGATGCACAGATGCATCGATCCATCCTTCTTCTTGACAAATAGAATTGGCGCTCCCCAAGGAGACGAACTAGGTCTAATGAAACCTTTGGCTAGTAATTCATCTAATTGTGTCCTCAATTCCTTCATCTTTGTTGGTGCCAACCTATAAGGCGCTCTCGCGATAGGTGCTGCTCCAGGGATGATGTCAATTCTGAATTCTACTTGCCTATCTGGTGGTAGACCAGGTAGTTCTTCTAGGAAAACTTTAGGGTACTCAGAAATGACTGGAATATCTTCAATCTTGGGTTTCTGCTCATCAATAGTTACTTGTGCCATATAAATGACACAACCCTTCTTCAAACATCTAGATGCCTGGAGCATAGATACTTGCTCAGGCAGTCCATATTGGGTATCTCCTTGAATGGTAATTGGCTCACCAGACGGAGTCTTGATCACCACTTGCTTCTTATTGCACATTATCTGGGCTTGGTTATGAGATAACCAATCCATGCCTAAAACTATGTCAAAACTGGCTAACTTCAAAGGAAGTAGGGACAATGGAAAAGAGTGGTTCCTAATGGACATGAAACATCCATCTAACACGGTTGACACGGTTTCTAAGGTACCATCAGCTAATTCCACCTCATATTTCACACTTAGGGTTTTAACAGGTAAATTCAGCAACTTACAAAACTTATTATCTACAAACGACTTATCAGCACCTGAATCAAATAATACCCTTGCATAGACATCATTTGTGAGGAAGGTACCTGTGATCACATTGTCGTCCTGGACGGCTTCTCGTGCATCCATTCTGAAGACCCTTGCATTGGTCTTCTTGACCTCTTCCGGCTTCTTGGCGTATTTAGGGCAATTGGTTTTAATGTGCCATTTCTCATTGCAGTTGTAGCATGTGGCATCTTTAATCTTCTTGCAATCAACAGTCTTGTGCTCTTTAGATTTGCATAACCCACATGCAGGTGGTCCTGACTTAGATTTGGACTCAAGTCTGCATTTTCCAAAGTGGCGTTTTTGGCAAGTTTTGCACTTTGGCTTTTCCTCAGCTTGTTGGCTACCCTTGCTAGATCCAGACTTCTTCATGAAGTCAGTGCTACCTTTATGATTCTTTTCAGATCTTCGTGAGTTATCATCCTCACGCTTTCTCTTGCCTTCTTCCGAATTCCTGAGTGATCTCAGCCTGACCGCGTCCAAGGTAAGAGACAGAAATAGATCAGCTGCTGATCTGAAAGTAGCAGGCCTGGACGCCTTAACACTGGCTTTGATTTATGGGGCTAAACCCCCAATGAAGCGAGCAATCCTTTTGGGTTCCGGGGTTACGAGATACGGAACCAGCCTAGATAGGGTATTGAAACTGGTGAGGTAAGCTTGAAAATCTAAATTCTTCATCACCAACGATAAGAAATCTGATTCAATTCTTTCAACCTCATGCTGCGGGCAATAATTCTCCTTAATGAGAGCAACGAACTGATCCCATGACAAATTGTAGAGCGGGGTCTTTCCAGCAGCTTGAATGAGAGACTTCCACCATGCTAGTGCCTCTCCCTTGAACGATTGGGATACATACTTCACTACATCCCTTTCAGCACAACCGATGATGTCAACTACTGTGTCCATTTCATCTAACCAAGTCATACAATCAATTGCCCTCTTCTCCCCAGTGAAATCCCGGGGTTTGTAGGAAACAAAGTACTTATAGGTACAGGACTTGGTACGTGGTTTATCATCAAACACTATCCTTTTAGATGGAACACTGTGTTGATTAGACGAATGTCGATCATCATCTTTCTTTGGCTCATCTTTCTTAGAGGGTGGCTTGTTGTGAGCCTCGGAATGAGTCTTAGGCTTGGAATGCGGTGCGGATAGGGTCCTACTTCGAGTCCTGCTAGATTCATTATACTGCCGCTCTATAGCTTTTGTAATAGCATTATCTACTAATGCTTGCAGCTCCGCATCGGTCACATGTATCTTAGTATTTTCATGGTTTTCCACCGGATGACTGTTTACCTCTTCTGACCTAGCCATGTAGCTTTAATTGCTACATAAAATCAAATAAGGGCAAGGTTTATATAGAAGCTTATACAGTTTTATTGTTTTTGACAATTTATTAACTATGGTTTTTAATAGCCATTTTAGTTAATTTTGTTAAATATATAATTATTCAGGATCTTTATCATAATCCTAAATTATAAGTTAGTAATGGCACAAAAGGCCTAGTCACGTAGACAAGTTTAGTTTATAAGTCCAGATTTTATGGAATCGAGGCATTATGGTTTGAATCCAAGTTCATTACCTTTTCTTTACAGGGAGTTGTAGGCTACCACTGTCCTTAGTCCCAGAGGATGTTAATTATAGCCCGTGGGCACTTCATCCTTAAGGGATGATTATTTTAAATAAGGGAAATTGGAATAACCCAATTTAAGGATGACTTATGTGATTTTTATCGAATCACATTTTGCCAAGAGTGTTAACATGTTTTCAGATGTTAACAAGGGTTGGAATCTTTTGAATAGGTTTTACCATCTTGGCCATGTCTGCATCGACATATAGGCTAGGTTTACCTTTAAGATTCTTTTTAATATATAACGCAGAACAATCCTAAATTGAGAGGTTAATATGGATCTGAACCTAATTATGGAACTACCATCTTGGCCCTGTCTTAAAATGACACATGGCTAGGTCTGGTCCCTTTTTAGATTTTGCCATTTTATTATAATGGTAGATCTTTTTAGTAGGAATGTTATTTTATTTATTTCACATTTTATGTTTATGCACATAATTAATAAAATGAAAATTTAAACTAACCATTCCGTTAAAAATTTAACAAGTACAATTTTTCCCTAAACGGGATTTCTACTGAAATAACATGCCCACACAGGGGCTTAAACAAACAAACATACCCACGCAGGGGTCAACAGAAAGACATGCCCACGCAGGGGCAGAATACAAAAAGACATACCCTCGCAAGGGTTAAACAAAAAGGCATGCCCACGCAGGGGCTGGATTGAAAATAAGGAAATACAACCAATCAATTTAAAGGATTCAATGGTCCTTCTTGCTCTTTCCTTTTATTAAACTCGCCAATCCCTTAAAGAAGCCTTGTCGTTCCCTGCGATCTCTGTGAACTTCCCGCTCAACCTGATCCAACTTTTGGAGAATTTCCTCCCGTTTTGGCGGGGAAAACCTTGGTATCTGCGGCTGCGGCTGATGTGGAGGTCGAAGAGGCGGCTGTTGTTGGTATCCATAAGCTGGGTATCCAACTCCCCAAGGAGTCCCGTAGGGCACTTCGGGGTTGAGAGCGTTGTAGTTCCACGCTGCCAAGTATGGGTCGACCTCAGCATAATTGAAGCTGGTGTGAGCCGGCTGCTCAAAGGGATTATACGCTGCTGAGCCAGCGTATGTAGGAATTGGGTTGTCAGAGCCCAACGGTGGTGGCATGACAGGTGCAGAGTTCACTTCCGGGATGGGGTTTGAAGATCCCCCCATCTGCTGGTCTTCTTGGAGTGGCGGGTAGTGGCTGCCACTCGATGGTTGAGGCGTGCTGATATGCACTCCTCCTCGCACGGACATCCGTGCGTTCGATCTCCTGCGCCTCGGTGGCTCAGGAGGCTGTTGCTGAGGTGGTGGTGGTGGCGGGGTAACTGCCACAAATCGTGAATCTTCAGAAGGATCCTGTTGCTGTTGCTGCTGATAAGGTGATGAATGGTGAGAGGGTGTAAAGTACCACTCATACTGGTTGAACCTCGTTTGGTAGCTGTCTGGACCATGGTAAGGTGATCCATGAAAAGATGACCCATCAGAAATTTCGATGGGATGTGTGGGGGTACCGGTCGGTGGTTTAATAGGGTCGGTGTCCTCATCCATATCCATGGTGTGATCTTCAGAAAAGTGATCTTCAGGTCCCAATGGGTTAACACCCACTGGTTCTTCGAGGTAGTTTGTCGGGTTGAACCGGCATCGGAAGATATGCGACGGGTTATCAAAAGAGTGACGAGAGTTGGACCTCTGGAGATGGATAAATGAAGGCTGTGGGTTTTCAGGCTCATTTTCTGATTGGGGTCCAAAAGAGTAAAGATAAGACGGTGACGAGCTTAACGAGACTGACCGCCTCGCTGGCTGCAGATGTGTCCTCCAGTCCCCCTGGGGACTTGTACGCATGTTGATGGGTGAGGTTCGCCTTTGGGATGGCCCGGCCTCAAGGTCGTGGCCTGCTACTGGTCCCTTTCCTTTTCCCCTAAAGAATCTTGGCGTCATGTTTAAACCCGTGAACATAAACAAAGACAACAACAAGAAAAAAATATATAAAAGGCAAAAATAAAACAAAATCAGGATTTGTCCTATGTTCTTTGTCTAGACTCGAAAAATTGAGGAATGTGCAACTGTGTAACTGAGATTAAACACAAAAGGCTAGTGTTTAATTCACTCAGTGTTGGCTCTGATACCAACCTGTCACACCCCGATATTTCCACGTATTACCGGTGGGCCCGGTGGGGAGTATCATGACGTAGTTGATATCATCACAGTCAAACAACACATTAATTAAATGTACAGCGGAAGCAAAAGATAGATTTATTTCAACTGAATAGATTGTAATATTAAGTATCACATAATAGTTGAAACAGATCCACAGGCGGATCGAAATAAAAAGGAAATTGTTCCACAGACTTTAACATCTAGAGCTTGCGAGACTTGATTATTGATGCCTGGAGTATCCAGCCTATTACGTATAGTACCTGCACTTAGCCTTTTTTTGGAAAATACGTCAGTTTACACTGGTAAATACAACTTAACTGACTCATTTTGAAAAGAGTTTGAAAATTGATTTGAATGCACTTCGGCAAAAATATCTTTTATAACTTGGGACAGTTATTCAAAAATAATCTTGTATACAGTTTTATTTATTTGTCGTCCAACAGGGCCAGTTTGTAGGGCCGGTCTAGATTAATTGACACGCCACAGGTATAATGCCCACAAGGATTATTTCCTTTAAGTGGATTACCAGTTTTTACATAATGCATCTGTCAGGTGTACGCCTACACCCCGTGCTTAGGTCGTGGCCATTTCTTTGAATGATGCCAAGGATATCCGGGACATGGTCATTTAACCCCCAAAGGCCATACACCAAATAATACAGAATAAAACGAGTTATGTAAATACATTAATCACAATCCGATTTAAATGACTACATACCCGGCCAAGCGGTATTATTATAATACCGTATCCCAAGCCCGTATAGGGAAAATAAGTTAAGAGTATTTACCTGAACAAAGTATAAATCAAATACAGCAAGTGCACGTAGCTTTTACTGGGCTCCTAATCTGGAATGAAGGCTATAATAACCTATTAGAATCCTAACGGGTCTTTAATTAAGCTTAGACTTAGACCGGTTAGTTTTCAAAAGGAATACACGGTTCAAACGCATGATAAAGCGAAGACCGGTTTAGAATGTGGTTTTGACCCGACAAGCTTGTATGCTTGTTTAATATGGGTAACTTAAACACATTCTGGATTTTGAGAAGAAGACGATATGGTTTGACCCGTTTTGGCTAAATTATGCAAACTAGTTACATAAGCCGATCCGAACGCGAAAAGTGCGTAACGGGTAACCAAATGAGTCATATACAGGTTTTCTAAGTTAATATGCCTTAAATATGTTGTGACATCAGTAAGATATCTTCTATTATGCCCGAAATGGATTTAAACTCAGAGGCATTTTGGTCACTTAAAAGGTTATAAAAGAGTTTAAATATAAATCTAAGTTTCGGGTCTGATATAATCAGTAAAAATACTTAATTTAATAAGTTATAATAGTAGCGTATAGCCTATATGTGAAATTTATTAATTATAACCATACTATGCACCGAAAGGGCATTTTGGTAATTTCACTTAAGCCGAAAAGGTCAAAACTGAAATCTGAGTTTAAAAACTTTTGCTCACTGTTACAATATAATAATTTACTTAAAATATCAGTAGGCATCCAACCTTATATGTTTAAAATAGTTTTGATGCATACTATGCGTTAAAAATGCATAAAAAGGCGATTTGGAGCCATTTCCAGGTTCTATATAGAAAACTGCTATTTTTATTATTCCAGAAGGTTTAAAATAATTTATTTATCATATAAAATCAGTAGCAAAAGGTTTGGGGTCAAAAAGATTTGTAAAACTCATTTTATAGCCCAAAAGGGCAAAACCGGTAATAACCGAATTAAAGCTACAACCCTATGTTATGCTCAGCCTAAAATTAATTAAAAACCTTCAAAAATCCCAAAATATTATATTACATTAGTAGGTAAAAGTTTGATATCAAAAAGTGGGTTTAGATAGGCTATATGCTAATTATGTCGTTTAATTAACAAAAGCTTTCTAATTACGCTATTGAGCATAACTATTAATCTAGACCTCAAACTGATGTCAAATCTTTAGGTGCAAGTTTATAAATCAGTAACTAAGGTTGCTACTCTTTTATATTTTCAAAAATCACGTTTTAAGGTCATATGGGCATAATAGTCAACATATAGGCAATAAGCGGAAACATGCATATGAATCGGATAACTATCGAACCAAGTTGTATAATCACAGAGGGTTATACTAACAGGTAACCTGGTCCTAATAGGGCTCTAAGGCATTTCTAAAACATGCTATAATGGGTCAGAATCGAAAGTCAAAGCAAAAGTCAAATTATGCGACTTTCGGTTCCAAACCGAGCCTAAACTGAAAATTGTCGGGTTGAACATGTTTAGACATGTTCTTACATTAATTACCAAGTTATATTAATGATAAAACAGGTTGCATGTTTTCTACATTGCTATTTGTGTGTTAATTTGAAAATAAGCTTTCTGTTGACTTTTTAAGATCAAGTTTGACCCGACAATTGACCTAGTTAGAGTGGGAATCAGAGGGTGCCCTTTTAAGGGTTTATTTCCCACATAATTACCAACTTATAAGTACTTTTAATTCGAGATTTGACTGGACAATTATTGATTAATCTCGAAGTCAAACCTTAATTATGATAGTTTGACTTTAAGCTAATTAACTAAGCTAAACTGAATTAAAGAAGGTTAAGGACACTTACAAGAGTCCTAAGTATGATTAGGGATCCTAAGAAAGTTTGTTGCTGATCAGAGGAGCTCCAGAAGTAAGCTTGAAGTGAGTTGCAAATGAACAAAGAAATGTTGCAACAAGAGGCCTCCTTATATAGTAACTTTGATGCATCAAGATCACCCCAACTAAGTCTATAAATGTTGTAAGATGATCCCAGGTGTCCCTATGATGCCAAAAACTAGTTGTAAGGCCCCTGATTTTCGAATACCACTCGTTTAAGGCGGTGTAACTTGTTTAACAGGCATCTGTCCAAAATTCTGCCTAGTTACATGTCTTACGGACCGTAAGCCTTAGGCTTTGCGGTCTGTAACCGTCTTTCAGAAACCATCGCCCAGCTCCGCTCTCTTACAGACCGTATGGGTTCACCTTTGCGGTCCGTAAGCTTTCATCAGAAGACAAAAAATTGTAACTTTCGAGCTTTGACCATGCAATCCTTCATAATTCGAACCTTGGGTCTTTTGCAACAGAGTGGGACCATATGATCAGTTCTGAAAGGGCATGCATGCCTAGCCATGCACTTATGTTGCCTTGGATTTTTGTGTTGCATGCTTTTAAGGGACATGAATTCTTTTGAAAAGAATTGGCCATATACTTTATCGTAACATTATTTGTAAATCCAATTCCTTATAAACTGAATTTATTTATTTTAGGAATAACCGGTTAAATATATCAGATGTTTATCATAACGATTTAAGGTCTTGGGATTTATTATTATTTGGTCGCTCAGAGGTGTTAATTAACATGTCGACCTTTTAAATCCTACCATGCATCTTTTACTTGATCCGGGTTCCTGACACGCTTATCTTACATGACACGTGTCTTTATTCTATTGGGTATGATTTTACGAGGTGTTACAGAAGTTTCGTTCAATATCAAACCACTAATCTCATTTTCAAAGTTTTTGGTTTCCCATGCTTTATATTAAATCTTAAAGATTCAATTACATAATTTGCAGCCAAAATAAATGGTGGTTATTTCTTCGGATACTCTTACAAAGTGTTTAATAAAAGGACCAAGACTATATATGTCACACCCGTTCGATAGCGGAAGCGCACGGTGTGAACTTGATTAGTTTTCATCGCATACGATATAAGTAAACAACTATATGATTAAAACACACGATGTTCATCCATTGATATAATTAAGAGATACACACCATAAGTTGTTTAAAGTACAAGACAACATAAGTTATAAGTTTTTACAAAAGAATAGTTCAACATAATTTTAAAATACAAGGCTTTGCTTCCTATATCCCATTGAAGATGAGATATATGGATCAAACACTTCAAAAGGATGACATCGATAACATGATAACCCAAAAGCTTCTTGAGAACCGACTGCACCAAGATCAATTCATTTACCTGAAATACATGTAAGGTTTGAAAACATCAACAAAAGTTGGCGAGTTCATATATTTTGTATGTGCACCAAATAAGTCTTAAAACATTTGAGAGTTCGTATATAACAATGTGGTATGTAAAGCGTTAATGAACAGATCATTAATGTTTTACAAGGACATTAATATGTGTGATGACATAGGAAGCACTCAACCCTAGACGATTTCCTCTGGTCCACTCGGTTGGGACAACAAAAGCACTACATGCGGCCACACAAGGACCCATGAGTGGGGCTCGCTACACCCGATAGATCTACCACTCTTGTTTCACGGTCTTATAAAAGATTAATGGCGCTTAAGAGAGAGCCTTGTCTCACATGATCTAATATTTCATTCCATAGCTAAACCATACCATCGAAAGCATGTATTTCCCCCCGAGAGTTATAAAACCGAAAACATTTAAGAGAAAAGGGGGACATGAACTCACAGATTTGCGTCCAGAGAGATAGTGCTAGCAACGGTGTTCCAAAAGTGTGAGTCAACCTATAAGTGTTCTAACATCATTAGACACTTTGGTCTCTTCTAGACCTCGTACTCGTTGCTCATCTTGAACGTTATTATATTCATTTTATTTTTGGAACCCTTGAGTATTTTTAATAATACATTGGCATTTGTTTCATGTATATGCTTTGATTCGAGACTGTATATTTGTTACACAGATATAACTGTTTACCGTTTAGAGATATGAGTGTTAAAAATATTTATTTTTAACATCGTAAATACGTTGACGTACATGTACGGTATCTTTGTGAGAGTACACTTCAACAAGTGTATGTGAGTACATCACCATGTACTTGCGTCTTTTATACGCATACATATACCGTATGTATATACTTGTATTTGTATATTTTATTATTGGTATTTACGTCGTATTTATACGTATTCGTGTACATGTACATTCCTTGTATTTCCACCAAGTGTATTTCGTACGTATTTCATACGGGTATAATTATACTTTTACATTAGTGATTATTTGGTTTATATTTTCCGGAAATTAGAGGTATTTAATCTACAACTTGGGCAATTTCCAAATCATCATCAATTCATCATCAAAGTGCCAAATACATTGCACATGAAAAATATAGGAATACACCATACTCGAAAATCTCGTAAATACTTACCAGTATGAAAACGACCGCGAACCTTCAACTACACATGAAACGCACACTTATATTATGCCCTTAAACAAGATGCGGACAACGGACCAACGGAAATCGGACGAATCACTTATAACTATATATTTTCCAGAAAAGTGGTTTATAAACCACTTTTCAATTTCCAAATCATCATCAATTCATCAAAGCTCATTTTTCAAGTAATTAATCTACAACTTTACTTCAATGCTTCATGAGCTTACATACATATATTTTTATGAAACTTTTGTAGTAATAAACTTTATGTTCATCCTTTAATGGGTTCTTTTTATATAACTTGATTATATATGCTTTCATACTTTTAAATCTCTAAAATTCCAATACTTTCAAGTATTAAAAAGTTAAGACTTTTTATGTGTAATTTTTATAACCATTTATTAAATCACTTGTTTTATATAAAAAATCAAGCTTACTAGTTCATTAAATCAAATTTCAATTCCATTAAAGTCCATGGTTCTTCAAGTATAAAAAATATATGCAAAGCTCATGAATCATGAAGATGATCATGATTTAAACATCTTTAAATCACATTTTAAGCATGTTATAACAAGATCATCACTAATACAAAATACTACACTAAATAAATATCATGATCATCATAAATCATATGTTTAAACAACCTACTTTAACATAACCAACATAATCATGCTAACTCTTTAACACTGATACACATAATCATCACATAACAAGTTATATTTAATAGATTATTAAGATGTGATTAGGGTTTTATGTTTGATTTTTCTTAATCTTCAAGATGATCAACAAGTACTTTCATAATCTATACAAAATAACAAGTTTAAAAATGATAAATGATGGGCTTACAACTTTGCACAAGCTTAAAAGAAGATTAAGAAGAAGATTAAGCTCCAAACAAGTCCCTAATGATGCTCCATGCTTTCTCCTTGCTTAGATGGTCTTGAAAAGGCTTGATTTAGGCTAAAATATGGTGTTTAAGAAATGAAAATGGGTGGTGTTATGGGGGTTCTTTGAGCCGAAAGTGAAGGAGAAAAGAAGAGGGTTTTGGTTGCTTGTTTTGTATGATAAGAATGATTAGTGTTGATGTGATGAAGAATGGTTAAAAAGATGGTGTAAATAAACAATTCCACAACACCATACTTCCAGTCTTGCATCATTTTTTAACTTGATGTAGGTGATTGAAATGGGGCCCACCATGACCAAAATAGGGGGGTATTAGGATATTTTCTTTTTTTCTTTTTTAAAGTTTACATATGTAAAAGCTGTAATTTATAAAGATATTTAAGGGTTTATGGAATTTAGGGGAATTCTCGTGCCATTAGTGTTATGACAATTTTCGTGATGTCAAATGATGGCTCACTAGTTCACTAGATTGTTCTTTTAAGTGTTAGAGTAGTAAAAATACCACTTACTAGTTCGTCGGCCCGAAATTGGACAAGTTGTGTAAGTTGTGACGTAGTACCGGAAGCTTGTGTTTCGGATATCCCCTTGATATCCCCAAGCGTACTTAGGATGTATAACCAAACTCTTCATTAATTCGTTGTTTTGACCCGTTTGGATGTTTTAGTGAAATCCATCACTTTCAAACAACCAAACTCTTCATTAGTTCGTTGTTTTGACCCGTTTGGATGTTTTAGTGAAATCCATCACTTTCAAACAACCAAACTCTTCATTAATTCGTTATTTTGACCCGTTTGGATATTTTGGTGAAATCCATCACTTTTAAACAACCAAACTCTTCATTAATTCGTTAAACACTATTTAACACATAATTCGATCAGAACACTACGAAGCGTAAAGCCACGTAGCTTATAGCTTTTCCTTCAAACGTGCGTTCGCTCCGGCTTGACTTCCCGAAGCTTCACCCGAGTTACCTAGAGAGTGTAACCCATTTATAATTAGAACCTTATTATCCATTTCCATGGCATGTAAACTTTCCCAAACTTTCAATCATAGGTTCTCATTAACAATTTTCGTTCATTATTCAAAAATGATAATTCTTTTAGGCGTTTCGTCAAACACCTTGTATGCATAATGTTTTAGCTAACCATCTTAGTTCAATTAAGCCATAGCTAACCAAGTAAGCCAACTCAACAAGTTCAATTTCTGATCATAATCCACATTAACATGAAATTTCAACAAACTCATGTTATTAGACTCTCTATTTACACAAAAACATGGGGCTTATCATTCTAACATCAAAACCCATTCTTTATACAAAACATAGTAACTTCAACACATTCTATCAACTATTTTTAGTTAGGATTTGATCCTACACTTAGATTACACCTTCCATAGGTCACAACATCTATCAATTTGATCATGAACTTAAATCCTAAATTTTTACCAAAGATCAAATATCATAAAACTAAAATTGCAACTTAGTTAGTGTTAAACAAGTAAGGATGTTCGATATTCTTGATTCGAACACTGATTCTAGACCGAATTTGCCCTTCAATTGTTCAATTTGTTAGAACAAGGGTTTTGGGGAGTTCTTCTTCCTCCTCCTGGTCACACGTTCAAACACACACACATATGTGTTGTGTTTTTAATTTTTATGTTTTTAATAGAAATTAGTTTCCCCTTTTTACCACTTTAGTCCCTCTAGTTTTATTTCTTTTTCTTTTAAAAGTTTCCATTTAAGGTTTATTCATTTATTTCTCTATTACTAACTAGGTTTATTTTTCCTAGTTAAGGATGTTAAAGAATTCAATCAATCATATTTGTACATTTATATATATACATATATATATATATTTTGATATTTTTGGTGTGTTACAAATGAGAAAAATTTAAGAAGGTTTGTTCATTTATATAATTTTAAACATAATCCTACAAACAAAAATTTATAACATTTTTTTACTTTGGGTTTAGGGGCATCCGAAGGTTGCATCATTGAAAACAGTTCCATTGCCTTTTCCACAACTTTGTGCAGAATTGTTTGATGGTAATACTGCCACTGGAAATTGCAAGTGGATCTCAACCCAAACAACATCCGGGGTTGGATCTTCTTGTCAAAACGTATTAGCAATTTGTGATTTCAACATGATTTTTACGTTCGTTTTGGCCGGCTGGGAAGGGGTAGCCCATGGTGCTAGAATATTATCAGAGGCATTATCAGATCCACATGCACCATTCCCTTTTCCACCACAAGGTATGTTTATGGTTTGTTAAGTATTCATAACTTGGTTTACTTTTCTAATTGACTGTATATCTTTACAGACAAGTATTATCTTTGTGATGCCGCGTATGCACACATACGAGGATTTATGGCTCCATGTCGTAATGTGAGGTATTGGCTAGAAGATTTTCGCCGAAGACGTGCATTGACTAATAAAAAGAAATTTAACCATGCTCATGCAAGACTTCGGAACGTAATTGAGCGTGCTTTTGATGGCACCATTTCCATTGGTTACACAAAGGAACATTACCATTGCATGTTTCGCGCTACATAATTTTATAAGAAAAGAGGGTTTGAGCGATCAGTTGTTTACAGAATACGATCAACCCAATGTTTCGTTGCATAATAGGCAAGTGCACGTTGATGCTCATGAAAACGAGATTGAAGCACATGGTACTGCATCGGATCGGGAATATATGACTCAATTACAAGATGAGATTGCTAAGCAGTTAATGCAAAGCATGGATTAAATAATTTAAAAAAATGTTATTGATTTTTTATGAATATTATTTCGGTATTGTATAACTATTATTTGAGTTTGAATGTTGAAAACTCTTTTAGGTTTAATAAATCAGCTTATTTATATTTTATTTTATTTTAGTGATTTGTAAAAGTAAAAAAAAACAAACAGTCTTTCTCTTTCACACACTACAGAGGTTTGGTCCGGACGTTTTACATAAAAAAACAAACAAACAAAGAAAGTGCACTTAGATAATCGTGTCTTGTAGCAGTTGTATTTATTTATACATATTTTTCACAATTTTATAAAGATTCAGTCAGCCCGCCATCAACACACACAAACACAGTGATTAATATGGGAAGTAGAAGAGAAGACGAAGAAGATGAGACTTTATTGCTTACCACCACCGACCGTAGGCCTCCTGCCGCCACACCTGTGCTTGTCTTCAGCACTTTTGTGGCCGTTTGTGGATCTTTCGTTTACGGTTCAGCTGTAAGTTCCAGTTTCTCTCTCTATTATCACTTCCGGTATTATGATGTCAAAATCATTTGATACTCGATTTGTGCTGTTATATAACTTATTATTATTATTATTATGTGTTGATGAGATCGATGTACTTGATAATTATAAGATTTGGTCACATTAATTTTGGTCCATAAGTTTTCTCATTATTCTTTCTTTGGTATATAAAAATAAATAAACTCTAATCAAACTATTTGGCCTTATCCAAAACACATTGACTGTTGTTAAGTAATGTAGTAAAATTGTTGATTGTGATTTTTTTAATACTTGATTTTTTTTTCCCAGTAAAGAATAGTTTATCAAGTTGAATTGAGTTGCTTACTAACAAATTGTGAGAGTAAAAAGAATTATTTTATGTGTGTTGGGACTTCATCATATGGCTAATAAATAAAACCAGAGCAGCAAAAAAATAGAAATGTATAAAACGTATTTGCTAAAACAAGGATATGTTTTATTTGAGCTCCAAACTTGGTTTTAAAAAGCTTGGCACGAGACGCTCTCAAGTGCAAGGTTTGCGTGTTTTACTGTTTGAGGCAGCGGGCATACACAAGGCGCAGATAAAAAATGTACATGGGCAAATATATATAAAAAAAAAAAGAAACGAGTCATTTGGACCTTTATTTAGTAATTAGAATATTAATTAATTTATATCGAGATAGATGGTAAACGGACAACGAACTGTACCCCTTTTTGAATAAAGCCTTTTATTTAGGTTGTACAGAGGTTAATCTTAT
Source organism: Helianthus tuberosus (assembly GCA_030545235.1). Taxonomy (NCBI): domain Eukaryota; kingdom Viridiplantae; phylum Streptophyta; class Magnoliopsida; order Asterales; family Asteraceae; genus Helianthus; species Helianthus tuberosus. The sequence goes on along the minus strand of CM060371.1, from coordinate 103,507,423 downwards.
ATTCAGTTTATATGTAAAGAATGTTTATATCTATATTTTTGGTATGTGATCATAGAAACCTATAAGAAATATAATAAAAAAATAGAGTTAATTACATAGTTAGTCCCTGTGGTTTGCACAAAATAACATACTTAGGTACTAATAGTTTAAAATCATCTTCTAAGGTATTAACTTTTCATTTTGTAACGTTTGGAGGTATTAACTTCTAGGGTATTAACATAGTTAGTCCCTGTGATTTGCATAAAATAACATACTTTGGTACTAATAGAATGTGATTTTAAACCTACAAATAACGTTAATACCTCCAAACGTTACAAAATGAAAAGTTAATACCCTAGAATGTGATTTTAAACTATTAGTACCTAAGTATGTTACTTTGTGCAAACCACAGGGACTAACTATGTAATTAACTCTAAAATATATATATAATTACCTTGCACCTCGCAAGCATGATGCACGCGCCTCGGCTTTGGGGATCCTGTGACCCCGGTGCGCCTAGCACTTTTTATAACCAAGGCTCCGAATGTTACCCTTTTGGGTTTATCTTTCAACATTATCCTTCTTCACAACATTTTATTGTATTCAATTCTTGAGATATTCTTTAAACTTCGTTTCAATAGACCACATGGATACACAAATTAGCATTTGTTTGCACTTCATGTTAAGAGCGTTGGTCGTCTACAATCAATATGACTGCACAAAATAGGTTCACATCCTCTTGTACGTTAAGCTGTGGTGTATTGTTGGTACACAGGTTGGCTTTTCATCTCCTGCTCAAATTGGAATGATGGATGATCTCGGCCTCTCCGTGGATGAGGTAATGTCATGTTTGTGCACGATTAATTGTTATACATTCGTATAGTTTTGCAAATACATAGGAATATACTGTGATTCAAGTTCAAATTTGTTATGCATATAACGAGAACACTGATAGCAAAGCCGTTGACTAAATCAAGACGGAACCAACAAAACTTGTATTGAAATTATGAGTCAGCGAATAAATGAAGCATTTCTTCTTGTTTTCACCTTTACTTGCAGTACTCAGTTTTCGGTTCAATATTGACGATTGGAGCAATGGTAGGTGCTGTTATGAGTGGGAAAATAGCTGATCAACTTGGACGGAGATGGGTAATTCTTCTGCTGTTTATTACTGTTACTTCTACCCGCTCCATTTCTGTTGAACCGTAACTTGTTGTAGTCAGGTTTCATTACTGTTTGATTTGATCTCATATGCAGACCATGGGACTGTCTCAAATGTTCTGTTTGTTAGGGTGGTTGGCAATCTTATATTCACAGGCAGTTTTTTCCACTATCAGCATCAGTTTGTCTAGCATGTTACTTCAGCAGAATTTTTGACTTTTTATAAAAAAAACTTTTAATTGTTGGTAACAGGTTTCTTGGTTACTCGATGCTGGAAGACTATTTATAGGATATGGAATTGGGGTTACCTCCTATGTGGTAGGTGCAGGATATTCCATTAAGTCCGTGACGCTAATTCCCTATTGTTTGACGTGTTATGTCCGTCTTTGAAAAAAAAAAAAAACCCGATCAGGTACCAGTTTATATAGCAGAAATAACACCTAAAAACCTCCGTGGAGCATTTACGAATGTTAATCAGGTAAATAGCAATCTGTTGTAAGTTCAGTTATATACTGACCGATGCCTGACTGATGAGAAACTTTTACAGCTGATGATAGCTATTGGCATATCCGTAATGTGGCTTGTTGGAATTATTATTCCCTGGCGCACACTAGCTTTTATTGGTAAGTTTACGTCAAATCTCAATAGTTTCTCCTGGATGTGGAAATTTTGACCCGTTTACTTATGAATGGGTTGGTTTGGGTTTCGTTTTATCTCAAACGGGTGAAATATAAATTCTAATCGTAATAATATTTTCTGTGGGCCCACCCAACCAAACCCGCCCAGTTTCAAGCTGTTACCCAACTTTCCATCTTACCATCTGTGTACTTTTTTTTCCAAATCTTGAAGACATCTTAACTAGAACAATAGTTGATATGTCCTTTCAGGAACCGTTCCATGCGTACTACAGGTTCTAGGCCTCTTCTTCATTCCCGAGTCTCCTAGATGGCTGGTGAGTTGGTTGAAAAATCATTACTTTTTCTTGTAGTTCATAACCTATATTGAATTGAGGATGCACCCAATAACAATATCGATCATCGAATCATCTCTTAATTTATAGATATTCACAGCAGAGTGACTTATCAACTATGATTAACACATAAGACATACTGTTATATGCTTATACCGTGGCATCAATAAGATAATAACATTTGTTATCCTGACCAAATAAAACTATATAGTTAGAAGAGAGTTGCTATTTATATAATTCAAGTGTATAATAAATATAAGTACCATTATTAATAATCTACCAACATTCTGGCTACTGTTTGGCATAATAAAAGAAAGTTAAGACCAAATGTTTTCCAAGTGAAACGAAAACTAGCTTTCTTTCAGGCAAAAAATGGTCGGTGGAAAGACTCTGAGTCTGCTCTACAGAAACTTAGGGGAAAGAATGCTGGAATCTTTGAAGAAGCTGCAGAAATCAGAGTAACATCTTCACCTTCTTCGTTTGACTTAAATTTCACTTTCAGTAAATGTCACTGGAATTTGATTTCATTGATAATGTTTTTTTTTTCTTCTGTAATTTTTGTGGTACAGGATTATACAGAAACTCTTCATCAGTTGTCAGAAACTGGAGTTTTTGATCTGTTTCAACCAGAATATACTAGATCTCTTATAGTGAGTCTTCCCTTATTATATCTTGCATCGTCTCATATCTTCACGGCTTTAAATCTTGTAAGTGATGATTTTGTTTTAGGTTGGAGTTGGACTTATGGTATTGCAGCAATTTGGAGGTGTCAATGCTATTGCATTTTATGCTAATTCTATCTTTATTTCTGCTGGTAAGTGTTATGGACTGAAACCATTGCAAGGTATGGGACTTGTCCCACATCGGTTGTATGGGCAACCAATGTGGGCTCTCTCACCCACCAGACTAGTCTTTTGGGTTGAATTCTCTCGTTTGGTATGTAACAGTAAGGGTCCCACTATTGGATCAAGGATTTAAGTCTTAGCTTTGATGGGACCATTTACCAGTGGCGGACTTATAATATAATGAGGGGTATCATGGGCTACGGCTCAACCCCGTTTTCGTAGTGTAATTTTTTTCCAGTTTTATATAAAAGATACCCTTGAACAAATACGGGGATACCCCTAAAAAATAGGATACTTTAATTTATTAAAATTCCAAATTTTTATAAACACAAATCTTTTACAACACCAAACTTGTATAATAATTAAGCACAAATTAAGTATAATATAATTGAAAGACGCCCAATTGATAAACATGGCCCAAGCCCCAAAACAAATTTCTTTTTTTTTTTTTATTATTGTATGATTGCTCGGTAAAAAATTCTTTTTGGGATACCCCTTAATTTATGGGCTAGGTCCGCCACTGCCATTTACAATAGTGTAAGAATAGATGTAGTTGTGATTGTTGGTCATACTAAATGTAGGATAGAGTAAAATGATGAAAGAATGAAATTTTAAGCCTTTGTAGATCTTGATTATGACTTGCATGACTTTGGTCTAAAAATATACGTTGATGAAACATTTTTACAGGGTTTTCAAGTAGCATTGGATCAATAGCATTAGTTATTGTTCAGGTAATTTATGCTTCAAAATAGTAGATAACTTTAACTTTTGCAATTATTTAATGATCATAGAATTGTTTGTTTATTGCAGATTCCATTTACAGTATTAGGTGTACTTCTGATGGATGTTTCAGGTAGACGTCCTCTATTGATGGTATGGATGGAATTCTGCTCTGACAAATATTTTGTGTATGCTATAATATAGATTGATTTCATTTTGCATGTAGCTATTGTGCATGCATATATATATATATAGTGTGAGGTTCATTGGGGAACACTAAAAAAGTGGGGAACCGACTCAAACGAACTCCGATTGGACTCATTCCAACGGCGTTGGAACCGTCTCGTCGAACCCTAACTAGGATCTTTTAACCCTAAACCCTAAACCCTAAATATATTAGGGTTTGGCTTTTAGGGTTTAGCTTTAGGGTTTAGCTTTAGGGTTTAGCTGTAGGGTTTAGCTTTAGGTTTAGCCTTTAGGGTTTAGTTTTTAGGGTTTATAGTTTAGATTTTACGGTTTAGCTTTGGTTTTAGCCTTATTTTTTAGCTTTAGGGTTTAGAGTTTAGGAGTTAGGATTTAGGGTTTAGGGTTAAGAGATCCTAGTTAGGGTTCGACGAGCCGGTTCCAACGCCGCTGGAATGAGTCCAATCGGAGTTCGTTTGAGCCGGTTCCCCGCTGTTTCCCACTTTTTTAGTGTTCCCCAATGAACCTTCCCCTATATATATATATATATATATAGTTTTTGGAAATAAACCATGGGAAAATTATATATCATATTGTCTATAATCCTTTAAACTATTTGCATTACCTTGACGTTTTGGACCACCATCCCAACTAACCAAAGTTGGTTGCTTTAATTTACTTTACATTATACGAAGAGTAAATTGTTCTCCTAACCCGTAAAATATTTGCTTTGCCTCAAGGTTTCTGCAGCTGGAACATGCTTAGGTTGTCTGTTCTTGGGGATATCATTTTTGCTACAGGTTTGTTTATTTATATAAAGTTTATTTTCCACTTTAATTTTATTTTCTACTACAAGATATTAAATTTGTAACTTATTGATGCAGGACCTTCATGAATACAAGGAGTTAAGCCCCATTTTGGCACTTGTCGGGGTATTGGTATGGAATTTTATGGCTTCACAATTTAGTTTATTACTTTTTGGTCACGAAACTTGATCATTTGCAGGGGCGCAGCTTAGTGGGGTTCCGAGGGGGCGCCCGACCCCTCGAACTTTTCGATGCGTAGTGTTATGAATAGTACTTTCGTATAGAAATTTTTTAGGTATATATCAGGGGCGAAGCTTCGCCACTGATCATTTGGTTCACATCTTAACATGCCTGAATGCTAGTTTTTCTTTTCTTAAGAAGTCTAGATTCAACATGCTTTCTAATCATAGTTATTAAAGCGAGCGCCTAGGCGCAAATAAAGCCCCGGGCCCAACAAATCACCCTGAGTGCGCCTCGCGCCTTTAATAACTATGGTTCATGTCATAGTTATTAAAGCGAGCGCGCAAATAAATCCCCGGGCCCAACAAATCGCCCCGAGTGCGCCTTTACTAACTATGTTTCTAATATAGATGACCAAAAAGCCAAAATGACAATTTTTACGTAGTTCTGTTCTACATAATCTCATGGTCAAATTTATAATCTGTTATCAGTTCAACTGAAGTTCATTGTTAGCAGGTATTTAAAGGATCATTTTCACTGGGCATGGGAGGCATTCCATGGGTTATTATGTCTGAGGTATGGCTTTCATTGAGCCTATGGCATGTTCCATTTCATTGATCATAATAAATGCAAATGTCTGTTGTGGTTGATAAATATTCAGATCTTTCCTATAAATATTAAGAGCTCTGCTGGCAGCCTGGTGACAGTAGTTAACTGGTTTGGTTCTTGGGTCGTTACATACTTTTTTAACTTCCTGATGAAGTGCAGCACCGAAGGTCCTTTTCTCTCTCTCTCTCTCTTGTGCGCAAGCGCGCACACACACAATTACTATGTTTGTTTTTTGTTTAAACGTTTATTATATGATTTTTTTTTTTCAACTAAACGCGAGTAATATTTATGACTTGCATATGGAGTTGAGGGGTAATGCTTTTTTTGCAGGAACCTTTTTCTTGTTTTCTGGCGTATGCTGCGTGACCATTTTGTTTGTTGCAAAATTAGTACCAGAGACCAAGGGCCGGACACTAGAAGAAATACAAGCATCAATGAATCCATTGACGACTTCGTCTCTCTCTGATCTATAAGGTTTGCTATTGGTAGTTTGTGCATCCTATATTGGAATAAGTTTATACGTACATCACAATATACATGTTCATATCCACATTGTAATGATATGCGGGCCGGGCGATATAAAAAATGGGCCCCTAAATTTTAGAATAAGTTGTAAGGGTAATATATTCTTTATTGAAAGTGGTGATACTTGCAAGATTCAGGAGAGAGAGTTGTCGTCATCATCATCATACTCAGTAAATGCCACCAATAGCAAAACTAAAGTAGGGTCTGAGGAGGGTAAGATGTAGACAGCCTTACCTCTACCCCGTAGGAATAGAGAGGCTGTTTCTAATGAGACCCCCGCCTCGATGGTAGTTTTGCATCAAGCCTTGGACATAAGGCACATAACACTCGCCAATTAAGACAAAGACCAATTAGTGCATGAACTCCATTGTCTTTTGCCTATCAACGCCACCACATGATGCATGATTAACAATCCCCCTCTTTTAACATTATTTTCACGAAATTAGTAAAATAATGTTAAAATTAGTGCACTTTCACTTTTGCCCCCCGAGCGCCCACACATATATACATTATATGCGCATACCGCAAGCGGGGGGAGTAAAGATTCAGGAGAGAGTAAATTACAAAAATTGTCCTTTATGTTGACGCTAGATTGCTAACTATGTCTTTTATCTTCAAAATGTACAAAAAACGTACTTGATGTTTGCCATCCCTTGCACGTTACGCCCTTTGGCACTAACTCGGTTAATTTTTATTGTTAAATTAGGTAACATAAGGGTATTTTAGTCTTCTTACCCATTTATTTAAACATTTTCATAAACAAAACAAAATATAAACTTAAAAATTTATTTTAGTATTTAAGGTAAAATGTCTAAAATACGCTCATGTGAGGTCCACTTGGTCAGATTTAACTATGAAAACTAACTGAGTTAGGGCCAAAAGACGAAATGTGCAAGGAGTTGCAAACATTGAGTACGTTTTTTTTTTGTACTTTACTCTTCAGAAGATAATATACAAGTGATCTTTACCTCAATTGTTTTTGCATGTCAAAGAGTTTAATCCATTAATTAGAATTATACCCATCAATTAAACATAATAATAACTTTAACTTGTTAAATCGTAAAACCATTTGACATGACTAAATACACAAGTTATGCAAGTCGTATTTGAGTTATCCTAAGTGTCACGACTAGGCTTAATGTGTGTATGCCACTACACACTTTAACTTCCATTTAACATGATTAGATAAACATTTTATACAAGTCATATTTGGGTTGATACAATTTTAGGTAACCTGGGCTATGGTTGATGTCTAATCGTCACTTCAAACCTTGTTTGACACAGTTAAGTAAACAAATTGTACGTTTCAGATTTTGATTATACCGTTTTAAGTGTCCATCTCGGGTTGATGTTTGTTCACCATTTCAACCGTAACCTCGAGAATCTAAAACAATTAACCTTCTACTATTCTATAAGTGTATATGTACATTATTTTATTAGAAACGGGATCAGGAGAAAACGCTCAAAAGTGTGAGAACGGTGAGAACGCATCCTAGCCCAACACGTGTCACACGACATAGAGAAAGGCGGAGGGGCTTTTTTGTCCTTTTATATTTCTTTTTTTAAACGCGTGTCACATCACATTTTCATTTTTTGGCGTTTAATAAATACACGTCGTTTTTATTGTTTTCAGATCAGGATCATAGTAAATATTTTGGCGTTTTAAGTATGTTTTGGCGTTTTTTTTTTTGTTTTTAGATCAGGATGCAGGCCTATAATGTAAAAAACATCAGTAATTTTCTTGATGTTTATTATATCAAGTGTTGTGCCATGTATGATACAGGCCTATAATGTGACAGACAATTATGGCGTTTTGAAAAGATAAATAAATTCAATTTTCGATGTAGTGGCTTTTAATATAATAAATGTTTGGCAATAATCTTACCGTCTCTTCATTTTACTGTTTCGTTCAATTTCATCTGTCAATTAGTGTTGATTTTTCCAGTAATACTTTGTTTGGCGTTTTTTGGCGTTTTATATAGCAACATCGTGCTTTGCTAGCATCCGTTCTCACAGTTTTCATACTATTAGGCGTTTTGGTGTTTGTGGTTTTTGGCGTTTTATACTCAATTTGTTTTATTAGTAGAGAATTAGATAATAAACAATAGAGAATTAGATAACAAACAATAGAAAATAAAAAAAAAAAAAAATTATAATCTAATTTCTCATCCAAATCTTCACTGTTATCAGCCTCTTCTACTTTAACTTTTTTGGCATTTTGAACCTGTTTTTGAATACCTTATGTAGATCCTTATTTTCCTACATAACGCTCATCTTTAGAAGATGCTTATTTTTTGTGGCATTCTTTATTGTGGCTTGTTATATACTTGTTTGATGACATGTTGAAGACCAACGCCTACTCTAATATATTGATCCTTTCATGCTATCAATATATCCATCAAGAACAAAGTGGCATGATGACATATCAGTGTCATCAGTCTCTTTTTCTTGAATATTTGTCCATCTCATTTAGGAAAAGATTATAGAGATACCCACCTCAGAGAAGAATGCATTCAGTGAAACTTCATTCAGAACAATACTCAATATAGAAGAATGAGGTTCCGCATCTCTGTCTTTTTTAACTATTTTTTGGTGTTTTTAAAGTGAATGGTTTCTAGGAAATATGGCGTTGTTTTTGGTTTGTGATCAGTTGATTGTGCAGAGACGTCTCTCTTATAGGATGTTTTTGGCGCGTAGTTTAGGCGGGATTTTATTTATAAAAAATGATATTAATAAAGTAGCCGTCTTTTCAGTTACTGTGTATTTTTACTGTTTTTGTTCAGCTTTTTATGAGTTTTTAGGGTCATAGACTTTCCATCTCCCAAGTTTGGCGTTTTTAATGGCTTTAAGTAGTTTTTGGCATTTTTTTTCCATTTTTAGCTTTTAATAATACTTCTGCAAATTACTTTTATTATAGTTTGGGAGTTTTTGGCGTTTTACTGCATTATGGCGTTTCACAAGCATTATGACTGTTTAGCGTTTTATTAATATAATGTATTTTTTTATTCTAAGTTGAAAAATACATAACAAACAACAGAAAAAAAAATTAAAAAAATTTAAATTAAAAATAGAAACAATTCATCTTCTAAATCTTCACTGTTATCAGTCTCTTTCTTCTATAAAATATGTTCACTGGCGGTTTGGCTTTGTCATGCTTGTGTTTTTGTGGCCGTTTGGAAAGACAAAATGACATGAGTTTTTTTTTTTTTTGAATATGTATCTTCAAATAACTCATCAGTGTCATTCGTCTTTTCATGCCATTATAATATTCATCAATAACAAAACACAAAAATGACATAAGTCTGACCCCAGCATCTTTTTGTTTATGATTTGTCCATCTCATGCAGCAAAATGTTATTTGAGTCACAACACCTCAGGGAAGAATGCATTCTCCGAAACTTGGCGTAGAACAGTATTGAATATACAAGAAACAATATTTGCCATTTTTTGCGTTTTACTGAGGAAATAGTGTATCTGAAAGAAACGTCGATTTTTTGGAATCTTTGATGGCGTTTTCTAAGATGATTGGCATATAGTAAAATATGGCGTTTTTTGAGTAGGTGTGTTTGATGTTTTGGGGATTTTGGTGTTTGTGAGATGAATGGTATATAGTAGAAAATATGGCGTTTCAGGTTCTGGGGGTGTGTTTTTATGTCTGGGATGTTTTTGTTTATATAGGGATGTGTTTTGGTCCATAATGGCGTTTTATTCATTAGTTTGACGTTTTGGTATAGAAGTGTAAAGACCTTTTTACCCTTAATGAAGCGCGTCCACTTAATAGAATTCGTGTTATTTACGAAAATGCTATCGCGCCAATCTAGTCCATAGATTGTTTTGATCGGATGATCCATAAGCGTTCTCACCGTTCTCACACTTTCCACCGTTTTCTCTAAATCATGACCCTATTTTATTATTTATAAAAAGTAAAAATGAAGAGTTGGTTTTGAATGCTTTCAATTTATTTTCTTTTGGTTAGATTTCTTTTTTTTTTATCAAACTCAAACTAACACTAAAATACAAAGCAACAAAAATTTCACGTTTTAATTATTTTCTTCATCGATGCCCTAACAAGCAATTGCCTTAACTTGGGCTAAACTTTGATAATAGGCCCTAAGGGTTCCTCTGCCCTATACCAATATTGTAAACATGACTCTTATGACACAACATACTAGGGATGAGCAAATGGTACCGGTTTGGAACCGATACTGATCTGGTACTGGTACCGAATTTTCTGAACTGAGTTGATTTTCGGTACCGATAATTAGCGATTTCGGTAGCGGTTTGGTACTGATCCGGTACCAGTATTGACCAAATTTTACCCTCAAATACCGGTCTGTACCGGCACCGAACCGTACCATACCGGGTATTTTCGGTACCGCAACCGAGCGCATCCCTACCACACACACATCGCCTTGGGTTAGGCTACTTTAAAAGCTACTTCATGCAGAGTGACCAACACATGAGAAAGTGTGCCTTCACAACCAACATGTGTTTATACCATGCTTTTGGTTTCTTTGCGTCTGAGACTGTGGAGCTACTTAGTCGAGTCTAATGGGTATGCATGGTTTACATATCCCTAAAATCATCATCACAACAGCAAATTGATCAGAAAAATTGTGAGTGCATATGTCTATTGCTTCCGTCAATCACATATCATAGCTATCAGATGAGACAAGACATGGTTTAAAGTGTAGATCATACTTGATAATGTACATCCGCATGAATCAAACATGTTGATCCGCACGGATCAACATGATGCATTGTTCTAGGGTTTCACACGAATGCGCATTTCCTGGTCTGCACGGATCTACTAGTTCCGCACAAAGGTCTTGATCTGCACTAGTTTAGTTGATCCGCATTTAGGCTTGATCCGCGCATATGGGGAATGTTCATTTGGTGCGGACCTGGGAACACTATATATAGGACTGTTATGTCTTGTTCATTTGTAACTTTGAGTGTCAAAGAGGGAAAACTCTGTCGGTTTGTTTTCGTGGTTTTGTACTTACAAATCTATCAATAGAAAACAGATTATAATTAGCTTGTTCTTGTTCAATCCACTCTCGTACTTGGATTCCGCACAAGATACAAGATCTACGCAATCAACGGAGCATTCAAGTGCATCGGAATCGATCCTAACACGCACTTTCAAAAATTCAGACAAATAAATGAAATTTACATACCCTTAAAATTTGCAATCCAACAATTTAATTGTGTAAGTCTCATAACGATGTCATCATATACTGTACAATAGGGATTCGAAGCAAGCAACGAAACCCTTTCATATCGTCAGATAAGGAAACCGGCAGCAAACCGTCCTGTATGAACAAAAGTACCGGACCATTGTACAGACCCAAAACGATAGCGCCTATAACGTCGGCGGAGGCGGCCAGCTTTACGGCATCTCTGATGATACCATCAGTGTGAATGCATATGTCTATCGCTTGCGTCAATCACGTAACGTAGCTGAATCAGATGTCATAAGACCAGTGCTGAATTAGGAAAAAGTCAAAGCTTGTGCATGTTGAAGCCCATCCGTACGGATGAACATCAAGTCCATACGGACGGATGGAGTAAATGGTTATCCGGAAGCTTGTAAAAGTCCATCTGTCCGGATGGAGGCCCATCCGTCCGGATGGAGTCCATCCACTAGCTATGTCATCCGGATGAGGACTGCCTATATATAGAGGTCTAGGGTCTTGACATTTGTATCTTTTGGGTAACTTTGAGGCAAAGCTCTGCCCGTTTGTTTTCACAGTGTAAACGTTGTCAAATCAGTAAAGGAAAACAGTTATAATTACATCCTCGTGTTTTATCCACGCACGTGATTGGATTCCGCACATATCACGTGTCTGTTCGCATTCAACGGTCAAGAGTTCAATCCGATCCTAAATTCACAAGTGGTATCAGAGCAAGGTGCTTGATTGCAAGGATTGAAACACGAAGATTCAACAACTTCATCAGATATCAGAGACTACAATCAGAGAAGTCCATCCATTCCAAGTATGTTCATCAAACTTCAACGGTTCTTCACAAGATCATCATTTACAACATCAAGAACACTCTCGGATTCGTTATGATTATTATATTTCGAGTGTTATTGTAACATATCCATTTTTTCATATAAGAGTTATAAGTTGTTTAAATTTATTAACCACTAGTAACTAGTTTTATTTTTAAAATAATTATTCAACCCATATAGTTTTAAAAAATATTTTATATACATTTGGTTGGAATGTTATACTAATTAATGGGCTTATATATGTGTGACATTTCTATTTTTTATATTAAAATAAAGTATATAAAAACTTATATTATTAAACGGGTAGATTACGGGTAAATTGACTGTTAGAAATATGAAATACCTAGATGGGCCTAGTGACCACCTAATAATTAACTTATAAAAATACATTGTATTTGGACTTACTCCGTTTTTAATGAAACTTGGTTCAAAATGTAGATAAGATTATTCTCGTTCTAATGACATATTTATTGTTTTATAAAACGTCATATTTTAGAAGTTATAATCGCTAATTAAGTGAAGCAGCTAAATTAATTATTATAAAATAATAATAAAATTAGACAAAACTAAAAGTGTATATGTGTGTGCTACGTGTATGTATGTGCACAAATTGTTATGTGTGTGCATAGTATATAAAATAATATTAAAAATTTAAACTAAAATATGCAATATCACGTATGCATGTGATAGGTGGAACAAAATCAAAGACTTGACATTTAATGGTGATGGTATACGTGGAATTCAATTGAGGTGCAAGTTTGGTGGAAATTTTAGTATAAATAGAGATAGTCCTTCAACCTACCTTTTGCTCATTCTGTTTTCCTTTTCCATATATCTCGCATACCATCCCTCTATTCTCCTTATATATTTTCTTTTTTTAAATAATAATAATAATAAAGCCATGCCCCGTTTTAAGTGTTTTAATCCCTGATCACTGACACCCTGTCCGATTGATCTAGGGCCCGTAACGCATGTCAAGGCTCTGCCCGACTAAGTTCGTTGGGGTTCTATCTCGTGACGTAGGGATAAAGTTGAATTGGGTTACTATACTTAACACGAGTGCATTATATATTTTATTAAATATCTCAGGAGAGTTATACCCAAGATTATACCAGGAGGCTTTCTAGTTGAACCCTAAAGTTACAAAGTGAGTCCATTCTCTTTTTTCACAGTTTGTGAGTCATTCTCCTTTTTATCACCTTTTTGTGATACAGTTATATTTAAAAATGCTTTCCAAAATCCTAAATATTTATCAGGTATACTTACAGTGATTAAATTTTTGTATTCTGTAATAACTGCCGGTATGGGAGGTTTTATACATACTTGACCCTCGTTACTATTGGCCAAAAAGTTAGCCAATAGTAGCATGACCATAAGCACGGGGAAATTGTGCCCCAGTAACCATAGCAGTGTTTTAAGAATCGCTAGGCGCTAGTCGGGCGGTGGTGTACCGACTAGCGATTAATCAGGATTAATAGGGATTAGTCGGAATTAATCGGATTGAGATTTTTATATGTAAATTTTAGTTACATATATACACACGCATTTTTATATGTAGTTTTTTTAAAGTAAACATGTTTTAACCCTTCATTAACCCAGTTTTTAAGTAATTGGAAGGAATTTATATGGTTTGGTCAAAATTTGGCCGACATCTAGCCAAAATTTGACCAGAATAAGACAGCCATTGACTGCCTAGCTATTAATCGGTGAACCTCCAATTAGTGATTAATCGGCGACTAATCGGAGACTAGTTGTTGGTGCATATGTCTGTCGACTTCGTCTTGTATCGAGTCTTGTAATTAGATAGATAGATCAGGGCACATTTTATGAGAAAAACGAAAAACATATAGAAAGGAGCCATTTCGCACGTAATGGAAACATATCCATTTCGTACGAAATGAAGCTGGCCATTTCGTTTGAGCTGTTTCGTGCGAAATGGATGCTCTATATATAGGTGCCTTGTCCATTTCATTTGTAACAGTTCTGATTCCGGTACCGAGGTGCTGCCGAAGTGTCTCCAGGCTGTAAAACGTTGTTATATCAATAAACAAGACAATTAGAGTGTATATCAAGCTGATTCAAAGTCGATACGTTTGTTTCCGCCTCTCATATTGATTAGAACTCTTATGAACGACTCGTTTTGGTCGTGCAAACGATCCTACATGTGGTATCAGAGCTCAGGAGGAAGAGTTCTTACCGAATTCAGCTGATTTCATCAAAATTTTGTTTTCTACACCTTCTTTTACAAGATTTTTCAAAATTAAACAAGATTTTACGGTTAAAATGGATTGAATTTCACATATAACACGCGTAACACTGTTTTAATCAATCCTTGAAAGAATTAGACCTAAAATCGACCTAAAACCTGATCAATTTGACAAAAATCTGGCCGAGAGTATGACATCAGCACCATTCCGCACGGATTGAACCTTCATTTCGCTTGAAACTACACTCCATTTCGCACGAAGTGGGTACAAGGGTCCATTTCGTTTGAAAGTTAGCCATTTTGTACGAAATCATCCATTTCGCATCAAGTGATCCCATTTTGTTTGAAAGTGAACCATTTCGCATCAAGAGGTCCATTTCGTTAGAATAGGTCCATTTCGTTTGAAGAGGTTCCATTCCGCACCAAATCCAATTCGTGTGAATAGTGCCATTTCGTTTGAAAACTGAGTTTGTGAAATATTTTACCGAAACATGGAAGAAGAGTTTTACAACGCGTTTGCTACCGCCCCGAATACTCCTGTTACCATTGCTCAGAGCGTGAACATGGAAAATGAAACAGGAACGTTACAAAAACCTCCAAAATTGATGGGCATTGAAGAATACTATTGTTGGAAAGACCAGTTCGAAAATTGGGTTCAAGCAAATCATTTAAGGTCTTGGGAGTGTATTGAGAAAAAGTATGTTAAACCTCGTACAGATGTGGGAGTTATCAAAACTATTTCTGAATTGCCAGATAAAGAAAGAGACATGTACAAAGCAGAAAAAATGATGATCAGTCTACTCCAGCAAGCTGTGAAAGAAGACATCTTCATATTACTTCAACACGATGGTACTTCACGTTCGATTTGGGAAGCACTTCGAATTAAGTTTGAAGGAAGTACGGAGATGATAAGGAGTAAGAAATCATTGTTAAAGAAAGAATTTGACTTGTTTACAAGTTTGCAGGGTGAATCTACAAAGAAGCTCATTGAGAGATATTGTCATTTAGTGCGTTTAATGACACTTTTGGATATAAACAAAGATCGAGAAGAATGGGTTGACAAATTAGCTGATGCTTTACCTCAGAATGAATGGGGTACATATCTTATGATCTTGAAGAATACCGGAGAGTATGCTAGTTTGACAATTGCTCAGTTCATTGAAAAACTCGAAGGACAAGATCTTGAACAACAAAAGATTGCTAGAATGAACAATCCAAGTAGTCAACAAGACATTAAGATGTATTACAAAGGGAATGTTCAGAATGTTGAAGCAAGTCCGAAGGTCCAAACCGCTTTCAGCGCAGAAAACTCGTCCGGATCATTCAATCAAAGTCTAATCAGCAACAGTGGATTTTCTTCATACTCGAGTGTTAATCCAAATGTTTCAACTCCAAATCATCAGTTCCAAAGCTCAAACAACAGTAATGGTCATGTGTTACACTGCAACATTGCGTTGCATCTTCAGAACGGTCAAAATTTCTCTGAAGAAGTTGCTAAAGGTCATATGGCATTACTAGCTACAGTGTTAGAATCATATGAGGGTTTGGTTGCAGGAAGGATCGGAAATCCTATGTTGACAAAAGAGGATTACGATCAGATCGATGCTGAGGAAATGGAGCTTATGGATATTAAGTGGTGTTTAGCAAGTGTGTTGAGGAGAGCTGAGAAATTTAAACTGATTACTGGAAGAGATGACTTTCGTGATGCTAATGTTTCTACTTTAGGTTTTGATAAATCTAAAGTTACTTGTTTTCGATGCAGGGAAAAAGGACATTTCAAGAGGGAATGTACCAATCGAGAAGCAGGAGGAGCTCAGAATCTGTTTGGGAATAATGATTATTATCGAAAAGCTATATATCAACAAGTTTCTCAACAACCGTCATCATCTCATGCTATTGAAGATGGAAAGAAGAAAGCTTATCTAGTTAATCAAGATGATGAAAGAATGGCACAAGGTTTTAGCTGGGACAAATACATTCCGGCTGATTCCAAGTTTGGAGCTTTTATTGGACAGATCATTCAAGAGCCAGATTTGATGAAGGAATGGATGGATGTGTTTGCCAATAATGAGAAAAGTCAAGATGGAGAGTCTGTCTCTTCAGAAGAAAGCAAAGAAAAGACAACAGTCTTTGATCAATCATCAACTGATAGCAGTGATGATGAAGAAGAAATACAAATAAACATTGGAAAAACTCAATTATCTCCTGAAAGTTTTAAATTTTATTTTGCAGATAGATTGGAGAAACTAAAGGAGAAGCGAGCAGCAAAGAATCAGAAAAAGGTAAAATGCGATAATGTTGCTCACGAAGAGAAGTCTGAACAGAGTGAAGAAGTTAAAATTGCTGAGAAGGTGGTTGAAGTTGAAAATATAGTCGAAGTTGAAAAGATAGTTGAAGTTGAAAAGATTATCGAAATTGAAAAGATTGTAGAAATTACAAAACCATGTCTAAAATGTTTGGAACCATGCAAACATTGTGAAGAAAAAGATGAGAAGTATAGTGAGCTTGACAAGATGAAAGAAAAATTATTGTTCGATGTTAAGTATGTGAAAGAATCGTATGATGTGTTGAACAGAACGGTGAATAGTTTGCAAAAGACAAACTCAGAAAGAGAAGATGCTTTAACCATGATGAATGCAGTGATGATGTCTAAGCAGAAGGCTATCAATCACTATATTGAAGAATGTGCAAAGTTGAAGCAAGAGTTGGAGACTGAAAAGATAGAGAATGAAAGAATCAGACGATTATTGCAAAGTTATTCAAGTTCTGATTATTTGATTGATAGAATTTATCCAACTGTTGCAGGTTTTGAAGCATTTCAAGATAAGAAGACTGAAGAGAAGGATACTGGTAAGAAACAAAGTGCAAATTATAACAAGTGTCCGCCTCCGATCTGGGAAGGTTATTCTCCCAGAAAACCAAATGAGGAACAGGTCAAAAAGGCTGTCAATATAAAGTTAAAGTCCGAAACAACTGATGATTTACCAGATAACATTGACGTCACATTCACATCGTCTGACACTGATCATGAGTCCGAGTTAATAAAGAAAGTAGTCGATCAGGTGTTGGATAAGGATGAGGAGTCAGAGTCAAAGTCTGAGTCAGAAACTTCGAGTTCATCAGTCAACAGTTCGAAATCATCGGTCAAAAGGGTTTACAATAAAGAATTTCTGTTATCAAAATCTAATTTGAATGACGAACCAATCAAAGTGGCATATACTTTGAATGATTCAGACAATTATATTCTGATGAAGAATTTCCAATAAGAGGTGTTAAAACTGAAATGATCAACAAGGTTTTCAAATTAACATAAATTAATATTTCTGAAATAAAAGATGTAAATCTTACTGTAAAACCTAAAAAATACACCTCAAGAGTTCAACAAAGGTTAAATAAGAAAATGGGTTACAGTTCTGGTTCTGGTTTTCAAAAGAAACCAAACCATAACAGTAATTTCAAAAAGAAAGGTTTAGGCTTTATTCCACCGGAAAATCATAAAAATGAGAAAATTTCTAAAACAAAAACAATATTTGTTTCAGAGTCAAGTTCTGAAGAAGAGAAGAAGAGCTCATTCTGGAAGCAATCGAACAAAGCGTTCTTTGCAGAAAAACAGAAACATGAGAAGAATGGAATTCATCAGAGAAAGGAGACAATAACCTGTTATAGATGTCAAGAAGTTGGTCACATCGCCTGGAATTGTCCAAAGGCAACCAACACAAAACAGGAAGTTGTTTCTAAACTAAAAGAAAAAGTTGTTGACAAAACTGAACCACCAACTGAAAAATTCAAAGTGTTTAAAAACTAAACATATGGAGTTAGTGAGTGTTCGAAAAGGTTTTATAAAAGAAGGGTGAATCTTGACAACCAAATGTGGGTTGTTAAGAAAATAGATGTTAAATCTGGCGATGAATCTGACTCGTCAAAATCAGAGGAGCCACAAGTTGAGACAAAAGGAGAAAATTCAGTTCCGCCAATGGATGACGTCAACTTTCCACCATTGCGAACTGAAAATTTTAAACAAAAAGTTGGTAAAGTGGAAATTTCGAATCAATTCTATTCTGAAAAGAAAGAATTTGATGTCGAAAAGGCTTTCAATGACAAAGTGAAAAATATTTTTGGAAAAATGGTCGAAGGTAGGGCCAAAGGGGTAAAAGATTTTTATGAATCAAAAAGAAATGTTGAAACCCCGAGTGAAACTGAAAAGATCACACCTAAAGCTGGCCAGGCTTGGGTGTCTGTATTCCATATGTAATAATCCTGACTTGCCGGAGCTCCCAAGTTGGTGATCGTGGAGCATGAATCGAAATCTTTCTCAATAATCTCAAAATTGTCATATTTCAATTTACAAATGGTATGGTCGATAAGAGAACATACAAGTGGTTGAAAAAGGATTTTTCACCTACAAGTGGTTAATCAAGGTCATTAAGTTGAACTTGATTTAACTTTCATTCAAGTGGTAATTGGAAAACAAAGTGATGATCATAACCCCGATCCTACAAATGGTAAAATCAACAAAACTTATTTTTCGGAAAAACCATTTTGATTAATATAAACTTAAGTGTTTTGAAATCATAATGGGAAAATAGTTTGTTGTCAGGGGGAGTTCTGATTGTTTATGCCAAGTGGATGGCGAATTGAAGCAATTCACATCGGTTTGTCAAATTTTCTTTAAATGGTTTTGAATTTTAGGGGGAGTAAGAAATTTCTGAAAATCCAAAAACATTAGAAAATTTAAAAAAGTTAAAAACATGATAAAAATAAAAAATGAGTTTTGTTGTGAAAAAGAGGAAATGATAGTACATCAGTGGACATTCACGGCATGCTAAAGATTTGGAAAGTTAAAATGTGATAAATGGTCTCACTGGTGATATGCCAGTAGGTTTTCGCACGCTTGGTAGATTGTTGTTGAGATATAAACCTAAATATCATATTTGCTTATTTCGTGGGGAACATCTCTCGGATATATGGGTAACCCCCGAAATCTTGTTTGAAGGGCTTTCTATTTCTGACATACTAGGTCTTTGTGTGTGATGATATCTGGGGTATTATACCAGGACTTCTGATTTTGCGGGAGCAATAGCCTAGTCCTCGTATAATACTTTGCATTGCTTTAATCATAAAGCCCACCCTCAGCATAAAAAATGATGAAACATTGAAAAATGCTAATCATGTGTTGTTGAAGAAAAGATTCTCTAAAGGGAACCCACCAAAAGTCGAACCATCATCTCTCTGATTTTGCGGAAGCAATAGCCTGAGCTCTCATGGTCTCGCAATTAACCCCTTACAGATATCATTAGTGTACATTCACCTGTAAGACTAAATATAGGAGTCTGGATACGGGAGTATATTCTGAGGTGGGACACGCGAATAAGTTTAAGTGCTTAAAACACTAATCTCGTATCTCGAAACAATTGAACTTTGTGTGAAAATTTAAGTGGATCAGTATACTGACAATCTAAGTGAATCGTTTAGAACTTAAAATGTTTAAAGTTTAACGGTGCTAGTGATTTGTCAAAAACTGATATGATCCTCTTACACAAACTCACAAAAATATTGTCTGTAAATATTTCTTTACTGTTTTTCATTAAAAGCAAAAGTCCAAAAAGATTTTTGGAGTGTTTTAGCATAAAATTTTGAAAATGCAAAAAGATTTTCGACAACTGATGTTTGGAAAGTTGATTTTCAAAATTCCGAGTGCTAAACATGATGAACAGGTTTAGGAGAGTTTGTTTGAAATGTGAAAAGATTTTGAAATGAAAATGTTAAATCTGAATGTTATTCTTCATGTGGTCATCAAAAATTATAAATGTTAAATCTTTTTGAACGATATCTGCAAATGATATGTATAAATTTGTCAAATTGTTAAATTTGTGAAATTTATTGTGAGGTAGAGACTGTGCAGGTTAGCCAGGTTTTGATTTCTGAAGACTTTTCGCATAAAGCCTGAGCAGAGTTTGAGCCAGGTCACGATCTTAGAACAAAAAGCTATATCAGATTGCTATCCCGGAATGACTTAAGGGGGAGTCTGCTAGCGAAGGGGAGTATGAAGATAGTAGAGCCAGTTTCAAATCCTGCTGTCAGAGCCAGTTGCTGTTTTTGAAGAGTTTGAAGATTGAAGCTTGGAGATTGTCCGATCAACATTCAAGGGGGAGTTTGAATGGTAAAAAGCCAGGTTGAGATCCTGGAAAAGAAAAAAGAGATTGAAGATGCTTACACTGTCAGATACTTTGGAAGAGCACGAGAAGACTGATCAAGACTGAAGATGTGACATACCGAAGACTCGACACTGAAGACTTCGTCAACATCCAAGGGGGAGTCTGTTGGTGCATATGTCTATCGACTTCGTCTTGTATCGAGTCTTGTAATTAGATAGATAGATCAGGGCACGTTTGACGAGAAAAACGAAAAACATATAGAAAGGAGCCATTTCGCACGAAATGGAAACATATCCATTTCGTACGAAATGAAGCTGGCCATTTCGTTTGAGCTGTTTCGTGCAAAATGGA
Organism: Helianthus tuberosus; assembly: GCA_030545235.1. NCBI lineage: Eukaryota > Viridiplantae > Streptophyta > Magnoliopsida > Asterales > Asteraceae > Helianthus > Helianthus tuberosus. Next base: position 103,486,714 of record CM060371.1, on the reverse strand, counting down.
TGCTCTATATATAGGTGCCTTGTCCATTTCATTTGTAACAGTTCTAATTCCGGTACCGAGGTGCTGCCGAAGTGTCTCCAGGCTGTAAAACGTTGTTATATCAATAAACAAGACAATTAGAGTGTATATCAAGCTGATTCAAAGTCGATACGTTTGTTTCCGCCTCTCGTATTGATTAGAACTCTTCTGAACGACTCGTTTTGGTCGTGCAAACGATCCTACACTAGTCGGGATTTTTACAACCATGGCCATAGCCTATAACTAATATTATTTTTACATTAAATCATTAATAAATTTTATGTATGATTGAAACAAATCTAAATGGTGTGTATATAAAATAGAGCTTTATTAATCATTATTAAAATATATATTAAAGAAAATATATTTAATAAACCTAAATTACTATTAACATTATAAAAAAAATGTTTAGTCCATAAATGTATGCCATAAAAAAATAGTCAATTATAATATTTTCTACTATACTAAGATTATATTTTTAATCTTAGTTACGTTAATATAATAAATAATAATATTACAATTATTTAATTAATATATTATATTTGATAAAGTTATAACTATTAATTTGACAGAAAATGATATATTTCATTTTCTGGGCATATTGGTTTTGTGCCATAGAAAATATATTTGACAAAGTAATGTCATGGGACACTACTAAGTCTAGAGTCACTAGTCGAGAGAATGATCAACAGTGATATGACCAGAGTCACTAGTTGAGAGAATGATCAACAGTGACATGACCAAAGGCACTAGTTGAGAGAACGATCAACAGTGTTATGACCAGAGTCACTAGTTGAAAGAATGATCAACAGTGATATGACCAGAGTCACTAGTTGAAAGAATGATCAACAGTGATTTGACCACCGTCACGGGAATCGCCTAGTGACCGATACCAGTGAATCATAATAAGATATATTTTATATTTATTACTTGATAAACTTCACTATTGGACAAAAGTTAGCCAATGAGTGATATGACCACCGTCACATCGGAACTGCCACCATGTGACACATACTGATTGAGTTTTTTTGGTAAATATAAACAAATATAAAAATGGAATGAACTCACCAGTATTTATTATTGATAAAATGTTTTCAAAACGCGTTTCAGGTAAATTGCTGTAAAGATAATAGAAGCCAGCTATGGAGCACTGAAGGCTTAAATAAAGTGGCTATAATTACCTGAATAAAAGAAGAAATTTATGTTTTATTTATTTGGGTTTATCCCTATAAAACAATTGAATTGAATATGGATTTTAGCCTATTTATTTAATATTAAAAGCTTGGTGTTTTACAAACTCTGAAATTATTTCCTAACTACGATCTTGATGAAAATTTTTCCGCTGCGTATTTAATAAACACCGATACCATCTGACTGGTTCACGGCTCCCGCTCCCAGGGTGGGTCGGGGGCTGTGACAGTTCTTATGTTAGATCGAGTCGAAACGTTGTCCGGTTGTCGTTGATACGTAGTAAAACGACTATTATTTCCGCTGCGTATTTAATAAACACCGATACCATCTGACTGGTTCACGGCTCCCGCTCCCAGGGTGGGTCGGGGGCTGTGACAGTTCTTATGTTAGATCGAGTCGAAACGTTGTCCGGTTGTCGTTGATACGTAGTAAAACGACTATTATTTACGTTTTCGCGCACGATTACAACTCGATTTATCGGATTCCGCACAATAAACCGTTTCAACGTAGAGCTTGTGATCGTATACGATTCGATCCTAAACTCACAATCATCATCGACACCGTATAAACCTACCGCCATCCAATCGACGACCAGGGTTCCGAAAACAGAAACCCTCTATGCTTCTCTCTATAGAAACCCCTATTTGTTTCTCTCTTTACAAGAAGAGAGTTACAGTAACTCCCACTCCTCAACGATGAAAGTATCGAACCCATTGTAGTAGACGGTCGGGACTGCTGACAACGAAGACAAAAACCCCAAAGGGAACCCATTGTTTGCCTCTCTTCTTGACAAATAACACATGGTCATCGGCCTTCGACGACAGAACAACAAACCTTTTAGTGCGAGATGGTGGCGGCGGCGGTAGTTGGTTGGAGATTGTGGTGACGGTAATAGGTTGGAGGATGGCGATGGAGATTTTTGTGGTGGTAGTCATTCAAGTGGGGTGGTGACCGGTGGTGATGAGGTGGTGGTTGGTGGTTGGTGATGGAGAAGAGAGAGCTAGATATGTAGAGAGAGAAGAGAAAGGAGGAAATGTGTGTATATGATAGTAATGTATGTATATATCATATTAATATCTTTACAAGTAAATTCCCAAAATGCCCTTATTTTTATCTTAAAATTACCAAAATGTCCTTCTAGTTAACAAACATTATAGATGTAGTTAAGACCATAGAGCAAATTGGGAAAACATAGTAACTATTGGAGGAAAATGGCTATTTTTAAAGGATTGGGACAAAACCATTAAAACGATCAAACCAGATGGAGCAAAACGGAAGTTTACTCTTATTAATAAAAAAAAGTTAATTTCAGAGTAAAATGCCCGGATAGTCCATGTGGTTTTGTAAAGTAACACCTATAGTCCCCAACTTTTGGAAATTACACCGGTGCTCCCTGTGGTTTACTTTTTGTTACTCGGATGGTCCCTGGAGTGGATGTCCGTTAGTTTTCCCAGTTAAAATCTATGTAAAATGACAAAATTACCCCTTGTTTTTATTAAATATAAGAAAAAACCAATTAATCATTTAAAATATCAATTGGCCCCACAATTAATTATTAATTGTTAAATACAAATATATAACACCCCACCCCACCTCTTTCTAAATCTGTGAATCTCTTTTCAAAACCACCACTACTACCACCATGCCACCACAAAACTACCGGTCACCACCACAAAACCACCGGCCACCACCACCATACCACATCGCATCTACCAAACACCACCAATCAACCATTGTAACAACTACAATCACGACGCCGCACCACCTCATCCCTGAACCCCAACCGCCGCACCACCTCCACCCTAAACCCACCACCGTCGCACCACCTCCACCCAAAAAATACAACGGCTACACCATACCACGACCACTCTGATTCTGTGACTTATCCAAACAGTCCACCCACTAGGCCAGCGCCCCTTTTTGTTAATTATTTTGTTTCAAATTATTTCAAACAAAACTCAATAGTCACCTTCTCCAAACAATACCCACACGAAAACCCCAGAAACTTAAACACATCAATTCGAACAACACAGTCGATAGCACTCGAAATTGTTATGGGGTTTTTGATCCCCTATGTAAATCGATTAGAACGATGTCAAAAAGACTTGCAGGTTTCAAGTGGAAACGACGAGAACGAATCTTCCGGCGATGGCGACAATGAACAGAAGACGAAACAGAGAATATAAGATGAAATTCGAAAGCACAAAGTGTTGGAATGATGTTCTTATGGTTATTCATATAACGATTCGGACCAACACAAAGAATTTGGAAAGAAATCGACGTTTCTGAAGTGGTGATTGTTGGTGCATCCGTCTGTCGACTTCGTCTTGTATCGAGTCTTGTATTGTATTAGATAGATCAGGGCACGCAAAACGAGAAAAATGTGTTTGTAGGTAATTTCACACGAAATTACACTAAGGTAATTCCGTACGAAATTAGGTGATAATTTCGCACGAAATTAGATTTCGCATGAAATCTAATTCCGCTTGGCAGGTCCGTGCAAAATTACTTCTCCTATAAATACTAGGTGTGTCTTGTCATTTTGTAACTTTCCGGATTCAGTACCGAAGTGCTGCCGAAGTGTCTACTCGCTGTAAATCTTTGTCAAATCAATCAAAAGACAGTTTAAAGTGAATATCTAGCTGAATTACCTCGATACGTTTGTTTCCGCCTCTCGTATTGAGCAAAAACTCTTCTGAACGACTCGTTTGGTCGGTAAAACGATCCTACAAGTGGTATTAGAGCTCAGGAGGAATAGTTCATACCAATTCAGCTGCAAATTCTGATTTCTACACCTTCTTTTCAAAATTAAACTTGATTTCACGGATAAAATGACTTGATTTTCTCACATTACACGCGCAATAGTGTTTTAACAAACCCTAGAAAGTGTCAGACTAAAAATCGGACAAAAACCTAATCAATTTTGACAAAAACAGCTCGAGATGATGACATCAGCAGTATTTCGCACGGAATTAGGTTCTTATTTTGCTTGAAATAGCCTTATTTCGCACCTGTTTTGTAATTTCGCTTGAGAGGTTCACACGAAATCAGCTATTTCGCTTCAACTGGTATTTCGTTTGGATATTTCGCACGAAATCAGGTATTTCGTGTGAAAAGGGTATTTCGTGTGAAGTTGGTATTTCGCTTGAGTTGGTATTTCGCACAGAAGTGGTTACTTCATTTGAAATAGGTTATTTCGCATCAAAGGTTATTTCGCGTGAAAGTTATTTTCGTTTGAACTTGACTGTTTTGTGAAACTTGTTACCGAAACATGGAAGAGGAATTTTATTACGCCTTTGCTACCCCGACTACTCCGGCATCTATTACTCAGAACTTGAATATGGAAAATGAAACGGGCACTATGCAAAAACCGCCTAAGCTCATGAATATCGAGGAGTATAAAGGATGGGAGGAACGATTTGATAATTGGGTTCAAGCAAATTATTTAGACGCTTGGGAATGTGTTGAAACGAAATATGTTAGACCATTGAATGATGATGAAGTGGAGATTGCTATTAAAGATCTAAGTGTTGATGATAGAAAGAAATACAAAAATGAAAAGATGATGATTAGTCTATTGCATCAAGCAGTTAAGGAAGATATCTTGGTTTTATTGCAGCATAATGGAAGTGCTTATTCAATCTGGAAAGCTCTAAAATCAAAGTTTGTTGGAAGTAAAGAGATGATTAAGAACAAAAAGTCACTTTTGAAGAAAGAGTTCGAATTATTTCGTGGTTTGAGAACTGAAAGCACAAAGCAGATCATCGAAAGATATTGCAATTTGTTAGTCCAAATGAAGAGAGTGAGCATCACAAAGGATAATGAAGAGTTGATTGAAAAGTTAGCTGATGCTTTGCCACATGAAACTTGGGGCACGTATCTCATGATGTTGAGGAACAAGAAAGATTTTAGCAATCTAACACTGAATAAGTTCATTGAAAAGCTTGAAGCTCAAGAGATGGAACAAAGGAAAATCTCAAGAATGAAGGATTTTGATGGTGAACAAGATATTGGTCTTTATTATAAAGGAGGTATCAGCGATAAAACAAACATGTCACCAAAGGTCGAGACTGCATTCAATGCTAAGAGCTCATCTGGAGGATCATCTAAAGGATCTAACAGCAAAACTGAATTTTCTTCATATCCATCATTTGATCCAAATTTTTCCACAACCAAGAATGGCAAGAAGTTACAATGCAATATTGTTTTAAACCTTGAGAATGATCAAAATTTTTTGGAAGAGGTTGCAAAAAGTCACATGTCTTTGTTGGGAACTGTACTGGAATCATATGAAAGTCTAGTAGCAGGTCGGATCGAGAATCCAATGTTGACAAAAGAGGATTACGATCAGATTGATGCTGAGGAAATGGAATTAATGGATATAAAGTGGTGTTTGGTGAGTGTTTTGAGAAGAGCCGAAAAGTTTAAACAAATTACGGGAAGAGATGATTTTCGTGATGCAAATGTTTCTACTTTAGGTTTTAATAAGTCTAAAGTTACTTGTTTTCGTTGCAGGGAAAAGGACACTTCAAGAAAGAGTGCACAAATCGCGAAGCAAGTGGAGCTCAAAATCCGTTCAACAATAATGATTACTATCAGAAAGCAATTTATCATTAAGTTGCTCAACAACAACAAGAACCACAAACTGCACATTCCAGAAAGACAATCGAAGAGTCATCAAAGAGAGCTTGTATGGTGAATCAAGATGATAAAAAACCATCAAAAGGATTCAGTTGGGACAAATATGTTTCAGCTGATAGTAAAGCATGTCTGATAAATCAAGATGATGAAAAATTACCAGAAGGGTTTAGCTGGGAAAATTTCAGTTGGGATGATTATGATCCTAACAAAACTCCAAATCACAAAGCTTTTGTTGCTCGAGTTGCTGATTACAGTGATAATGATGATGATTATTATGCAAGAAGAATGAAAGAGCACTTAAAGTTGATGGAAGAGAGTGACAGTGATGATGAAAAAGTTAAAAAGAAAAAGAAGAAAGTTAAAAAACCCATCAGCAGTGATGATGAAGAAGTTCCTGTGATAAGGAAAAAGGTCAAAGACATTCCAGTTTTCATAGTTGAAACTGAAGCTGATGCACAAAAGATTTCGGTGATATGTGAGAACTGTGAAGCAGTAAAGAAGCAAAACATTACATTGATTCATAACATGAACAGATTGAAAGAATCTTATGATGTTCTGAACAAAGCCATGAATCAATACAATCAGTCTAGCTGTGAACAAGCTACAGCAATGAAGACACTTCAAGGAGCTTTCATGACAAAGCAAAAAGTTGTCAACAATTATATTGAGAAATGTGCTGTTTTGGAACAAAAATTGGAAACTCAGAGGATTGAAACAGAGAGAGTAAATAGGTTGTTAAAAAGTTACTCATGTACTTCTTATGTTATTGACAGGATTTATCCAACCGTTGAAGGCATGAAGGCTTTTGAAGAAGAGACATCTGAGGAAAAGACTTTTGAAAAGAAGAAGGATACTGAAGTGAAAGATCCTGGTAAGAAACAATGTGCCAGTTACAACAAGTGTCCACCCCCGCTTGAAAATGGATATTCTCCTAGAAATCCAAATTCAGAAAGAGTTAAAATGGCAACCAATTTACAGTGGGAGTCTGAGTCTACAGAAAATTTGCCAGACAACATTGATGTTACTTTCACATCGTCTGACACTGATCATGAGTCCGAATTAATAAAGAAAGTGGCCGATCAGGTGTTGGATAACGATGAAACTGAGGAGTCAAATTCAGAGTCAAAGTCTGATAAGTCAAATCCAACAGTCAAAAAGGACAAACGGGTTTATAATAAAGAGTTTTTGTTATCAAAATCTAATTTAAATGACGAAACATTCAAAGTGGCTTATACTTTGAATGATTCTGACAAATTATATTCTGATGAAGAATTTCCAATAAAAGGTGTTAAAACTGAAATGTTCAAAAAGGTTTTTAAACTAACAGAAATTAATATTTCTGAAATAAAAGATGTAAATCTTTCTGAAAAACCTAAAAAGTACACCTCAAGAGTTAAACAACGGTTAAACAAGAAAAAGGGTTACAGTTCTAGTTCAGGTTTTCAAAAGAAACCAAACCATAACGGTAATTTCAAAAGAAAGGGATTAGGATTTATTCCACCAAAAAATCATAAAAATGAAAAAACTTATAAACCAAAAACTGTTTTTGTTTCAGGAATATCAACTGAAGAGGAAAAGGAGCAATTGTTTAGAAAGCAGACAAACAATGAATTCCTTGCGAAGAAGCAAGAGGAAATGGAGAAAAATGTTGCTCAACAGAAAAAGGAGACAAGAACCTGTTTTCAATGCAAAATAGTTGGTCATATTGCCAGGAATTGTCCAAAGGCAATCCAAACAAAACAGGGAGTCTCTGAAAAACTGAAAGGAAATATTGTTGAGAATGAATCACCAACTAAACAATTCAAAGTTTTCAAAAATTCGAAATTTGTTGTTGGTGAATGTTCAAAAGATTTTACAGAAGAAAAGTGAATCTTGACATCCAAAAATGGGTTGTTAAGAAATTTGATGATAGTTCTAGCAATGATTCTGATTCATCAAAATCAGAGGAGCTATTTGCAGGCGATGAATCTGATTCCACAAAGTCAGAGGAGCCATGTGTTGAGTTAAAATTGGAAACATCAGTTCCGCCAATGGATGATGACAATTTTCCACCATTGAGGGCTGAGAATTTTAAACAAAAAGTTGGTAAAATTGAGATTTCAAATCAATTTTTCTCTGAAAAGAAAGAATTTGATATTGAAAAAGCTTTTAACCCCACAGTTCAAAATATTTTTGGAAAAATGGTTGACGGAAAGGTCAAAGGGGTAAAAGAATTTTATGAGAAGAAAATGAAGAAACCAGGTAAAGATGGGTCATCCTAGGTTTGTGACTGGGATGGAACCTATTATGACGATTAAATCCAGGACTTGTCGGAGCTCCCAGGTTGGTAAGAGTGGAGCATGAATTGGAATCTTTCTTGAGAAATTCACATTGGTGATATTTCGATCTGCAAGTGGTAGTTGTTCTTAAAATTGTTATAGTTTGATTTACAAATGGTATGGTTGGTAAGTGAACCCACAAGTGGTTGAAGAGGGTTTTTACCTACAAGTGGTAAATCAAGGTCATTAAGTTGAACTTGATTTCACTTTCATTCAAGTGATTGAGAAAACAAAGTGATGAATTGATCCCCAAACTTACAAGTGGTTTTATAAAATCAACAAAATTTATTTTCCAGAAACACCATTTGATTAAAACAAACTTAAGTGTTTTGAAATCATAATGGGAAAATAGTTTGTTGAGAGGGGGAGTTCTGATTGTTTATGCCAAGTGGATGGCGAATTGAAGTGATTCGATATCAGTTGTCACTTTACTTGTACAGTTTGTTTTCAAATTTCCTTTAAATGATTTTGAATTTTAGGGGGAGTAAGAAATTTCTGAAAATCCAAAAACATTAGAAAATTTGAAAAAGGCAAAAACATGATAAAATCAAAAAAGAGTTTTGTTGTAAAAAAAAGAGGAAATGATAGTACATCAGTGGATGATCACATCATGCTAAAGAATTGGAAAGTTTAAAAAGTGATAAACGGTCTCACTGATGATGTGCCAGTAGGTTTTTGCACATTTAGTAGATTGTGTCGAGATATAAACCTAAATTTCAAACTTACTTATCTCGTGGGGAACATCTCTCGGATATATGGGTAACCCTCGAAATCTTGTTTGAAAGGTCCATCTTTCTGAGATACTAGGTCTTTATACTTAGTGATATCTGGGGTATTATCCCGGGACTTCTGATTTTGCGAAAGCAATGGCCTAGTCCCCGTATAATACTTTCTTCTTGCTTGAAATATAGCACCCCCCTCAGCATAAAAAATGATGAAACATTGCAAAATGCTAATCATGTGCTGTTGAAGAAAAGATTCTCTAAAGGGAACACACCAAAAGTCGAAGTCGTCATCTCTCTGATTTTGCGGAAGCAATAGCCTGAGCTCTCACGGCCCTCGCATTTAACCCTTTACAGATATCATCTAGGTATACTCACCTGTAAGACTGAATATTGGGATCTGGATACAGGAGTATATTCTGAGGTGGGACACGCGAATGAGTTTAAGTGCTTAAAACATTAATCTCGTATCTCGAAACAGTTGAACTTTGTGTGAGAATTTAAGTGGATCAGTATACTGACAATCTACGTGAATCGTTTAGAACTTAAAATGTTTAAAGCTTAACGGTGTTGATGATTTGTCTCAATAACTGATATGATCCTCTTACACAAACTCACAAAAATATTGTTTGTAAATATTTCTTTACTGGATTTCGTTAAAATCGAAATTCCAAAAAGATTTTAGTGTGTTTTAGCATAAAGTTTTGAAAAATACAAAAAGATTTTCGACAGCTGATGTTGTAAAGCTGATTTTCAAAATTCCGAGTGCTAAACATGACGGACAAAAGGTTTGGGAGAGTGTTTGAAATGTTTGAATTGAAAAATGTGTTTGAAAAAGAAAATTGATATTTCTTCAAGTGGTTCATCAGAGATTAACACTGTAAAATTATTTCTTGATTTGTGTTTACAAGTGGTAAGCAGAGAATAAATTTGTAAAAATTTAAATTTGTGAAATTTATTTCTGGGTTAAGAATGTGCAGGTTAGCCAGGTTCCTGATCCTGAGCAGAATGTGAAGCCAGGTCACGATCTTGAACCTGTGGAAGCCAGACTATGATCCAAGCACAATTTAAGGGGGAGTCTGAAGTTGTATAGGGCAAAGTTCTGATCATGAAGCTGATGATGCTAATGAACTTAAGAGATTGTAAGAGCCAGCTACAAATCTTGAGATGATAGCAAGATAAGAGCCAGGTTGAGATTCTGGAGTTGAAGAGAAGAAGAGAAGATTGAGGATTCTTTACATTGTTAGATACTTTGGAAGAGTTCGAGAAGACATATAAAGATTGAAGATTGAAGACTCGACACCAAAGACTTCGTCAACATCCGAGGGGGAGTCTGTTGGTGCATCCATCTGTCGACTTCGTCTTGTATCGAGTCTTGTATTGTATTAGATAGACCAGGGCACGCAAAACGAGAAAAATGTGTTTGTAGGTAATTTCACACGAAATTACACTAAGGTAATTCCGTATGAAATTAGGTGATAATTTCGCACGAAATTAGATTTCGCATGAAATCTAATTCCGCTTGGCAGGTCCGTGCGAAATCACTTCTCCTATAAATACTAGGTGTGTCTTGTCATTTTGTAACTTTCCGGATTCAGTACCGAAGTGTCTACTCGCTGTAAATCTTTGTCAAATCAATCAAAAGACAGTTTAAAGTGAATATCTAGCTGAATTACCTCGATACGTTTGTTTCCGCCTCTCGTATTGAGCAAAAACTCTTCTGAACGACTCGTTTGGTCGGTAAAACGATCCTACAGTGATGAAGGGGCGAGGTGGGTGGCGGTGGTGGCGGTGGTGGCGGTGGTGATAGTGGGTGTGGGTATGGGTGGCAGTGGAGGTGGGTGGTCGGTTGTTTATAAGGAAGGGGTAAATAAGATGGGCCCACACTTTTAATAATCCATATTTTTTTTATTTTTTAAGAAAGAGGTAAATGAGTAATTTCAGATGGACTTAACGGAGAAAACTAACGGATATTCACTCCAAAGACTATCCAAGTAACAAAAAGTAAACCAAAGGAAGCACCGGTGTAATTTTCAAAAGTTAAGGACTATAAGTGTTACTTTACAAAACCACATGAACTGTCCGGTCATTTTACTCTTAGGTAGTGTTTGGTATGCAGGAATGGGAGGTGGAATGGAATGAACTATTGCGAGGGAATGAAAAATAGAGTGTTTGGTTGGTCAACGTAATGGAACCACCACCACCGTCCTCTGCCGCCACCGCCATCGACTACCATCGCTGCCCCCCCCCCCCCCCCCCCCCGCAATCGCAAACCACCGCCACCCCAACCACTACCGCCACCCTCCGCCGACCACCACCACCATCCTCCGCTGCCACCACCCGCTACCGTCGACCACCACCACCCATCGTTGTCGCCGCCACCACTGTGACAACTCGTATTTCAGAACCTTTCTTTGTTTTTGATGTAACCTGTATGAACGCTATGTGATTAACGAATGTGTTTACTTACAATGAAATGTTATGTTACATGTTATGTGATTGTATTGTGAGTTTATGCGTATAAAACAAATAACATGAGTCGGATCGCACAAGCCCTTTTGGGTCACACACCTTGTTCTTTGTCACACACCTCTCGGCCCACTCTACTTGAACTCAAGACCAAAGGGCAGCCCATGAATGGGTTCGGCCCACTCCTCTTATCCGTTTATATGTATACACACACACCCATTAGTGGGGTTTTTGCTTCCCAGAATTTGCAAACACTTAACACACAAAACCCTAGCTCTCTCTCCTCCCCTCTCTCTTGTTCGACGACAATCCCCACACCCAAAGCCTCCCAATCTCGATCAATCTAGTTCTTCGGCTTCCTGGTTAGTGTTCATCATTTATAGATTGCTATATTCTTGATGTTGTTTTGTGGTGTGATCGATTGGGGTTTCATGCTAGTAGATATGTTGCTAAAACTAATGATCATGAATTAGGTATATGTGTTTGATTTCAATATATATGCGATGAACTGTTTGGTTGATGGATCGAATAATGATTTATGATAACCTAGGGCCGAATACATGTTAATGGGATGTGATCTTGATTAAATGTCTTGTCGATTAGTTTGTTTTGGCATGAGGAATTGTATGATGGTTTAGGTTGCATATTGGTACTCGAATTCTATAATCTGATAATTTGATTATAAGCTTTGCATGAGGATTGATTGTTCATGAATTGGATAATAATTAGGGTTCATATGAATTCATGAGAAAATGGACTGTTTGATCCATTTAAATGAGTTGTTAGATTTTAATTTCTGTTATGATTTACCAAACATATGATTGGGATGATTTTGGAAGTTATCGATTTTAAAGGAATTGAAAATGATTGCATGAATTAAGGAAAGTATGTAACTGATCGCACAAGCCCCTTTAATCGCACAAGATCAGATCGTATGTGATCTGATCGCACAAGAGCTGAACGTACAAGCTCTTGGATCGCATAAGTTAATCGCACAAGCTACGATTTGCATATAGTACAACCGTTTGAAGCACACTGTACAACCTTCTCATGCATGACCGCACAACATGCTGTGGATCGCACAAGACAGTGCTGATCGCATAACATGTTGGGTCGCACAAGATAATGAATTGTTAATGTTATTGGGCCGCACAGGTTATTGGGTTGGGTTAGTTTGGATCGCACAATCTGTTTTGGATCGCACAAGTTGTGCTAATCGCACAACAGGTTGGGCCGGTTATTCATTGGGCTTTATCTATAAAATCGCACAAGATGGTTGGGCTCGCACAATATTATCGGCCCGATAATGAATCGCACAGGTTGAGTTTTATTTGTGAACTTGCATGCTATTGTTTAATATGCTAAGTGTTGATCAACCAGTTACTATGACGATGCATGTATGCCATGATCCTTCTGTGTACGTAAATTGTTAGCTATGTGTGAAACCTATGTAAATTACTTGAACCTCGACCTAACTTATATGGTAACCATGCTAGGACGTGGTTGACCACAAATAGCTCAAGTGACCTTTTGTTTATCTGCCGAGCTAATCTAAGGTGAGTTCACACTTTCTACAAGGCATGGGATTTCCGGTGGTTTGGGAATGGGTTAAAGTATACTAAGGAAACTTGCGTATTCTCCTTGGGTAGAATACGTACTCCCACCCTCTTTGTTGAAGGGTGACAACATTGAAACCTGCGTGTTCTTCTTGACACGTACTCCATCCTGTTAATTGAAGGGTGACAACATTGACACTAGACAAAACTCTATCATTAAGTCCCTCATTTTTAAATCGAATTAATCGTCGGGCCAATGGCGAACGGGTCATTAGTTAAATAGCGCTATTAGGTTTGACAAGCCTCACGCCGTGCCGCAGAGGACGGGCGTGGACTAATGGACTTGGGCACTAGTCAATGATGATAGACATTGACACAGGGCACATAAACATAACTACTGTCAGTAGTCGATATGGTAACGGGTCTAGTGGATTACATGGGGAAGCCCCCACTGGCTATGGTTTGGGAAATAAGGAATTGGTTAAACTCGTGGTTTTCGAAACAACTTATGGTTTTTGGAAGAACACTAAAATGGACAACCAACTGTGAACTCGCTCAACTTTGTTGTTGATTCGTTACTATATGCCTTGCAGGTCGTTAGGTGCTTAGATGGAGCTTGCACATGAGGAAGAGGTCGTTGTGGGACATGGACTGTTGAGTTCCATGTTAAACTTATGAACTTTGATACTTTATTATGGTTTTGAACTTTATGCTTCCGCTGATGACTTAAACTTTGTTGAATTGTTGTGACATCAATTATATTGTTTGGTTTGGACTTTTATTTATTTAATTAAATTGTTCAATATGATTGGTGGTTGGATCCTGGTCAGTCACGCTCCCTTCGGTGATACTCCGCTTGTGGAATTTGGGGGTGTGACAACCACCATCGCCGCCACCTGCCACCACAGACCACCGCCATCATGCAGTTGAGCAGAACAAGCTACCTAAGTGTATTAGTGCCACTACTTCTGAATCTCCAAGCGACCACAAACGCAAATGGGATGGAAATTCAAGCAAGGGTTCAAGTTCTGTTCAGTCTTAATCTCAGCAGCGAAGGACTGACGACTACAAGAGCCCCAGTCAGCAGTCTTCTGGTAATCAAGGACAGGGTGGGTACAAGGGAAACCACCCTAAGTGCAATCGATGAAACATGCACCACAGCGGGCCGTGTAGCAAGAACAACTGCCAGAGATGCAACAAGCCAGGCCACGCAGCAAAAGATTACAGGAGCCTTTATCCTGCAAATCAGAGACGACAGCAGCAGCAGACTCCCCAGAACCAGCGCCAGTAGCAGCAACAACAATAGGGTAACAACAAAGGATGTTTCCAGTGTGGAGCAGAGGGCCACTTCAAAAGAGACTGCCCCCAGCTGAACCAGAATCAGAACAACAATAACAATCAGGGGAATGGAAACAACAGGGATAACAGTGAGGGTAATGGTGCCAGGGGACGTGCATTTGTGCTTGGTCAGGGTGATGCGAGTAACGATCTTAACGTTGTGACGGGTAAGTTCCTACTGGATGATTTCTTTGTTTCAGTTCTGTTTGATTCGGGTGCCAATACTAGTTACGTGTCCTTAAGAGTTAGTCAGATGCTTAAGCGTACCCCAATTCTCTTGAACACCAAGCATGTTGTAGAACTAGCAAACGGTAAAAGTCTTGAGGCCACACACTTAGTTAAGGGTTGTAATCTCGTTCTAGCTGGTCAGGCCTTCTTTATCGATCTTATTTCCATTGTACTTGGTAGTTTCGACGTTGTCATTGGGATGGATTGGTTATCCCAACATCAAGCGTAAATACTCTGCAAGGAAAAAATTGTCTGCATCCCTCGTTCTGGTGAAGAACCCCTCGTGATTCGTGGTGACAAGAGTGGTGCTGTCGTGGGCATCATCTCTTTCTTTAAGGTCCAGAAGTGTTTGCGAAAGGGCCACACTGCTATTCTAGCCCTCGTTACATACACTTTAGCGAAAGAGAAAAAGATTGAAGACATTTCTATCATACGCGACTTTCCTGAGGTATTCCCTGAGGAATTACCTGGTCTTCCGCCTCATCGTTAAGTCGAGTTTCAAATCGAGCAAGCTCCTGGAGCAGCGCCAATAGCTCGTGCACCTTATTGCTTAGCCCCATCCGAACTAGAAGAATTGTCGGCGCAACTGCAGGACCTCTTGGACAAGGGTTTCATTCATCCTAGATCTTTACCCTAGGGAGCTCCAGTCTTGTTTGTGAAGAAGAAGGACGATACCTTTCGAATGTGCATTGACTATCGCGAACTCAACAAGGTGACCGTGAAGAATCGTTACCGTCTCCCGCGTATTGATGACCTGTTCGACCAATTGTAATGGTCGAGCTTCTACTCTAAGATTGATCTGAGATCGTGCTATCATCAGCTGAGAGTCCGAGAGGAGGATATCTCCAAGACAGCATTCAGAACTCGATACGGACACTACGAGTTTCTGGTTATGCCCTTCAGGTTGACGAACGCACCTGCGGTCTTCATGGATCTCATGAACCGAGTGTGCAAACCTTATTTGGATAAGTTTGTTATTGTTTTCATCGACTAGATCCTGATCTATTCCAAGAGTAAGGAGGAACACGAGTGTCACACCCCAACCGATGGCGGAAACATCAGAGTGAGACGAAAACGAGATTGTAAGAGACTTCATAACGCTATTTTGTGTCAAGTATTTAATGACTACATTTTACATGGTTTGAACTAGAATACCACAAGATTAAAATAAATAATGCACAATAAGTATTCCCATAATTAAATTTCATTTCATTACTAATTAATTATTACAAGTATTGGAAACAGAATACAACATGTTTGAAAATAAGGTACAGTACAACAGGTATTAGAGTCTAAATGCGTTTCTAGGCAATCCTACTAGATTCCTTGCATCATCCAAATCCTGCAATATATGTTAAAGCATAGATCAATACAAATAGTATTGGCGAGCATACAAGTTTGAGTATAAGTATAAAAAAGTTTTAAACATATTTTTCGTGGCGATAACTAAGTATAAGCATATATATTTAAACACGTATGATTGCAAGTATAACACGTAGGAGCACATATAGAGATTATTTGTATAAAATTTTAGCATGTATGTGTATTTGATTCAAAGTACATGTATTGCATCCCAAAAGTAATAAAGCGTAAAAAGGGATCGAGTATGCTCACAGTGGTTGTGTATAAGGATCTCTTGAATTAACGCGCGAGAAAGATTGGGAATCTAAGAGAACAAACGAGAGCGTTTATCCTATATATTTAAAAAAACAATCTCGTTATGATTTATTGGTTAAAATAAGAAATCCTAATACTTATTGTTTATAGATTAATTATTTAAATATTTTATTTTATCATAAAATTAACATTAATGTTATAAAAAAAAAGATAACTTCTTAGTTATTCGGATTAGTCTTATTAATACTTATATCATAAAAAAGGAATTTAAAATAAAACTATTAATTAACAATATATTGAATAAGGGTTGAAAATAAAGAAAAAAAAGGATTTATCACAAAGATCATCAAAAATCATCGAGCATATTTAACCATGTTTACCATCAATTGTGAGCATCTTCTTCATAAAAAATAAAAAAAAAACTCAACGAACATGACTGCTATATATAAAACAATACATATTCGATTCTCTTATGACCAAGGCATAATGCCATGTTTACAGAAAATTAATCAAAGGGATAAGAAGTATATACTAAAACGTGACGATGTAATATACCAAAAACGGCGCGAGGCGATCACGTTTTAAACCCAGCCCGAATCAAAACTGTTATATGTAATATACCGCGAGGCGCCCTCCGTGTCGCTTCGATCTCTCTCTACTTCATGGACTTTCTCTCTCCCGTTCACTAGTGCCTGCTCGGCCTGTTGTGGTCTCCGTCGCCGCCACTCCATGCCACCACCACAGCTCCGCCGCCCATGGTGGTGGTTGGCCGGTTTATTAGAAAGAGATGAAGAGAGGGGTTCTGGTGAGTGACCGGAGAACCGCCGTGACGGCACCGACTCCTCCCTGTTCTGGTCGTCGGCTCGACATCGGGAGGCAGAGGGGGGTTCTGACTTGATTGGGGGGGGGGTTGTGTGTGGAATTTATTTGCAGAGAAATGTTGAAATGGTGGAGGGTGTTGGTCAAGTTTGAGAAGATGGAATTTGCAGAGAACATTTGAGAGGGAAGGGAGTTGATGAACGGCTGCATCAAAAATGAGGTGTTAGGGTTTTAGTTTCTCCTATATAAGTAGGTTTAATCTAGTGAGCTTGGGCTTGGGCCCAAGGCCCACAAGCCCAATCGCGTGTTTTAAGTGTCCCGTAATTCTTACAAGGCCCGTTGTTGGTGCACACATCTGTCGTCTTCGTCTTGTATCGAGTCTCGGGTTCGGTGCGGAGCTAATCAAGACATGATGTCATGATGACATCATCTATGTGACATCATCAATGACATCACATCACAAAAGACAAAATAGAATGTCATATTTACAAAGGTTTCGCTTGAACAGAATATTATATTTTGAGAAGATTTCGCTTGAAGGTTTCGCTTCAAGTATTTCAAGCGAAATCTAGTGTAGTATATATAGGGTTCTTTACTTGTCATTTGTAATAGTTCCAACATTTGTCTACCGAAGTGCTGCCGGTATACCTCTTGACTGTAATCGTTGTTATATCAATATACAAGAGGAATTAAGTGTGAAACAATCTGTTTACTGATCCGTTTCTTAGTTTCCGCCTCTAAAACGGAGTAGAACTCTTCCAAACGACTCGTTCAGGTCGCAATCCGATCCTACAATTGGTATCAGAGCTAGTGAAGAAGAGTTCTTGTTGATTCAGCTGTAAAATCTCTTTCTACACCATTCTTTTTGAAAATTTTAAACTTTTTACGGATAAATTCGGTTCAAACTTTCACAATACATGCGAAAACATGTTTTAACAAATCCTTGAGACTTTCAGATCTAAAATCAGATTAAAACTGGATTATTTGGACCAAAATCAGATCGAATTGGCTGACATCAGCAGGTTTCGCTTCAGAATACTTGTTGATTTCGCTTCAAGTTGATGATAATCTGTTGATTTCGCTTCAAGATGATGTATTTTTGTTGATTTCGCTTGAGAACATTATCTGATTTCGCTTGAGAGGTTGAATTGCATGGATTTCGCTTCAGATATGTGTTAGATTTCGCTTGAGAATTCAAATGTCACTAGATTTCGCTTGAATATTGTGTGATAATTGAAGATTTCGCTTGAAGTACTTGTCGATTTTTACAAGAGATTCAAGTTGCTAAAAATGGATTCCGAGTTCTACAACGCGTTTGCTACACCCTCGACTACTCCGGCTACAATTGCTCAAAACATGAAAGCAGAAAACGAAACAGGAACAATGCAAAAACCCCCGAAGCTTATGGGAATAGAGGAGTATCATGGATGGAAGAATCGCTTTGAGAATTGGGTTCAGGCAAACCATCTGAGAGCTTGGGAAAGCATTGAAACAACATACATCAGACCACAGACTGCTATGAATGTTGATAAAATTATCTCGGAGTTTTCAGATCAAGAGAGAGAAAGTTATAAAGGAGAGAAAATGATGATAAGTTTGTTGCAGCAAGCTATAACAGAGGATATATTTGTTTTACTTCAGCATGATGGAAATGCGTTTTCGATCTGGAAAGCTCTTGAGAAGAAGTTTGAAGGAAGTACAGAGATGCTCCAGAGTAAAGCAGCATTACTGAAGAAGGAGTTTGAGTTGTTTACAAGCATGCCTGGTGAGACTACAAAGACTCTCATTGAAAGATACTGCCATCTTGTACGCACCATGTCCCAGTTGAAGATCACTAAAACTCCAGCAGAATGGGTGGAAAAGCTTGCAGATGCTTTACCACAAAAGGAATGGGGTACATATCTCATGATTCTGAAGAATTCTGGACAGTTTAGCAGATTGTCGATTGGTCAGTTTATTGAAAAACTGGAGGCACAAGATCTTGAACAACAGAAGATTGCAAGAATGAATAGTTCAAGCAATCAACAAGACGTCAAATTGTATTACAAAGGAATTATTCAAACTGCTGAAGCAAGTCCAAAGATCCAAACTGCATTCAGTGCTGGAAATCAATCTATTCCAAGCAATCAAGGATCAGTCAACACAAGTGGGTTCTCAACGGTGAATCCTCCAGGTGTTCAAAGTGTATCTGCTGGAAATGAGCATTCAATTCAATGCATTATAGCTCTACATCTTCAAAACGGTCAAAATTATTCTGAAGAAGTTGTTAAGCATCATATGGGATTATTGGTCACTGCATTAGAGTCTTATGAAGGGTTAATTGCCGGAAGAATTGGCAATCCGATGCTCACAAAGGAAGATTATGACCAAATTGATGCAGAGGAGCTAGAACTGATGGATATTAAATGGGCTTTAGCTAGCGTTTTGAGGAGAGCAGAAAAATTTAGATTGGTTACAGGAAGAACTGATTTCTTGGATGCAAATCTTTCTAATCTTGGATTTGATAAATCTAAAGTTGTTTGTTTTCGTTGCAGGGAGAAAGGCCATTTTAAAAGAGAGTGCAAGAATCAGGAGCCAAGAGGAGCAAAGGAGTCTGCTGGAAAAGATGATTATTATCGAAAGACCATTTATCAGCAAATCACTCATCAACCACATCAACAAAAGGAGCCACAAACAGCTCATGGGAAAATTGTCACACCCTGGCTTTGCGGAAGCGTGGTTAATTTTGGTGTGACTCCTTAATACCATAGCTTAATCATACCAAAGCTATATGAGTTAAAAACATGCAAGATCATCCATTAAGTTTTTGAAACCCAAACACAATACCATTGTTTTAACGTACCCTGACTAACATAATCTTGTTCAACAACCATTACAAACTTGAAACATAACAAAGACATGGTTTAAGGACTGTGTCTTGTCCAGGAAAGAGACACATCCCCTAAACCCCGGATGACCTTGGAAACTAGTGCAGCGGAAAACGTGCCATACCGTGCCAGATCTCGTTAATTTCCTGAAATACATGTAAGTTGAAAAATCAACAATAATGTTGAGCGAGTTCATGTGCAAGTGAGTAAGTAAAACACTTGTAAGTATAAAAGTTCCCTGGTATGTAGCAGTGTAAGAGGACTTGTGATCACCAATGGTTTGCAAGGCCATTAGCATGTTGTGAGATGCAAGTAGGAAGATACAAACCTAGCGTATTTGGCGTTGGGGCACAAAGTCACCACCTGGTCCATTATGCGGGCTCAGGGGTTGGGCTCGCTACACCCAGATAGATCTACCGCTTAAGTCCCTCGGTGTTCTAACTACCCATTCACATGATCTAAAACCTCCTTACGTTAATCATACCGTGTGTAATAGTACTTGTAAACAAAGTAACATGTATTTCACCCCCGCAGTTAAGAAAACTGAAAACAGTTAGAGAAAAGGGGGACATGAACTCACAGTGAATGCGCGTCTCTACCAAGTGTCTCCAATACAGTAAGCTGTGTAACGACCTACAAGTGCTAATTCTATTAGACGGACGGCCGTGCTTTAGCTTTATAGTTTAAGTCTTTGGGAAATAGTTAGACAACTATTTCGTGTTTATGTTCTGTATACACTTGGTAGTTATACTTCTTCCCAAGGATGGGGGATACAATACATGTGCGTAAGTTACGTTTTAATAATCGAGTGGTAATATAATTACCGGTGTAACTTATATGTTAATGTGGAAGCGTTCGTAAAGTTTTGGAATCATTAACGCTTGTAAATATTATTTTTACTCTAAAATAATATTTATGTATTTTCGCAACATAATCATAAACAGTGTGGTGACAAATTATATTTATCACGTTAACTCTTGTGAAAATCCCACCTCCGAATATTTAGTAAAACATAGTTCTGGCGAAATTTATGTTTCGAAAATATGTCGAAAATAGTTCTAACACTTGTTGTGTAAATAAGCCTAAGTGTTAGGTTTTTAGAAAATTTCGCCAGAGTTTCCTCTGTAACTGGAGGTGGCCACGCTTCCAAGCGTATCATTTTCTTTTTGAAAACAACCCATAATTATCAACAATCAACCCTTACGTTTTAACACGCGAAACGCTACCCTTGTCGTTTCAGTTTCAATATGTGGAAACTGGACTGTTTTCGGACGACTAAATAAAATACTTAACCCTTTCCAAAAATTCCCTAATTTTTACGGGCCGTCCTAATCGACCCAAAAATGTTTGTATAAAAATATCGGGGTCCAGTTTCTTATCAATAATTTATAGAAAATCGTTTACCGAACTGTGATCAGATTTGTCACATTCTGATCACAGTTGACGGAAAAATTCGTCAAAAATTCCTTGTATGTCCGTTTATCGAAATTCCAGTTTGAGGGTCACAAATACATCCGTGACCATCTTAGATAAAAGTTTCAGGGGCTGGTTCGGTTCGGGTTTTAAGTTGTGATCGAAAACGCACAGCCCAATTTACTGCAGTAACAAACAGCCTTAGCTGCTGTCACGAAAACAGGTTTTTAAAATAGTAACCGACATCAGAAAAATACGATTCCAGCGCCATTTTCTTCGTTTTTCGAAATGACACGATTTAGGCTTTTGAAATTCTGTTTTTCGAGTTCTTAAAGTCCGTTTACAGCCTGATGAAGGCGGCTGAAACAGTGAATCAGCTTGCTGTTTTGTGGTTTAGATGTTATTAAATCGTGTTATAAGTGTCCGATTAGTGAGTTAAACAAGAAAACAACTTTTATACAAGCTAAAACATTTTACACAAGTTCATGTCTCGTGTGTGATAGAGTTTCACCTTTTAACCCTTGTGTTTAACCGAAACAAGCTTATGTTAAGATCAACGATCTTACCAAACCGGGTTAAATGGTGATCCGAGCTACCACAATCATAGATCGGGTCTAGATAAACACATCTTTCAAGTACTACAACTTTTACACAAGTTGTAAGCTATTAACCACCATTTTCATACTTTTTACTAGACTTTTATACTTCAAAATGTATGTTTACGATATTCAACCGACAATATTCCTTTTACCCACTTTAGATAAGTTTAAAAACGAGTTTTAAGTGTTATACCTCTAGCTCAAGGCTAGGGAAGATCTTTGATGAAAAACGCGTGGATAAAAGCTAACGAAAGAGGTCCTTCGTGTTCCGCTTGCTCCAAGGCTCCTAATACGTAACCTCTAGCACTTGTGTGATCTTGGAATGATGAAGGTGGAAGCCGAAAATGGGTGGGTGGTCATAGGGGGGTTCGGCCGAGAGTTTAGAGAGCAAGAGAGAAAGAGTTTGGGTGGTGAAATATGAGGGATGATTATGTTGTGTATAAGCTTATACTTATAGGCAAAACATGAGGTTATTACCCAAGGGAAATTGTGTTGTGTAGATATTAGGCAACCATTAATAAACAAATCTCCCAAGTACAATTGTGTTCCCCCATGGTTGGGGCCGGTTAGGAATGGGGGGGGGGGTCTAGTTCGATCTCAACTAGTGATTAGGGTAATGGTTGAGTTAAGTAGGTTAGGTTAAGTAGTTAACTCTGTTACTAATGCGTAGCGCATTTTCGCGAGTGTTAGGGTAATCAGGGACCCTAACTAGGTCAGAAAAAGACAAATAAGGAAAATAATAATATTTTCATGTTCCGGGTATAGTCCGGTTGTTCAGTTGGATAATAATCCGTTAAAGCGCTTAATAAAGCTTTAAAGTGTCGTTATATTATTTTAGTGACACAATTTAATTCCAACACTTTTAGAAACTGTCTAGTAGTATTTTCCCCATGTTTTGGCACTTTACTAGTCAGCTAGAAGCTGGGTTATTTATTAAAGTGCTGTGTTTTGTACTTAAAGTACGTTTTAGGCACATCCAATCAGTGTATCTTATTCCTAGAGACGCAGTTCCACAATCCTTATAACCCTACACTCACTACCAGTGTAGTCAAAATATTTGAGGCTCTTAATAGGCCTTAGAGGCAGTGTCTGCCTGATGCTGGTTATATCAGCATGTTCACTGTGTATCCGTTTAGTGCTACTGTGCTTTTTGTGCATCATGTTTGTCACTAGGGTTCAGCATGTAAGTAATGTAGTGACAGCAAGCCAGTATGATGCAAGTAAGTTCATGTATCGGTATTCAAGTAGCAGTTCATCAGCTAGTTCAAACAAGCACAGTAATTAAGCAGTAATTAATCATTAATTAAGTTGTACGGATACCTGGTTTTGTGCGGGTTGTCACATTCTCCCCCCGTTAAATAAATTTCGTCCCGAAATTTAAGTTCTGCTTGTAGATGCAGAGTTCTTAGGAAATAAGTGGGGGTATTTCTCTTTCATCCAGTCCTCACGTTCCCATGTGAATTCAGGACCATGTCTGGCATTCCAACGAACTTTGACGAGTTTGACACTGCTCCGGTGGGTCTTGTTAACTTTCCAATCCGTGACCTCGACAGGTTCTTCAACGAAGTGGAGCGTGTCGTCAATATGAATCTCGTCGGTAGGAATGGCAACGTCAACTTGAGTTGGACTTTTCTTTAAATTGGATACATGAAATGTATCGTGAACACCATTCAGTTCAGCAGGTAGGTCCAACTTGTATGCTACAGTTCCAATTCTTTCCAGAATTTTGAAGGGACCAATGTAGCGCGGATTTAACTTTCCATGCTTACCAAAGCGTGCCACCCCCTTCCAGGGTGAAACCTTTAATAACACCATTTCTCCAACTTGGAAATCCACATGTTTCCGGTTTGGATCCGCATAGGCCTTTTGTGGCGAGCAGCTTCGATGCGTTTAAGTATTTGCGCAATCTTGTCTGTCGTCTCTTGGACGATCTCGGGACCAGCAAGCTGCCTATCACCGGCGTCAGACCAACATAGTGGTGATCGGCACTTGCGTCCGTATAGGGCCTCAAATGGCGCGACACCAATACTGGTGTGGTAGCTGTTGTTGTACGAAAATTCGACCAAAGGTAAGTGTTTATCCCAGCTACCGCCCAAATCCATAACACATGCCCTCAGCATGTCTTCCAAAGTTTGTATCGTTCGCTCGCTCTGGCCGTCAGTTTGCGGATGGAACGCAGTGCTCAGATTCAACTGTGAGCCAAAGGCTTCTTGGAAGGATTGCCATATTCTTGACACAAACCTTCCGTCTCTATCAGAGATGATTGAGAGAGGTACTCCATGACGTGCTACGATCTCTCTCAAGTAAATTTCCGCAAGTTTACTAGTGCTGTCTTTCTCCTTGATTGGCAGAAAGTGTGCGGACTTTGTTAGGCGGTCAACAATCACCCAAATCATATCATGGCCTCTTGGCGTTCTTGGCAGTTTTGTAACAAAATCCATTGAGATTTGTTCCCATTTCCACTTGGGAATCTCAGGTTGTTGCAGAAGTCCCGAAGGCTTCTGGTATTCCGCCTTGACCTTAGCGCACGTTAAACATTTGCTCACGTAAACAGCAACATCGCCTTTCATCCTAGGCCACCAATAATAATCTTTGAGATCCTGGTACATCTTATCCGATCCAGGGTGGATAGAGTACCGTGACTTGTGCGCTTCGTCGAAAATAACTTCCCTTAATCCACCAAACAGAGGAACCCAAATCCTTTTCTCAAAACATAACGTTCCTTCCTCGTTTGGTACCAAAAGCTTTTCCATTCCACGGAGATATTCTTCCTCAAGGTTTCCCTCCTTGAGAGCTTCCTTTTGTGCAGCACGAATGCGCAAGGAAAGATCGGTTCGTATAATCATTTCCAAAGCCCTGACCCTTATGGGCTTGATTCTTTCCTTACGACTTAGGGCATCGGCGACTACATTCGCCTTCCCTGGGTGATATTTTATCTCGCAGTCGTAATCGTTCAACAATTCAACCCATCGTCTTTGCCTCATATTCAACTCCTTCTGGTTGAATATATGTTGTAGGCTCTTGTGATCTGTGAAGATTGTGCACTTCGTACCATACAGGTAGTGTCTCCAGATCTTTAAAGCAAAAACCACTGCGCCAAGCTCTAAATCGTGTGTGGTATAATTCTTTTCGTGCACTTTCAGTTGGCGTGATGCGTAAGCAATGACCTTTTGGCGTTGCATCAACACACAACCCAATCCTTGACGCGATGCGTCGCAGTATACCACGAAGTCATCAGTGCCTTCTGGTAGAGCTAAGTTTGGCGCGTTACAAAGCTTATCCTTCAATATCTGAAACGCTTCATCCTGTTTGATTCCCCAATCAAACGTCTTGTCCTTCTGCGTGAGGAGCGTCAAAGGTTGAGCGATTTTTGAGAAATCCTCGATGAACCTTCGATAGTAGCCAGCCAAACCCAAGAATTGTCGAATCTCGTTTGGCGTTGTAGGTGTTTCCCAATTCTTGATTGCCTCGATCTTTGTGGGATCAACATGAATTCCATCCCCATTAACCACATGTCCAAGAAACTGGACTTCGCGTAGCCAAAACTCGCGCTTAGAGAATTTGGCATACAGCTGTTCTTTCTTCAGCAGCTCCAAAATAGCTCTTAGATGCTGTTCGTGCTCAGCCTTTGTCCTTGAATAAATCAAGATGTCGTCGATAAACACAATCACGAACTTGTCCATGTATGGCTTGCAAACTCTATTCATTAGATCTATGAATACCGCAGGTGCGTTTGTCAAACCAAGTGGCATAACGAGGAATTCGTAGTGTCCATAACGAGTTCGGAAGGCTGTTTTCGGGATACTATCCTCCTGTATCCTTAATTGATGGTATCCAGATCGAAGATCGATCTTTGAATAATAGTTCGAGCCTTGCAGTTGATCAAACAGATCGTCGATTCTTGGCAGAGGATACCTGTTCCTGATCGCCAGCTTGTTCAATTCTCTGTAGTTGATGTTTATTTGAAAATCATCATCCTCCTTTTTGATGGGCAACAATGGGATTACCCCAAAAAGGAATTTTTGGTCTGTTATCTTCCTTCTCCATCCGTTACCAACACTTCTCTGTCAATCCTTGCACCCCCGAAAATGTAAGTTGCTATGATGCATTGACTATGGGTGCAGTGCCTGGAATTGAATCGTCGTGAAACTCTACTTGCCTTAGAGGCGGTAATCCAGGCAAGTCTTCTGGGAAGACTTCTGGATACTCCCTTACGACAGGGATGTCTTCGATTCTTGGCTCAGCAGCCTTTTTATCCACGATGTGTGCTAGAAAAGCAACACATCTTTTCTGTAAACACTTCCTTGCTTTCAAGCAGCTGATAAATCTTAGCGGTGTGTCACGCTTCTCTCCGTGAACCACAATTGTCTCACCATCATCAGTTGGAATACGAACAGCTTTCTCGTGACATACTATCTCAGCCTTGTTTCCGGATAACCAATCCATTCCTCCCACCACGTCGAAGCTTCCCAATTCGACTGGTAGTAGATCCAAAGTAAACTCACGTTCTCCCAGTTCTATCACACAGCCTCTGATTACTTCGTTGGCTTCAACTAACTTTCCATTAGCTAATTCGATCGAGTAGGGGATATCTAACTTACTAGCGGTTAAACCAAGTATATTCTTAAATTCTAATGACACGAAGCCATAACCGGCACCAGCATCAAACAAAATAGGTGCAAAAGTTTTGGTTGTTAGAGAACGTACCAGAAATCACACCTGGATCCTGGCATGCCTCACAAGTTCTGATGTTGGATTTTCTCTCACGGTCTTGTTTCAACTTCAGGCATTCCCTCTTAAAATGTCCAACTTCCTTACAATGGTAGCATCCTATCATTCGGCCATTTCCTTTCCCATTTCCACCTAGAGCGTTGTTACTGTCTTCTCCTTGTATGGAACTCTTCATCCCACAACCTTCCTTGTTGTGTCCTTTCCTCCCGTACCAAGGTTTCTGACATCCACCATCACGGTGACACTTGCACTCAGCACATCTTGGTTGGGTTTCTAAGTAAATCTTATCCTTGGCCTGTTTGTTGTTAGGGCAATCTTTCTTGAAATGCCCTTTGTCCCCGCAGTCAAAGCAACCTCGAATAGATCTTTGTTCATCGTTGTTCATTTGGGTATCTTCGGTAAGCTTCCTTTTGTTCTTTCCAGACGACTCTACCTGAGTTTTCTTGTCAGGGTTTGCAAGTTTTTCTAGTCTATTTGCTTTCGTAACGAGTGCCAAACCCATCTTACTTGCAACAATGGTTGTTGGTGGCGTAGATGTTGTCATCAAGCTCAAGACTTGAGGCGCCAGTTCCCAAATGAATTGTTCCAATTTCTTCAGTTCTGGTTTTACCAGGTATGGAACAATTTGTGACAGATCATGGAGTCGTTGCACGTACTCCAACACCTTCGGACCTTCCATCATTAGGCTCCGAAATTCATCTTCCCACTTCTGGGTTTCCGTGTGGGGGCAATACTTCTTATGCATCATTCCTTTCAACTCATCCCAAGTTAACGCGTATGCTGTAGTTAGGCCCATTATTCGAACCTGAAGATTCCACCATAATCGAGCTCCATCTTGAAACAACTCAGAAACGTATGGGACCTGTTGTTCTGGCGTACAGCCACTCATTCGAAAGATGGATTCCATACTTTCTATCCATTTTACAAAAGTTATGGCACCCCCAGTGCCGTCGAAATTCGGAGGCTTGTAGTTGAGGAAGTGCCAGTAGGAACAACCGTTATTTTATGAGGTACCTTTGATTGGTTCGGAGCGTAGGGCCTCGTGTTGTGCTATAGCTGCAGCAATTATCTCTTTAAGTTCTGCCTCAGAGGTGGGCATGCGCATTTCGCGTCTTGGCGGCATCTTCTAAAAGATGTTTCACATAGGTTAGGTCATAGCAAGTGGAGTGTACGTATGCATTCAACAATACCAACACATAACATCTCATGTTATCAACAAGTCAATCACATAACCTCTTATGCTATAGGACATAAACAATTGATTGAACATCGCATGTGATGAGAATACTGCGATTGTATTGCCACAATTCGAGACCACAATGTAAAGCTCACAAGTACACCACTATATCATACTACGTCAATGACTTAGTAGGGGACGACCCTAGACAAGTCGTGAGATCGCTGGTCATGTTCAGGAGTCTCTGGTCCGTCCTTTCTCAAATTTCAGGACTCCACGTCAAGTTTCTGAATTTCTGTCCTAAAACAACATTTCTTCTCAATCGTTTCCTTGAGCTCGTCCCAGCTCAGTGTATAAGCAGCGTCTGTGCCAAGGGTTTGAACCTAGAGGTTCCATAAGAGAGTGTGCCATCTAGCAATATCCCCGAGATATAGGTAACACTCTGTTGGGGCGAACAGTTACTCGTCCTTAGAATGGAGTTGGTCTCTTCGGACCAACGAACAAATGCATCGGTGCCTCCTGTTCCGTCAAAGTTTAAAGGCTTGCAGTTCAGGAACTGTTTATTGGTGCAGCCAGTTGGAGGGTTATCTCCAGTAATGCCATCGTTGTACTTAGAGCGGAGGGCTTCAGGTCGTGCATTTGCCTGTGAGATGCGTTCTTGCAGCTCGGCTTCTGTCCTTGACAATGTACTGGTGTTCGTGTCACGTCCGGGTGACATTCCGTCTTGTCGGAATAATGCGGGCTAGACAACGTGTCAATTGTCTTATGAGATACATAGCACCATAAGCCATCATGAAATCGCCCAATTTTACACGTAAATATACTCACTGTATGAGTGGGGAAGTAAATTCCCGAGCCTTCACATAGGCTGGCCAATTTGGCTTGTTGCTTGTAATAGAATGAACTCGAGGCTACATCGCCTTGGTCATTCGTGTTTAGGTTATTTCCTGCTGCATGGGTTATCATTAGCTCGACCCGCAGAGTCCACCAGGATTCCTGTGCACTACAAGTCGTTATTACGTGGGCCCCCGTAATAATAAATTGTCTTGCACAGTTACCCCAAATTTTCTCTCGTCCACGCAGATGATCAATCAAGGAGCAACAGCAGGTGCATCGGCATGAACAGGGTCGTGCTCCAATGCGGGGTCAGGAGCAACGCCTGGCTCAGGGGCCACGGCTAGCTCCGAATCAAAAACTCTATCTCAAAATCAGCTGGATCAACAAACACAGGGGTCGATAGGGGCTACAGGATCCCCCAGGGGCTGGTCTAAGTGCATGAACTCAATGTCATGGTCTGGATCAACACCAGGCGGAAAAACAGAATCGTCCTCATTATCGCAATCAAACTCAAATCTGCGTGCGGGATCCGGTGCAGCTGGTGATGCCATATCAGGGTCGGCGTCGTGTAAGTAGTGCAGCATTCCCTGTATGTGCGAAGATGCGGATGTCAGAGACTCAAATGAGTCTGGGATAGGGAAATGAGTTTTCCCCTACAGGAGTGTCCGCATGCAGTAGTCTAATGCCAGCAGCAATAGGGCCTTGCCCTCAAGTGGGTCCTCCTCTTAATAGTTCGACATCGTCTTCAGAGACAACGTCGGGGGCATATCAACAACGAGATAAGCGGCAAGGGGCACAGGAGCAGGGATCACCGCCAGTGGCAAATTCCCAACAAGATGGCCATCAGTAGGCTCTGCTACGACTTCAGGCAGTGCACAAAGGGCTGAAAGTCGTCATTGTCTGTGCCGGTAGTATCAGAAATGTACACCTCGTGCTTCGTTGAACTATGTCGTCTGATACTATGGTCATGGGGTTCGTAGTGCCCATCTTTCTAGTACTTGATGAAAGCATAACGTTTGTAACACATATACGTATAATAATCAATCATATAATCAGTTAATCACATAGTCACCAAGTAAGGTATCACGTAATTCTCCTAGTCTTACTAGCCAATTTCATCCAGGCTATGAGACTGCTCTATCCTTCACTTAAACCAAACCTCGGTCCTCCAGATCGATCCTATAATAAACCAACGTGCTCAACTACCTTGTTCACCTCGATCCTCCAGACCGATCCTCAGCCCTCCAAGCTGAGCCTATAATAAATAAAATGTGCTCAACATTTGTTTGTAAAAAGTTTTGGATCTGGACTTAAGTGGTATGCAGAAAAATGTTTTCGTGAGAGCCCTAGTGATCATAGTCTAGACTCGAGAAAGAATCCTAGTTCGCTATGATCAGAGCTCTGATACCAAGCTGTCACACCCTGGCTTTGCGGAAGCGTGGTTAATTTTGGTGTGACTCCTTAATACCATAGCTTAATCATACCAAAGCTATATGAGTTAAAAACATGCAAGATCATCCATTAAGTTTTTGAAACCCAAACACAATACCATTGTTTTAACGTACCCTGACTAACATAATCTTGTTCAACAACCATTACAAACTTGAAACATAACAAAGACATGGTTTAAGGACTGTGTCTTGTCCAGGAAAGAGACACATCCCCTAAACCCCGGATGACCTTGGAAACTAGTGCAGCGGAAAACGTGCCATACCGTGCCAGATCTCGTTAATTTCCTGAAATACATGTAAGTTGAAAAATCAACAATAATGTTGAGCGAGTTCATGTGCAAGTGAGTAAGTAAAACACTTGTAAGTATAAAAGTTCCCTGGTATGTAGCAGTGTAAGAGGACTTGTGATCACCAATGGTTTGCAAGGCCATTAGCATGTTGTGAGATGCAAGTAGGAAGATACAAACCTAGCGTATTTGGCGTTGGGGCACAAAGTCACCACCTGGTCCATTATGCGGGCTCAGGGGTTGGGCTCCCTACACCCAGATAGATCTACCGCTTAAGTCCCTCGGTGTTCTAACTACCCATTCACATGATCTAAAACCTCCTTACGTTAATCATACCGTGTGTAATAGTACTTGTAAACAAAGTAACATGTATTTCACCCCCGCAGTTAAGAAAACTGAAAACAGTTAGAGAAAAGGGGGACATGAACTCACAGTGAATGCGCGTCTCTACCAAGTGTCTCCAATACAGTAAGCTGTGTAACGACCTACAAGTGCTAATTCTATTAGACGGACGGCCGTGCTTTAGCTTTATAGTTTAAGTCTTTGGGAAATAGTTAGACAACTATTTCGTGTTTATGTTCTGTATACACTTGGTAGTTATACTTCTTCCCAAGGATGGGGGATACAATACATGTGCGTAAGTTACGTTTTAATAATCGAGTGGTAATATAATTACCGGTGTAACTTATATGTTAATGTGGAAGCGTTCGTAAAGTTTTGGAATCATTAACGCTTGTAAATATTATTTTTACTCTAAAATAATATTTATGTATTTTCGCAACATAATCATAAACAGTGTGGTGACAAATTATATTTATCACGTTAACTCTTGTGAAAATCCCACCTCCGAATATTTAGTAAAACATAGTTCTGGCGAAATTTATGTTTCGAAAATATGTCGAAAATAGTTCTAACACTTGTTGTGTAAATAAGCCTAAGTGTTAGGTTTTTAGAAAATTTCGCCAGAGTTTCCTCTGTAACTGGAGGTGGCCACGCTTCCAAGCGTATCATTTTCTTTTTGAAAACAACCCATGATTATCAACAATCAACCCTTACGTTTTAACACGCGAAACGCTACCCTTGTCGTTTCAGTTTCAATATGTGGAAACTGGACTGTTTTCGGACGACTAAATAAAATACTTAACCCTTTCCAAAAATTCCCTAATTTTTACGGGCCGTCCTAATCGACCCAAAAATGTTTGTATAAAAATATCGGGGTCCAGTTTCTTATCAATAATTTATAGAAAATCGTTTACCGAACTGTGATCAGATTTGTCACATTCTGATCACAGTTGACGGAAAAATTCGTCAAAAATTCCTTGTATGTCCGTTTATCGAAATTCCAGTTTGAGGGTCACAAATACATCCGTGACCATCTTAGATAAAAGTTTCAGGGGCTGGTTCGGTTCGGGTTTTAAGTTGTGATCGAAAACGCACAGCCCAATTTACTGCAGTAACAAACAGCCTTAGCTGCTGTCACGAAAACAGGTTTTTAAAATAGTAACCGACATCAGAAAAATACGATTCCAGCGCCATTTTCTTCGTTTTTCGAAATGACACGATTTAGGCTTTTGAAATTCTGTTTTTCGAGTTCTTAAAGTCCGTTTACAGCCTGATGAAGGCGGCTGAAACAGTGAATCAGCTTGCTGTTTTGTGGTTTAGATGTTATTAAATCGTGTTATAAGTGTCCGATTAGTGAGTTAAACAAGAAAACAACTTTTATACAAGCTAAAACATTTTACACAAGTTCATGTCTCGTGTGTGATAGAGTTTCACCTTTTAACCCTTGTGTTTAACCGAAACAAGCTTATGTTAAGATCAACGATCTTACCAAACCGGGTTAAATGGTGATCCGAGCTACCACAATCATAGATCGGGTCTAGATAAACACATCTTTCAAGTACTACAACTTTTACACAAGTTGTAAGCTATTAACCACCATTTTCATACTTTTTACTAGACTTTTATACTTCAAAATGTATGTTTACGATATTCAACCGACAATATTCCTTTTACCCACTTTAGATAAGTTTAAAAACGAGTTTTAAGTGTTATACCTCTAGCTCAAGGCTAGGGAAGATCTTTGATGAAAAACGCGTGGATAAAAGCTAACGAAAGAGGTCCTTCGTGTTCCGCTTGCTCCAAGGCTCCTAATACGTAACCTCTAGCACTTGTGTGATCTTGGAATGATGAAGGTGGAAGCCGAAAATGGGTGGGTGGTCATAGGGGGGTTCGGCCGAGAGTTTAGAGAGCAAGAGAGAAAGAGTTTGGGTGGTGAAATATGAGGGATGATTATGTTGTGTATAAGCTTATACTTATAGGCAAAACATGAGGTTATTACCCAAGGGAAATTGTGTTGTGTAGATATTAGGCAACCATTAATAAACAAATCTCCCAAGTACAATTGTGTTCCCCCATGGTTGGGGCCGGTTAGGAATGGGGGGGGGGGGGGTCTAGTTCGATCTCAACTAGTGATTAGGGTAATGGTTGAGTTAAGTAGGTTAGGTTAAGTAGTTAACTCTGTTACTAATGCGTAGCGCATTTTCGCGAGTGTTAGGGTAATCAGGGACCCTAACTAGGTCAGAAAAAGACAAATAAGGAAAATAATAATATTTTCATGTTCCGGGTATAGTCCGGTTGTTCAGTTGGATAATAATCCGTTAAAGCGCTTAATAAAGCTTTAAAGTGTCGTTATATTATTTTAGTGACACAATTTAATTCCAACACTTTTAGAAACTGTCTAGTAGTATTTTCCCCATGTTTTGGCACTTTACTAGTCAGCTAGAAGCTGGGTTATTTATTAAAGTGCTGTGTTTTGTACTTAAAGTACGTTTTAGGCACATCCAATCAGTGTATCTTATTCCTAGAGACGCAGTTCCACAATCCTTATAACCCTACACTCACTACCAGTGTAGTCAAAATATTTGAGGCTCTTAATAGGCCTTAGAGGCAGTGTCTGCCTGATGCTGGTTATATCAGCATGTTCACTGTGTATCCGTTTAGTGCTACTGTGCTTTTTGTGCATCATGTTTGTCACTAGGGTTCAGCATGTAAGTAATGTAGTGACAGCAAGCCAGTATGATGCAAGTAAGTTCATGTATCGGTATTCAAGTAGCAGTTCATCAGCTAGTTCAAACAAGCACAGTAATTAAGCAGTAATTAATCATTAATTAAGTTGTACGGATACCTGGTTTTGTGCGGGTTGTCACAAAAATGATCGAAGATGCAAACAGGAAGGCTTACTATGGCATCATGGATCAAGATGACGAGAAATTGGCTGAAGGATTTAGCTGGGACAAGTACATTCCAGCTGATTCAAATGTTGGAGCGTTTATTGCTCATATTATTCGAAAGCCGGAAATGCTGAAGGAATGGATGGAAGTGTTATCTAATGATGAGAAAAGTGAAGATGAAGGATCTGTTTCATCTGAAAACAGTTCGTCAGAGACAAGTGATAGTGATGAAGAACTTGAACAGATAAATGTTGGAAAAACTCATTTATCTTCTGATGCTTTTGAATTTTATTTTGCAGAAAAAGTGAAGAAACTGAAAGAGGAGAAAGCTGCAAAAGTAATGAAGGAAGTCAAAGTTGTTGAGAAGATTGTTGAAGTGGAAAAAGTGGTTGAAGTTGAAAAGATTGTGGAGATTGAAAAAATTGTTGAAGTCACAAAACCATGTCTCACATGTTTGGAATCTTGCAAACAATGTGAAGAAAAAGACGAGAGGTTTAGTGATTCAGAGAAGATGAAAGAAAAGTTGGTGTTTGATTTAAAGAATGTGAAAGAATCATACGATGTATTGAACAGAACAGTGAATAGTTTGCAGAAAACTAATTCAGAAAGAGAAGCTGCTTTGAAGATGTTGAATGCAACAATGATGTCGAAGCAAAAAGAGATAAATTTTTACATCGAAGAATGTGCTAAATGGAAGCAAGAGTTAGATGGTGAAAAAGTAGAAAATGAAAGAATTAGACGATTGCTGAAAAGTTATACAAGTTGTGATTACATAATTGATAGAATTTACCCTACTGTTGCAGGTTTCGAGGCGTTTAAATATGAAGATAAAGACAAGAAATCAAAGAAGAAAACGGATACTGGTAAGAAACAGAATGTCTGTTATAACAAGTGTCCGCCTCCAATTTGGGAAGGGTATTCGCCTAGAAAACCGAATGAGGAACAAGTTCAAAAGGCAGTCAATCTAAAGTTAGAGTCCGAGTTAATCGATGTGTTACCAGACAATATTGATGTCACGTTCACAGCGTCCGACA
Source organism: Helianthus tuberosus (assembly GCA_030545235.1). Classification (NCBI taxonomy): domain Eukaryota; kingdom Viridiplantae; phylum Streptophyta; class Magnoliopsida; order Asterales; family Asteraceae; genus Helianthus; species Helianthus tuberosus. The sequence continues at coordinate 103,452,168 of CM060371.1, read as the reverse complement.
CAGATCATGAGTCCGAACTGATAAAACGAGTGGTCGATCAGGTGTTGGATAAGGATGAGGAGTCAGAGTCAAAGTCCGAGTCCGAAAATTCGTGTCAGTCAGTCGGGAGTTCGAGTTCATCCGAAAAGAGTTCAAAGTCGTCGGGAAAACGGGTTTACAGTAAAGAGTTTTTGTTGTCAAAATCTAATTTGAGTGACGAAACATTTGAAGTTGCATATACTTTGAATGATTCTGACAAATTATATTTTGATAAAGAATTCCCAATTAGAAGTGTTCGGTTTGACATGATTAAAAAGGTTTTCAAAATGACAGAAATTAACATTTCTGAAATTAAAGATTTAAATCCTACTGGAAAACCTAAAAAATACACTTCAAGAGTTCAACAACGGTTAAACAAGAAAAAAGGTTACAATTCTGGTTCTGGTCTTCAAAAGAAACCACACCACAATCGTAGCTACAAAAAGAAAGGACTTGGTTTTATTCCACCTGAAAATTATAAAAATAAGAAAATTTCTAAAACAAATACAAAATATGTTGCAGGAACTAGCCATGAAGAAGAATCAAAAAGCTCATTCTGGAAGCAATCAAACACAGAATTTCTCGCAAAGAAAGTGAAGAATGAAGATTATCAAAGAAAGGAGACAAGAATCTGTTACAGATGCAATGAAATTGGTCATATTGCATGGAACTGTCCCCAAGCAACAAAAACAAAACAGGGAGTCTCACAAAAACAGAAAGAAGTTATTGTTGACAAAGCTGAACCACCAACTGAAAGATTCAAAGTATTCAAAAATTCAACATATGAAGTTGGAGAGTGTTCAAAAAGGTTTTACAAGAAAAAGGGAAATCTTGACAACCAAGCTTGGGTTGTTAAGAAATCAGAGGTAAAATCTGGCGATGAATCTGATTCCACAAAGTCAGAGGAGCCACAGGTTGAGCTAAAAAGTGAAAACTCAGTTCCTCCAATGGATGATGAGAACTTTCCATCATTGAGGACTGAATATTTTAAATCAAAAGTTGGGAAAGTTGAGATCTCAAATCAATTCTATTCTGAACAGAAAGAATTTGATGTTGAGAAAGCGTTTAATGGAAACATTAAAAAGATGATTGGTAAAATGATTGATGGGAAGGTTAAAGGGGTAAAAGAGTTTTATGCTACAAAGAAGGCAACTTATAGCCCAACCCCTAGTGAAGTTGAGAAGTTTACACCCAAGGCTGGTCAGGCTTGGGTGGATATTTTCTTTCACTGAGAAACCTGACTTGCCGGAGATCCCAAGTTTGTAATCGTGGATCAGGAATCGGCATCATTCATGTTTTATGAGTTTATATGAAAAGTTCTTAAAATTGTTAGCATTTTACAGGTTAAATATGACTTGCCGGAGCTCCCAGGTTGGTAAGAGTGGAGCAGGAATCGGCATCATTCATTATATCAGATTTTGATTGTGTTTATTTACAAGTGGTTGAAAGAGGTTTTCAACGTCAAGTGGTAAATCAAGGACATTAAATTGTACTTGATTTTCTACAAATGATTGAGGAACGGTATGACGAACCCCTAACTTTACAAGTGGTAAAATCAACAAAACCTATTTTCCGGAAAAATCATTTTGGTTAAAACAAACTTAAGTGTTTTGAAATCATAATGAGAAAATAGTTTTGTGTAAGGGGGAGTTCTGATTGTTTATGCCAAGTGGATGGCGATTTGAAGTGATTTGATATCAGTTGTCACTTTATTGTACAGTTTTTTTTCAAATTTCCTTTCATGTGTTTGTATTTTAGGGGGAGTAGAAAATTTCAGAAAATCCAAAAACATTTGAAAAAGACAAAAACATGATAAAATTCAAAAATGAGTTTCGTTGTGAATAGAGGAAATGATAGTACATCAGTGGACTATCACAACATGCTAAAGATATGTAAAGTAAAAATGTGATAAACAATCTTACTGCGGATATGTCAGTAGGTTTTTGCACATTTAGTAGATTGTGACGAGATATAAACCTAAATTTCAAACTTGCTTGTTTTGTGGGTTAACACAAACTTGGATATATAGGTAACCCCTGAAATCTTGTTTGAAAGGTCCCTTATTCTGAGATACTAGGTCTTTATGCTCAGTGATATCTGGGGTATTATCCCGGGACTTCTGATTTTGCGGAAGCAATGGCCTAGTCCCTGGAGAATACTTTCTGCTTGCTTGAAATACAGCACCACCCTCAGCTAAAAAATGATGAAACATTGAAAAATGCTAATCATGGCTGTTGTAATACAAAAGATCCTCTAAAGGGGACACACCTAAAAGTCAACTAGGCTCTCTGCTGAACGGAAGTTCTGACCTGAGCTATCACGGTTGCATAATTTATTCCCCTTACAGATATCTTCTGTGGTATACTCACCTGTAAGACTGAATATTGGGATCTGGATACGGGAGTATATTCAAGTAGTGGGACACACAGATAAGTTTAAGTCTCTTAAAACATTAATATCGTATCTCGGATCAGTTGAACTTTGTGTGAAAATTTAAGTGGACAAGTATACTGACAATCTAAGTGAATCGTTTAGAACTTAATATGAAATGAAGCTTAACGGTGTTAGTGATTTGTCTCAGAAACTGATATGATTCTCTTGCACGAACTCACAAAAATATTGTTTGTAAATAGTTCTTTACTGCATTTTATTTTTGTTATTTCAAAATACAAAAAGATTTTCGATGTGTTTTAGCATAAAATTTTGAAAAATCCAAAAAGATTTTCGGCAACTGATGTTGAAGAGCTGATTTTCAAAATTCCGAGTGCTAAACATGACGAACAGGTTTGGGAAAGTTTGTTTGAAGAGGTTTGAAATGAAAATGATCATTATTAATGTTTGATTGTATGTTGATTGGAGAAGGATCAGGTGTTGGTGCATGATATTTGAAAAATTGTTAAATATTTTATTCTTGTGAATCTTATTTTTGGGTAGAGGATGTGCAGGATAGTAGATAGAGTGCCAGGTTTCGATACCTGAGGATTCTGAAATTCTGTAAAAGCCAGACTACGATCCCAGCATGTTTTGAGGGGGAGTCTGTTAGAGGGAGAGAGAATTGGAGATAGAATAGAGCCAGGTAGAGATCCTGAAGAAAGCTCAAAGGCTGATAAAGACTGAAGATTAAGAAGACTCGACACTTAAGACTCGTCAACATCTGAGGGAGAGTCTGTTGGTGCACACATCTGTCGTCTTCGTCTTGTATCGAGTCTCGGGTTCGGTGCGGAGCTAATCAAGACATGATGTCATGATGACATCATCTATGTGACATCATCAATGACATCACATCACAAAAGACAAAATAGAATGTCATATTTACAAAGGTTTCGCTTGAACAGAATATTATATTTTGAGAAGGTTTCGCTTCAAGTATTTCAAGCGAAATCTAGTGTAGTATATATAGGGTTCTTTACTTGTCATTTGTAACAGTTCCAACATTTGTCTACCGAAGTGCTGCCGGTATACCTCTTGACTGTAATCGTTGTTATATCAATATACAAGAGGAATTAAGTGTGAAACAATCTGTTTACTGATCCGTTTCTTAGTTTCCGCCTCTGAAACGGAGTAGAACTCTTCCAAACGACTCGTTCAGGTCGCAATCCGATCCTACACCCGTTATCAAAACCCGATCATCGTAGAGCGTCGTAATATATTATTTTAAGTCCAATATATGTCAAAAGGATCGTATTTGACGTTGATTGCGCAATAGAAAAAAAACGCACCGAGTTGCGTATAAATATATATATATATATATATTGAATGTTTGACTGTACGAATAACGATTAATAATATATATATATATATATACATATATTTTTATTATGCTTTAACGCCTCGAATTATGATACAAATATTTATTTTCTAAAATAAGGATGCGAAAAAGCGAGGCGTTACAGTCTCCCCTATTTTAGGAAATTTCGTCCCGAAATTTATTCAAGAGGAATGACTTTGGGAAAGATGGTATTCTTGAAGTGGGTTTGGGTATAAACGAGATATAGATTGTGAACGATCAAAGTTTGTATTCAATATGGTTTGGGGAAACACTGAATTTCTCATGGCACGTTTTTACGAAAGTTTGGTAACATGATAGGAACACTTATATATAGGAAGTACCAGCAGCGTATCCACCATGTTCATACCATGTTATATATGTTTCACTATTCGGTGTCATGTTACTTTCAGTGTTACAATAAACGGTAGAACCTACTAAGGTTTTCATTCACCTACCAATTTAATCATGTATGCATCCATGATTATTTTGGTTTGTGCATGATCTGCGTAGTTTGTACTAGTAGTGTATGGGTCAGGGTTTATTAATGTATTACGAGTGAGAATGATAGCGTATAGAAGTTTAAGTATGTAAGTATGAGAGAGGTTATAAGTATGAGTATGATTAAATCCTTGAATAGTCCACATGAGATATTTAGTTAACTAGATTAACGCATTACTGGCATGTGATCTCACTGGTCAAACCATCGTGTCCGCAAGTATGTATGAATGTCTTAACATGACCGCAAGTCCATGCGGCGGGCGTTACGCCTATAGCACTACACAAGCGCTATATATGTTAAGGTGAGGCTTCATCCGAAGTTAATGACAAAATGTCAACCCAACGTTTAACGCAAGCGTCATCTAATCATAGCACATGTCATCATTTCGTTGCTATGAAAAGATCCGTAAAAGTTTAACTTAACATGACCCCAAGTCCATGAGGCGGTACGCTACTCCTATAGTGCTTCACAAGCACTATATATGTTAAGGTGAGGCTCGAACAAATCGAACCAACATGTCCGCTAGTATCATCTCATAGCACATGTCATCATTTCGTTGCTATAAAGACCGTAAAAGTTTAACTTAACATAACCACAAATCCATGTGGCGGTGTGCTACTCCTATAGTGCTTCGAAAGCACTATATACGTTAAGGTGTGGCTTCTTACGAAGCTAATGACCAGTTCATCACATAAAGAATGTCTAGTAATACCGAACCAAGTATAACGTATCAGTATGCGTGTATTAATTTATTGTGTAAAACGATGATTAGGTAACAAGTATTAAATCGCATAAAAGTTAAGTTAACATAAAAGAGAGGCTTGATAAGTATTGGAGTGATTCGGGTTTAGAAACTTCGACTATTCCAAAGTGAATCACAAGTCCTTCCAAATTAGGGAGACATGCTTTGGCCTAATAGGTATAATACTCTCGTCGCCAGGCGATTAACGGTATTTTACCCTTCCGGATAGTACATGTCCCTAATTTGATTGAAAATACGAAACTTTGGTGAAATTGAAAAACGAGAGCGGGACCAGTCACCAAGGTGTGGACATCAATTCTAGCTTGACAATTTCGTCCCCAAAATGTGGTTTATTGAACGAAACAAGATAAAATCTCGAATCGTCAATAAGGAACCACTAGAGTATGAAATGGAAATTCCCATCAAGATACGAATATCACTCCTAAATTGATGGTGAAATTTCGTGCAAAATAACATGTAAGGTGGATTGAAATTCGTCACCAAAGGCGGGAATCACCCCTATTCTAGTGAGTCGTTTCGATGGTGGAATATGAGTATCTTCAAGTATGTATTGTGTGTAATGTTTTAGAAAAGACACCTTGTATATTTAGACAAAAGAAGAGGTAGAAGCAAATAGGAAGAATTATGTATTAAGCAAGAATAAGGAATGGTCAAGTTTTGGTACTTAGACTATAGACTAGGTCGAACATGGCAATTCTACCTAATTCTCTATAGTTATGGCTCTTATACCAATCTGTCACACCCCAACCGATGGCGGAAACATCAGAGTGAGACGAAAACAAGATTGGAAGAGACTTCATAACGCTATTTTGTGTCAAGTATTTAATGATTACATTTTACATGGTTTGAACTAGAATACCACAAGATTAAAATAAATAATGCACAATAAGTATTCCCATAATTAAATTTCATTTCATTGCTAATTAATTATTATAAGTATTGGAAACATAATACAACATATGTCACACCCCAACCAATGGCGGAATCATCGGGGCGCGACACTTGGCGAATCAGATTGCTCAAGAGAATCCATAACAACTATATTGAGATAATATTTAATACATTCGTGATCCCATACTAACAAATAATATAATCACATAAGTTATCACAGATTTTTTGTCCTCTTGAACAATACAAATCCGACAACCTAGATTTTAGTTGAGTTTCTAGACTTCCTAGCTTGATTTGATATAGCCTGCGATCTAACCTGCAACATACGTTAAAATATTTGTCAATACAAAAGTATTGGCGAGTATACAGGTTTGATATGTATAGCGTAATAGATTAAAATGTGTAGCGAATTTCCACATGCATAAACGTAAGACACGACATATATACTCACAAAGCTGATACTACCAACTAAGTCCTCGATGCTCGAATATGCGATGGCAAACTAGACCCCGTCGGGCGCAATAGTACTATACTAGTCGTGGTGGGACGTCGTGAGTATAAGCCCTAGCACATATGCAACTAGCATCACGTATATCTATGCATAACAGTTATTCGCAAGTGATAATTCGATTGATTGAATAATTCGTTTGATAAGTTTGATTTGTTAGAAACGTATGTTACACCCAAAATGCGATTAAAAAGGGGTTCAAGTATACTCACGGTGCGCGTTTAGCGAGAATACAACTTGGTTAGATTGGTTAGGAGTTCGTCTGCGTTAAACATTGATCGGTATTGTAAATAATGCACTATTAAGCGGGAGTAGCGTCAAAATGTCAGTTATCCGGTTGGATGGTGCTCATCCGGTCGGATGACATGTTGTTAGGGTAGGATGGCTGTCATCCGGTCGGATGACAGGCTATCCGGTCGGATAACGTATTGACTGGGTCGAATTGCTGTCATCCGTTCGGATGACATGCTACCCGTTCGGATGACATGCTACCCGTTCGGATGACATGTTACCCGTTCGGATGACATGTTACCCGTTCGGATGACATGTTCTCCGTTCGGATGACGCGTCTGTTTTAACGTTCCGACCAACTGTTTTCGAGTGTTTTTGGGAGGAATACATGCGGTTTTACTAGGACAGTGTAATTTCGTATTAACGATTGAAATTCCATCAGTTCCGACCCGTTCTAACGGCCGGGAATCACCCCATTCCATCAGATCTGGCCGTTCTTGACAGTTTCTCATGTTTAACTCAAAATTGCACTGTTCCTTGGTTAAATACATAGATTTTTAGGTGAGATTGTTGTAAAAACGCGTGGAAATCACCCAGATCTGAGTCGTTTACGGTGGAATGAGGTCACACTTTGAAGTTCATATGAACTCTTGGTGACATCACCTTAAAACACCTCAAATAAGTCGATTTCACGGTTAAAAACTTAGTTTTAAAAGACAGAATGATGTAGAATTGAGTGTAGATCTTAGAAGTACAGGGTTTTAGGTTGAAATCTTACCGAAATCGCGAGGAATCGAGAGAAAAGGGTCCTGAAGCGTGCATGGTCGAGTGGGAGCTGTCACATCACTTGAACAGTGATGTGACATGCTATTTATAGGCAAAAAGAGGAGCTGGAGGGTTATTGGGTCGGATGGCCCATCCGTTCGGATGAGGCTGTCCATTCGGATGGCCACTCCAGCGCGGTGGATTTCTCTATTTTTGAGCGTTGCGATAGTTTTTGAAGTACGCGCTTTCTATAGTTAATTTATATTATTATTATTATATATGTATATATATCACTAGGGGTCGTATTTACGTATCCGTATTTCAAAGTTTCGATATAACGATCGGTTTTCGTTTCGAGTGTGCGATTATTAGCGACGTTTCACGGCCATCAAGGAGGGTAGTATAGGTCCTTTCTTGATGTCATCGTGAACGTTATTGTGTGTTGTGCCACAATGACTAATGGGGTACCACTCACTCGTATTGTCATCATCGTCACGACGACTGGAGCTATAGCACTCACCCGAGAGTCCTTGTTAGCGTTAATTGTCTGCGTTTCGACACAACACGGCCATCGAGGAGGGTAGAATAGGTCCTCACTCAATGTCGTCGTGAGTGTTAGTGTTTGTGGTGCGATGTAGTGATAATGTATTGCGAAAATATGCGATTATCCTTCGAATAGCGATGTATGCGGTATAGTTACATTATGATCCGAATCTCTGGTGCTAGGCCTAACGAGTATATCGAGTAGTAACAACACACGAAAGTGCGGGTTGTTACAGTCTCCCCTGCTTTAGGAAATTTCGTCCCGAAATTAATCCAATAGGTAGACTTTTGAGAGTTGATCCTGATAAGTAGCGATACAGCGAGCGATTTGACCGAGAGTTGACAAGCGAGGGCGTTTCGAATAAGAGAGATCGATTGCGATAGCGAGAAGGCGATGTAAAGACAAAAATAATATCCCACGAGTTGGCGTTCCAAAGTTCCTCGTGTCGCGGAGAATTCGTTAGTTCGATGTGATTGAAATTTTAAAGGTTTCTCATGACGTAGGGTTAACTGAGTTGGTCGTTAACTAACGTTACAAGAAACGTTCGTTTTTAGATACTCAAAAGGAATTTTGGATGGAAATCTCGAAAAATTTCCTTTTACGTATAGCCAACTGAGTCGATGTTAACCAATGTTGCAAGGAAGTTCAGGTTTTACACATTCTAAGGAATTCGAAGATGAAAACTGGGGTTACGAAAACTCTCCTACGACATGGGTTCAGCTGAACTTGATGTTGAACCACCGTCTCAAGAAAGTCTTGTTTTTTATTTTGCAAAAGGTTTTAAGGAAAAATTGGACTCATGAAAGCTCCCCTTGGACATGGAGTTAAGCTGGTTCGATGTTACTTCCACATTGCGAGGAATTTCACTTGTCCCATGGTTTTAATAAAAGTTTTATAAAAATCAGTTTTTAACCGTTTGAAAAGACAATTTAGCATCGAGCCCACTTGGCACCTTCCCACGGAAGTTCGTTAATAAGATTAAAACATTTATATATAGGAAGTACCAGCGGCGTATCCACCATGTTTCTCCCATATTACTTCCGTTTCGTGAGGCGGTGTCATGTGCGCCGATATGACACGGATAGAATTGCTCTTACTCGGTCCAATCGATAGAAAGTCAGACCGAGTATAAGATAGAATCGAATAGGTTAAACCGGCGAGTCAAATTGTGAACGTAGCTACAACAGCGTGTCGTGTCTGGGTAGGCGTCGAGCGATAAGCGATAAGCGAATAGCGCGTTTTCGATTAGATTCCACTTTGGACCCACATGGCACGTTTCCACGAGAGTTTGCTAACATGGTGAAACACCACATTTAACCAGGTTAGTTTGGCCTCGTGAAGCGATGTCATGCGTACTAATACCACACAGACTGCAATGAACACTAAACGAGCGACAAGCGGTACGCGATATGCGAATAAGCGGTAGACTCTACACGATAAGCGATAAACGATTAGGTGATTACGCGAATAGCACAACACCAGTAATGATGGTGGTGATAAATGAATTACGATAATCGGCAGTTGTTGCGTTGCAAGCGATGGAGGTATGCGCTACTTATACGGTTCGATTTGATTGATTAACACCACAGAGTTTACTAACATTGAGCCCCGCATTGCCTTTTTCCATGAAAGCCTGCTGATATGATTAAAACACATTGCTTTAACCATATGAGCTTCATCTTGTGAAGCGAGGTCATGCGTGCTAACTTAACACAAATATCACAGATAACGGTATAGCGATAGATTGATACACAGCAAACGATATAGATTCACATAATAAGCGATAGAGATTGCGAGATACACATGATAAATGATTGCGATTTTCCGAGTTTTGTTTCGAATAAGCTTAACGTTACGTTGCGACGCATCACGGTTATCGAGGAGGGTAGAATAGGTCCTCACTCAACAATATCGTGAGCGTTTATGTACTTGACGAGATTTGTTGCGACAGATTTACGACCAGTCTTGCGTCGATGCAATTGCCCTACGGGGTAGACTCTCCAGAGTCCATCGATGAGGCGATTGCACTGCGTTTGCAGACTTACGACAAGTCTCGCGATGGTACGGTTTGTTACGCCTTGCGATTGAGTGTAGTGTGTTGAAAATAATCACAGTAGTATAATAGGTCTAATAACGTTCAACTCCACGTGGCACTTTCTTCACGGAACTTCGGTAGTATGATAAAACACACCTTGCTTGACCCCTACTACTTAGATCCCGTGGTTTGGTGTCATACTTCGTCGTAACGCTTATGGCACCTTAGAATTTACTACGATCTCCGTGCACTGACCCAAATAATCCCGTGTGCACCCGTGATTAATCGTTCCTTGCACATTTATCGTACCTCGTTCTAAGAGTGTAGTGAGGGTAAAACACATTATTTCGTGATATAGTAGATAGTATGTGTGTGAATCTAGTCTAAGTGCGACGACTAGAGTGTGAAGGAGAACACAAAAGCGAGAGTTAGTGTTACGCATAGTGGCAACATCGAGTAATAGAGTAGGTTCAAAACTTAGAAATTAACGTCGAAAATTGTATCATTACAACTTTATCCTACGCTTGCTAGATGTTTGATGTTGAAGACTTTTGCTGGAGCTGTTGTTGTTGTACTCAGGTTCGCGGTTCGATACGGCAGTTGCGGGTGAAGTGACCGTAACGGTTGCAGTTATTGCAATAGCGACAGTCAGCCCCAATTGGATGATGATAGGTACATGAGTAACACTGGGGATGAGATCCAGTGTAAGCTTGTTTTGGAAACACCGGAACTGCTTGAAGAGGTTTCAGTTGCAGCAGTTCGGTTGTTGATGAGTTCGGGCTTGAAGTCTTTCGTTTGCCGCTGGGTTTGTCGGTGTCTTGCGAAGAGGTGTCATCGTTGGAGGATTTGTCTGAGGACTCACTTGCAGAATCTTTGGCCGAGTTGTCGGAAGATCCGTCGGCAGATTTGTCAGAAGAATCGACAGCAGATTCGTCAGAGGAATCGTTAGCAGAATCGTCAGAAGAATCGTTAGCAGATTCGTTAGGAGAATCGTTGACAGGATCGTCTGAAGGATTTATGGCGATTGCTTGATAAGCTTGCTTGACAGGATTCTTGGAGGAAAACTCTTCCGTGAGTCGTTTGTTGTTGATTTCTGCGGCTATGCAGTAGGTTTCTTCGATGGTCGCAGGTCTTGCAGCTTCGACAAAATCACCCACACACTCAGGCAAGCCGCGAATGTACTTCGAAATGGCTTTTTCTGAAGTGTTGACCTGACTTGGGCAGATTATGCTAAGTTGTTTGAACCTTGCGGTGTAGCCAGCGTTGTCACTTTCGGCTTGCTTAATTTTCCAGAATTCGTCTTCCAGCTTCTGAATTTCGTGAGGGGGATAGTACTCTTTCTTCATGAGCTCTTTCAGCTCATCCCAAGAGAGAGCGTAAGCTGCAGAGGTACCACGCTTGTTTCGTTCGGCGGTCCACCAATCGAGTGCTCGTGATTGAAATACTCCAGTAGCGCAAGTGGTACGGAAACTATCGGGACACCCACTTTGAAGAAGGGTAACTTCGATAGAGTCGAACCACTGGAGTAGTTGAGATACACCTCCTTCACCCGTGAATTCCATCGGGTCACAGGCTTTGAAGTGTTTGTAGAGAAAGGTAGATTGCAGCTCTTTTGTCTTGACTTCTTCCGAAGCTCGAGGGTTGCTAAGAGAGTGCACCTGAGCGACGATCTGGGGAATCATTTTTGCCATTCCCTTTGTAGGACCGGTTTTGACACCGTTCGATTGCGTAACAACACGTTCGACGTGCGGAAACCGTGAACGTGCGTGACCGAACACACGAGAACGTACTAGAACCTTGATTCTATTGAAAATACACTTGTACAATCATTTGAGAGAGTTTTCTCTCTCTAGACTTTCTCTCTCTACAATTAGATCTCCAAAATCACAAATGAGCAAAAGTCTCTAAAATAACACTAACACTCTCTATTTATAGGTCAAGGCTAATTAATGAAACATTTCATTAATTACAAGATTGCCACCTTGCCTTTTGACTAGATATAATACTTTAAAGACTTGATTTCTTCAGTTCCTCGCTACGGCTCGGATTGACGAAGGCGATAGACATTAAATGCATCAACAATCTCCCCCTTGGATATTGCCGCAGTCAATCCTTAGTTAAACTCGTAACGACTTTCCTTTCTCTCTCTCTTGATTTTTTTGCTCGAACAGAATCCCGGTGGATCTGTCTTCAGCTTCAGCTCCCCCTTTCGGTAGTCTATTTAGGCTCCCCCTTTCGTCAAGCTTCCGTGCTTTTGGGATCGACGCCTGGCTTTCCGTAGCCAAAGAATCAAAACACCTACATGTCTCAACCATTCTTAAGACAAAATAATTTTGATTCTAAAAGAATTCACTTAAAATTCTCAAACATATAACACACAATATTGTGATTCAAATTAATGAATCATCTAAACATTTGAGGATTATCTTCCAACTTCTCATCATCTTAACCAAACCAATTGTTCATCTTGTTTAGCCTTTGAGATTTTGAATATCAGCTTTTCAACATCAATTGTCGAAAATCTTTTTGGATTTTTCAAAATTAAGCTAAAACACACTAAAATCTTTTTGGATTTTGTAATAAGAGAAATGTAATGCAGAAATGAAATATGTACAAACATATTTTTGTGAGTTTGCGAAAGAGGATCATATCAGTTTTTGAGACACATCACAAGCACCGTTAAGCTTTTTAATCGTTTTAAGTTCTAAACGATTCACCTTGATTGACGATATAATTGTCCTCTTAAGCTCAATCTAAAAACTTTCGAAATGCTTACCGATACGTTAAGGTATATTAATTTTGCACTAAATTCTTATGGACCCCACAATCTCAGCATATCCCCTCATCATGCAATACACTAACTCAAGTAATGCCTTTAAACTTTTATCAACTGTGATATGTGCGAAAACAAAGCAGAATGTTTAAACATTAACAATCAGGTTGATACTTCCGTATACGCAGAGAAAGTCCAATGTTTAAACAAAATAAGAAAATAAAACAAGTTGAAGTTGTTTAGGCTTTAACCACCAGGTCGATACTCCCGTATACGCAGAGGTGATCCAAAGCTTAAACGAAACACCAAAGAAAATAAAGCAGAACGTTTAGGCAACAACATCCAGGTCGATACTCACGTATACGCAGAGGATGTCCGATGCTTAAACAAAATAAAGAAATAAAACAAGTTTAAATCTTTGCAAAATAAAATGCACAATCACAGCGACTTTTCAGGAAAGTAGTGAAAGTTCACAAACTTAACCAGTTTTATGTCTTTTGACAATCAGCGATTACTGAGCAGGCACACAATCAAGAAGGACAAAACTAAGTACTATGCTTTTGACCATGTTTCCCACTAGAACTAGGCTTTTTCATTTAGGTTTGTATCGTTATCGCAAATCTACTAGTCTAGCTGAGCCTATCGTCACATCTTTAGTGAGACCGTTTATCACATTTTAACTTTCCATTTCTTTAGCATGCTGTGATAGTCCACTGATTTACTATCATTTCCTCTTGTTCTCAACAAAACTCAATTTTGAATTTTTCAAAGTTTTTGACTTTTCAAATTTTCTAATTTTTTAAAAATTTTACTCCCCCTAAAATCAAAATATGTTTCAATTTTGATTTTCTTAGGAAAATTTGAAAGTAAATTCAATAAACTGTACAAAGTAAAGTGACAAACTGATGAGAATTGCCTCAATTCGCCATCCACTTGGCATAAACAATCAGAACTCCCCCTCACAACAAACTATTTTCCCATTATGATTTCAAAACACTTAAGTTTGTTTTAATCAAAATGGTTTTTCCGGAAAATTAGTTTTGTGTGTCGTTTCACAAACATGGGGTTTCATCACATTGTTTTCAACTTCTTGTAGGTTTATCACAAACACAATTACCACTTGAAAGATAGTTAAATCAAGTACAACTTAATGTCCTTGATTAACCACTTGTAAGGCGAAAAATCACCAGAGTGAAATTTCTCAAGAAATGTGCCGATTCATGTTCCACGCTTACCAACCTGGGAACTCCGGCAAGTCAGGTTTTTCATTTAAACAGATTCACCCAAGCCTGACGGTCCTTGGGTGATTTAGAATTCTTGTTCAACAATGGTGGATAGTTTGCATCATCCATTGTTAAACCTGAATTCTCAGTTTTTACCTCAACCGGCTCTTCTGGCTTTGATGAACCAGAATCATTGCCTGAAGGTGGCTTGTCTGACTTTGACATGTCAGATTCATCGCCGACCATTTTCTTCTTCTTTATCTCCTCTTTCGTCCTCAGATTTGTATCTGATGAATGCGTTTTGCCTGATTTGTTGTTCTTTGTTGAGCAAGACGATTTATCAGAACTTTTATCTGTTTTACCAGTTATATCCGAGGACAAAATCCTTTCGAGATACTCTCTGGCCTTCTTCCTCTTCTTTCTCAGTCTGTCTTTCTGCCCTTGTGAAAGTTTAACTTTCAGTTCTTTCACTTCTTGTTTTTTCTGTATTCTGGGCTTTTCATTGACTTTGACTGATTTTTTCTTCACTACTTTCTGAGATTCAGCCCTCGATCTTCCCATTGATCTCATTGGGCAATCTCTTGCAATATGTCCTTTGATTTGGCAGTTATAGCATCTTCTCGTCTCAAACCACTGATTCTGGCAGTTAACAGCAATGTGTCCTTGAATACCACAAGAGTAACACACTCTGTTATCATACCATTCACCACTTTCACACCAAACACTCAGGTCATAGCATTGTCTGGCTTTGTGGTAATCGTCACTCCTCCTAAAAGCTGGATTTGGTTTTGAAGCACTGTGGTCAAACCTGCACCACATATCACTAACTTTTTGTGAGTTTAAATTTTCAACTTTTTGTGGTTTTTTATAACGATTGGATGACTGAACTGGTGAGTTTTTAATCTGGTTTTGAACATTTTCTGATTTTTTAACTTTTTGTTTCTGTTCCACTTTCTTCTTCAAAGGTTTTTGCGTAGAGCATTCACCCTTTTCAGTCGATTGCAGAACAGTTCCTTGGAATTTTTTCTCAATTTTTTCATTTTCATCATCAGTTTTCTCATCACAATCTGAATTGATCGGTTCTGGACACACATAAGGTGCAGAAGTTACAAAACCTTTCAACTTACTTTCTAACTCAGCAATTTTAATCCGATCACTTTTAGCTTCTTTTTCAAGCTGAATGATTTTAGCAAGATGAGAATTGATTTCAATTTGTTTTTCAAGATTATCTTTACCAAAAATATCTCTCTCATCTTCTAAAATCTTGATTTGATTTTGAAAATCTTTTTCAATTTTCAATTTTTCATTTTCAAAATCTTTTTCCTTTTCTTTCAAAACTTTGTTCTCCAATGTCAAACTGTTCATGTCATTTAACAGTTTGTCATTTTCAACTTTCAGCTTTTCACAATTTCCCTGTAAATCCAGAATCTGTTTTACATCAGTTTGCTTCTCATCTTTCAACTTCTCGACTTCCGATTTCAAACTTTCCGCATCCTTCAAAAGTTTGTCATTGTCAGTCTTAAAGTTGTCACATTTAGAGCACACTGATTCTGAACTTAAAGATCCAAGCTTCACAGATTCTTCATTCTTTTGAACTTGTTCTGTCTCCATCTTGTATGTTCCTGCACAAAAGAGTTTAACGAAATCAAAAGGATTCATATTTTCATCAATATAATATTTCCTTTTAATATCATATTTCAAAATACTCTTTGTTGCAAGACACACACGAATTCTTCTATCTATTTCAGCAATTACATCCAATTCCAATTTTTGTAAATTCTTTTCCATTTCATTCACCAATTCCTTCTTTTTCTTATATTCCATACAAAATTCTGCATTAACCTCATTAAAAAATTGTTTTGGATAAAGTTCTTTGGAAAAATCCTTACTTTTTAGTTCAATTAAAAATTTATCATATTTAGCAGGTAATGCACGTTCCAATTTCAATATTTGTTCTTCATTAGAAATTTTAATATCATTTTTACTCAAATTGTCTCTTAAAATTTCAAAACGTCTCTCCAACTCTTCCAAAGTTTCATCCTTTTGACACATGAAATGCTCAAAACTTTTAACCCAAATGTCCGCACTTACATTTCTATAACCGCTATCCATAGATCTTATATACCAATTGTTTAAATTTTCAAGAAAATCATTTTCTTTCTCATCAAATATCATTGCCATTTTTCTAAAACAATCTACGACAAATTTTACTCAAAACACACTTTATGTTCACATGCACACACTTGTGACAACTCGAGTTTCCGACTTTCATTTTCGCATTTAGTGCACGTTGACTTTGATTGTGTAGATGTTTAACTTGTTTAACTTGTAACTGTACACATTATTTTTTTTTATATATTTTATGAACGCATTGTGGTTGCATGATTTTGTGTTTGGTTGCATAACATGAAACATCTGTTAAAAACTTAAACTGTTTAACACACGAAAGGACCCGACGAAACAGACTATTTCGCCATATGCATCCCGACGAAACAGATGTGTTTCGCCATCAAGCAACTCGACGAAACAGTGTGTTTCGCCATAGAACTTCACGACGAAACTGATTTGTTTCGCCGGCCCACTGATTCGCAAAGCCCATTAAGGGCCCAGAACGGTAATTCGTGTATATTAACGTAAACCGACTCTCTGTTTCACATTTTGAACAAAAATAGAAACCCTAGAACTCTCCATTTTAAAAAGGCGATAACTATCTCCCACCATCATCTTTCTCTCTTGAATCCTCCCGTGTTCATCCCGGATATCTCGGTTAGTGCGTGCTCGTCTAATCGGTTTCTTTGTTCTTTGTTTTCTTTATACATGTTGTGTATATGCTTGATTTCTGGATTATAGGAGTATATGTGTATGATGAATACTTAGGGTTTCATGAACCTCTCAATGATTATGCATGTTAGCGGGTATGCATAGAGTATGGATTTTGTGAGTGTTGTTTTGTGATGATTACATGATTTTATTGATGATGATGATGATGATATGATCCGTGTTGCACTGATGGTTCAGTTTTGATGCATAGATAAATGGTTAGTAACATAAGACTCATTATATTGAGCGAGGATTGAACGTTTTCTGTAAAACTGTTGTATCGGCGATTAGGGTTTCTGTGTTATCCGAATCTGCTGTTACTGATGTCTGCGAAATTGACATCCGACGAAACAGAACCCTCGGCGAAACAGAAAGTGTTTCGCCAAGAGTGATCGACGAAATTGAATTGTGTTTCGCCAAAATAAGACCCCGACGAAACAAAACGTGTTTCGTCAAATGTGTGTTTCGCCAATATCTGTGTTTCGCCAAAATGTGTATTTCGCCGAACAGTTAATCTGCGCAGTAACTTGAGTTAATTCTGTTAAGTGTTAACTGGGTTAGTTAACTGCTGTTAAGTGTAACCATATTGTACATGACTGTGTTTACGTGTTGCATGCTTATACGTGAACAACTTGAATGCAAACTAATTATGTATTCGTACATACCTTAGGACGTGATTGATTAACCGTGAGCACATACTTAGCATACCGAGCGAAACAAGGTGAGTTCACACTCTTACCAAGGCATGGGATTCCCGGGGTTGGGAATGGGATTGGAGGAATGAATTTGTACTTACAATGTTACTAGACTATCTACCATCGTCCTCGGTTGTGAAGGACACATACGTAAAACCTACGTATACTTGTACACATCACTGTCCTCGGTTGTGAAGGGCACTTACGTAAAACCTACGTAAACTAATACTCATTACTGCCTCGGGTTGTGTCAGGCACTTACGTAAAACCTACGTAAACCCCCGCGTACCCCTGTCCTCGGTGGTGAAGGACACTTACGTAAAACCTACGTAAAACTTTGTACGTACTACTGTTCTCAGTAAGAAGAACACTTATGGTTACAAGTAGTCTAGTGTATATGCAAACATGGGAAGCCCCCACTAATAGAACGTACTATCGGCCCAGTGTAGCCGCACGTTATGAAACGAACTTGCATTTACGAACTTACTTACTGTGAACTCGCTCAACTAGTTGTTGACTCTCTGTTACATGCCTTGCAGGACCATAGGTACATTTGGAGCTTGCACGAGAGGCACGGTCGTTGTGGACATGGATCGTGAATGTGTTGTTGAACATTATAACATTTTGTACTTAAACTTATGTTGGGTTTTACTTTAAATACTTCCGCTACACACTTGTTTATATTGGTTTTGTAAACACCTTTGGTAGTGATGAATTACTTTTGATATTCATACTTGTTCAATATGATTGGTGGCTTGATTCTGGTTATGTCACGCCTCCAGCGGTGGTACTCCGCGTGTGGATTTTGGGGGTGTGACAGATTGGTATCAGAGCCATTGGTTATAGAGAACTCGGTTTTAATAAGGGGAAAACATTTTTATTAAAACCAGACTATAACCGAAACAGTGCTCAACGATCCACAACGACGCCTCGCTCCACGTGCAAGACTCAACATTATAGGTAATATGGTATATGTCTTATTGCCTACTTGCTAGAATTGCATAGAACTTTGCTCCGGGTATGCTTAGGTTAACTTAACACTATTGCAAGAGAACACTTGTGTGATTATTCTCTTTTGTTATCGCACTGCTCGCGAACCTCTCTCACTTACGTCATATTTGCTGTGAAGATCATGTCTGGACGCATTAACATGACGCAAGCCCAACTGACGGCTCTTATTAACGAACAAGTCGCTGCGGTAGTTGCAGCCGCACAAGCAGGAGGTCAACCACATGTTTGTACCTTCAAAACGTTCATGGACTGTCGTCCCAGTACTTTTAGTGGCACGGAAGGAGCGGTTGGACTCCTCCATTGGTTTGAAAAGCTCGAGTCCGTATTTGAAATGTGCGAATGCCCTGAGGCTCGCAGGGTGAAGTACGCCACTGGTACTTTAGAAGGCATTGCGCTGACTTGGTGGAATGCGCAAGTTCAGATGTTAGGGTTGGCTGTTGCTAACGCCACACCCTGGAACGGTTTCAAGGAATTGATTAAAGAGGAATACTGTAGTCGTGATGATATTCATAAGCTGGAGGTAGAGTTTTACCACTTGAAAATGACGGGGTCAGAAATTGAAGCGTACACCAGAAGATCGAATGAGTTGGCTATTCTGTGTCCTACTATGGTGGACCCTCCCATTAAGCGTATCGAACTGTATCTCAATGGTCTGGTGCCGGAGATTCAAAGCCACGTAACTTCAGCGAATCTGGGCACTATTCAACAGATCGTCAAGCTAGCTCATTGCCTCACTGATCAGGCAGTGGAACAGAACAGGCTGCCTAAACGTATCAGCACTACTACTACTACTGCTACTGTTTCAGCAACTACTCCTGCTACCCTCAGTGTAAACAAGAGAAAGTGGGAGGGGGATTCCAGCAAAGGTTCAGCTTTGGTACAGTCTCAAGTTCAGCAGCGAAAGACTGACGACTATCAGAGCCTAAGTCAGCAATCTTCGGGCAGTCACAGGCAGGGTGGTTATCGAGGAAACCTCCCAAGGTGTAACAACTGTAACAGGAATCACAGTGGCCAGTGCAACAAGGGTCGTTGTCAGAGGTGCCTCAGGATGGGCCATGAGGCCAAGGATTGTAGGAGCCCACGGCCTGTAATTCAGAATCAACAGCAGCAGCAAACGCAGCAGAACCAACAACAGGGTAACAAAGGATGTTTTCATTGTGGTGCTGAAGGCCACTTCAAAAGACACTGCCCTCAGTTAAACCGAAACCAGAACAACAACAACCAGGGAAATGGGAACAACAACAACAATAATCAGGGCACTGGGAACAACAATGGGGGAAACAACAACAACAATGGTGCAAAGGGTCGTTTATTTGTGATTGGTCAGAGTGACGCAAGGAACGATCCTAATGTGGTTACGGGTAAGTTTCTTCTCGACGACTTTTATGTTACCGTATTATTTGATTCGGGTGCGGATACCAGTTATATGTCTCTGAACGTTAGTCAAATGCTTAAACGCGCACCAACACTTTTGAACACCAAACATGTCGTAGAGTTAGCTAACGGTAAAAGTCTAGAGGCCACACACATAGTTCAGGGTTGTAATCTTATCCTCGCTGGTCAGACTTTCTCTATCGATCTCATTCCTATAACTCTGAGTAGCTTTGATATCGTCATTGGTATGGATTGGTTATCCCAACAGCAAGCAGAGATCCTATGCAAGGAGAAGATCATTCGTATTCCTCGTTCTGGTAAAGAACCTCTCGAAGTTCAAGGCGACAAGAGTGGTGTCGTGAGTGGCATCATCTCCTTCTTGAAGGCTCAGAAGTGTCTGCGAAAAGGTCACGTAGCTATTTTAGCACTCGTTACTGATACATCGACGACAGAGAAAAAGATTGGGGATATTCCTGTAGTACGCGACTTTCCTCAGGTGTTTCCTGAAGAGTTACCTGGGTTACCACCCCATCGCCAGGTCGAATTTCAGATCGAGCTAGCTCCAGGAGCAGCACCTATAGCTCGAGCGCCTTACCGCTTAGCTCCAACTGAACTGGAAGAACTGTCTAAGCAATTGCAAGAACTCTTGGAAAAGGGTTTCATACGTCCTAGCTCTTCGCCCTGGGGAGCTCCAGTATTATTTGTAAAGAAGAAAGACGGTACCTTTCGTATGTGCATAGATTACCGCGAACTGAACAAGGTGACCGTGAAGAATCGTTATCCACTCCCACGTATCGACGACTTATTCGACCAGTTGCAAGGGTCGAGCTATTACTCAAAGATTGACCTGAGGTCAGGCTATCATCAACTGAGAGTCCGGGATGAGGACGTCTCCAAAACAGCATTCAGAACTCGCTACGGTCATTATGAGTTTTTGGTCATGCCATTCGGGCTAACGAACGCACCTGCGGTTTTCATGGATCTTATGAACAGGGTGTGCAAACCTTATCTCGACAAGTTTGTTATTGTTTTCATTGATGACATTCTGATTTACTCGAAGAGTCGGGAGGAACACGAGCAGCATTTACGACTTATTCTGGAACTCCTTCGAACGGAACAACTGTACGCTAAGTTTTCAAAATGCGACTTCTGGCTTCGTGAAGTCCACTTTCTAGGCCACGTGGTGACTAAGGATGGGATTCATGTCGATTCATCCAAGATAGATTCGATTAAGAACTGGCCTGCACCTAGTACACCGACAGAAATACACCAATTCTTGGGTTTGGCGGGTTATTACAGACGGTTTATCAAAGACTTCTCAAAGATTGCTCAGCCACTTACATTACTGACACAGAAAGGTGTTGCTTACCGTTGGAGTGATACATAGGATACAGCGTTTCAGCATTTAAAGGATAGACTTTGTAGCGCACCTATCCTCTCATTGCCTGAAGGCACGGACGATTTTGTAGTCTACTGCGACGCATCTATCCAAGGTCTTGGATGTGTGTTGATGCAGCGGGATAAAGTCATTGCTTATGCTTCACGTCAACTTAAGATTCACGAACGGAATTACACTACACACGATTTAGAACTTGGAGCTGTTGTCTTTGCACTCAAGATATGGAGACATTATCTGTATGGCACCAAGTGCACCATCTACACCGATCATAGGAGTCTTGAGCATATCTTCAAGCAGAAAGATTTGAACATGCGACAACGTCGATGGGTTGAGTTGCTGAACGATTACGAATGTGCTATAAAGTACCATCCAGGCAAGGCCAATGTGGTGGCCGACGCCCTCAGTCGAAAGGATACTATACCTAGGCGTGTACGAGCGTTGCAACTCACTATTCAGTCTAGTCTTCCATCACAGATACGAGATGCTCAGGTAGAAGCATTGAAACCAGAAAACGTCAGGGCTGAAGCCCTACGCGGCTCAAGGCAAAGGTTAGAACAAAGGGCAGACGGCGCCTACTATGTAACAGGACGCATCTGGGTCCCACTCTATGGTAGTTTACGCGAACTTGTAATGGATGAAGCTCATAAGTCTCGCTACTCAGTACATCCTGGTTCGGATAAAATGTACCACGACCTCAGAACTACATATTGGTGGCCTAGCATGAAGGCCCACATAGCAACTTACGTTAGCAAGTGTTTGACTTGTGCGAGAGTCAAAGCAGAATATCAGAAACCATCAGGTCCACTCCAACAACCTGAGATACCACAATGGAAATGGGAGCAAATTTCCATGGATTTTGTTACTGGCCTGCCTAGATCTCAACGTGGGAATGATACTATTTGGGTGATCGTGGATCGACTCACAAAGTCTGCTCACTTCTTGGCTATCAAGGAAACGGATAAGTTCTCCACTCTAGCAGACGTATACCTTAAGGAAGTTGTCTCGAGGCACGGGGTGCCCACATCTATTATCTCTGATCGTGATGCTCGTTTTACTTCAGAACTGTGGCAAGCAATGCACAAATCTTTTGGCTCTCGTTTAGACATGAGCACCGCTTATCATCCTCAGACAGACGGGCAGTCTGAGCGCACTATTCAAACTCTAGAAGACATGCTTCGGGCGTGCGTAATTGACTTTGGCAAAGGCTGGGAAAAACATCTGCCACTTGTGGAATTTTCGTACAACAACAGTTACCACACCAGCATTAAAGCTGCTCCATTTGAGGCATTGTACGGGCGTAAATGCCGATCACCTCTTTGTTGGGCAGAGGTGGGTGACAGCCAGATCACAGGTCCAGAAATGGTAGTTGATACTACTGAAAAGATTACTCAAATACGACAACGCATGGCGGCAGCTCGTGACCGTCAGAAAGTATACGCTGATAAAGACAGGAAACTACTCGAATTCCAAGTTGGGGATCGAGCACTACTCAAAGTTTCACCCTGGAAGGGTGTAGTTCGTTTTGGCAAACGAGGCAAGCTAAATCCACGATACGTTGGACCATTTGAAGTCATAGAAAAGATAGGCAAAGTGGCCTACAGACTGAACTTACCAGCTGAACTCAGTGCAGTTCACAACGTCTTTCATGTGTCGAATCTGAAGAAGTGGCAGTCAGATGAGACCTTCATAGTTCCTTTGAAGGAGCTCACTATCGACGAACGGTTGCATTTCGTCGAAGAACCAGTTGAAATCACGGACCGGGATGTTAAGGTCCTCAAGAACACCAGAATACCTCTTGTTCGAGTTCGTTGGAACTCCCGTCGTGGCCCAGAGTTCACCTGGGAACGCGAAGATCAGATGGAACTCAAATATCCCCAGTTGTTCGAAAACAATGCAACTACTTCTGAGGCTGAAGCTACTACAGAATTTCGGGAGGAAATTCCAAATCAACGGGGGAATGATGTGACACCCCAGGAAAACCAGTAAACGATAACTTACCTAGCTTCCTCAGTAACCGCATGCTAAATTTCGGGACGAAATTTCTTTCAAGTTGGGGATAATGTGACAACTCGAGTTTCCGACTTTCATTTTCGCATTTAGTGCACGTTGACTTTGATTGTGTAGATGTTTAACTTGTTTAACTTGTAACTGTACACATTATTTTTTTTATATATTTTATGAACGCATTGTGGTTGCATGATTTTGTGTTTGGTTGCATAACATGAAACATCTGTTAAAAACTTAAACTGTTTAACACACGAAAGGACCCGACGAAACAGACTATTTCGCCATATGCATCCCGACGAAACAGATGTGTTTCGCCATCAAGCAACTCGACGAAACAGTGTGTTTCGCCATAGAACTTCACGACGAAACTGATTTGTTTCGCCGGCCCACTGATTCGCAAAGCCCATTAAGGGCCCAGAACGGTAATTCGTGTATATTAACGTAAACCGACTCTCTGTTTCACATTTTGAACAAAAATAGAAACCCTAGAACTCTCCATTTTAAAAAGGCGATAACTATCTCCCACCATCATCTTTCTCTCTTGAATCCTCCCGTGTTCATCCCGGATATCTCGGTTAGTGCGTGCTCGTCTAATCGGTTTCTTTGTTCTTTGTTTTCTTTATACATGTTGTGTATATGCTTGATTTCTGGATTATAGGAGTATATGTGTATGATGAATACTTAGGGTTTCATGAACCTCTCAATGATTATGCATGTTAGTGGGTATGCATAGAGTATGGATTTTGTGAGTGTTGTTTTGTGATGATTACATGATTTTATTGATGATGATGATGATATGATCCGTGTTGCACTGATGGTTCAGTTTTGATGCATAGATAAATGGTTAGTAACATAAGACTCATTATATTGAGCGAGGATTGAACGTTTTCTGTAAAACTGTTGTATCGGCGATTAGGGTTTCTGTGTTATCCGAATCTACTGTTACTGATGTCTGCGAAATTGACATCCGACGAAACAGAACCCTCGGCGAAACAGAAAGTGTTTCGCCAAGAGTGATCGACGAAATTGAATTGTGTTTCGCCAAAATAAGACCCCGACGAAACAAAACGTGTTTCGTCAAATGTGTGTTTCGCCAATATCTGTGTTTCGCCAAAATGTGTATTTCGCCGAACAGTTAATCTGCGCAGTAACTTGAGTTAATTCTGTTAAGTGTTAACTGGGTTAGTTAACTGCTGTTAAGTGTAACCATATTGTACATGACTGTGTTTACGTGTTGCATGCTTATACGTGAACAACTTGAATGCAAACTAATTATGTATTCGTACATACCTTAGGACGTGATTGATTAACCGTGAGCACATACTTAGCATACCGAGCGAAACAAGGTGAGTTCACACTCTTACCAAGGCATGGGATTCCCGGGGTTGGGAATGGGATTGGAGGAATGAATTTGTACTTACAATGTTACTAGACTATCTACCATCGTCCTCGGTTGTGAAGGACACATACGTAAAACCTACGTATACTTGTACACATCACTGTCCTCGGTTGTGAAGGGCACTTACGTAAAACCTACGTAAACTAATACTCATTACTGCCTCGGGTTGTGTCAGGCACTTACGTAAAACCTACGTAAACCCCCGCGTACCCCTGTCCTCGGTGGTGAAGGACACTTACGTAAAACCTACGTAAAACTTTGTACGTACTACTGTTCTCGGTAAGAAGAACACTTATGGTTACAAGTAGTCTAGTGTATATGCAAACATGGGAAGCCCCCACTAATAGAACGTACTATCGGCTCAGTGTAGCCGCACGTTATGAAACGAACTTGCATTTACGAACTTACTTACTGTGAACTCGCTCAACTAGTTGTTGACTCTCTGTTACATGCCTTGCAGGACCATAGGTACATTTGGAGCTTGCACGAGAGGCACGGTCGTTGTGGACATGGATCGTGAATGTGTTGTTGAACATTATAACATTTTGTACTTAAAATTATGTTGGGTTTTACTTTAAATGCTTCCGCTACACACTTGTTTATATTGGTTTTGTAAACACCTTTGGTAGTGATGAATTACTTTTGATATTCATACTTGTTCAATATGATTGGTGGCTTGATTCTGGTTATGTCACGCCTCCAGCGGTGGTACTCCGCGTGTGGATTTTGGGGGTGTGACAACACTAATATCAAGACATGATTTTAAAGAATTCTATTGACAACAATTAGTGGACTGACATATTCACATATCTCGATTTAATCAATATGCACATGGGTCACAACCAATTCACAAGAGCTGACAATCAACACTTTCAAATTATCCTATTTGACCGTTCAAATGCACACCAATTTCAATTCTTTTTATTGGACCTTAAAATTTTAGTGTGGCAGACACAACAGTCGATAATCACGTGAACTGATATGTAAATCGAGAAACACATGCACCACTAAGCCGACACCAATTACAAGAATTCAACAAATTCAATTCTGTTTGAACAGCTAAAAACAAAGTCGCATGAATTCTGTCAAAACGATTACTGTGTTCACGATTTTAGTATTCTTTCATTGGACCAACAACTGTTATCAAGTTCAATCAAAATCAGTTCAAGCAATCAATTCAATCTGACACACTGATAACTCTCAAGCGGAATCGACGGATGTCTGAAGCGAAATCAACCACTAATCTTTCAAGCGAAATCGATGTACTCTGAAACAGTTGGTTTAAGCGAAATCCAACCAATCAATTTCGCTTCAACTGTTCAAGCGAAATCCTTTAATTCAAATCAAAAAGATTCAAGCGAAACAAACAGAATCTCAAGCGAAATCTCGCTGTTTCAACCAAAATCGGACACAAAAATTCAAATTACTCCTAAACGGCTTGGAGTTTTGATTTGAAACTTGGTAGGGTTTTAAAACAAGTGTTTTCGCACAATATACTAGAAAATCATCCGATTCGGACCAGTAAAACCTGTTCAATTTGATGAAAAACCGTGAAAAACGTGATAAATGTGAAAAATATGAAGAAATCGGTGAAATTCGGATCTGAATCTGCTGAAATCAGGTATGAATCAATGTGTTTGATCAAGCAATCGAGCTCCTAGCTCTGATACCACTTGTAGGACCGGTTTTGACACCGTTCGATTGCGTAACAACACGTTCGACGTGCGGAAACCGTGAACGTGCGTGACCGAACACACGAGAACGTACTAGAACCTTGATTCTATTGAAAATACACTTGTACAATCATTTGAGAGAGTTTTCTCTCTCTAGACTTTCTCTCTCTACAATTAGATCTCCAAAATCACAAATGAGCAAAAGTCTCTAAAATAACACTAACACTCTCTATTTATAGGTCAAGGCTAATTAATGAAACATTTCATTAATTACAAGATTGCCACCTTGCCTTTTGACTAGATATAATACTTTAAAGACTTGATTTCTTCAGTTCCTCGCTACGGCTCGGATTGACGAAGGCGATAGACATTAAATGCATCAACACCCTTGACCACAAGGGAGGCGATCCTCTTCTCGTCCCTTCGTTTGGCTCGTCTCCTTGCTGTCATCCTCGAAGTAGAGTTGTTGGAAGGCATCTAGACAGGAAGAGACTTGGAGTGAAATTCGATAGTATAATAGTAATGCGAATCACATAGGAGCCATATAGGAGACACGAAGTTCCTAAGTTCTCATGCAATGACTCGTTGTTTATACGTATATATATACTTATATAAATGTCGTTTGTAATCATACACATACATGTCAATTTAGAATAAGCGAGGACGCGTCGAGGTGAGAAAGCGAGAGCGAAGGCGATAGATTATGCATTAGTTTTGTTACGAACATTCGGGTTTCGTTTTAGATTGCGATGGCTGTGCGAATTGTGTGTTTATAAGGCAGGAAGTGAAAATCGTTAAATCGAGAAATCGATAAAGCGTAAAGTTTCAAAACGTAAATAAGTTCCAACCAGTTGTAAAATTGGCAGGTCGTATGATAGAGTGCCTTGGGTGTTTAGGCGTCGACTACCCAAGGTAACCCAACTATATTCAACAGTTCGTGCACGTGCGTTGACCTTGAAGACTTCATGCTTCCACTGGGATGCAGCTCATGGCATTCGTCTTCCTAGTCATTGCGTGGCTCGAGTTATCGTGTTAGTCGAGTCCTTGGTGAGAGGTTTTTGAAAACCAATTTATAGAGAGTGGAACGGCTTATTAAGGTACGAGTTTCACCCCTGACTTAACAGCTTCGTTCCTGATTGTGGTTATGCTCTACGAATAAATTTGTGAGTTCCACTAGATTTTGAAATGGAGACTTTCGTCGAGGTGTGGATGTCACTCCTAACTCGATGAAAAGTTCTCGTGCTAGAAAAATGCGCTGAGTGAGCGATCCCATCGAGAGTTCTTGGTTTTCACACCTGGTCTCGATTGGATCACTCGGTTTCGTTATGCGAGTATTTTCGAAAACATGTGTATTGTGTTGGACTTAGGAAAGGCTAAGTAATATTCAGGCCTTAGGAAAGGCTTCTTCGTGTGAAGCTGTAGTACGCGGTGTTCACACAAAGTTGTAGCTTTTAGCAATTTCGATCGAGAGTATCAAGTAGGCCCGATACAAACCCTACTGGGTTCATACGAGTCGGCCTGTTGGTACTTAGACTATAGACTAGGTCAATTTCTAAGACGTCGACCCGGACTAGGTCGAGTCTTGCCTAATTCCCTATAGTTATGGCTCTGATACCAATATGTCACACCCCAACCGATGGCGGAATCATCGGGGCACGACACTAGGCGAATCAGATTGCTCAAGAGAATCCATAACAACTATATTGCGATAATATTTAATACATTCGTTATCCCATACTAACAAATAATACAATCACATAAGTTATCACAGATTTCTTGTCCTCTCGAACAATACAAATCCGACAACCTAGATTTTAGTTGAGTTTCTAGACTTCCTAGCTTGATTTGATATAGCCTGCGATCTAACCAGCAACATACGTTAAAATATTTGTCAATACAAAAGTATTGGCGAGTATACAGGTTTGATATGTACAGCGTAATAGATTAAAATGTGTAGCGA
Organism: Helianthus tuberosus; assembly: GCA_030545235.1. Taxonomy (NCBI): domain Eukaryota; kingdom Viridiplantae; phylum Streptophyta; class Magnoliopsida; order Asterales; family Asteraceae; genus Helianthus; species Helianthus tuberosus. The sequence continues at coordinate 103,423,811 of CM060371.1, read as the reverse complement.
ATTTCCACATGCATAAACGTAACACACGCATATATACTCACAAAGCTGATACTACCAACTAAGTCCTCGATGCTCGAATATGCGATGGCAAACTATACTAGTCGTGGTGGGACGTCGCGAGTATAAGCCCTAGCACATATGCAACTAGCATCTCGTATATCTATGCATAACAGTTATTCACAAGTGATAATTCGATTGATTGAATAATTCGTTTGATAAGTTCAATTTGTTAGAAACGTATGTTACACCCAAAATGCGATTAAAAAGGGGTTCAAGTATACTCACAGTGCGCGTTTAGCGAGAATACAACTTGGTTGGATTGGTTAGGAGTTCATCTGCGTTAAACATTGAGCGGTATTGTAAACAATGCACGATTAAGCGGGAGTAGCGTCAAAATGTCAGTTATCCGGTCGGATGGTGCTCATCCGGTCGGATGACATGTTGTTAGGGTCGGATGGCTGTCATCCGGTCGGATGACAGGCTATCCGGTCGGATAACGTATTGACTGGGTTGAATTGCTGTCATCCGTTCGGATGACATGTTCTCCGTTCGGATGACATGTTATCCGATCGGATGACATGTGGTCCGTTCGGATGACATGTGATCCGTTCGGATGACGCGTCTGTTTTAACGTTCCGACCAACTGTTTTCGAGTGTTTTTGGGAGGAATACATGCGGTTTTCCTAGGACAATGTAATTTCGTATTAACGATTGAAATTCCATCAGTTCCGACCCGTTCTAACGGCCGGGAATCACCCCATTCCATCAGATCTGGCCGTTCTTGACAGTTTCTCATGTTTAACTCGAAATTGCACAGTTCCTTGGTTAAATACATAGATTTTTAGGTGAGATTGTTGTAAAAACGCGTGGAAATCACCCAGATCTGAGTCGTTTACGGTGGAATGAGGTCACACTTTGAAGTTCATATGAACTCTTGGTGACATAACCTTAAAACACCTCAAATCAGTAGATTTCACGATTAAAAATTGAGTTTTAAAAGACAGAATGATGTAGAATTGAGTGTAGATCATAGAAGTACAAGGTTTTAGGTTGAAATCTTACCGAAATCGCGAGGAATCGAGAGAAAAGGGTCCTGAAGCGTGCCTGGTCGAGTGGGAGCTGTCACATCACTTGAACAGTGATGTGACATACTATTTATAGGCAAAAAGAGGAGCTGGAGGGTTATTGGGTCGGATGGCCCATCCGTTCGGATGAGGCTGTCCATTCGGATGGCCACTCCGGCGCGGTGGATTTCTCTATTTTTGAGCGTTGCGATTGTTTTTGAAGTACGCGGTTTCTATAGTTAATTTATATTATTATTATATATGTATATATATCACTAGGGGTCGTATTTACGTATCCATATTTCAAAGTTTTGATATAACGATCGGTTTTCGTTTCGAGTGTGCGATTATTAGCAACGTTTCACGGCCATCAAGGAGGGTAGTATAGGTCCTTTCTTGTTGTCATCGTGAACGTTATTGTGTGTTGTGCCACAATGACTGACGGGGTACCACTCACTCGTATTGTCATCATCGTCACGACGACTGGAGCTATAGCACTCACCCGAGAGTCCTTGTTAGCGTTAATTGTCTGCGTTTCGACACATCACGGCCATCGAGGAGGGTAGAATAGGTCCTCACTCAATGCCGTCGTGAGTGTTAGTGTTTGTGGTGTGATGTAGTGATAATGTATTGCAAAAATATGCGATTATCCTTCGAACAGCGATGTATGCAGTATAGTTACATTATGATCCGAATCTCTGGTGCTAGGCGTAACGAGTATATCGAGTAGTAACAACGCACGAAAGTGCGGGTTGTTACAACATATTTGAAAATAAGGTACAGTACAACAGGTATTAGAGTCTAAATGCGTTTCTAGGCAATCCTACTAGATTCCTTGCATCATCCAAATCCTACAATATATGTTAAAGCATAGATTAATACAAATAGTATTGGCGAGCATACAAGTTTGAGTATAAGTATAAAAATGTTTTAAACAGATTTTTCATGGCAATAACTAAGTATAAGCATATAAATTTAAACACGTATGATTGCAAGTATAACACGTAGGAGCACATATAGAGATTATTTGTATAAAATTTTAGCATGTATGTGTATTTGATTCAAAGTAGATGTATTGCATCCCAAAAGTAATAAAGCGTAAAAAGGGATCGATTATGCTCACAGAGGTTGTTGGACCGTTCTACGACCTTGAAAAGTCAGTCAAGGACGTTCATCTTCATGTGTAAAGGCGGAATCAATGCACACAAAGTTACAACAGCTATTCTCTTTAATTTCTTCTCTTTTATTGCTTTCTGATTACAATTTGACAGAGTTTCGTTCCACAAGCAATGATCCAGGTCCGCTTCAACGTTCAACCTATCCACCTATTTATAGTGTGATGTGGTTCGCTTATATGGACTGACATAAAAGCGGACCTGACATATAAGCGGACCTACATGTACACATAAGCGGACCTGACATATAAGCGGACCTACATGTACACATAAGCGGACCTATCAACATATGATCTAATTTTGACTATCTAAAACCTATGTTGACCTATCTTGACCTAAGACGTAATCCAGACGAAGTCAACAGACATTCTATGCACTAACAGACTCCCCCTTGGATGTTGACGTAGTCTTTAGCTCCTGAGTCTTCAGTCTTGGTCTTTTTATCTTCTTATTCAGATTGTAACATTTTAAGCATCCATCAATCTTTCTTTTTGATCAGCTTCACACTTTGACTCTTACACCAGGATCTCATCACTGGTTCTATCATCAACCTCTTTATCATCAGCAGGCTCCCCCTTTCGTCAAGCTTCCATGCTTTTAGGGATCGACACCTCTCTTTCCAGCTACAAGCTCCTCCTAACTTTCAGCTTGTCTTCAGACTCCCCCTTAGACTCTGCTCTCGGGATCGTAGTCTGGACTTTTCCTGCAATCACTCATACAACTATAAGTAACAACATTTTAATCTTCCAGATATCGTAATCTGACAATTCAATCTTCTCAAAATTACTTCTCATGAATTTGGCAGTTTCATCGAATCGTATCGGAAACTAGCTCTATAACAATATAAGCATCCAAATCCCCCACAGTTAATCATCCAAGTCCAAATTAATGACCTTGGATATATCACAAACTGTTTTTGAATTTTTTTTTATTTAAAACTTCAAGTTTCAAATTAATGAACTTGTTTTATTCTTCAGAAACACAATCAGCTTATTTAGATTTTGAAACTCAGCACTCAGACATCAGTTGTCGAAAATAAAGCAGAATCAAAAATCTTTTTGTATTTTCTGAAAATATAAAGCAATAAAGAAATATGTACAAACATATTTACAAACAATATTTTTGTTTGAGTTTGCGTCAGAGGATCATATCAGTTTATGATAAGTCACAAGTACCGTTGAGCTTAAAATCACATTATGCATTAAACAATTCACTTAGATTGTCGATATACTTGTCCACTTATATTTTCATACAAATTTCAACTGATTCAGGATATGAATTAGGTGTCTTATGAACTTAGCTCATTCATGTGTCCCACCTCTTGAATATACTCCCGTATCCAGAATCCCAATAATCAGTCTTACAGGTGAGTATACTGCAATGATATATGTATATAAATTAGGTATGCGAGGGCCGAGGGATCTCAGATCGATACTTCCGTATACGCAGAGAGATATCAGCTTCAACTTAAAGGTATGTCCCCTTTAGAGGATCTTTTTGCTTACAACAGCAGCGACTATCAATTTTATTGTTTCATCGGCATGCTGAGGGTTTAATGCTATGTTTCAAGCATTGCAGAAAGCATTATCCAAGGACTAGGTCAGAACTACCGTTCAGCAGAAGTCCCGGAATAATACCCCAGACATCATTAAGTATAAAGACCTAGTATATCAGATTATGAGACCTTTCAAACGAGATTTCAGGGGTTACCTATATATCCAAGTAGTGTTCCCCACGAAATAAGTAAGTTTGAAATTAGGTTTATATCCCGAAAAAGTTTACTAAGTGTATAAAAATCTACCGACACATCCACGGTGAGATCGTTTAACACATTTAAACTTTCCAATTCTTTAGCGTACTGTAACCGTCTACTGATGTACTATCATTTCCTCTTTTTACACAAAAACTCAATTTTTGAATTTTATCATGTTTTTTTTTCTTTTTCAAATTTTCTAATGTTTTTGGATTTTCTGACAATTTCTTACTCCCCCTAAAATTCAAAACCATTTAAAGAAAATTTGACAACCAATACTGATAGCTTTGTCTCGCCATCCATTTTTTGCTTCACATGCACTGATTTGCAGAAAAATATAACGTACCCCCATGATTTACAACCCATTGATTTTTGACAGTTTGAAAACCGTTTTTCAATCTTGTGAAAATAATCATGTTTGTTCAGTCGTGAGGGTTTCGGCGTATTCAATCAGAACTCCCCCTTACAACAAACTATTTTCCCATAATGATTTCAAAACACTGAAGTTTGTGTTAATCAGAATGGTTTTTCCGGAAAATTTAGTTTGTTTACCCATCACTTGTGGGTTCGGGGTCATCACATAACCTTGTTCTCTTTAAAACCTTTTTGTACAGATTTTAACAATATAAGATCAAACACCACAATCACTTGTAGAAAATCAAGTACAACTTAATGTCCTTGATTGACCACTTGTAAGACGAAAAATCACAGTTACCATCCTGTGAATTTCTCAAGAATGATGCCGATACCTGCTTCACACTTACCAACCTGGAAGCTCCGGCAAGTCAGGAATTCAACCAACAGATTTTGACACCCAAGCCTGACCAGCCTTAGGCGCATTTTGAGCTTTTCTCTTTTCTTCATAAAACTCTTTCACTCCTTTTTCTTTACCATCAACCATCTTGCTAAAAATATGTTTAACATTGCTATTAAACATTTTTCCAGCATCAACACCTTTTGATTTTAGGTTTGCGGCTCGTAATGATGGAAAATTCTCATCATTCATTAACGGAACTGTCTCTTCCTTCTTTACCTCAACTTGTGGCTCATCTGATTTTGTGGAATCAGATTCATTGCCCGAACTTGGCTTGTCTGACTTGGATGAGCCAGATTCATCGCCAATAACTTTCTTCTTTTTCTTCCTTTCTGTCCTCAGATTTGTATCTGAAGAATTCGATTTGCTTGACTTTGCAGTCGAATGAATTGATTCATCAGAACTTTTATTCGAACCAACTGGTGAACCTGAAGACAAAATCTTCTCCAAATATTCTCTCGCCTTCTTCCTCTTCTTCCTCAGTCTGTCTCTCTGTCCCTGTGAAAGCTTTACTTTCTTATCTTCCACTTTCTGTTCTTTGGGCTTGACAGTGACTGGTTTCTTTATCGATCTCTGAGATTCAACCCTTGATCTCCCCATCGATCTCTTTGGGCAATCTCTGACAATATGACCTCTGATTTGACAATTATAGCATCTTCTTGTCTCATAACTCCAATTCTGGCAGTTAACAGCAATGTGTCCTCGAATACCACAAGAGTAACACACTCTGTTATCGTACCATTTACCACTATTACACCAAACACTTAAATCATAGCATTGTCTAGCTTTGTGGTGATTATCACTCCTCCTGAAAACTGGATTTGGCTTTGAAGCACTGTGGTCAAACCTGCACCACTTATTACCAACATTTTGTGAGTTTTCATTTACAAATTTTTGTGATTTTTGATAATGATTGGATGATTCATCTGATGAGCTTTTATTTTCAATTTTAGAATTTTTCAAATTTTTAACTTTTTGTTTCTGTTCTACACTCTTCTTAACAGGTTTTTGTTTAGAACATTCACCTGTTTCAGTAGATTGCAAAACAGTATTTTTAAATTTTTCTTGTAAATCTAAAAATATTTTTCTTTTCTTTTCCTTTTCATCATCAGATATTTCATCACAATCTTCAATTTTGACTTTGTCAAAATTTGTGACATTGTCACTTATTGGAACAACATTGATCGGTTTTGGACAAACGTACGATGCAGAAGTCACAAAACTTTTCAACTTGTTTTCTAAATCAGCAATTTTCTTTCTATTACCTTCGGCTTCATGCTCAAGTTGAATGATTTTATCAAGATGAGAATTTATCGCACATTGTTTTTCAAGATTATTTTTACCAAAAACATCTCTCTCATCTTCTAAAATCTTTAACTGCCTTTTGAAATCATTTTCAAATTTTAATTTTTCATTTTCAAACTCTTTTTCTTTTTCTTTCAAAATCTTTTTATCCAATGTCAAACTGTCCACATCACTCAACAGTTTGATATTTTCAGATTTTAGTTTTTCACAGTTCAAGCGCAACTCCAGAATCTGTTCATCATCAGTTTTCTTTCCATCTTTCAACTTCTCGACTTCCAATGTCAAACTTTCTGTATCCTTCAAAAGTTTGTCATTGTCAGCCTTAAAGTTATCACATTTAGAACACACTGATTCTGAACTTGAAGATCCAAGCTTCAAAGATTCTTCGTTCTTTGGAATATCCTTTGTTTCCATCTTATATGTTCCTGCACAAAAGAGTTTAACGAAATCAAAAGGATTCATACTTTCATCAATATAACATTTCCTTTTAATATCATATTTCAGAATACTCTTTGTTGCAAGACACACACGAATTCTATTATCAATTTCAGTAATAACATCCAATTCCAATTTTTGTAAATTCTTTTCCATTTCGGTCAAAATTTCCTTCTTTTTCTTATATTCCTTACGAAACTCTCCATTAACCTCATTAAAGAACTGTTTTGGATAAAGTTCTTGAAAAAAATCTTCCCTTTTTAGCTTAACCAAGAATTTATCCCATTTAGCAGGTAATGCATTTGCCAATTTCGATATCTGTTCATCATTTGATATTCTAATATTCTTGTTTCTCAAATTGTCCATTAAATTTTTAAACCGTATTTCCAACTCATCCAACGTTTCATCCTTTTGACAAATGAAATGTTCAAATCTTTCAATCAAAACCTCCTTTTTCTCAAAAGAAGAACAACAAGTCCAATTGTTTATTCTTTCAAATTTAGTGTTTTCCAGTTCATCAAACATGTTGAATTCTTGGTATTTGTGCCTTGTAAATCACCTCGAATCACCTGCAAACAAACAAACACTTATCAGTTTAAACACTATCAAACAACTAAAACAAAATAATACTCGAACTGGTGAAAATTCTTGTGCAGACTGAAGATTGACACACCGTGCGAACTGAACTTGATTCGAACTGGGATTTAAATCGTATGACACAGAATTTACTTTCAAACAACCTTGACCCTTTCAAATGACTTTGCAATCTGAAACTAATGTACTAGATCAAATAAGTACCAAACTTCAATATCCCGTCAACATTTTGGAACTCAAACAAAATGAAATAATCATGGGCTGTGACTTGGACCGCTTGTTTAACCAATGGATGAGCTTAAATGTGAATGGGCGGCACCTTTAATTTGGCCAAAGAATTGGGTCTTTCTTTAAATGGGGCGGCACATGGGCTTTGACAAACAAAAGTGGCAGACAATTGATTTTAATTTGATCAACAACAAAAGTGGCCGACACTTGTTTTAATGCTCTTCTTTAATATCTCGATGACAGTTAATATGTATTGGGCCGAGCAACCCACTAACTAAAATGTTATTTGTCCGCTGTTTTTAATGCAATATATTGATTCAAAGTTCACGTGATGTCTGAATTTTGATTGAACCAACACTCAATGTCTGACAAATTCTCGTGGGTTTTAATGACAGACAATTCACATGCAACTTATTAAATGCCCGACAATCTTTAATTCACAATTTCAATATGTCTGACAATTCCAAATCTCACAACACTTTGATTAGACCGATACAATATTGCAAAATGATTCAACAATTCACGTGTTTACTCTATTCAATGACCTTAAGAGCAGGACCACAGTGTTCAAATAAGCGGATCAGGTAATGATCGGATAAGCGGACCACTTGAGCGAACCTATCACTTGTCACTATGAGCGGACCTATCACTTGTCACTATGAGCGGACCTATCACTTGAATGTTCATAAAAGCGAACCTGTTAAGTGTCAGATAAGCGGACCTCTGGAGCGGATCTATGTAGTTTGAATCGAAACTAGTGTCTTTGAAGCGAACCTAGATGGTCATAAAAGCGGACCTATGAATGACCGTAAAAGCGGACCTAACGTTTACCCAATTTTAACCATTTTTAAGCCGAGTTTTAACTTGAAACTTTCTAGGGTTTGTTAAAAGTATGTTCCGCATGTTATACTCAAAAATCAGACAATTTCAACCGTAGGAATCACTTCAAATCGAAAAAGTATGAAAGAAAGAGAGTAGAAATCAGAGAATTCGGTAGAATCAAGCTGTAGTAGTATGAACTCCTCGTCCTGAGCTCTGATACCACTTGTTGGACCGTTCTACGACCTTGAAAAGTCAGTCAAGGACGTTCATCTTCATGTGTAAAGGCGGAATCAATGCACACAAAGTTACAACAGCTATTCTCTTTAATTTCTTCTCTTTTATTGCTTTCTGATTACAATTTGACAAAGTTTCGTTCCACAAGCAATGATCCAGGTCCGCTTCAACGTTCAACCTATCCACCTATTTATAGTGTGATGTGGTTCGCTTATATGGACTGACATAAAAGCGGACCTGACATATAAGCGGACCTACATGTACACATAAGCGGACCTGACATATAAGCGGACCTACATGTACACATAAGCGGACCTATCAACATATGATCTAATTTTGACTATCTAAAACCTATGTTGACCTATCTTGACCTAAGACATAATGCAGACGAAGTCAACAGACATTCTATGCACTAACAGTGGTTGTGTATAAGGATCTCTTGAATTAACGCGCGAGAAAGATTGGGAATCCAAGAGAACAAACGAGAGCGTTTATCCTAGATATTTAAAAAAAACAATCTCGTTTTGATTTACTGGTTAAAATAAGAAATCCTAATACGTATTGTTTATAGATTAATTATTTAGATATTTTATTTTATCATAAAATTAACATTAATGTTATAAAAAAAAAAATAACTTCTTCGTTATTCGGATTAGTCTTATTAATACTTATATCATTAAAAGGAATTTAAATTAAAACTATTAATTAACAATATATTGAATAAGGGTTAAAAATAAAGAAAAAAAAGGATTTATCACTAAGATCATCAAAAATCATCGAGCATATTTAACCATGTTTACCATCAATTGTGAGCATCTTCTTCATAAAAAAAAACTCAACGAACATGACGGTTATATATAAAACAATACATATTCGATTCTCTTATGACCAAGGCATAATGTGTCACGGGTCCCGTCCTGGTTTTACCCGGTCCAGGAGCCGCGAGACAGAAACCTGTGGTATTTATTATTTGAGTTGACAGCGGAAGATTTAACAGGATCTTTTAAAACTTCAAATGCCCGATTATTTTATTTCATAGTTCGGGATAAACCCCGTAATTTACAATAGAGGAATTTCACAAGGAAATTCCCTGATTTACAAAACATGTTTATTTGTTTAACTGAGCCACTACTTCAAGCTTTGTTAGTGCTCCGTAGCACTTTTTCTTGGTTCACAGTAGTCACCTGAAACATGTTTTAAAATATTTTATCAGCGGGGAAATACTGGCGAGTCATTCAAATTTGATAAAATGACACATAGTTATAAATTACAGCATAAGAGCGATTACAATGGCTTCTATCTTATTTTTATCTGACGCCGTGTCACCTCCTGGTGACGATGGTCATACCACTATTGGGTCCTTTCACCCAAGTAGTGATGATTATCACTGTTAGGTTAATGAACCTAACCGTGAGAAATTTAGTAATGTGCACAATACCCCACTAGCCAGTGATTCAAGATAACCACGACTTAATCCCTGTAATTAAAACCTTTGAAAATAGCTTGGAGTATTGTAAACATTATTGATAAAAAGAGAATGACTCACTTTGCAGATTTAAACGGGCAAAGTTTTAGCCTACTGATAAGCCGGATAACCTAATTTAAACAACATGCACACAAACTAGGTTAGTAACTAATACAGCATTTACGATAACTCACAAGATTAAAACCCTCACAGCGAATGACAAAGTGCAACACTTAAACATCCATTGGATAGTTTCAATCGATCGGACATTGAATCGTAGCAGCGATCGAGTTAATACCATGTATCGTAGCAGCACCTTGCTATTTTGAAAGTGAAATTCGAGCAGTAGAACTTCGTTTTTGATTAAAATTTTCGACACAGATGAAAAGGCCATGATCGAATCAATTTATAGCTGAAAAATGGGGTTTACGCGGCCCGCGTAAGCCCCCTCTTGATCTTACGCGGCCCGCGAGGGCCACCTAGTCGTAGACTAGGGCTAGCGTGTCATTGGTAGGCCTGCCACGTGGCTGCCACGTGGCCTGTTCACATCTCCGGAGAATTGATGAGTTGTCGCTGCCCGTGTAAGCATATGCTTACATTTACGCGGCCCGCGTGAAACCAATTTTTCTCAAGTTCTTGGTTTTCATGCACATTAGGGTTTCAGGGGTCCGGGTTTTCACTTACCGATCATTTTGGGACATTTTTGAAGGTCCTTACATCCTCCCCACCTTATTTAAAATCTCGTCCTCGAGATTCATTGGAATAAGTGAGGATACTTTTGCTTCATTTCCGATTCCAGCTCCCAGGTGTATTCGGGTCCTCTTTTTGACTCCCACTTGACTTTAACTAGTACCAATCTTTTGTGCTTGAGAAACTTGATCTTTCTGTCTTCTATTTGAAGTGGTTTCTCCACGAACTTCAATTTCTCATTTACCTCTATGTCTTGGAGAGGTACTACCAATGATTCGTCAGATAAACACTTCTTGAGGTTGGATACATGAAATACGTCATGTACTCCAGCTAACTCTCCTGGTAGTTGTAAGCGATAGGCGACTGGCCCTATTCGCTGTATTACTGGGAATGGTCCTACGTACCTTGGACTTAGCTTTCCTTTCTTACCGAACCGAACTACTCCTTTCCAAGGAGAAACTTTCAAGAGTACCTTGTCTCTAACTTGAAACTCTAGTGGCTTGCGCCGATTATCGGCATAACTCTTCTGGCGATCTCGAGCCGTTTTCAGTCTTTCCTTGATTTGAGTGATCTTGTCGGTGGTCTCTTGCACAATTTCAGGACCTAATAGTTGACTTTCTCCTATCTCTGCCAAACAGACTGGAGTTCTGCATTTTCATCCATATAGTGCTTTGAATGGGGCAGCTTCTATGCTTGCATGATAACTATTATTATAGGAGAATTCGATTAATGGTAGGTGGTCATCCCAGTTTCCACCAAAATCTATCACACATGCCCTAAGCATGTCCTCCAGGGTTTGGATCGTTCTTTCACTTTGTCCGTCTGTTTGAGGATGGTATGCAGTGCTTAATTTTAGGCGGGTCCCCAATGCTTCCTGGAAACTAGTCCAGAAGTGGGAAGTGAAACGACTATCTCTATCTGATACAATGGAGAGTGGGACTCCATGTAAGGATACTATCTCGTCTACATACAACTTTGCTAACCTTTCCATGCTAAAGGTTTCTTTCATGGGTAGAAAATGAGCAGATTTGGTCAATCGATCCACAATTACCCAAATTGCGTCATTACCTTTTCTGGTTTTGGGCAACTTAGTAACAAAGTCCATGGTTATGAGTTCCCATTTCCATACAGTCATTTCTAATTGTTGTAGTAAACTTGAAGGTTTCTGGTGTTCTGCCTTAACTTGTGAACAAGTAAGACACTTAGAAACATATCTAGCTATGTCCTTTTTCATTTCTATCCACTAGTAAACCTGAAGGTTTCTGGTGTTCTGCCTTAACTTGTGAACAAGTAAGACACTTAGAAACATATCTAGCTATGTCCTTTTTCATTTCTATCCACCAAAAATTATTCCTTAAATCTTGGTACATCTTATTGTTACCAGGATGCATGGTATACCTAGATTTATGGGCTTCCTCTAAAATCTTATTTCTTAATTCTCCTTGCTTAGGTACCCAAATCCTTTTCTTATGAAATCTCCAAATTCCATCACTGCCTTGCTCTAATTCCTTTACTCGTCCTTTCATTCCTTCAGCATCATCCTTGATTGCTGTTTCCTGAATATTTTTCAGTTGTTCCATTAAATCTAACTGTAGATTTAATCTACGAGCACGAACTCGCTTTTGCTTTTCATGATACTTATGACTTAAGGCATCTGCAACTACGTTCGCTTTTCCTTCGTGATATTGAATATCACAGTCGTAGTCACTTAGAATCTCCATCCATCTTCTTTGCCTCATGTTTAATTCTTTTTGCCCAAATATGTACTTTAAGCTCTTATGGTCTGTATAGACAGTAAACTTACTTCCATACAGATAGTGTCTCCAAATTTTAAGGGCAAAATTATGGCTCCTAATTCTAAGTCATGTGTCGTATAATTTTCTTCGTGCTTTTTCAATTGCCTTGAAGCGTACGCAATTACCTTCTTGCGTTGCATTAGCACACATCCCAATCCTAGCTTAGAAGCATCGCAGTAAACTTCAAAATCCTCTGTTCCTTCTGGCAAGGCTAGAATTGGGGCGTTTGTTAGCTTTTGCTTCAAAATCTTAAAGGCCTGTTCTTGCCTAGGTCCCCATTCAAACTTAGTTGCTTTACATGTTAACTTAGTTAATGGCACAACTATTTTGGAAAAATCCTTAATGAATCGTCTATAGTAACCAGCTAACCCTAGAAAGCTTCTAACTTCCATAGCTGATTACGGGACCTTCCACTTGGTGATTGCTTCAATTTTGGAGGGATCTATATGAATACCTTCGTGATTCACCATGTGTCCTAAAAATTGTACCTCCTGCAGCCAAAATTCACACTTCGAGAATTTGGCGTAAAGCTTCTCTTTTCTTAACAAAGTTAAGAGTGCATGCAGGTGCTGACGGTGTTCATCCTGGCTTTTGGAATAAATAAGTATATCGTCGATGAAGACAATTACAAATTTATCCAAATACGGTTTACAGATTCTATTCATCATGTCCATAAATGCTACAGGAGCATTTGTTAGTCCAAAGGGCATGACTGTAAACTCGTAATGACCATACCTAGTTCTGAAAGCAGTTTTAGGTATGTCTTCTTCTTGTACTTTCAACTGATGGTATCCGGAGCGTAAATCTATTTTAGAAAAGTATCTAGCTCCTTGAAGTTGATCGAAAAGATCATCAATCCTAGGTAATGGATATCGATTCTTAATTGTAACCTTATTTAATTCCCTATAATCGATACACATTCTCATCGAACCATCTTTCTTCTTTACAAACAACACTGGTGCTCCCCAAGGGGATGAACTAGGTTGTATGAATCCTTTGCTTAATAATTCATCAAATTTCTTTTTCAATTCTAGCATTTCGGTGGGTGCTAACCGATAAGGTGCCTTGGCTATCGGTGTAGTTCCAGGAATTAGATGAATCCTAAATTCTACTTCCCTATCGGGTGGTAATCCCGGTAGTTCTTCTGGGAATACATCTGGGTATTCTGCTACTATAGGAATTTCTTTAAATTCCTTACCTTTCATGTTAATGATTACCGAAATCATATACACTACTTCTCGTTTTCTTGAATAACTGGCCAACTTCATTACTGAAATGAATTTCAGTGGTTTTCGTGGCTTATCTCCCATAATCACCACTATTTCTCCTGTAGGTGTACGAATTTCTATAGAATTTTTATCACAGATAATTCGAGCATGGTTGGCTACCAACCAATCCATTCCTAACACAATATCGAATCCGGCTAAATTCATAGGTAACAGGTTTGCAGAAAATTTATGACCTAAGAGTTCTATCTTTCCTTCTCGCAAAATCTTATCTATATTAACCGAATTCCCATCTGCTGTTTCGACTGAAGAAATCTGCCTAAGGTTGGTTAAGGGTAAGTTAAATGCTTGGCAGAATGAAGTATTTATAAAACTTTGGTTAGCACCAGAGTCAAATAATACTTTTGCATAAACGTCGTGAACTAGAAACGTACCAGCTATCACGTCAGGGATTAGTTCTGCTTCCCGAGTAGTCAACTGGAAGGCTCTTACGTTTCTCTTGGTAGTTCCTTCGGCAGGTTTGGCTTTGTTATCAGCTGGTTTGACCAATTTCGGGCAGTCTGGCCTAAAATGTCCAGCTTCTCCACAGTTGTAACAGATGGTTGATTTCTTCCTCCTGCAATTTTCTTCTTGATGCCCTGGAATTTTGCAGAAATTGCAATACCCTTTACATCTACCAAAATGCTTTCTTTTACAGGTATTGCAAAATGGAACAGTGGAAGATTGCCCAATTCCCTTTTTCTTGAAATTACTACTGTTACCCACACGGAATCCCTGAGTAATCTTTTGAGCCACTTCCTTTTTCCAATTTTCTTCTCTTGTGCTTACCAGCCCGTTAGTTAGGGTGTTAGCTAATTCCACAGCATCGTCAATAGTGCGAGGTCTCGTAGCTTTAACGATTTCACGGATTTCGCCAATTAAACCCCAAATATAGCGGGAAATAAGCACCGGCTCTGGCGAAGCCAGGGTAGGTACAACTCTAGCATACTCGAAGAATGTCGAAGTATATCCTCGACAGTCTACATCCACCATCCGGTGGTTCAAGAATTTATTCGCCATTTGTTCCTTTTCATACTCAGGACAGAATTTTCTCTCCACTAGTCGCTTAAATTCTTCCCAACTTATGGCATAGGCTACATTGCTTCCCTTGGCTTGAAGTACCGTATTCCACCATTCTAGCACCCCTTCTTTAAAAAGATGCGACGCGTACATGACCTTGTCTTCCTCGGCACATTTACTTATTTTAATCACTGCCTCGGTTTTCTCTAACCAACGCAGTGCAGCAGTCGCCCCTTTGTTGCCTGCAAATTCAACCGGTTTACAGGCAAGAAACTCCTTGTAAGTGCAACCAGGCGTTGCAGCTTTCATTTTCTTAAGGAGTGGGGCTTGCATCCCATCGTTGTCGTTATTAGTATGGTTGCCGCCTCCGTTTACACTATTACTGAAATTGTCGCCGTGTGTACGTTTGCTAGGAATAATTTGTTGAGGTTCAACTGGATTTCGGGCAGCAGCAAGGATTGCTGGAATAGCATTGGCTATTCCCTGAGCAACGATATTCTCGATATCTTGCCTATTCAGAAATTGATCTCCATTGTTTTGCTCAGATTGATTAACTTCATTAACGGGTTCATTACCAGCGTGTTCCATCTGGTAATTAATTTATATAAGTGATTAGCACAAAATAATTAAAAACATAACAAAATAATTGCACATAATCATGTCAACAAGTATAGCCAAAATTGTCGATTTTTCGACGTTCGATATTTTATATATTATAATATGCGTCCATACAAACCAGTTATGTTACACAAGTTTTATTTTTAGTTATTTTACACGATTATATTTTGATTATTATATTATTATTAAACACATGTGTAAGGACTCTCAAAAATGTCCTAAACCGACCCGTAAATAAAAAGCCTGACCCCTGAAACCTTACTGTGCATGAAAAACCAAGAAATCAAGAATCTTGGTCTTCAGACGGGACGCGTAAAGGTAAGCTTAACCTTACGCGGGCCGCGTCAACTTGAAGTTCGACCGGATAAGCATCCGGGCCACGTATCATCCACATGGCAACCCTACTTGTGACCCATCCGACCTACACGTAGACTAGGTGGCTACGCGGGCCGCGTAAGGGTCCGCTGAGAGTTCACGCGGGCCGCGACAGACCCCAATTTCACCTATAAATAGCTTGTCGCATGGCCTGTTCTCTGGTGTCGAAAATCAAACACAAAAATGAAGTTTAGCTGCTCCAAAGTCGAAATTACAATTAATATAGCAAGGCGCTGCTACGATACAGGGTATTAACTTGATCGCTGCTATGATTCAATGTCCGATCGATTTAAACTATCTGATGAATGTTTAAGTGCTGCACAAAATTGGGTTATACTTTGTCATTCGTCGTGAATTCAATGGATGTTTAAGTATTGCACTTTGTCATTTTTCGTGAAGGTTTTAATCTCGTGAGTTATCGTAAATGTTGTATTAGTTACTGACCTAGTTCGTGTGCATTGTTATTTAAATTAGGTTACAAGGCTAATCAGTAGGCTAAACTCCGCCCGTATAAATCTGCAATGTGAGTCATTCTCTTTTATCAAAAGTATTTTACAATACTCCAATTATTTTCAAAAGTTATAATTACAGGGATTAAGTCGTGGTTATCTTGAATCACTGGCTAGTGGGGTATTGTGCACATTACTAATTTCTCACAGTTAGGCTAATAAATCCTAACAGTGATAAACGTCACTACTTGGGGAAAGACCCAATAGTGGTATGACCATCGTCACCAGGTGACACGGCGCTAGATAAAAATAAGATAAAAGCCATCGTAATCGCTCTTATACTATAATTTATAACTATGAGTCGTTTTGTGCAAAATGAATGATTCACCAGTATTTCCCCGCTGACAAAATATTTTTAAAACATGTTTCAGGCGACCTGCTGTAAAGATAAGGAAAACGTGCTACGGAGTACTAACAAGCTTGAAGAGGTGGCTCAGTTAAAATAAATAAACATGTTTTATAAATCAAGGAATTTCCTAGTAAAATTCCTCTATTGTAAATTACGGGGTTTATCCCGAATTATGAAATAAAATAATCGGGAATTTCAAGTTTTTAAAAGATCCTGTTAAATCTTTCGCTGACGCATCATTTATAAATACCACGGGTTCCTGTCCCGCGGCTCCTGACCGGGGTTGGGGCCGTGACAGGAAAATGTGGTATCAGAGCCACTGATTTAAGCCTATTAAGTATTTATAATACTTAATTTTCCTGATTATTGTCTTGTGACTATGTATTTTTAACTGACTATCTGTTAGTTATAGTATGGGTAAGCAAAGAGTGTCGGATATCTATCTTAAACTAGATATTTCACCTAAAGATAAGGGAACTTCATCCCAATAAAATTCCTCAAGATACTCAGCATATACTGAGGAGTGAATATTTGTTCGTAAGGCACAATATGAGAAACCACTTACCCCTAATAAAAGAAGTTTGATTATTAGAAAAAGTCAAGAGAAAATCAAGAAGTCACAACCAAAAGAAGGAATAATTAATAAGGAAGCCCAGGAAGTAGGCAATAAACCACCATGGGAAGATGAGTTAGATGAACAATGGGCAAATCTCTACATGTTAGCTACTGTAGCAGTAAATGTTAATCTTTAAACTGGCAACACCCCGACCTAGTATTAGCACCCATATTATCCATAAGCCAGAAACTTTAATATTGTAGTTGTACTAAAAATAAATATTTTTGTTTCAATAATATGGTTTATTAGATATTCGTAATTAATATTAAATTTTCTGATTTTATTAAAAAAATTAAAATTTTAACCTAAAATTTGTATGTTTCTTCATAAATGCTAAACAACATGAATGAGTTATCTGAAGCTTTTTAGAATCTCAATCTCTATCCTGTGAAAATAGAAGTTTCCAGAGACTTTACTGGTTACGTGGCTGATGTGGAGGAACCTATGGAATTCCAAGCTCCACCTCCAGTGAAACCAAAGCCAAAGAAAAGAAGAAGATTTGTAGGCTGGAGGAGTGTACGCAGGAGGAAACCAGCGACTAGGAGAATTCCCAAAATAGAGAATCCCATGGATAAAGGAAAAGGGATCGAAATTGAGGAAGATTCTAAGCAAGCAGGAATCGAAATGGGGGAAAGTTCTAGGCAAGCCGAGGAATTGCCACTGCAGGAGGAATTGGATCACATACTGGAAAGCTGTGATATCCTTAGGCCTATCAATACAAACCTCTTCCCTTATCCTGCTGAAATGTCACACCCCGACTTTCCACGTATCACCGGTGGGCCGGGTGGGGAGTATCGTGACGTGGTTGGCAACATAATAGTCAAACAACACAATATATATAAATGCACAGCGGAAGCAAAAGATAAATATTATTACATTCCGAATATAAAGTAATATCCAGTATTACAACGGAAAGTAAAGGATCCACAGGCGGATCTTAAAACATATCACTTGTTCAACAGACTTTAGATGCCTAGAACTTGCAAGATTCCTTATTAGCGCCCTGAGCTTCCAGCCAATTACGTTCAGTACCTGTCACTTAACCTTTTTGGAAAATACGTCAGTTTTCACTGGTAAATACACTCAACCGACTCATTTGAAAAGAGTTTAAGAAAATTGATTTGAATGCACGTGGCACAAAATATCTTTTATAATTTGATTAAAATGCACAGAGGCAAAATTAACCTTTTTAACTTGGAACAATTATATTTATAACCTTGTATACAGATTTACATGTTCGTTGTACGTTCAGGGCCCGATGTAGAAACCGAGTCAGATTAACAGACACACCACAAGTATAGGCCCACATGGAAGTGAGATACCGTTATTACTTAAGTAACTGTCAGGTGTATGCCTACACCCCGTACTTAAGACGTGGCCATTCTATAATACAATGATGTCAAGGATATCCGGGACATGGTCATTAACCCCTAAAGGTCTTTATTTCAAACAATACAGATCAAACCGGGTTACCTCAATAATTTAACCATAATAAGATTAAATATTCAATACCCGACCAAGCGGTATTATTATACCGTATTCCAAGCCCGTATAGGGAAAATAAGTTAAGAGTATTTACCTGAGCTAGCTCCTGTCTTAAATAGCAAGAATCTAATAACTCAGCCGTATTCACTTAAGTAAGCGTAGGTACCATTTACCGAAATGCTCTAGTCTGGAATGATGGTATAAATAACCAATTAGAATGCTAACGGGTCTTTAATTTAGCCTAAGCTTAGACCGGTCAGTCTTAAGGGAATATACGGTTCAAACGCATGATTAAGCGAAGACCGGAATAGAATGTGATTTAGACCCGACAAGTTTGGAGACTTGTATAATTTGGGTAAACTAAACACATTCTGGATTTTGAGATAAAAACGATAACGTTTGACCCGTTTCGGCTAATTTATGCAAACTAGTTACATAAACTGAACCGAACGCGACTAACGCATGACGGGTAATCATGAGAGTCATATATAGCTTTCCTAAGTAAATTATGCCTCAAATATGTTGTGACATCAGTAAGATGTCTTTCATTATGCACAAAACGTATTTAAACACAAACTAGGCCTCGTAGGGGTAGTTTGGTCATTTAAGAGGTTATAAAAGAGTTTAAGTATTTACCTGAGTTACAGGTCTGGTATAATCAGCGAAAATACTTATTTTGATAAGTTATAACAGTAGGATAAAGTATATATGTGAAATTTATCAATTAAAGCCAAACTATGCACCGAAGGGGCATTTTGGTAATTTCACATAAGCCGTAAAGCTCAAAACTGAAGTCTGAGTTTATCAACTTTTGCCAACTGTTAAAATATTATAATTTGCCTCAAATATCAGTAGGTATCAACCCTTGTATGTTTAAAATAGTTTAAGTACATACTATGCGTTAAAAACGCTTAAAAAGGCGATTAAAGGCCATTTCCGGGTTCGATACTTAAATCTGATATTTTTATATTTCTAGAAGGCTTAAAATAATTTATTTATCATATGTGATCAGTATCAAAAGGTTTGGAGTCGTTTAGATATGTAAAACTCATTTTATGGCCCGTAAGGGCAAAACCGACATTTACCAGATTAAGCCTACGACTATAAGTTATGCTCAGCCTAAAATTAATTAAAAATCTTTAAAATCCCAAAATAATATATTAGATCAGTGGGTAATAAGTTTGATATCAAAAAGTAGGCTTAACTAGGCTATACGCTAATTACGCCGTTTTAATTAACATAAAGCTTTCATTTTACGCTAACGAGCGTAACTCTTAATCTACACCTCGAACTGATGTCAAATTTTGGTCACAAGTTTATATATCAATATTTAAGGTTTCTACTCTTTTACATTTCCAAAAATCATGTTTTAAGGTAATAAGGGCATAATGGTTAACATATGAGCAATTAACGGAAACGCGTAAACGAATGGGTCAATCAATGAACCAACCACAGAGGGTTATGCTAACATGTAGCCTGGTCCTAAGGAAGCTCTAAGGCATTTCCAAATCATAGTAAAGCGGGTCAGAACTGAAGTCAAAACAAAGGTCAAAGCTTTGCGACTTCCGGTTCCGAACCGGGTCTTAACAGGAAATTGTCGGGTCGAACATGTTTATACATGTTCTTGCACTAATTACCAAGTTATAATAATGATCAAACAGGTTGCACGCCTTCTAGATTGATAATTATGCGTTTTATGCTTCTGTTGACTTTTTTCGGATTAAGTTTGACCCGACAAACGATCTAGTTAGAGTGGTAATCAGTGGATGCCCTTTTAAGGGTTTAAAGCCCACATAATTACCAACTTATAACTACCTTTGATTCGACTAATCACTGGACCATTAGTGATTAATCTTAAAGTCAACCGTTAATTACGACGGTTTGACTTTTAAGCTAAAACTAAGCTAAAACTTAATTAAAGAAGGATTAGCTAACTTATTGAAGTCCTATGCACGAGATGTGATCAGTTGAGGCTGCTTGGGAGCTCCAGAAGTGATCCAAAAATGCAGATGAAGGTGTGTTTGCAAAGTTGCAATTCATGATCCTTTTATAGTCAAAATTCCACCACAAATCTTTGACACTTGGTGTCTACAACTCACCACAACTGCCTTACACATGTCCCTCAGTGCCTAGAACAGTTTAGGGGTCGCCCACCATGCCATAATATCGATTGAGGGTCGAATTTCCGCGTTTCTAGGCTGCTGTTGGCTTTTTCTGGTTCTGGGCGCCTGACGCGGCCCGCCTCACGTTTAACATATCCTTACGCGGGCCGCATGGCCCCTAAATTCAGATTTTTCCATTTTCTTTTTGTTGCATCATTGACCCTTGGCTCTTCGAAAGGGCAACCAAGGTTGTTTCTTGCATTTTGACCCCCTTATATTTACCCACAAGGGCTTTAGGACTTATACCCACTTTGCCAAGTCCCCGGACACTTCCGGTTAACCCGAAAAGTCTTAACTTTCAATGTTTACGCTTTAACCTCTCGCACACAAATTTGATCATAACTTTCTCATACGATAACGAAACTTTATGAAATTTATATCGTGCATTCTAGTGAGCATAATTAACAGTTACAAAGCTTCGGGTGCGTTAAAAGGTCACTCAGAGGTATAACTTAAACATGTTGACACATTTAACCCATGTAGTTTGTAATTGCTCACTTTTAGCTTCGCATGATTCATGATTTATTCGTTTGATGCCATAAACATCATGTAGGGTTACCGTACAATATATTTATTCACCGTTGACATTCAGAACTCGTATTTTTCATATACTTTTCATGATTGTCAACTTTAGTCCTTTCTGAACATTCGTTCACACGTTCAAGCATATGACACGTGTCAACACATTATAGGACGTGAATTTTCGAGGTGTTACATGAAACCCAACTTCCAATAAATTTGGAACCAGCCATTCCAGACCCTCTGATCCACACCCAACCTCTAGGAGAAATGGACGAGTGGTGGACCAATGACTGGCAATTTCAAAACCTCCTAAATAACCCTTATACCTTTTTCCCTCAGTCCGACCCAGAACCTGCACCAAATCCACCAATGAGTAATGAAAACTTAGCTGAACTCCGCCAGTTTGGCGAGGAGCTGATAGATGCAGGGAATAGGATCCGGGAGGTGGGGGAACAAATTTCTTGGAAGTATGATGAAAGGGAACGTCGCTTCTAAAGTACCAGTTAACAAGAATTATGTGTGGTAGTATGGTGTTTGTTTAATAGTAATATAATCATAAAAATATAATTATGTGTAATAACGAAAAAATAAAACTTTGTAAGATAACATGTGTGTACGGAAGCATAATATAATATATAAAATATCAAAAGTCGAAAGATCGACAATTTTGGCTATACTTGTTTACGTGATTATGTGTAATTATTTGTTTTGTTTGGATATTAATTATTTTATACTAATTACTTACATAAATTAATTACCAGATGGCACACGCTGGTAATGAACCCGATAATGAAGTGAATCAATCTGAGCATAACAATGAAGATCAATTTCTGAATAGGCAAGATATCGAGAATATCGTTGCTCAAGGAATAGCCAATGCTACTCCAACAATCCTGGTTGCTGCTCGAAACCCAGTTGAACCTCAACAAATTATTCCTAGCAAACGCACACACGGTGACAATTTCAGTAATAGTGTAAACGGACGCGGCAACCATACTAATAACAACAACGATGGAATGCAAGCCCCGCTCCTTAAGAAAATGAAAGCTGCAACGCCTGGTTGCACTTATAAAGAATTTCTTGCCTGTAAACCAGCTGAATTTGTAGGCAATGAAGGGGCGACTGCGGCACTGCGTTGGTTGGAGAAAACCGAAGCGGTAATTATGATAAGTAAATGTGTTGAGGAATATAAGGTCATGTATGCGTCGCATCTTTTTAAAGAAGGGGCGCTAGAATGGTGGAATACAGTACTTCAAGCCAAAGGAAGAAATGTGGCCTATGCCATGAGTTGGGAAGAATTTAAACAGCTAGTGGAAAGAAAATTTTGTCCCGAATACGAAAAGGAACAAATGGCAAATAAATTCCTGAACCATCGAATGATGGGTGTAGAATGTCGAGGGTATACTTTGACATTCTTCGAGTATGCAAGAGTGGTACCAACCCTGGCTTCGCCAGAGCCGGTACTTATTTCCCGCTATATTTGGGGACTGATTGGCGAAATCCGTAATATCGTTAAAGCTGCGAGACCTCGCACTATTGACTATGCTGTGGAATTAGCTAACACCCTAACTGGCGAGCTAGTACACACAAGAGAAGAAAATCGGAAAAAGGAAGTGGCCCAAAAGATTACCCAGGGATTCCGTATGGGTAATCGTAGTAATTTCAAGAGAAAAGGAACCGAGCAATCTTCCACTGTTCCATTTTGTAATACATGTAAAAGAAAGCATTTTAGAAGATGCAAAGGGTATCTGCAAAATCCCGGGGCATCAAGATGAAGATTGCAGGAAGAAGAAAGCAACAGTTTGCTACAACTGCGGAGAAGCTGGACATTTTAGGCCAGACTGCCCGAAATTAGTCAAGCCAGCTGACAACAAAGCCAAACAAGCAAAAGGAACTACCAAGAAAAACGTAAGAGCCTTCCAACTGACTACTCAGGAAGTAGAGTTAATCCCTGATGTGATAGCTGGTACGTTCCTAGTTCACGACGTTTATGCAAAAGTATTATTTGACTCTGGTGCAAACCAAAGTTTTATAAATACTTCATTCTGCCAAGCTGTCACACCCCGACCACGTGTAACATACAAAACGTGGCGGAAACGTCGGGGAGTGTTGTAACAGAATTAATTGTCTCATAACCATGGCATACAAAGTTTTATTTATTTATAAAAAAAGAGTGTTACATTGTCTTAAACAGGAATTAAGGAGTTCAGAACATAATTAAACATAGTCTATCTTCTTTTAAAGTCTCTAAGGCACAGGTCCGCCCTAGTATCATGATCAACATCCTACGGAAAAGCTCCTGAAAACACATGTGAAAATAGGTACGTCAGCATAAAAATGCCTGTGAGATACATAGGTTTGTAAAAATAGGATTCATGACTTATGTTTAAGAAAATGTTTAGTCATGAACCTTGTAATTTGCTTTGTCTTGTAATTCATTTGAAAACAGTAAGATCAGATGATATGTATAAGTAAATGTCAGGTTAAATAAATGACCATGTAAAAATGTGTTTGTATAAGATAAGTTGTTTGTAAATCAATGTCTTGTGAAAAATATGTTGTTTATATAAAATGTTCTATGTCTAAATATTGAAATGATTCAAATAACGTTACGACATGTAATACCATACAAACACTTATATATAGGAAGTACCAGCGGCGTATCCACCATGCTTGTATCATATTACACACGCACCGTTACTTAATCACTTAATCAAACCAAACCAACCAATGTAAAAAGTCTATGTTTAAACCAATTGTCAAATGTATTGAATAATATGTCAAAGTGTTTATGTCAAGATGTAAATCATGTTAAAATGTCTATGTCAAATGTCCATGTCAAATGTCTATGTCAAATATCCATGTCAAATGTCTATGTCAAAATGTCATGTATGGCAAGTGAAATGTCTCAACTAAACCATATGCACAAAAACAAAGTATTGAAGTAAAACTTGGTTCAAATCAAAGCTATGTTTTGTGTAAATGCATGCAACTATTTAATATGAACATCTATGCGGTAATGTAAAAATGCATACATCCAAGCCTTGTGACTGTGGTGATAAACCCTTTAAACAAATTAAAGGTTTATCTGTCTTATATCATCGAATTCGGTCATTCCTTTCTGTCCCCTTTCCCTGGGATGTCCGGAACGGGAGTTGTCAATTCCTATGGTACCACTACCTACTAACGAACGGCGTAGCTAATGTTAATGAATGTATTGTCCCATGTAAACAAACCAAATGTCATACCAGAATTGTAAGCATGTGAAAACAATGCACTAAGTATGTAATCAAATGAACATACATAGCGTGAAATGTCATGTAAAACGATGTACTAAGTAATGCACAAAATGGGCACACCTAGCATGAAATGTCATGTAAAACAATGTACTAAGTAATGCACAAAATTGGGCACACCTAGCATGAAATGTCATAAAATCATGTACTATAATGTACTAACGAACATAGCAGTGTATGATGTGAAAACAGGAAAGCATGAAAGTAACAAGTAGGCACATGTGTTCCACCCCAAAACGTTTGGAAAACAGTAAAAGAGGGGTCTATGTACTCACTTGAGATTGCTCAGAAGTCCTAAGATAACCACCAAGCAATGCTAGAGATCACGGAATATCAAACGGCACCTAATATAGGTAACTACATTAATAAACCGGACCTGAATCGGAAGATCGGATAGGATGAGGGCTCGTAAACCATACGGGTATGGGAACTCGTGTAGTATGGTTTACTAAAGCCTACATACTAAATGAAACCTAACCTAAGTGCTTGTGACCCATTACGACCCGTTAGGTAGCTTATGCTACTTTAACGCGTCGTTCGCGTGAAACGCGTTTGGACCGCCTAACTAGTCCTATGACAAGTAATATATGCCTTAACATGTCTAATATGGTTGTCAAATCAGTTTAGATGTCAAAAGTTGTGTTACATATGTTTAAAATGAATTTTGGCATCATAGGGGTATTTTGGTAATTTACCTAAGGCATATAAACTACCTATCATACAACTACTTAAACAAAGCGACCATAAGGTATAACCTCATAAGGTTATTCCCTATATACTATGGTCACCTAATGTGCTTGGTCGGATCCTAATGATCGACCAAACGGGTCGGGTTCGAAAGTATAAGCGATTGTTTAGATCGCTTACCTTACGACCCTATCTAAGCACTAAACTAAAAGTGACGAGCTAAGCATGTTAAAACATGCTTAACTAAGTTTAAAAAACAGGTTTGGTATCAAAACAAACGGTTTTGATACCCATAAGTAGTTTGGTTACAAAATACGTAAGAATACGTATTCTGACCGAAACTACGGCTCGTCACTGAGCCTAGATAACGTGGTAATCAGTAGGTATAGTCACTAGGGACTATAACCATCGTGATCACGCTCACGTTATGAAGTTCAAACGAACTTCGCATCGACCATAAACTGGTCAATGCAGAAAGTCAAACAAAGTTTGACTTTCGGACTCGAAAAGCAATAAAAGAACGAAAGAAGACTTACGAAGGGTCCCCGAATGCTAATCTAGATCAAAGAGCTCAGGTATGAAGCAATGGCATCAACTTAGAGCACAAATGATCAGATTCTTGTGAGAAATGAAGTGAAATGTGATGGGTATTTATAGATTCCGGTCCACCGTTAGGATCGTTTCTTGGAGAAGAGGGAATGATCACATCCCTACACTTGTTGTAATGTTGTGGTTACTGATTTTGGACACCATAAGGGTTCAACATGTGGCACTTGACCTTTGGGGGATGTTAGGGGATGTTAATCTTGTGTTTAAATGGCTTTTCCCGATCAGAAGGGGCCTAGCGTGACGCTAGGGGGGGCTAGGCGTCGCGCTAGGGGTCCCCTGATCAGCAAACAATTTCAAATGTCCACCGTTCAGTCCCCGTTGCGTATTAAGGCCATTTCCGACGTGTTTAAGGTTCGTTAAATCATTTTCAAGGCTCCACAAGGATGCCTAAACATTGTGGGCATGATACATATTCAAAAATATGCCGGATGTCAGTTCGTTTGGTCGTACGAACGCGATGTTCGCTTAATTACGACGGAATGCGCATAAGCGCGAAAAACGATCTAAATGATGCAACAAACGGATTTTTATCATGACAAACACTAAAATAAAATATTATAGTGTTTACATAAATTTTTGGATGTCCGGATGTATTCAGAACGTGAGTTATGCGCAAAAGTGCAAACTTGTGCACTTTTTGACACTTTTAGTCCCTGAATGACCCAAAAGTTTATTTTAGCGCACCGAACCCCTTAAAGCCTATTTCTAAGCTATGTAAAGGATATTTAAGGTGTGTTTAACTTATGGTCATGTTCCGGAATGTTCGTTACAGTTCAGATTGGCATACTTTCGTAGTTTGTCAATTTTAGACCCTGTAAGCGAATTTACTTGTTTTTGCCATACCAAAGCCTTCAAAACTTATTTCTAAGTTATGTAAGGGTTATTTAAGGTATGTTAAGTATATGTTGATGTTCCGGAGTATTTGTCGCGTTAAACTGAGTACGTTTTCGCACCAGTTTGCGTATAACTCTCCAGAAATTGATATAGAGTTTGGAATTGGATAAAAGTCAAAACATGAAAAATGTAAAACATAACAAAACAAACATTGTGATCAAATAACATTGTTTTATTGATAACAGAACTGTTCATAGTGATTACAAGCACAGTTGTTACACAGGCTCTTAATTTACCCTTGACCAACCTTAGGCAGATTTTTACAGTCGAAACGGCAGATGGGAATTCTATTAAAATAGATAAGGTTTTGCTAGAAGAAAAGATAGAACTTTTAGGCCATAAATTCTCTGCAAACCTGTTACCTATGAATTTAGCCGGATTTGATGTTGTATTAAGAATGGATTGGCTAGTAGCCAATCATGCTCGAATTCTTTGTGATAAGAATTCCATAGAAATTCATACACCCACAGGAGAATTAGTGGTGATTATAGGAAATAAACCACGAAAGCCACTGAAATTTATTTCAGTAATGAAATTGGCCAGTTATTCAAGAAAACAAGCAGTGGTGTATATGATTTCGGTAATCATTAACACTAAAAATAAGGAACTTAAGAAAATTCCAGTAGTATCAGAATACCCAGAGGTATTCCCAGAAGAACTACCTGGATTACCACCTGATAGGGAAGTAGAATTTAGAATTCATCTAATTCCTGGAACTACACCGATAGCCAAGGCACCTTATCGGTTAGCACCTACCGAAATGTTAGAATTGAAAAAGCAGTTAGATGAATTGTTAAGCAAAGGATTCATACAACCTAGTTCATCCCCTTGGGGAGCTCCAGTGTTGTTCGTAAAGAAAAAGGATGGTTCGATGCGAATGTGTATTGATTCTAGAGAACTAAATAAGGTTACAATTAAGAATCGATACCCATTACCTAGGATTGATGATCTTTTTGATCAACTTCAGGGAGCTATATATTTTTCTAAGATAGATTTACGCTCTGGATATCATCAATTGAAGGTACAGAAGACATACCTAAAACTGCTTTCAGAACTAGGTATGGTCATTACGAGAGTTTACAGTCATGCCCTTCGGACTAACGAATGCTCCCGCAGCATTTATGGACATGATGAATAGGATCTGTAAACCGTACTTGGATAAATTTGTAATTGTCTTCATCGACGATATACTTATTTATTCCAAAAGTCAGGAGGAACATTGTGAGCACTTGCATATACTCTTAACTTTGTTAAGAAAGGAAAAACTTTACGCCAAATTCTCGAAGTGTGAATTTTGGCTACAAGAAGTGCAATTTTTAGGTCACATGGTGAATCATGAAGGTATTCACGTAGATCTTGCTAAGATAGAAGCGATCACCAAATGGAAGGTCCCGCAGTCAGCTATGGAAATTAGAAGTTTTATAGGATTAGCCGAATACTATAGGCGATTCATTAAGGATTTTTCCAAGATAGTTGTACCATTAGCTAAGCTAACGTGTAAAGCAGTTAAGTCAAACCATACGCTTCTTCAATATTCCCAGACCGACAAAAGAATGTCAATAACACAAGCGTAATGCTCGTGTCTTATCTCGACCCGTTGACTTTCTCTCATTGACTTGAATAAAGTCAAACCTTTGTTGAGCAACCCACCATGGCTACAAGAAGCAAGAACACATGTTAGTGTCACTTGATTCGGCTGCACGTTTTCGTCTTCCATTTTATCCAACAACATAATGCTTGAAAATGATATAACTTACTGACCTCAACAACACCGAGAAAAAATTTAGGCATGTAATCAACACCAGCCAAAGCTTCTTTGACTCCACCAAGCAATGACAACTAACTGTGGTCTGAATGCCTAGATCTACAAAAACAAAAAAAGTTCAAGCATTGCATCAGTCGAATGCATTCAAAAAGATACAATTTAATTTTAAAAAAATAAACAATCTCCACCACCAGTTGAATCGTGCAAACCCTAATTTGAACAAAAACTATGTAATATGATGAAAAGTGGGCTTACCATAGGATGAATTCGAGATCAAAATTAAACAATTGGGCAACACAAATTGAATCATGGAAACTGTCTAGAGAGCCCTTAGCCTACTCCCATCTCCTCGTATTCTTTTCTTCTCTGCCTCTCAAGGACTAAATCGTTAAAGCATAGCTAAACAATCTCAAAAGATACAAATGAAAATTATCAAAATTAGGGTTCAACTTCTTCCAAAATCAACTTCTCAATCAGTCAATTTCACTAATAGATAAATTCAACATATCTAAAGGCTTGTGCGAACCTGATCGACCATATGGGAGCCAAAGCCTACCAGAAATCACCAGCCGATCCCTATATCTCTCACTCCCGTTTACCTCTCTTTAATGGGAAGGTCTGGGAAGGGCAAACGGGAATGATTGTGATTCGTCGGTTGGGGGATTGGGAACGTCGACTACTGGAATTCTGCATTCAAATGGCAGATTAATAATATTAATGGCTAATTCACGAAGAGAAAGGTTGTGTAATTGACTGTGGTGTTGAAGGGAAAGGAGGGTAGAAAGGGAAAGGAATTGTGAAAAATTATGGGTTTTAACTTGGCTTTTGATATCCCATCTTAAAATTTTAAAGAAAATTACTTTTTTGTACATGGGAGATCTATTATATAGTATATTATAGATATCATAAAAAGGAATTTAAAATAAAACTATTAATTAACAATATATTGAATAAGGGTTAAAAATAAAGAAAAAAAGAATTTATCACAAAGATCATCAAAAATCATCGAGCATATTTAACCATGTTTACCATCAATTATGAGCATCTTCTTCATAAAAAAAAACTCAACGAACATGACTGTTATATATAAAACAATACATATTTGATTCTCTTATGACCAAGGCATAATACCATGTTTACAGAAAATTAATCAAAGGGATAAGAAGTATATACTAAAACGTGACGATGTAATATACCGAAAACGGCGCGAGGCGATCACGTTTTAAACCCAGCCCGAATCAAAACTGTTATATGTAAAAGATTCAAATCCCGTTTTCTTTTTCTTGTTTCATTTACGATACATAAGTGTAAGAGATGATAAGAAAACAAAAACAAATGGATCAAGGTAAGGGCGTACCAAAACAGTGAAGGTTCGGGTCTGGAAAAAAAACTCCGATTCCGGCAAGTGATTCTGATGCGAGCTACTCGTTCCGACTGCGATTACGGCAACGGTGAAGCCCGTTTCTCCGGCGGATATGGCTTATCATGACAACTTCTGCCGCCGGTTGTGGAGTCTCATCGGAGACAAAAGAACGAGGGGTTTGGGGTGGGTGTGCGTGATGTCGTAGAAGGGGCGCAGGCAAACACGAGTCACCGAAAAAGCTAAATCGACCGTTGCCGCCCTCCGTGTCGCTTCGATCTCTTTCTACTTCATGGACTTTCTCTCTCCCATTCACTAGTGCCTGCTCGGCCTGTTGTGGTCCCCGTCGCCGCCACTCCATGCCACCACCGCGGCTCCGCCGCCCATGGTGGTGGTTGGCCGGTTTATTAGAAAGAGAGGGGGAGAGGGGTTGTGGTGAGTGACCGGAGAACCGCCGTGACGGCATCGACTCCTCAGTGTTCTGGTCGTCGGCTCGACATCGGGAGGCAGAGGGGGGTTCTGACTTGATGGGGGGGGGGGTTGTGTGTGGAATTTATTTGCAAAGAAATGTTGAAATGGTGGAGGGTGTTGGTCATGTTAGAGAAGATGGAATTTGCAGAGCATTTGAGAGGCAAGGGAGTTGAGGAACGGCTGTGATGTGTGCAAAATGCAACATATAAATTACATCAATTGTGGCATAAAACTAACCCTTTTTTAGTACTAATGTAGGAAAAAGTGTGTTTTTGTCTTCCTTTTGTATTTTCAGGATTAAATGAGCTCAAATTAACAAAAGAAGCAAAAAGGCAGCTAAATTTAACATAAATACAAGAAAATGAATAAACGTGGCATGCCCGACCTCCCTGAAAACATCTTCCCAAGCAAAACAAGAAAACAGGAGGTTGAACACGCCCCGTGCTCAGTGAGCACGGGGGCGTGCCCAAGTGTCAGCATAAAAGACAAAGTTGTAGAAGCTTCCATCGCCCACCACGGGGCCGTGCTCAGCGGACACGGGGTCATGGTCAACTATAAGATTCGCAGAATCCAGGCAAATCTTGATAGTACAGATATGCTTCTGCACACGGGGTCGTACCCAGCGGACACGGGGCCGTGGTCAACTAATAAAGACAAGAGCAATTAATGAAGAAAGAGAAGGATGTGGACACGGGGCCGTGCCCGAGCTTCTGTTCAGCCTATAAATAGGAGTGCTTGGTTCAAGCTCAAACCATCCCTTGGCACACCACCTCTCTCACACTTCACCCACCACCATAACACCATCATCCACCACCATCATCCATTGTCCATCATAGAGTGTGTGAGTCGTCTCGGGATCCAAGATTGATCGTAAGAGTTCTTGACAATCAAGGCCATGTTTGCCTAAGTCTCTTACATCACTTGGTGAAGACAAAGTGTCTAGTGTAATACTTTTTATTTTTAATCTTTTCGCACTTTTTAATTGGTTATGTATTAATGACTTTAATAACTAGTTTCTTATGTTGAAGGTGATTCTTCCTTATAGTTTGTCCGTGGTGTCTTGGCATTATTTTATTGTCTATATAAAATAAAAGATTTTCACCATTCATATCTCCACGGTCTATATGGAGGTATGTTGGCTACCTGGTCGGGGGTTAAGGGAACGGTTTGGTAAGAGTCTTTCCATTGTTCAGTGTATAGATCCTGCAAAGGACCTGGGTCAAATTTAGTAGGACCTCCTTCAATACTTAACGGTATTGGATGGCGGGGGTCCAAACTCTTTGATCCCCTCATAAGTTAAACTACTATTAATACTTTAACCCGGCTACTTAGGACTGTATCCCTGCTGACTCAGACTACTTAGCCGAGGGTAACGTCACCTTCAAAAGAGAGGCCTACCACATTATGCATTAATAACTTAATTAATTATCTTTCAATAATCCGACCCTTTAGGATTGTATCCTTGCTGACTCAAACTACTGGGTTGAGGGTAACGTCACCTCCAAAAGAGGGGCTTACTACAATAACTAAGATAATCTCTTAAATAGTGCAAAAGTGCGGAAATAATCAAAGGTTACACTAAACACGAGTCAGAGCCAAGTGATTCATCTTGTCTATCTGTTTTTTCTTCTATTTTTACTATTCAGCATTTTAGTTAGTTTTTATTTTCTTAGTTTAAAACATTTTTCTAAACTTTTGATTTGATTAGACGTTGAGGATAAACCGGTACTAAAAGCTCTTGTGTCCTTGGACGACCTCGGTATCTTGCCAACACTATACTACGCTCACGATGGGTGCACTTGCCCATATGTGTGTTTAGTGTTAGTAAATATCGTGTTTTATAAGTTTAAAACTTGGCTAAAGAAAGTGTAAAAGGGCTTAAAATATACTTAAACCTACATATACACCTAACGCACATCAAGTTTTTGGCGCCGCTGCCGGGCACACATGGATTTTAAGAAAGTTAGGAATCAACGGCCTAATCGTTTTTCTTATTTTTCTATTTTTTTTAGGATTTTTCTTAGTTTTTCAGCTTCTGCAGAGCTCAGCACGGGCCGTGACTGGTCGGACACGGGTCGTGCCCAGCATTGTTACTGGCAGTTTTTATTTTCCGAGTTACAGAGAGCTGAGCACGGGGCCGTGTCGGTTCAACACGGGGCCGTGTCCAACTCCCCAGTAACTGGGATTCGGAAAACAATCACTGTATCTCCGACCACGGGCCGTGTTCGCTGAACACGGGGCCGTGGTGAACCTTCTGACCAACGTTCTTTTCTGTTTTTATTGCAGGACTTGGAACCCAGGCGCCACATTTGAACTTCCTACGTAGTGTATGAGCTCCAGTTCTAGTAGAGACATAAAAGAACCCCTAGAAGAACCCGAACGCTTTCTCAGAAAAAGACTTAAAGCTAAAAACCAAGAGAAAGTTTCAGGGGAAACACTTCCAATGGCGGATCAACGTACCCTCATGGATTACCTACGACCCACTATAGGTAACCTCGGCGCCACTATCAATGCACCGAATGTCGAAGCCAATAACTTCAAACTTCGACCGCATTTGATACAAATGCTTCAAACTCTGCAACCTTTCATGGGCTTGCGGACGAGGATCCCCATCTACATATTACTAATTTCTTAGAAATATGTGATACCTTTCGGATCAATGGAGCATCAAACGATGCCATCCGCCTTCGAATGTTTCCATTTTCACTAAAAGACCGAGCTAAGGCTTGGCTCAACACCCTCCCAGTTGGCTCGGTAAACACCTGGGATGAACTAGCCCAAAAGTTTCTATATAAGTATTTCCCTCCTGCTAAAACAACTAAATTAATGACTGAAATTAACACATATTCACAAGAGGATGGGGAATCCTTATATGAAACTTGGGAAAGGTTCAAGGAGCTACTAAGAAAGTGTCCTCATCACGGTCTTGCGGTATGGCAACAAGTATCCACTTTCTACAATGGGTTGTTGACACACACAAGACAAACACTTGATTCTAGCTCCGGGGGACTTCTAGGTAATCGTCGCCCAAATGAAATATACAATCAAATTGAGGAAATTGCGCAAACCAATTTTCAGTGGCACACTCCCCAAGGTAATAAATCTATTGCTCCGGGTGCCCATAAGGTTGATGAAAGCACTTCTTTACAAGCCCAAATCGATGCCCTTTCTTCAAAAATCAAAAAGTTAGAAATTGAAAAAACGGCCTCGGTTATGGCTTGTGAGGGGTGTGGTGGACCACATGAAAATTGGAGTTGTATGAAAGAAGTAGATGATCAAACAGAAACGGTAAACTACATTGATAATAGACCTAGGCCAT
This sequence comes from Helianthus tuberosus, assembly GCA_030545235.1. Lineage (NCBI taxonomy): Eukaryota > Viridiplantae > Streptophyta > Magnoliopsida > Asterales > Asteraceae > Helianthus > Helianthus tuberosus. The sequence continues at coordinate 103,390,114 of CM060371.1, read as the reverse complement.
CGGGTCCACCAACGGGTACCTACAACCAAGGATGGCGTAACCACCCTAACCTTGGTTGGAGAGATCCCGGCAATAGTAGTAACCAACAAAACCAACGAACTAACTTTCAACAACCACAAAACTTTTCTCAACAACAAGGTGGACGAGAAAGGCTTGAAGATACTGTATCTCGTCTCATCTCCGACACCGAAAAGAAAAACACGGATCGATTTCAGCAATTGGAATCGAATTTTAGAAATCAACAAGCTAGCATTCAAAACATTGAAAAAAAAATTAAATCAAGTAGCTCAGAATTTCTCCGAGAGACCACAAGGCGCGTTACCAAGCAATACCGAAACCAACCCAAAAGCGCAAGTACATCTCATCACATTGAGAAACCGAACCGTGGGTCCCGAGGAGGCTCCATTACCGACAGTTGAAAAAAGCCAACCCACGACTTCACCCGCACCCCAACCAGAAAAGGCTTCTCCACCAAATCAAGAGCCCACCAAGACTCCTCCGGTTCCATACCCCGGTCGGTTAAATCGTCAAAAGACCGATGAGCAATTCGCAAAGTTTGAAAATTTACTAAAACAATTGCATGTTAATATTCCTTTTATTGAGGTCCTTACCCAAATGCCTAAATATGCAAAATTTATGAGGGACTTCCTCACTCATAAAAGGAAAATTGAATCATTGCAATTAGTTAACTTAGGCGAAGAATGCTCCGCCTTAGTACTCAACAAACTCCCACAAAAGAAAATTGATCCCGGAAGCTTCACGATTCCTTGCTCGATTGGGGAATCCCCCATTCGTAATGCATTAGCCGATCTTGGGGCTAGAATTAACCTCATGCCCACATCGATGTTCAAATGACTCGGCCTAGGAACAACGAGCCCTACAAAGATGAGCATACAACTCGCCGACAGATCCGTCAAATTTCCACAAGGTGTCGCTGAAAATCTATTGGTCAAAGTTGACAATTTCGTTTTCCCGACCGACTTTGTCATCCTAGACATGGAAGAAGACGCCGATGTTCCTCTCATCCTCGGGAGGCCATTTCTAGCCACCGCCCAAGCAGTGGTGGATATGAATAACGGAACACTAACATTGAAGTTTGGGGACGAGGAAGTGAAGTTTGGAGTTGGAAAGAGAGTAGAAGACGAAGACCCGGTCAACTACATGAAGGTCATAGACTCAAGCTTGGATAACGCTCTCCGACGGTGCAGCATGGGATGCAAAACATCCCACTTGAGTAACATATGACCAGGCTTCGGGTCTAGCCAAGGACCCTTATAAACGTGGCGCACCACGGAGGCATTCCGCGGAACTATCTTTAGCTTAGTTTAGATTAATCTTTATGTTTTCTAGTTAGTTTTAATTTTCAGGAATAAAATACACTCAGGATGGCAAAGGATAACAAGGGAAACTTGAACCAGCACCCCATGTAGGAAAACAGGGCCATCCGACGATTTTCTTCATTAACAGTAAGCTCAGCACGGGTCGTGTCCGCCCAACACGACCCCGTGCTGCACAGTCTGCAGAAATGACCCAGTTCAGGTAAACTGGACATGGGCCGTGTTCACCCAACACTCCCCCGTGTCCAGGCTTCTGTTTCTTTTGTTTAATTTTTGTTATTGGCACTTGAACACGGGGCCGTGCCCGGACAACACGGGGCCGTGTCCAGCGCCCAGTAACACAAATTTTTGCTTGATTCACACCCTTTTACACATTCAATCAACCTAAAAACTTATTTTTGGGACACATTGAGGACAATGTGTAATTTAAGTGTGGGGGGGATGCTAAAACCTTGAATCTTGCAAGTCCTAATAACAAGCCTTACACAAAACTCTTTTGGAACTGCTAATCACCCAAAAAAAAATTCAAAAAAAAAATTCATTTATTTTTTTACTTGTCTAGGTTTAATTTGGGAATTTCAAAATTCTAAAAAGGTTATACTTTTACAAATTTACAACTGATAGCGTCGTGATAAAAAGAACCAACATAAGAAAATTATGAAAAGGCATGACAAGCTTAGTTAAAATTTGATTATATATACTTGATCACATAAAAACCCATTCCCACAAAAGTGAGTTTTGAGCATTTATTGAGCATACAAATACATATCTTTAAATTAAATGCTCATTTTTCGTTTCTTGTGTGAATAGCCGCTTGGTTCTTACAACTCTAGAACTTGCCACGACGATACATTCCCGGTCCTTACCAACTTAAACCCGAGTAAGTATATGATAGAGGCATTAGGACTAACCCTTTTTATTTCTACACCATTATTTTTTTTTACCACCTACCCAAAATCCCCCTAGTTAACCCCTTTGAGCCTAAACCTTTTCATTTCATAAACCAAACACCCTTTCACCCACCAAAACCTTTTTATTTTTAACCATTTGTTTTAGTAACAAGTTTGGTTTTTCGTATGACTTTCAAAAAAAAATGTGTTGATGGTGAAGCAAAAGAAATAAACAAGCAAGTTCATCAAAAATAATTTTGTTTGGAATTATGGCTTCAACAAAATAAAAAGTTGAAAAATAGAGAGTCTTACGAAAACCGATGCTTTTTACGTTTTTTCGCCCTTTTCTACTAACCACTAACCCAACCACCTACCTTTAACCCAAGCCTAACCCTTCACCCAAAAAAAAGTCCTCTTGATATTTACAAAGGTATATAGTTAAAAAGGATGAGGATTGATTGCTTGGCAAGCCTATGGTAGGAGTAAGTTCCATGCCGCTCTCGAGTGATTCACTAAAATACATCTTTGGCCGAGTGTTGAGTGATCCCCCGTGAGGTATGTGAACTTGTATATAAATAGAATTTTAAAGAGGCATGTTATGCCCTAATAAGTAATTTATCTTATGAAAAGTTTTAAATAAATCATGACGAATAGGATTGTAGATAAATAAAAATAAAACCAAATAAAGAATCTTGGAAATCCCGACACTCTATGACAAGCCCAAAAACCTACTTTTCTACCAATTCCATTTGGGAGTGTAAAGCCATATTATAAAGAGTTTTGCTTGAGGACAAGCAAAGATTCAAGTGTGGGGGTATTTGATGTGTGCAAAATGCAACATATAAATTACATCAATTGTGGCATAAAACTAACCCTTTTTTAGTACTAATATTGGAAAAAGTGTGTTTTTGTCTTCCTTTTGTATTTTCAGGATTAAATGAGCTCAAATTAACAAAAGAAGCAAAAAGGCAGCTAAATCAAACATAAATACAAGAAAAGGAATAAACGTGGCATGCCCGACCTCCCCGAAAGCATCTTCCCAAGCAAAACAAGAAAACAGGAGGTTGAACACGCCCCGTGCTCAGTGAGCACGGGGGCGTGCCCAAGTGTCAGCATAAAAGACAAAGTTGTAGAAGCTTCCATCGCCCACCACGGGGCCGTGCTCAGCGGACACGGGGTCGTGCTCAACTATAAGATTCACAGAATCCAGGCAAATCTTGATAGTACAGATATGCTTCTGCACACGGGGTCGTGCCCAGCGGACACGGGGCCGTGGTCAACTAATAAAGACAAGAGCAATTAATGAAGAAAGAAAAGGATGTGGACACGGGGCCGTGCCCGAGCTTCTGTTCAGCCTATAAATAGGAGTGCTTGGTTCAAGCTCAAACCATCCCTTGGAACACCACCTCTCTCACACTTCACCCACCACCATAACACCATCATCCATTGTCCATCAGAGAGTGTGTGAGTCGTCTCGGGATCCAAGATTGATCGTAAGAGTTCTTGACAATAAAGGCCAGGTTTGCCTAAGTCTCTTACATCACTTGGTGAAGACAAAGTGTCCAGTGTAATACTTTTTATTTTTAATCTTTTCGCACTTTTTAATTGGTTATGTATTAATGACTTTAATAACTAGTTTCTTATGTTGAAGGTGATTCTTCCTTATCGTTTGTCCGTGGTGTCTTGGCATTCTTTTACTGTCTATATAAAATAAAAGATTTTCACCATTCATATCTCCACGGTCTATATGGAGGTATGTTGGCTACCTGGTCGGGGGTTAAGGGAACGGTTTGGTAAGAGTCTTGCCATTGTTCAGTGTATAGATCCTGCAAAGGACCTGGGTCAAATTTAGTAGGACCTCCTTCAATACTTAACGGTATTGGATGGCGGGGGTCCAAACTCTTTGATCCCCTCATAAGTTAAACTACTATTAATACTTTAACCCGGCTACTTAGGACTGTATCCCTGCTGACTCAGACTACTTAGCCGAGGGTAACATCACCTTCAAAAGAGGGGCCTACCACATTATGCATTAATAACTTAATTAATTATCTTTCAATAATCCGACCCTTTAGGATTGTATCCTTGCTGACTCAAACTACTGGGTTGAGGGTAACGTCACCTCCAAAAGAGGGGCTTACTACAATAACTAAGATAATCTCTTAAATAGTGCAAAAGTGCGGAAATAATCAAAGGCGTCACACCCCGACCGCGTAAAACAACAATTCGCGGCGGAAACATCGGGGCGTGTTGCAACAGAATTAATGTTTCATAACCATGGATACCAAAAAGTGTTTCGTTTTATTAAACATTGAATAATTACATTGTCTGGAAATCTAAATACACAATTTAAACATAGTCTATCATTATTATTGAGTCACTAAGGCCTTGTCCAGTCCTATGTGAGCATGCATCCTATCAATCGATATCTTTCAACAATACCTGAAACATATGTGAAAACGAGGTCAGCAAAGAAATGCTGGCGAGTACATAGGTTTTGTGAAAAATAAGATTCATGACTTCTGTTTTAAGAAAATGTTTAGTCATGAACCTTGTAATTTGCTTTGTCTTTGTAAATCATTTGAAAAATAATAAGTTCAAGTGATATGTATAAATACGAGAATAATGCATGATTAAATGAATAACCATGTAAAATGAGTTTGTATAAGATAAGTTGTTTGTAAATAATTGTCTTGTGAAAAGTATGTTACTTGTATAAAATGTTCTATGTCTCAAACTGAAATGATTCAAATAACGCTACAATATGTAATACCATACAAACACTTATATATAGGAAGTACCAGCGGCGTATCCACCATGCTTGTATCATATTCCACACGCATTGTTACTTAATCACTTAGTCAAACCAAACCACCAAAGTAATGTTCATGCCCAATGTAAATCATGTAATATGTATAACCAAAAACCAAATCGTATATCGCTTTGAAGTCAATCGTTAAAACATCGTGTGAAAACCAATTGTTTACCCAATCGTTAAATTCGTTTTAAGTCGTGAAACTACTTAAATGGTCGTCTCGCTAATAACATTCAAACCTTCTTGACTCGCATTAATAAACCCTTACCAAAGGATAGATTAACAATTCGCATTAATAAACCCTTACCAAAGGATAGATTAACATCTCGCATTAATAAACCCTTACCAAAGAGTAAATTAACAATTACAGATTTAGTCGCTACCCACAACACCCACACATAACTACGGGTGTAGTAAATAACGGGACTTGTCAGATCCTATGGTACCATAACCTAATACTGGTCGGCTTGATCATTGCTAATGAATGTCATTTGTTATGTAACTACAACCAACAAGTTTGTTCACTTTTTGAAATCGTTATTAGTTTTGTATAAATCGTCTTAATCGTTTTTGAAACCATCGTTATAACATCGAAAATCGTTTTGATATCATCGTTAAAACCTTGAAAACATTTAGCACATATGAGTCACCCCAAAACAATTGAAAGCAGTAAAATAGGGGAATAATGTACTCGCCTGAGAATGCTTAGAGGTCTTGAACAACAACCAAACAAAGCTAGAGAGAGCACGGAATCAGTCGACAATCTAAAACTATATAAATAAACCGGACTTAAATCGGGAGATCGGATAGGATGAGGCTTGGTAAACCAAATGAGTATTGGAACTCATATGATATGGTTTAACAAGGCCTACATACTACAATGAAACCAAACCTAAGTGCTTTCGACCCATCGCGACCCATTAAGGTAGCTTATGCTACTTTAACGCGTCGTGTGCGTGAAACGCGTTCGGACCGCCTAACTAGTCCTATGACAAGTAGAATATGCCTAAACATGTTACATAATCAGTTATGTGACAAAGGTTTAGGTTATATATGCTTAATTACCAATTATACATGAAAAGGGTATTCTGGTAATTTACCTAAGGCATATAAACTACTTATCATACAACTACTCAAACGATGTGACCATAGGGTATAAACTCGGAAGGTTATTCCCTACCTACTATGGTCACCTAATGTATTTGGTCGGATCCTAATGATCGACCAAATGGGTCGGGTTCGAGGTATAAGCGATTTATTAGATCGCTTACCCTACGACCCTAGACAACGTGGTAATCAGTAGGCATAGTCCCAAGGGACTATAACCAACGTGATTACACTCACGTTGCGAAGTTCAAACGAATTTCGCATTGACCATAACTGGTCAATGTAGAAAGTCAAACAAAGTTTGACTTTCAGACTCGAAAGACTCGAAAAGCAATAAAAGAACGAAAGAATACTTACGAAGGGTCCCCGAATGCTAACCTCGATTCAAAAATCTCAGGTATGAAACAATAGTTTCAACTTAGAGTTTCTCAAATCAAAGTTCTTGTAATTTTGAAGCATGGGGGGTGGGGTATTTATAGTATCCGGTTAGCCGTTAGGATCGTTTCTAGGAAAACGTGATGCGATCTTGGCCATACACTTAGCACACATGGTATTGTAATACCATGTGCCCAAAATACCAGCCCATATATTCCCAAAACCATGTGCAACAAGTGGGAAGGACTAGATTCGATGTATAAGCAAACATCTTTCAGAAATGACAGTTTTGGTCCCTGTTATGTGTTTATGCCATTTCCGACACTTCTAAGGCCCGTAAAGCCAACTTTAAGGCCCTAAAATGATGTCTAAACATTGTGGACATGAAACATGCTCAAAAATATGTCGGATGTCAGTTCGTTTGGTCGTACGAACGCGATGTTCGCTTAATTACGACGGAATGCGCATAAGCGCGAAAAACGATCCAAATGGCATGACGAATGGATTTTTCTTATGCCAAACACTAAAATAAAATATTATAGTGCTTACATAAATTTTTGGATGCCTGGATGTATTCAGAATGTAAGTTATGCGCGAAAATGCAAACTTGTGCACTTTTGACGCTTTTAGTCCCTGAATGACCCAAAAGTTTATTTTAGCACACCTAACCCCTCAAAGCCTATTTCTAAGCTATGTAAAGGATATTTATGGTATCTTTAACTTATGGCCATGTTCCGGAATGTCTGTTACAGTTCAAATTGGCATACTTTCGCAGTTTGTCAACTTTAGTCCCTGTAAACTATTTAACTTGATTTTGCCATACCAAAGCCTTCAAAACTTATTTCTAAGTTATGTAAAGGTTATTTAAGGTATGTTAAGCCTATGTCACTATTCCGGAGTGTTTGTTGCATTAAACTGGTTATATTTACGCATCGGTGCGCGTATAACCTTCCAGAAAGCGATTTAGAGTTTGAAATTGAACAAGAATTGATATGTGCAAATGATACACATATTTTTACAAATCCCAAGTATGAAATATAATATTTCATTGGTTTGGTATTTGTTTGATGGCCGTGGAGGCACAGGTGTTACAAAAGGTTACACTAAACACGAGTCAGAGCCAAGTGATTCATCTTGTCTATCTGTTTTTTCTTCTATTTTTACTTTTCAGCATTTTAGTTAGTTTTTATTTTCTTATTTTAAAACATTTTTCTAAACTTTTGATTTGATTAGACGTTGAGGATAAACCGGTACTAAAAGCTCTTGTGTCCTTGGACGACCTCGGTATCTTGCCAACACTATACTATGCTCACGATGGGTGCACTTGCCCATATGTGTGTTTAGTGTTAGTAAATATCGTGTTTTATAAATTTAAAACTTGGCTAAAGAAAGTGTAAAAGGGCTTAAAATATACTTAAACCTACATATACACCTAACGCACATCAGCTGCATAAAAAATGAGGTGTTATGGTTTTAGTTTCTCCTATATAAATAGGTTTAATCTAGTGAGCTTGGGCTTGGGCCCAAGGCCCTCAAGCCCAATCGTGTGTTTTAAGTGACCCGTAATTCCTACAAGGCCCGTTATCAAAACCCGATCGTCGTAGAGCGTCGTAATATATTATTTTAAGTCCAACATACGTCAAAAGGATCGGTATTTGACGTTGATCGTGCAATTGAAAAAAAAGAAATGCACCGAGTTGCGTATAAATCAATATATATATATATATATATATATATATATATATATATATATATATACTAGGTTAGAGCCCGCGTGTACACGCGGTTTAACTAATCAAAATACTTTGAATTGTTCGGATTTAATGAAAACTGATTCAATATTTTAATAAAATAAACTTAAAAATACATGGGATAGTTTTAGAAAAACAAAATATAATTCAAATTTCACTAAAAAAATTCCTTCTACACCACATTACCGCTCTTTATTCAATATTTAACAACATTCTCCCTAAACCGTTATTGAACCCTGAACACCTCCATATCAAGCTTCAAAGCAACCATCGCCCCCTATAATACAAACCCTCTTAGCCAATAGTTTGATCCATCCAGCCACCTATAAAACATTCACTTAGGTTGATACCAAATATTTTAACAGGTATGGTACATATTATAAAAGTTACAAATCTACGAATACATATAAAGTTACAATTTCCCAACAATGCATTTACACTGCACAATCAATGTATATAAAACCAAGGTTAAAACATTTTGAACCAAGTGAACTGCACCCTCAAAAAGTACCAAACCTGTCAATTTTGATTTGCATACACATTTTCTCAGTTGACCAATTCAAGTCAACATGTGGTACAAACTCCTCTAGTAAATAAGCAATGAAAACATGAGTTGTTTGCCTATTTTATTACAAACAAAGTAATAACTATGTATTTCAATTTATACCTTTTTCTAGTTAAACAGAGAAAATTAGGTGGGCTACACCCAACTTTTGAAAAACATGAAAAGCTGAGCCTGTACTTCTCAAATTAAGTGTTTATTTCCATTTTCCATATAAATAGACAACCAAAACGATACTACTCAAGTTGCTAAATACTTCATAAAATTTAAATTATGTATTACATGTATGGAAAAAGACAGACTACCTTTTCTTATAACCACCTTCAGCATTTCGCTTAGTTTCAACAACAGTGCCAGATGTGTATGTCGTTGGCATGCAAAATAAACATAAAATCGGCTAGAAGAAATAGGTGTGTGTGCGCACGCGTGTTAAAATAAACAAAATCAGAGAAGTGTTCATCGTATATAAGGGGTTGTTTGGCTAAGCTTATGTTTTTGACTTATTTACTTATTTGCTTATTTGAAAAGCAAATAAGTCATAATGGAATGACTTATTTACTTATTCCTCTCATATAATAAGCTAACCCAAACACCTTTTAACTTTTCAAAAAGTCAATAAGTAAATAAGTCACTAAAATAAGCTTAGCCAAACAGCCCCTAAATGAATAAACTCATTACAAATGCCAATTGATAATTCAAGATCTATTACAGTTGAATATAGGGTGATATGGCACATTAAAGATCATGCACAACTGGTTATAGTTGATATGAGTTGGGAGCTAAAATCATGGTTTTTTAAAATTTGGTTAACTTCGAAAATTGATTTTTATATATATATATATATATATATATATATATTATTTTTCTTTCAAGTCGTTTACTAAAGTAGATTAAAAAATTGGGAAAAGTTATGTTCTAGTTAAGTAATTCTACAATTGAATTACTTGCATTTTTTGGATAGTTTGAAAACGGTGCATGACCATGAGCAAGTTCAAGTGCCGTGATTCCAAATGAAAAGATGTTTGCTCTATGTAAGGACAACATAGCTCCATCGTATATAGTTTTATAAGCATATGACTAAAAATTATTTAATGAAAGAAATATAGTAGAACAGTAACGACTATACATATATATGATCACCACTTAAAGTCGTATCCATGTAATTATTGCATTACCTCTAGTGCCATCCTAAAGAAAACATTAGCGAGATGTGAATACCCACATAAAAAAAATAAGATGCAAAGGGCAAGAAATGAAACATGCTAATATGGAGTGCCCACAAAGGTATTTCTAGAACGCATCTTGTATCCTGTCGGCTTGATAATCAAGTCCCAAGAGACTTTCATAGACATCGCACTCAGCAACAAAGCACACAGGTTCGCCAGATTCTACAAAAATTTAATCAGATCATATATGTTAATAATATTATCGATTTGGAACAGCGGGTCAGTTGCTTAATAAAGTAGTTATAATACTAACCTTTCAAGCGATGTCAGGAGCCGAACCATGGACAACCTCAGCTAGAGCTATTCCTCCCTCCCCGATATTTACGCTGTAAAACATTTGAAATAGTTCTTTTTTTACAACTTTAGTCATGGAGAAATGCAACCAAACGTAATGAATAATGAAAACTAATAATCTATCATCAAAACCCAAGACTCTTCATAAACGTAACATCATTGAATTAAGAAAACAACAAATTAATGGCAAACCTGTCATAAATACCAGTAAAAAAAACATCAGGTGCCAAATTATTCTCATCTTTTTTCCCTGCCCCATCAAAAAAAGATAACCCACCTAATCTCTGTCAACAAATACCAAAATAAGATTAGCAAATCATCAAACATACTACAAACTGGACTCGATTTTCATAACAAAACTAATGAAAACACTAAACGCGATTATTCATAACAAAAGAAATTGATTTTTCATAACAAAACTGAACTCGATTTAGATAACGTCAATCAAAGAATTGCCATCTTCAACTTCATAATTGATTATACAATTATGTTTGTTATACTTATAAGATTGCTATCGCAGATGTCAGTCAAATACACAAAATTTGAAACACATTACAACTCCTGCGACACACCATCTATACATCATAAACACAAAAACATACCTGTGAAATAAACACAAAAAACACACATGTAAGAAGAACAAAGAACTGTAGGTTTAGGATTCAATCATAATATCTGATTTTTTTAATATTGTATTTAAGAGTTAAATTTAAATAAAACTATGAAAAGTCAATCCCTTTTTAATGGATTAAGAAATGCCAGCTAGTAATGTTTAAAAAAGCACATTTAAGTTGATTTCGTTCACTTTTAAAAAAGCACATCAACAGTTTTGGTTCTTTAAAATTGTTAATCCAAACAATTGTAACAACAATAATAATAATGCTTAAATATAAAAAAACGTATACTTGAATAATAAATTTGGTCTACCCAAATTGTTAATCCAAATTAAATTGACAAATAAGAAGAATATCACATACTTGATTAAACTGAATATGAAGATAATTCAATCATTTATTATAAGCCCTCTCAATAGATTACCAAAAAGGTGAAGTACTTTTGATGCCTCAAAAGAGACTTGGTACCTGCCACTGCACTATAATGAAGGTAAAGACTTAAAAGATTGAGTGTCTTCCTGCAACATTGTTACCCAGATCTAAATGAAGGTAAATTTTGACCTTTTAGGTCAAATGGCCTAAAATCATCCACTAAGTCATCATAATTTATTAAAACAACGTCGGGTAGAGAAAACATGAACTGAAAAAATGGTTCTAATAGGAGGCACCAATAACTTTGTTATATATTTTGTTGCCAGAAACTTAATGTGAACATAAAGGAAGCATCCAAATTAAAATTGAAAAGGTAGAACAAACCAAGTGAGCATTAGATACTTAATTGTTTGCTCGCCTTCCCAAGTCTCGTATATAACTGTTCTAGCCCCTGCAATTTGACAAAAAAAGCCTTAAAATTCAAATATCAAATGCATTTAATATATCTACAATGTATTAAAAGTAAAAAAAACATGACCTTATTGGAGCTGAAGTCTATTTCCAAACATCAACCGGTAGAACCCGATGCACACATGCATTCATTGATGGTGGCACCACCCTATTTTTTTTCATTTTATGGTTATATAAAAATCAGATTATTATTAAAATAACGACAATGTTGTTCGTGCTTCTATATTTACACACTATTTATATAAATTATTAATACTCCAATTTTTTGGGCTTGCACCAACCAATTTAACATTGGCTCTCGAAAGCTTATCTTCAAATGATAACATAAAAGTCAAAAGAGAATTAAAGCTTATCTTCAAATAACCTAATTCAACAGTTAACATTATATATAATCACAAAACTTGCAGAATCTAATTAGGGCTTCAAAGTTTGAATAACCCAAAAAGCAAAACTTCAAATCCAAACAAATCAACACAAGTTCAAGAACCCCAAAACAAATCCAAACACAAACATCATTAAACATCAATAATTCTTTGGAAAAATGTCAATTCGACACAAAATCAAAACCCAAATGAACATTTAAAAATGTCAACGTTCTTATATGAAATTGCATCATTCTCAAACTCATAGGTTATGATTTATACCTGTAGATTTATGGAACTGCAGTACAATATCAAATTCTGCCTCTTTAAGAGCTGGAAAAAAACAAAATCACACCAGACACTATCGTTTTGTTATCTCATCGAACAGGTTGAATACTTGGATCATCTCGATGCCCGATTTGGTGAGTTATGAAACTCTAGATGTCAAAATCGTAATTATTGTTCCAAAACTCATGGATATTGAAACCCTAGACCTCAAAAATCGTCATTATTGTTCCAAAACTCATGGATACTCAGATTCAAAAACACAAACCTGATGGTTGTTAAATCGGAAGAATGAAGGAAGAGATAGTGATTCCAGCCGTTAGGGTTTCGGATCTCAGATGACAGTTTAGTGTAGGAATTGAGAGGATTGAAGCAGTAGAAAGGAAAGAGGAAAGAGGAAAGAGGAAAGGAAAGAGAGAGATAGGATTTTGAGAATAAGTTGAATTTGAATTTTGAATTTGAATTTGAATTTGAATTTGAATGGTAAGTTATTTTTGGAAAACTGAAAGATAGAGAAGGAAAGAAGAAGAAGACGAGGAAAGGGAAAGAATGGTGGGAGGGTGACACCTGTATGTAGAATAAGGCAGAAGTTGCCACATAAGAGAGAGACAAAGGTGGTTGCTTGTGGTGATGACACATCAGCCAAAAATGGTTTGATTTATTATAATAGGAAGATATATATATATATATATATATATATATATATATATTGAATGTTTGACTGTACGAATAACGATTAATAATATATATATATATATATACATATATTTTTATTATGCTTTAACGCCTCGAATTATGATACAGATATTTATTTTCTAAAATAACGATGCGAAAAAACGAGGCGTTACAACGAGCGTCATCTGCGACTCATTCTGGAACTTCTTCGAGCAGAACAGCTTTATGCTAAGTTTTCGAAATGTGACTTCTGGCTTCGTGAAGTCCATTTCCTAGGCCACGTGGTTAATGAGGATGGGATTCACGTTGATCCATCCAAGGTTGACTCGATCAATAATTGGCCTGCACCTCGAACACCAACTGAAATCCGTCAATTCTTAGGTTTGGAGGGTTAGTACAGAAGGTTCATCAAGGATTTCTCGAAGATTGCGCAGCCTCTTACTGTTCTTACCCAGAATGGTGTCACCTGCCGATGGGGTGATGCTCAGGTATCCGCATTTCAGCAGCTGAAGTTGAAACTTTGTAGCGCACCTATTCTCTCGTTACCTGAAGGCACATACGATTTTGTGGTTTATTGTGACGCGTCAATCCAAGGACTTGGTTGTGTGTTGATGCAACGTGAGAAAGTCATTGCTTACGCATCACGCCAACTCAAGGTTCACGAAAAGAACTACACCACTCAAGACTTGGAGTTGGGAGCAGTGGTGTTTGCGCTCAAGATATGGAGACATTACTTATACGGTACCAAGTGCACCATTTACACCGATCACAAGAGTCTCCAGCATATGCGACAGCGTCGATGGGTCGAACTTCTCAACGACTACGAATGCGCAATCAAGTATCATCCAGGCAAGGCCAATGTTGTGGCCAACGCCCTCAGTCATAAGGAAACCGAACCTAAGCGTGTACGTGCGTTACAGCTTACCATTCACTTCAGTCTTCCTACCCAAATTCGTGATGATCAGGCCGAAGCATTGAAAGAAGAGAACCTCACAGCAGAGTCCCTTCGGGGCATGGAAAGGAAACTCGAACGTAAGGAGGACGGCACCTACTACTTAACAGAACGTGTTTGGGTTCAACTCTTTGGGAACTTACGAGAACTTGTGATGGACGAAGCACACAAATCTCGCTACTCGGTGCATCCTTGCTTTGACAAAATGTACCAAGACCTCAAAACTCTGTACTGGTGGCCCCATATGAAAGCTAACATAGTGACCTATGTTAGTAAATGTTTGACTTGTGCTAGGGTCAAGGTTAAATACCAGAAACCATCAGGCCTACTTCAACAACCAGAGATCCCGACATGGAAATGGAAGCAAATTTCCATGGATTTTGTTACTGGCTTACCTAGATCTCAACGAGGAAACGATATTATTTGGGTAATAGTGGATCGACTGACAAAGTCTGCTCACTTCTTAGTTATCAAGGAAACAGATAAGTTCTCTACTCTAGCAGACATCTACCTAAAGGAAATAGTCGCGAGGCACGGGGTGCCAACTTCCATCATTTCTGATCGTGATCCGCGTTTTACATCTAATTTGTGGCAGGCAATGCACAAATCCTTTGGCTCTTGTCTAGACATGAACACAACGTATCATCCACAGATGGATGGGCAGACTGAACGCACCATCCAAACTCTCGAAGACATGCTTCGAGCATGTGTAATCGACTTTGGTAACGGCTGGGAAAGACACCTACCTTTGGTGGAGTTTTCGTATAACAACAGTTACCACACCAGCATCCAGGCCAATCCGTTTGAGGCGTTGTATGGACGGAAATTTCGATCACCCTTATGCTGGGCAGAAGTTGGCGACAGTCAAATCACTGGCCCAGAACTCGTCGTCGACACGACGAAAAAGATTGCCCAAATACGACAACGAATGGCGGCAGCTCGTGACCGTCAGAAAAGCTACGCTGATAAGCGCATAAAATCGCTCGAGTTCCAGGTTGGGGATCGAGTGCTACTTAAAGTCTCACCTTGGAAAGGTGTGGTTCGATTTAGTAAACGGGGCAAGCTTAATCCGCGTTATGTCGGACCTTTCGAAATCACCGAGAAAATTGGCAAAGTGGCGTACAGACTGAATCTGCCCGAAGAGCTCAGTGGTGTTCACAACGTATTCCATGTGTCAAATCTGAAGAAGTGTCTGTCAGATGAGACCTTTATAGTTCCTTTCAAGGAACTCACCATCGACTATCAGTTGCGATTCGTCGAGGAACCCGTGGAAATTACAGACCGGGAAGTTAAGACTCTCAAGCGTACCGAGATACCCATTGTTCGAGTTCGATGGAATTCCCGTCGTGGCCCATAGTTCACCTAGGAACGAGAAGACCAAATGAAACGCAAATATCCCCAGTTGTTCAAGAAAGGTGAGTCCACTACTGAGGCAGAAGCTACTGCGGAATTTCAGGACGAAATTCCAAACCAACGGGGGGATGATGTGATACCCCAGGAAAACCAGGAAACCACGCAACCTAACTAGCTTCCTCAGTGACTAAGTGCTAAATTTCGGGACGAAATTTCTTTCAACTTGGGGATGATGTGACAACTCGTATTTAAGAACCTTTCTTTGTGTTTGATGTAACATGTATGAACGTTATGTTATTAAGGAATGTGTTTACTTGCAATGAAATGTAATGTTACATGTTATGTGATTGTATTGTGAGTTTATGCGTATAAAACAAATAACATGAGTCAGATCGCACAAGCCCTTTTGGGCAGCACTCCTTGTTCTTTGTCACACACCTCTCTGCCCACTCTGCTTGAACTTGAGACCAAAGGGCAGCCCATGAATGGGTCGGCCCACTCCTCTTATCCGTTTATATGTATACACACACACCCATTAGTGGGGTTTTTGCTTCCCATAATTTGCAAACACTTAACACACAAAACCCTAGCTCTCTCTCCTCCCCTCTCTCTTGTTCGACGACAATCCCCACACCCAAAGCCTCCCAATCTCGATCAATCTAGTTCTTCGGCTTCCTGGTTAGTGTTCATCATTTATAGATTGCTATATTCTTGATGTTGTTTTGTGGTGTGATTGATTAGGGTTTCATGCTAGTAGATATGTTGCTAAAACTAATGATCATGAATTAGGAATATGTGTTTGATTTCAATATATATGCGATGAACTGTTTGGTTGATGGATCGAATAATGATTTATGATAACATAGGGCCGAATACATGTTAATGGGATGTGATCTTGATTAAATGTCTAGTCGATTAGTTTGTTTTTGCATGAGGAATTGTATGATGGTTTAGGTTGCATATTGGTACTTGATGACGGGGGTAGCCCAAATCTCAATAAAATGACTAATATACATAACAGCTTAAAAGGTTAAAAGGTTGAGAGGTTCAATACGCGCAAACTCAGGAGAACAGTAAAAAGGACAAGCACAGTGTCCGGTCACATCAACACTTAACGTATGAACCATTTCTGCACAGACAGAACATGTGCACAGAGAACACCCTTTTGTCCGCAGGTCTAAACCCTTCAACCCCCAAATGGGCAAGTCCCTCACTGTAGCCACGGATCACTGGTAAACGGCTTCCTCTTATAGAAGATTCTTTCCCTATAAATAACAGCCTCTTGCCACCCATTCCAGCCATTCCAGATCAACTCAGATCACCCTTGATCTCTGATCTTACTTCTCCTCTCTAGAACTTGCTCCATGCTTGTTCTATTCTCGGCTCACTACAATATTATCTCACTTAACATAGACATTCTGGGTTGAACCCTTCAAGCCAGAATTCAAAGTGAATAATAACAAAGTGATCCGCCTCCACGTGCTACAAACGTGGGGGGACCCCACGACCTGCGTTAGGCTAATCGAAACCTTGAACCCTTTTACCCCGGAGATATCGCTACAGGCCTTGGTCTTGTATTTGTTGTATCAACAAGTTGGCGCCCACCGTGGGGCTACGCCGCTAACTTTATCTTAAAGACCAGTTGTGTAGCTCCAATTTCTCTTTACATCATGTCTGAAAGCGAGTCTCTCGGTCAGGTAAATCAGGTTCCTAACAACACCGATGTAACACCAAGTTCCGGTCGGATCTCACCGGTCGAATCTACATTTCTTTCTCCTCCCGGAAGTACTCCACCGGGATATGTTCCCGGAGTTCACTTCTTTTCAAACACCAACCCCATCTCGGTCAGGGGTTGCAACTACTCAAATCGATGTAATGCATACACCGGAACACATAGATCTAACACCCGAGTGAGTAGCTAGAAATTTCTTACAACTGAGATTTTTTCTCAACTTGCATGTGAGCTTAGAAAGGAAAAAAAGGGTGAGAATAAGACTAAATTATGAGGAATCTGAACCCTCATTATCACATGGCCCTTCATCTCTTCCTTTTAGCAGCTCACGTTCAGCCACATCTTACCTTGAAGGTGGTCCTAGTGTGGCAGACCAACCACTCAAGCCTTTAAGCTTTTGGGAGGCCAAGTCCAACCGCTTTTCCCTTATTTACCTACCAACCCGTTACAACCGGTGCACCTATGGGGCATAAAACCACTCTTGATCAATTATGGGAAGTCACCAACTTCAAGTGTTCTCCCTCCCATTGCTACTTCGTGAAAACAAGCCATGGCCACCCTGCCTTCGGCTCGTGGTAGGGTCATGAACACATCCATAGGAATGCCTTATACAGTAAGCCTTTAAGGCTTTAACCTTTTGACACAGATGATGACATCTTTCATGAGTACCATCAGAAAGCCTTTAAGGCTTTAACCTTATACCCTAGCTGATGACACGGATGATGGAAAAAATTTCCTTTGCAGCACGTGAAAAGTGGATGATGACACAGAAAGCCTTCAAGGCTTTGACCTTAATTTCATCAACCAAGTGCCAACCACTCACCAGGGTACCTCAAGCGATTACCCAGCTTCAAGGGTAGTAGAAGACCTCTCAAAACCCTACAAGCCTAACAAACTTGTCTTGCTTCTCCCAACAAATCGTTGATTACAAGTTTCAAACCCAGATAAAGATGCCATCACGGTACTAAAGACTACCTCCAAATCTTCGTCGGGATTGCAAGAATTGAAAAATGACCCAACTCCGAATGTTGTCTCATGTTCATGCAAACCCTTGAAGGGTTTTCACGCATATGGTTCAATGACCTTCCTGGACGAAGCGTTCAGACCTTTGACGATCTTAGCAAAAGTTCCCTATAACAACAGAGGCATGTCAATGACGCCACGATAATCTTCCAGACCAAACAACGTGATGATGAACGTCTCAGAGACTTCATCGAAAGTTACAAGAAGAACGATTTAACTTACGCCAATGAAAAGACTATGGTTGCAAGGTTCATGAATGCTAAATTCCAAATATTTCACAAGATACTTCAATAAATGTCTGCCCAAAACCCTTAAAGAAACATTTGAAAGGGCTGAAGCCCACATTCGAGGAGAATAAGTTGTAGACATCAAAGAACAAAATAAAAGACTCTTAACTGGAGCTTCTAGTATGGCTCTTATGACAAACGGTTCAAAGGTTCGGATTCCAGAAGGCCTGAAGGCCGGAACCCTCCAAGCCAAGAAAAAACCATAAACTTTACAGCCTTAACCAAGGCTACATAAGAGATCTTGGCAACCTAAGGGGTAAAACACAGCTTCTGCCCTCCTCAACCTTTGCCAAAAAACAAAAGATTGGAATAATCAAGCCAGTATTGTGAGTTTCACGAATAGAAAGGTCACCATACCAATAATTGCTTCCAACCCAAAAAGAGGATCGAAAAAGCCGTCAACTCCAAACTTGCTCACTTGGTTAAAGGGGTCAAGGACAAAATGGTTGAAGAATAAAAGTAGGAAGTGAACATGGTCGACCTTGAAAACAAAGCTTTAACACTCTCAGCTGATGAAAAGCTTGAAACGCTTTAACCCTCTCAGCGACAATGAGCGTTCAAAGCTTCAACAGTCTGAATCCTCCAAAATCATGCTTGAGAAATGCTTTAACCCTCTCAGCTGATGAAAAGCTTGAAACGCTTTAACCCTCTCAGCGACGATGAGCGTTCAAAGCTTCAACAGCCTGAATCCTCCATCGAAGGTATCGCAGACATACCTACCAAGCCTTTAGGCCAAATAACCCCTAATGTTTGTTCAGCGAAAGAACAAAGGGATGAACCGAACAACTCACTTTTGCGGTGATCAATATTCCTTCTAACTATGATATCATCATAGGAAGGCCAGGACAAGGTGTGTTCGGAATGGCAGTTGTAGTTGGTCAAGGCACTGTGAAGTTTCCCACTGAAAAAGGGATAGCAACCCTTCAACCTACCCAAGAAGCTTTTGTGGTTGAAGGGGAAAGCTCAAGAAAGGACGAAGACGATGAACAAGGGTTGAACATAAACCCAAAATATCCTCAACAGGGGATAAGGGTAAAAACTAACCTTTACAATGAAATCCTCTCATACCTTGAAAAGCTGCTCTTGCACTATATATTTGCTTGATGCCCCGAAGATATGACCGGCATCCCTCATAGCATTGTTGAAACATGATTTATGGATCCCACCTGATGTTAAGCCCATTATACAAAAGAAACGGAGTCAAGCCCTTAAAAGAAGCCTTGCAGAATGCCAAAAGATGGAAAAGCTTGTTCTAGCCGGAACCCTTCGAGAGGTCAAGTATCAATCATGGGTGGCCAATCCGGTAATGGTTTAAAAACCCGACAAGTCGTGGAGAATGTAGATCGATTTTAAAGACTTGAACAAAGAACGCCCAAAGGATTGCTACCTGCTGCCCTGGATAGACCTCAAGGTTAACTTACTCACGGGCTTCTCGTGTTTTCTTGACACCTAAAAGGGTTACCATCAGATCCTAATGAAAGAAGAAGATGAATAAAAACTGCATTACACACTGATAAAGGCATATTTTGCTACCAAAAATGCCTTTTGTTTTAAGAAACGCGGGTGCCACTTATCAACGTCTGGTTGACAAAGCGTTTGCCGGACAAATCGGCAAGAACATTAAAGCTTATGTTGAAGATTTGGTGATCAAGAGCAAAACGGAATACCAAATGCTCGATGACATACAAAAAACCTTCCAAAACTCGAGAAATATCAACATGAAGCTTAATCCAGTCAAGTGCTCGTTTCTAAGGCACACCATGGGGAAACAAAGCATAAAAGCCAACCCTCAAGGGATGTGCTAACAAGAAAGACTTTCGATGGAAAGCTTACAGCTTTGAAGCGTTTTATCTCAAAAGGAAGCCTTCAACCAAATGAAGCAACACTTAGCTTCACTCCCAGCCATTTCGGCTCCAGAAATAGGAGAAACGGCCTCTATCCACCTTCCGATTGCTGAAAATACCATAATCTAATCATTGAACGAAACAAAGTTCAGATACCCGTTTACTTTTTCAAAACTTCAAAATTAACAGAAATCAAATATTCTTCTTTGAAAAAAAAAAAAAAAAAAAACTTGCTCTAGCCCTAGCCCAAACGGCTAGAAGGCTTCGAAGATACTTTCAGTCACACCCGATACAAGTGATCATTGACTAACCAATTAAGAATGTGCTTAAAAAACAAGAAAATTTCGGACGATTAGCCAAATGAGTTGTGAAACTAGGTGAACACAAAATCACCTATGTCCCGAGAAAAGTTGTCAAAGCTCAAATCTTGGCTGACTTCATCTTGTAAGTCCCTAAAGAAGCCAAAACAGAAGTTAATACAACTGCAGCTGAACCCTCCAATCCTGATACCTGGAAGCTCTTTACCGACGAAGCTTCCAGCATTAAAGGGTCAGGAGCAGGGCTAGTTCTAATTGATCCTAACGAATTGTAATTCACGTATTCCCTTCGTCTTGAATTTCAGACTACAAACAACAAAGCTGAGTATGAAGCATTAATTGCTGGGCTCAAGCTTGCAAAATATGGGTGTCAAAAGGCTTCAAGTCTTCACAGACTCGTTGCTTGTTTCAAACCAAATAAGTGACAACTACATAGCCAAAGAAATGGGGGTTCAAAAGCTTCAAGTCCTTACTGACTCTCTCAAGCTAAGACAATAACAGCTACATAGCAAAAGAACCCAACATGTATTAGTATCGAGAGAAATCAAAGGAATTGATGAACACATTTCAAACATTTTCCATCAAAAAAGTCCCAAGATCTCAAAACAATAGAACTAATGCACTAAGCAAACTTGTATCTCCTACGTTTGCCCACCACACCAAGAAGGTACTAATTGAGGTGTTAAAAACCTCATCCATCCAAAGACTTGAGGTTCAAGATGTGATCACTAAAAAAGGGCCAAATTGGATGACTCCCATTGAAAGGTTCCTCAAAAAGGGTGAATTACCTAATGACCAGACTGAGGCTAAAAGGGTTCGTATCAAGTCAAGGCAGTATGTGTTACAAGGAGATATCCTTTACAAAAAGGATACCTTGCACCACTACTACGATGCGTTGACCCAGAACAAAGCCAATATCTGATCAAAGAGGTTCACGAAGGGATATGTGGAGCTCATTGTGGCCCAAAATCGGTAGTGTCAAAGTTGATGAACCCCGAACACTTTTGGCCTTCCATGCATCGAGATACCTCCGAAAAATTGTGAAAGTATGAAGCTTGTCAGTTACATGCTCCGGTATCCAAAAGCCTCAAACATGACCCCGTTCCCATCTCCTCGGCTTGGCTATTTCACAAGTAAAGAATCAACATCGTTGGTCCATCCTCACTAGCCAAATGAGGAGTCAAGCTCTTATTGGTAGCCGTGAACTACTTCACCAAGTGTCCAAAAGTAAAACTATTGGCAAAAATCTCAGGGAAACAGTTCATTGATTTCGTTTACGAAAACATAATCTGTCGTTTTGGGCTCCAGGGGTACTAGTCACGAATAACGGGAAGTAGTTTGCCGAGAAGCCTTCTAGCTCCTGGTGTAAGGAGTTCAAAATAACCCAAGTATTCAGCTCGGTAGCTCACCCATAATCCAACGGCCAAGTTAATAGGACAAACAACAACATTGTTGAAAGGATTAAATCTCGATTGGAAAGATACAACAACTGGCTCGAATAGCTTCCCAATGTGCTATTGGAAATTCGAACAACCAAGAAAACGAGCCATAAGAAAACACCCTACAGCCTAGTGTTTAGATCAGAGGCTGTAATCCTAGCAAAAATCGGAGTAACAACACAAAGAACAATTAACATCGACCTCGAGCCAAATAAAAAAGAGACGATATTGAATTTGGAACTCCTCGAACAGGCTCGTGATCAAGCAGCCATACAAAAAGTAAGGTACAACCAAAACATGGAATTGCATTAAAATACACGGGTGAAGCATGGGGACCTCGTGCTTCGAAATAATGAGGCCTGGGGACCTCGTGCTTCGAAATAATGAGGCCTGCAAGAAAGAAAGCTAAGGAAAGCTCGGCCCTAAGTAGGAAGGGCCATACACTATCCTTAAAGCCCACGAAGGGGGATCGTACAAGCTGGCAGGTCCGCAAGGCAAAAAGCTTCCCCGCCATTGGAATGGCAAAAACCTTAAAAGGTTCCATGTTTAACCAAAACGTATTACAAATAGTTCCCAAAAGTTGTTCTATTCAAAGTACTTTGAAATGAATGAACGATGAATCAAAATTTGTCTTTCTATCCTATAATCAGGTTGAGAACCTAGCAAGAAACTCCATGGCAAGGGCCATGTAAGGGGATGAGCTCCCAGGCCACATCGCTCAATAGGTTCAAGGGTTGAATGGACCTATATAAGGGGTGAGTTCCTAAATCAATACAACTCCATGAGACTCAGAGAAATCTTAAAAATCATGTCTCATAGACGGGTTTGAACAGCCTACACCAAATGTTCCTTAAGCCCCAACATTGGCTTACGAACCAAAAAGAATCTAAGTGAATGTCATACATAGGATAGAGGTTGTATCTTCTTGTTAAAAATACCCTAAGGCTAAGTGACTGCAGCACTGAACCCTTTAAGGTATAAATAACATAAGATGCACCACTCAAAACAAAGACAACATGCAAAATCAATGAAAACGCAAGGGAATAAATAGAACAACATAGCAAGATAAGTTAAAGATAGCAAGGGCCATACTGGCCATCAAACATAAAACATTGTCCACAAGCCTTCAAGGCTTTAACCACCAAGGGATCTAGACGATTCCTTTAAAATAAAAAGATGTTCAAACAAACAACCCATAACATTGTTCGACATGCTAAGAAAACTATGAATTAAGGTTTCTTCTTCACTTAGCAACGTCATGGATGGTAGACTTTGATGCATCATCCTTCTTTGAACCTCCATCATCTTGGGTCTTTTTAGCCTTCCTCTTTTTCCTCCCTATTGCACCCGCTGCCTCGGAGGCTTCAAGGCTTGAACCCTTTAAGCCCTCACCACCTTCAGAACACGTTTCCTCGCTATCTCCGAAGCAAGGACGTTTCTTCGAGAGGGACTTCAACACTTCGTTACAAACAGCCTCATTAAGGCCCTTAGGTTTTAGCTCCTGCAAGATAGGCAAAGGTTTACCAAAACACTTGGAGACTTCACCCACATAAGGGTAAATAATATGCCCTACCTTCAAAACAGTTTCCTTGAAGACTTCAAAGGCTTTGGGTTGAAAAAGAGAAGACTTTTTCTAAGGCTCCCCGAGTTCACAAAGCTTTGTAACCAGCAAATACACCTTGGTGTCTCCCATGAGCAAGAAGCTCGGTGTACACATCACCCAAGACTTTTTTGAACCCTGACGAATGGAGAAGATAAGTAACCACTTGCTGGAATCCATCCTCAATGAGCCATTTATTATCACTAGTTTCCTGGGCAAATGAAGCCTTTAACCCTTCTTTCTCCTCTAAGAAGGCTCTTTTTCTAAACCTCCAAGACAGCCTTATCGACCCTGACTTAAACCTTGTCAGCCTCCAAGCGTTTTTCCAACTCAACCATATCAGTCTTGTGCTGGGAAGAAAGCTCATCAATCCTCAACATCAGCTTTTCTCCCTCCCAGCATAACCCTCTGCCTCCTTCTTTAGAGTAGCTAGTGAAGAATTCATCGCATCCCTCTTCTTCGAGAAGACATCATATTCTCACATCCTCTTGCGAAATCGGGACAAACCCTCTGGAAGCAAGGCAACAAGGTTATAAGCACCCATTACCATTTTTCAAAATCATCAGGTCATCATCCATAGATGAGCAAGAACCTCGAACAATAGGAGAATCAAAGTGGGTAAGAACATCCTCACAAACGGATGAAGGCTTGAAGCTGTCACCAACTGTGACCTTCCAATCCGGCACATAAACCTCCCCTGGATTAACATTGGTGGAACCTTCACCACCCTTCCCGGAACCCTTCAAGCTCACAACCTTTTTACCCGCCAAACCACCAAGGGCCGTCCCTTGTCCTTTTTGATTTTCCCCAACCCCAACTTCTAAATCTTCTGAAGCCTCTATGTCATTACTTAGTTCCACCGGCTCAGAAGCCGATGGTTGGTCAACAGTCTTTATCAAACAGCAGCTCGAACGACGAGTAGAGACTTTGGAAGCAACAACTTTGGTGTAACCCTTGACATTGGGAACGTTCACATAGCCTGAACCCTCGAACCTATGTTCAGTGCCCCTAACAACAACATCTTCGCCGGATGTAGCCTCGGCATCTCCAAACACAACATCAGATGTGTCATCGCTCTTGATAAAGTCTAAGGCAAACATATTTGCAACAAATAAAATATAACATAAGCAGAAAATACAAAATATCATACCTTGATCATCTCTCACGAGCATAGGGTCACGACCCGGCTTGTCCCACAACTTACTAACATCCATCAGCACTAAAAGATGTTCGGAAAAAGGGACAAAGCCTGGAAGGACACCCCCTAATAAACTTCAATAACCATCTATCTCCTGTTTGAAAGGTTCAAGCTCATTCAAAACCGCATAAGGATGACTCCAAACAAGCCTGAAAGGAACAATGGACTCAGAAATCCAGGAAAGTCGGTCCTTCCAAAAACCAAGGGTAGTAACCATAGACGAAATTAAACACACATCAACCTGAGATGTTTCAAAGGTAAAACAATCGCCGTTCTTGGCTAACTGGAAGAAATAGAGAAACAACAACAACGATGGGTCATACCCTATTGCTGGACACAAAACATCAAAGTGTAAAACCCTAGCAAGACCTTAAGGGTGTAACTGACCAAACGACACACGATAATACTCTAAAACATTCAGAACAAAGACCGAAAACGGATGACGCAAGTTGGAAAACTTAGCAATAAAGAGCAATCGAACCAACGGGACACTAATCGATCGATTTGCCAAAACCCAGAGCCACCGGATTAAACTTTAGATCGATCCCCCATTCTTTACAAAAAGCCTCAACTTCCTCTTGAGTGAGACAAGTTGAAGCCTTTAAACCTTCAAGCCTTAAAGCCTATCACATCTACTATCACTCTGAAATTCAAATCTCAAAACTCAAACGCCTTGAAGCCTTTAAGCAATAAAAAATAATGTGTAAAAGTCAGAAGCATTTGAGCTTACATCCCAAACACCTCTGACTTGGGGGGCTGATGACGGGGGTAGCCCAAATCTCAATAAAATGACTAATATACATAACAGCTTAAAAGGTTAAAAGGTTGAGAGGTTCAATACGCGCAAACTCAGGAGAACAGTAAAAAGGACAAGCACAGTGTCCGGTCACATCAACACTTAACGTATGAACCATTTCTGCACAGACAGAACATGTGCACAGAGAACACCCTTTTGTCCGCAGGTCTAAACCCTTCAACCCCCAAATGGGCAAGTCCCTCACTGTAGCCACGGATCACTGGTAAAAGGCTTCCTCTTATAGAAGATTCTTTCCCTATAAATAACAGCCTCTTGCCACCCATTCCAGCCATTCCAGATCAACTCAGATCACCCTTGATCTCTGATCTTACTTCTCCTCTCTAGAACTTGCTCCATGCTTGTTCTATTCTCGGCTCACTACAATATTATCTCACTTAACATAGACATTCTGGGTTGAACCCTTCAAGCCAGAATTCAAAGTGAATAATAACAAAGTGATCCGCCTCCACGTGCTACAAACGTGGGGGGACCCCACGACCTGCGTTAGGCTAATCGAAACCTTGAACCCTTTTACCCCGGAGATATCGCTACAGGCCTTGGTCTTGTATTTGTTGTATCAACAGTACTCGAATTCTATAATCTTATGATTCGATTATAAGCTTTGCATGAGGATTGATTGTTCATGAATTGGATAATAATTAGGGTTCATATGAATTCATGAGAAAAATGGACTGTTTGATCCGTTTAAATGAGTTGTTAGATTTTAATTTCTGTTATGATTTACCAATCATATGATTGGGATGATTTTGGAAGTTATTGATTTTAAAGGAATTGAAACTGATTACATGAATCAAGGAAAGTATGTAACTGATCGCACAAGATCAGATCGTATGTGATCTGATTGCACAAGAGCTGAACGTACAAGCTCCTGGATCGCACAAGTTAGTCACACAAGCTAGGATTTGCATATAGTACAACCGTTTGAAGCACACTGTATAACCTTCTCATGCATGACCGCACAACATGTTGTGGATCGCACAAGACAGTGCTGATCGCACAACATGTTGGGCCGCACAAGATAATGAATTGTTAATGTTATTGGGCCGCACAGGTTATTGGGTTGGGTTAGTTTAGATCGCACAATCTGTTGTGGATCGCACAAGTTGTGCTGATCGCACAACAGGTTGGGTCGGTTATTCATTGGGCTTTATCTATAAAATCGCACAAGATGGTTGGGCTCGCACAATCTTATCGGCCCAACAATGAATCGCACAGGTTGAGTTTTATTTGTGAACTCGCATGCTACTGTTTAATATGCTAAGTGTTGATCAACCAGTTACTATGATGATGCATGTATGCCATGATCCTTCTGTGTACGTAAACTGTTAGCTATGTGTGAAACCTATGTGAATTACTTGAACCTAGACCTGACTTATATGGTAACCATGCTAGGACGTGGTTGACCACAAATAGCTCAAGTGACCTTTTGTTTATCTGCCGAGCTAATTTAAGGTGAGTTCACACTTTCTATAAGGCATGGGATTCCTGGTGGTTTGGGAATGGGTTAAAGTATACTAAGAAAACCTGTGTATTCTCCTTGGGTAGAATACGTACTCCCACCCTCTTTGTTGAAGGGTGACAACATTGAAACCTGTGTGTTCTTCTTGACACGTACTCCACCCTCTTAACTGAAGGGTGACAACATTGACACTAGACAAAACTCTATCATTAAGTTCCTCATTTTTATATCGACTTAATCGTCGGGCCAATGGCGAACGGGTCATTAGTTAAATAGCGCTATTAGGTTTGATAAGCCTCACACCGTGCCGCAGAGGACGGGCGTGGACTAATGGACTTGGGCACTAGTCAATGATGATAGACATTAACGCAGGGCACATAAACATAACTACAGTCAGTAGTCGATATGGTAACGGGTCTAGTGGATTACATGGGGAAGCCCCCACTGGCTATGGTTTGGGAAACAAGGAATTGGTTAAACTCGTGGTTTTCGAAACAACTTATGGTTTTTGGAACAACACTAAAACGGACAACCAACTGTGAACTCGCTCAACTTTGTTATTGATTCGTTACTATATGCCTTGCAGGTCGTTAGGTGCTTAGATGGAGCTTGCACAGGAGGAGAAGGTCGTTGTGGGACATGGACTGTTGAGTTCTATGTTAAACTTATGAACTTTGATACTTTATTATGGTTTTCAACTTTATGCTTCCGTTGATGACTTAAACTTTGTTGAATTGTTGTGACACCAATTATATTGTTTGGTTTGGACTTTTATTTATTTAATTACATTGTTCAATATGATTGGTGGCTGGATCCTGGTCAGTCACGCTCCCTTCGGTGATACTCCGCTTGTGGAATTTGGGGGTGTGACAACCACCATTGCCGCCACCTGCCACCGCAGACCACCGACAACCCCGACCATCGCCGCTGCTACCGCTAACAACCGTCACCCACCACCGCTACCACCGACCACTGCCACCACCGACCACCGCCACCCATCGCTGCCACCACCACTAGCCGCCACCGATCACCGCCACCACCCATCGCCGATTTAATTCATTCCTTTTTTCTTACCTACTAAACAATACAAGGTAATGATTTATTTCTTTCCTGCATGGTAACCAAACAAGACTATGGAATGTAATGATCCATTTCATTCCTTTGTTCATTCCATTACCTCATCCAACATTAAAAGATAAAGTTAAAGAATCTTTCAATTCGAATTTTTCTAAACTTTATGACCATTATTTAAAAAGTATGGTGAAAAAAATCATACGAATTTGTTTAAATCTCGGTCTTTGACCTCAAGCGATGAAACGGTTAACGACCCTATCATAACAATGTTGAATGTCGTTAGAGATGAAACGACAAAACAACAAACGGGTAGTGAACCATCAAGCGAACTCGGTATATACAAAATAACTAGTTATCGCATACTATGACCTCCGAGGAATACAATAACTTTGATATTTTGTCATGGTGGAAATCAAAAGAATCAGAATTCCCGATTTTAGCCACCATGGCTCGTGATATACTAACGGTCCAAGCTTCCACGGTAGCTTCGGAAAGTGTTTTTTCTCTTAGTGGTAGGGTGTTATCTATTCGAATAACACGACTAACACCGGAATCGTTAGAGATGGCAATTTGTTTAAAAGATCATTTGGACGCCGTTGACCGTGTACAAGATAAAACAAGTCTAGAAGACGAAGTGGAATTGGAGCACAACATTATTGACGAAGAGGAGGACGATTCAACCGAAGTAGAGAGTAGCGATTCGGACTCCCCCTCGCACGGACATCCGTGCGGTTGATCTCCTACGCCTCGGTGGCTCCGGAGGCTATTGCTGCACTGGTGGTGGTGGCGGAGTAACCGCTACAAAGCGCGAATCCTCCGAGGGATCCTGCTGCTGCTGTGGTGATGAGTGGTAACTGGGAGTAAACACCCAGTCGTATTGGGTAAACCTCGCCTCATAGCTGTCGGGACAACTATAAGGTGATCCAAGAAAGGGTGACCCATCCGAAATCTCGATGGGGGTGTGTAGGTGTTCCGATTGGTGGTTTGGCAGGTTCTGGATCCTCCTCTATGTCCATGGAGAAATGGTCCTCCGGTCCCAATGGGTTATAACCCATTGGTTCTTCAACTAGGTTTGCCGGGTTGAACCGGCTTTGGAAGTAGGGTGTTGGGTCGTTGAAGGGTGAGTTGTGGCTTTGGAGGGGTATAAAAGAATGGTGTGAGTTGTGGGGCTCATTTTCCGATTGAGGCCCGTAAGAATTTTGGTAAGAAGGTGAGGAGCTCAGCGAGACTGAATGCCTCGCGGGTTCTACATGGGTCCTCCAGTTTTCCTGAGGACTTTTTCTTAATGAGTCTGATGGAGTTCGCCGGTGTGAAGGCCCGGCCTCGTGATCGTTGGGGGCGACGAATGGCCCCTTGCCTCTACCTCTACCTCGGAATCTTGGCGGCATAGTTGTAGGTCCTGTCAAAACAAACAAAAGAATAACAAAGAAATATAAAGGACAAAGTTAGAAATAAAAACAAATTTGGATTAGTACTAAGTTCTTTGTCTAGACTCGGAAGTCGAGGAATGTGCAACTGTGTCATTGAGATTAAACACAAAAGGCTAGTGTTTAATTCACTCAACGTTGGCTCTGATACCAACCTGTCACACCCCGATATTTCCACGTATTACCGGTAGGCCCGGTGGGGAGTATCATGACGTAGTTGATATCATCATAGTCAAACAACACAATTTAAATGCACTGCGGAAGCAAAAGATGAATCACATTACAAACCGAATAAAAAGTAATATCAAAGTATTACAAACGGACTGTAAAGGATCCACAGGCGGAACAAAAGATAAAAAGATCATTGTTCAACAGACTTTAACATCTTAAGCTTGCAAGACTTGTTTAATGATGCCAGGAGTAGCCAGCCTATTCCGTCTAGTACCTGCACTTAGCCTTTTTGGAAAATACGTCAGTTTACACTGGTAATACAATTAACCGACTCATTTTGAAAAGATTTTAAGAAAATTAATTTGAATGCACAAGGCACAAAATATCTTTTATAACTTGGGACAATTATTTAAAAATAATATTGTATACAATTTTACTTATTTGTCGTCCGTCAGGGCCGGTTAGAAGAGCCGGACAAGATTAACTGACACGCCACAGGCATAATTCCCACAAGGTTAATTCCTTAAACTGGGTTACCATTTTTTACATATGCAGCTGTCAGGTGTATGCCTACACCCCGTGCTTAGGTCGTGGCCACTTCGATGAATGATGCCAAGGATATTCGGGACATGGTCATTAACCCCCCAAGGGCCATATACCAAATAAAACAGATTAAAACGGGTTATGTAAATATATTAATCACAATCCGATTTAAACAACAACATACCTGACCAAGCGGTATTATTATAATACTGTATCCCAAGCCCGTATAGGGAAAATAAGTTAAAAGTATTTACCTGAGCAAGTATATTTCACAAACAGCGAGTGCAAGTAGCTTTTACCGGGCTCCTAATCTGGAATGAAGGTTTTAATAACCTATTAGATTCCTAACGGTTTTAATTAAGTCTAAACTTAGACCGGTTAGTTTTAAAGGAATATATACGGTTCAAAACGCACGATTAAGCGAAAACCGGATTAGAATGTGGTTTAGACCCGAAAAGTTTGTATACTTGTTTAATATGGGTAAACTAGACACATTCTGGATTTTGAGATAAAAATGATAAGGTTTGACCTGTTTCGGCTAATTTATGCAAACTAGTTACATAAACTGCACCGAACACGAATAATGTGTAACGGGTAACCAAATGATTCATGAACATGTTTCCTGAGTTAATATGCCCTAAATATGTTGTGATATCAGTAAGATACCTTCCAATATGCCCAAAATGGATTTAAACTCAAATTATGCCTCGTAGGGGTATTTTGGTCATTTTAAAGCTTATAAAGGAGTTTAAATATAAATCTGAGTTTCAGGTCTGATATATTCAGTAAAAATACTTATTTTTATAAGTCATAACAGTAGGGTATGACATATATGTGAAATTTACCTTTTATAACCAAACTATGCACCGTAGGGGCATTCTGGTAATTTCACATAAGCTTTAAAGGTCAAAATTTGAAATCTGAGTTTAAAACTTTTGCTTACTGTTAAAATATAAAAATTTGCTTAAAACATCAGTAGGTATTAAGTCTTATATGAGAAAAATGGTTTTAATACATACTATGCGTTTTAAACGCGTAAAAAGACGGTTTTAAGTGATTTCCGGGTTTTTAAAGAAAAGCTGATATTTTTATCATTCCAGAAGACTCAAAATATTTTATTTATTATATAAATCAGTATCAAAAAGTTTGGTATCAAAATATTATGTAAAACTCATTTTATAGGCCAAAAGGGCAAAACCGACAATTACCGAATCAAAGCTATAACCCTATGTTATGCTCAGCCTAAAAATAAATAAAAAACTTCAAAAATCCCAAAATATTATTTTACATCAGTAGGTAAAAATTTTGGTATCAAAAATTGGGTTTAGATAGGCCTTATGCTAATTACGCCGTTTAATTAATAAAAAACTTTCTAATTACGCTATTCAGCATAACTCTTAATCTAGGCCTCAAACTGATGTGAAAATTTAGGGACATGTTTATAAATCAGTAATAAAGATTATTGTCCTCTCACATTTTCAAAATTCTTGTTTTAAGGTCAAAAGGGCATTATGGTCAATATTTAGGCATATAACGGAAACATGTACATGAATCGAATAACTAATGAACCAAGTTGTATAACCTCAGAGGGTTACACTAATCTATAACCTGGTCCTAATAGAGCTCTAAGGCATTTCTAAAATATGCTCTAATGGGTCAGAACTGAAAGTCAAAGCAAAAGTCCACTTATGCGACTTTCGGTTCCGAACCGAGCTTATACTGAAAATTGTTGGGTTGAACATGCTTAGACATGTTCTTACATTAATTACCAAGTTATACAAGTGATAAAACAGGTTTCATAGCTTCTACATTGTTAATTATGTGTTTATGCGAAAATTAGCTTTCTGTTGACTTTTTATAATCAAGTTTGACCCGACAATTGACCTAGTTAGAGTGAGAATCAGAGGGTGCCCTTTTAAGGGTTTATTACCCACATAATTACTAACTCAAAGCTACTTTTAATTCGAGAATTGACTAGACCATTAGTGATTAATCACTAAGTCAAACCTTAATTACGACGGGTTTGACTTTAGGCCATTAAACTACTAAAACTGAATTAAGAGAGGTTAATGACACTTACTGAAGTCCTATGCACGACTAAGGATCCTTAGGAAGTGGTCTTGAGCTCCAGTAATCTCCAGAACAAGTGTTTGGAAGTTTTTCAAGTGAAGTGCCCAATTGTTGCAACAATGAGCTCAATATATAGGCAAGGAAGGATCATGGAGATTGCTACAGGTGTTATGGAAACTCTAGGGATGAATACAAGTGTCTAGGAGGCAAGGAAGGATCATGGAGATTGCTACAGGTGTTATGGAAACTCTAGGGATGAATACAAGTGTCTAGGGACGTGTTTCAAGCAGCTAGAGGGTGGCAAACTCGCGGAACTTAGCAAACATGCAAGCTGCCATGTCCAAACAACATTTTCTGAGCTGGCAGTCTGCCGCGTCGCGCTACGGAGGAGTGCTCAGGTGGTGGCGCAGTGCCAGCAATTCAGTTACCAGCCAACCAAGTTTCAAAAATGCCATTTTCACCCCCTGGACCTTCTAAAGCGTAATTTCTTCAATTTTAAGCACTTTTAACCCATGAAATTTATATTTCTATGATCCATGGGATATAACCAAACATCGTTAGGTCCGGTTTCGTTAAGCGATAACCGAAAACATAAGTTTTGCCTCATTGACGCTTTTAACCCCTTAATTACGAAAGTTAGCGTATCTTTCTCATACGATATCGAAACCTTGTGAAATTTTTACCACTTATTCTTGGGAGTATAATTAATCGTTACAAGGCTCCGGGTTCGCTAAAAGGTCACTCAGAGGTATAACTTAAACATGTTGACACATTTAACCCTCGCGTCTTGTAAACTTTCACTTTCTTCCACAAACGATTTCATATGCTTCATGATACATTCGTTTTAAGGTTATAAACATCGTGTAGGGTTGTTAAAAGGCATAATTATCAAATGTTGACACTTTTAATCCTTATATACATATACTTTCTTCGTTTGTCAACTTTAGTCCCTCATATTCAATTTGTTACACGTTTAAAGTCCATGACACGTGTCGATACTATATTGGACATGATTTTTGCGAGGTGTTACAGAAAGTGTCGCACCCGCCACAACTAAACGGTAGAAAAATAAACCGTATAATGTATACCCGGTTCCTGTTGGAATCTGGAAACCGGTTCCAGTTCGTATAATTTTTCTAAACTTATGTATTGTAATTTGTAATCGGTTCAAGTATTTTTAATGTGACTTTTTTATTATAACATCGTTTTTTATAGATTTAACATCAAACATAATCATAAAGTTCATAAACCACATAAAACATAAAACACCTAAAACACATAAAACATAAAACACCTAAAACACATAAAACATAAAGTTCATAAACCAAACAAACAACCTAACACATAAAACATCAAAACACCTAAACTTTAGACGAGCCGGTCCCGGAGGCTTCACCCTTTTCACTTTTTTTCGCCTTTGTCAACGGACAATGTTTCTCGGTGTGCTTCTTTAGCGTCGAGTTAGTCGCCGCCTTCATAAACTTGCAGCAACCTTTGCATCTTGCTATCTCGTGGCTATCGGACATTAAGCATAGATCAAAGTTTTTCCAAATAGCCGGGTTTATTTTTGTTTCCAACACCGTAACGACTTCATCATTGCATGCCATATCTCTTAGCAAGTATGAAACTATGAATTTGAGAGGTTTAATAGTGGGTTTTTGGTAGAGGTTTGAAACTTGAAAGTATGAAATGAATCTTGATTTAGAAATATTGATTTAAATAACACAACCGGTTATAATACGACAGAACCGGTTCCTATAGTTCCAAATTCCAACATATTGATTTGACTGGACAACACTGTTGAGAACCGGTTCCATGCAGTAGTGTCAGCCTTTTTTCCTTCGCATATACGATAGAACCGGTTCCACACTACCCGTAACTGGGTACAACAAGTTCTGGTTTTTTGGGCAAATACCCGGGTATGACCCGGAACCGGTTATAAGAGGAACCGAGTACTCTCAGCTTTGAGGGGAACCGAGTACGGGTAGGAACCGGTTCCGAGTATTAAAAATATCCGATTATGCCCATCTCTAATTCTATTACGCCATACCAAAGATACCCTTGATTTCATTTAAACCTCGATCTAACATAACATAAAGCCCGAAGCAAGTTGCAGCGACTCAATAGTGAAAGCTAGGGTTCACTTCCCAGTGCCCACATCTATAACTTTCTCCACCAGTGGAATTCAATCCACCAAAACCCTCATCCATCAACTACTGCAATGGATTTCGACGAATACGACTACTTAGAGAAGACGGTCGACGAGCCTGACAACCGGAACGGTTCATCATCGAAGACCAAAGACGACAAAGGTCACCGGCGGAAGCATAGAGAAGACGATGTTGAACAACAGAAGAAGAAGAAGAAGAGAAGCAAAGCCGATGAGGACAACGCTGGAAGCAGAAAGGATAGAGATAGAGAACGTAGCCGTGAGGAGAGGTCAGAGCGCCACAGAAGTCGTGGTAGGGATGAGGACAGAGAAAGAGATCGTCGGAGAAGCAGTAGGGAGAGGAGAGACAGAGATAAAGATAGGGATAGGGAGAGGAGGAGCCGCAGTCACTCGAGGCATGAACGCGAACGAGAGAAGGATAGGGAGAGGGAGAGAGAAAGAGAATTGGAGTCAAGAGAGAGCAGGTAAATAACTCATTGCTTTTATTTGATTATATCAACACATTTTAGTTTTATAAATATATGATTATGAATTTTATGGAATTAAGTTAAATTAGGTGCTGTTTTGAGACAATAGGAGTATGCATTGTTAGCCGCAAACTGGTTATAGATTATGGATGAACAGAATGGGATATGCTTTGTGTTACGAATCAAATGGCACAACAGAACAAACACACAATTGAACAAACGATTTAAACACTCAGAATGAATCGAATTTAAAAACAAATAGGAACAAGACAATTTGACCTGGTTTGGATTTGATGTAACTAGATATATTTTATTAAGCTCGGTATGAAGATTACAATGCATGGAATGGGTATATATAGAGATATAATTAGGTTAAGAAATTTAGGCCCCAAGAAACTAATCATGGATCAAAACAGACCCAAAGTCTTCTAAGCCTTCACCAAGCCCAATAAGCAAAGGTCTTCAAACCTAACACTTTGTTGGTTTTTTGTGTGTAAATGTTCATTGATCTAGGAGCTGTGTTTCTAGTTACATAGTGATTCTATACTTCATGTGTGAATGCATCCCTTAAAGGAACGAGAGGGCTATGCAAAAAAATAAAAATAAAAAAACATAGCTGTAGCTGCCAAACTAGCCAAGTACTAGTATCTAACTTGAGTTGAAATCGTAGATGGATTGTTTGCACATACTAAAATGCGGATTCTTTGTCAAGTCTTCACTGAAGAAAGTGAGGTTTCCACAATAGCTTTATAAGGTCTGTTTGTTTTTTAAACTTCGTTTGGCCCTTAAAGCTTGGCTCACATCAAATATTCTACTTTCTGTAAATAAATGGATTTAAGGTTTATTGTGTTTGGAGATGTTAATGAATGGTGCGTTTAATTTATAGGTTGGCAATGCATGTGGTGCTGTCAGTCTTACGAAGTTTTTGTTCACTGGGAAGACATTATTGTTTTAACTCCAAACTTATGTTCCTTGCTGTGAACCATGGATAGAATTATGGAATATCAACCTCTTGGAGTGTTCTGATATCAGATTGTAGTGTTATACACTTTTGCAATGTTTAGAATTAGCATATAATTTTGTCCCAGAAAAGAGAGAATTGTCCTTCTAACATTTTTTTCGTTAGCTTAACTAAGCATAAATTCACATTATTGTTTTTTTATTTCAGATTGTGAATACTTTTATTTTAGAAAGTTCGTTCGCCCGTACTTTTCTTGTAAACAAGTATTTTGAATTCAGTAGCAATTTTTTTTCTTCTAAAAGTAACTTGATGATATGCCGTTGCTTGAATACTGCATCATCTTTGCTTGCCTGATTAGTGATACGTCAAATTGTGACAAGTCTATAAATCAATTACGAGCAAGAATGCAAACAAAGAATTGGTTATGAGCAAATATGATAGTCATCTTGTTTATGAGAAGTCATTGTACAATACAAGGTGACTTTTTATACTTTTTATTTGCTTGTGGAATTGATTGGGGACTACTTTTTATATGCTTGTGGAATTGGTTAGGGACTATGTTTACTTGTGTTCCATGAAGGATCTGTTTTTGTTGACTAGATTCTCATTTTACATTTTGTTTCTATCAAGTTGATGTTTTAGTTGCTTTACGATGTTTTTAGTTAGTTCTATGGTATGCATGCATATAAATACCCGTCAAAATCATATCTAAGTCATAAGTTAGTTCATGTTTCACTAGGAAAGCTATTGATGAATTGACTGATCATCTGCCTTGTTTGTTTGAAAACCTTAGAATCATCATAACATTGTTGGTGCTAGTGCCCTTGTAACATTGCATGTAAATAACACTTGACATTAATGATTCCACAAGGCCACGGATGTTGTTATTCAAAGGTTTGTGGAAGCAGAATAGATGGTCTTTATTTGCATTCTCATTTGTGGTAGTGAATAAATCTGCTAATTATTGCTGTTCAAATGACCAAGGAAATGTTATGTGTTCACAGATTCCTTGTGCACTTCATGTTTCCACAAAAAGGTAACGACAGATTATCCAACAGTGTCTGCACTTGATTTTTTACTTATTGTGCTGTAAGTTGTTTCCATGACAGGAGGTTGAAGGATAAGAAAGAAATGCTAGAGCCTGACGCAGATCCAGAAAGGGACCAAAGAACTGTTTTTGCTTACCAGGTAGGTGGTTTATTCTTATCCCATTGAACCTTTTCTGAGTCTGTAGGTTTGTCTATATTTTTCTACACTATAATATTTAAGACTAATGTTGATGCTACATTTTTTATGCAGATGCCCCTGAAGGCAACTGAATGGGATGTTTACGAGTTCTTTTCAAAAGCGGGGAAGGTAAGGGAATCACCTGATCAGATTGTTTGTTTGTCATAGGAATGGTTTGATTTTTTTTTTTTTTTTTGCTATATATGGTTTTGAAATTTGTTTTGGCATGGAAAGCACTGGCTTTCACAAGGTTGCATACTAGCTGTTGTGTAATATGTATTATTGATATCCAAGAAGGCATTGTTTCAATTATTCTGTTCTGTTTTAAATCTATATATATTACTTTTTCTTCTGCAGGTGAGAGATGTGCGATTGATCATGGATAGGAATTCACGACGATCAAAAGGAGTTGGGTGTGTGCTCTGTTTAAATGCTTCTCTATTTTTATTAATGAACTATGAAGTCGTATTTCTTATTTAGCAAAGACAGACTTTATGATGTATATAGTTATTCCATTATAGGCATCTCAATGGAGAAGTCCTTACAAACAATGATTATCCTAGGAGTTGGAAATTTTACATATATGATTATCAAGTATAAAAATTTGTATCTCTTCATCAAAATGCAACCTATGATTCTAGCATGTTGTGCATCTGGTTGTCAAGGATATTAAGTTCTATGTACATGCAACCAACCATTGCTTATAAGCTACACTAGTTGCAGTTTTATAGGTATATTTAACATTGTTATTTGTGAAGCACTTATTTGGGTCCTGGTGGGAACATTGTTTCTTTTTGCAGTTTATATCTAGCATCAGAATTAGTTCTAGGTACTAGGATTTTACCTCTGTGATTCATTGGCATATGAAAAGTAAAAAAACTAGACTTAATATAGTAATATACATCCTTACTTAGAAAACTCAATTGTGGAAAAGCCAGTGTCCGATGTTTTGTAAATTTGGTATTCATTGTAGTTTAAGCTTTTTTGTTCAAACACGATGCATCATCTCTCATCATTTTGATGTCTTTCTTCTGATCTGCAACTTGGAAATGTTAGCTTCCTTTTCAAGTAAATAAACCAAAAAGTTAGGTGTGTTCTCCAAATTATTAGAATGATTTGAGCAACATCTTTTATTTCTGTATTCGCGAAGTATTTTTGAGTAGAAGGCAAAGGAAATATAGACACATAAATATGAATATGGTGTAATAATTTAGCCTCACAAAACAATCAATCTTCTGCTTAAGGTAATAGATGAATGACATGGACACATACATAGTGAAAAGATTACTCTGCCTATTGACAGTAAAATGGCTTGATTAGTAAAGCCAGTCAACGTATTTTCTTAAAAAAATTCCGTTGCTATCTTGATTTAAAACATGATATATCTTCCTCTCGTTCTTTTCCTTTCTGTTTATAACATCCTAAAGCTTATCTCATAATCTTTTTATTACTATGTCTTTTGGTCACAACAATCTAACTTGTGTCTTGAGTTATTTACTTCAGGTACATTGAGTTCTATGATGCAATGTCTGTTCCCATGGCGATTGCTCTATCTGGTCATCTTCTTCTTGGGCAACCCGTTATGGTTAAGCCTTCAGAGGCTGAGAAGAACCTTGTCCAATCAACTGCTACAAGTGGAGCAGCAGGCGTTGGCGGACCCTATGGTGCCGCTGATCGGAAGCTGTATGTGGGAAATTTACATTTCAACATGACCGAGCTGCAGCTAAAGCAGGTAAAATGCTTTGCACGTCACATAGTTAATTAGTGGCAGATTAAGTTGGTTTTATCTTATGGATTTTTACTTTTCTGTTCATAAGAGTTATATGGGAAAAAAAAGCTCTAGGCCTTCACATTGTTTTTTAATCAATGGAGTATGAACTGTGTTTGGAAACATTGTGAAAGTTCAATTTTTTAGGAAGTAGGGACAAAGTGAGAAAACTTAAACAGAAAGGAAACAATTTTAAAAGCAAAAATCACCCATAGTTGATTAATTTAATACTTATATGAAAAAAGTAGTATGAAATCTTGACCAACCAGTATGCACATGTTAGAAAATGTTGTCTTAGAAAGCATAATCTGTTTCAACTTTCTGCTCCTCATTGCTTCTTTTCAATTCTCAACCTCGTTATGTAAATATTATGGAATTTATAATATTATTTAATTGTATCATGCAACTTAATAATATTCAAGATACCACAATGTTAAAAGAGGTGTATAGATGTGTTTTCCTTTACATAATGAAGTTGAGAGGTGGGAAGGAGCAATGAGGAGCAGGAAGCTGTCTAATATTAAGTCTCTGTTATTTAAACAAACCAAAAAGATACATTATATATTCAAACATTCACAAGTAATAGATGTTAAAGTGATTATCTTATTCAAAAGTACACGTGAGATTTGGAGCTTTAAGATTTTTCTTCTTGTTATCTTTGAGATTGACATCTGTGCTTTCTGGAATCACAGATTTTTGAAGCTTTTGGACCTGTGGAGCTTGTGCAACTCCCCACTGATCCCGAGACAGGGCACTGTAAAGGTTTTGGCTTTGTTCAAGTCGGTATTAACTTTGATTTTAATTCGTTTTTTCACTAGTTATTAAGCTTCCATTGATGTTAATATACAACCCTTGGTCTCATTTTTTTTATAGTTTGCTCAACTTGAGCATGCAAAGGCAGCACAAAGTTTGAATGGGAAGCTTGAGATTGCGGGTCGGACAATTAAGGTGATATTTTTGTCAATTGACTTTTTATTCCTTTGTCATATTATAATTTGGTGTTTATGTAGCCAATATTTTATATCAAGGCAGGCCTCACAGTTTGTTGCTTTATCCTTGTAGGTATCTTCAGTTACAGAGCACATTGCTGCACAAGACACTGGGGCAAAAGCAGCGGACTTTGATGATGATGATGGTGGAGGCTTGGTGAGTCCGCATGACAGTATCTATCTATATATATTACATATATCTTTTAAAGATCGTTTATTTTACTGGGGGAGAGTCTGATTATTTGATATAAAATATTGGATCAAAGTTATCTTCTGTTTTTACTTATTCCCCTTGAAGAACTAATAACTGTTTTTCATGGTGAAATCAGTGATGATCACCGTAAAGTGTCAAATCTTTTCATTTAGCAAAAAGATATGTTGTTAATAGCTAACTATTTATTTCTTTCTCTACAGGCACTTAATGCTCAATCAAGAGCGATGCTAATGGCAAAGCTTGACCGCAGTGGCATTACCTCAGGGTATGTTTGTGGGACCTTCATTTTCATTGCATTTTTGTTCTAAGTTGAGCTATATTTATGTTAATATGTTTATTGTTGCAGTCTCCCTGGATCTCTTGGATCACCTATAGTTAACGGATCTGTTCCAACGGCCCTACCTGGTGCTTTGCCGATGAATGTGCCAGCAGCTACACTTCCCGTTCCTGTTTTGCCAAGCCAAATTGTTTCTCCTGTTGCTTCAGAACCCATTGGAAACCCAAGCGAGTGCTTGCTGCTAAAGAATATGTTTGACCCTGCTACAGAGGTTTGTTCTTTCCTTAATCAACTGTTTTGCTGCACTGTGCGCTTAATTTGCCTGCCTTTGACTACTATGATCAATTGTTGATACATGTTTCTTGTATTCGAACGAAAATTAGAAGTTGAATATTTTGTGTAAGGAATTCATATTTAAGTATGTTTTGCAGGCTGACCCAGAGTTTGATTTGGATATCAAAGATGACGTGGAAGAAGAGTGTTCCAACTATGGACGGGTGAAGCACATTTATGTTGACAAGTATGTGTGTTTAAAATGCTTTTGGCCTACTTGCATTAAGCTCTGTTTGATTCGGATACAAGTTCAGTTGAATACCAAAAAAATACATCGTGTTTTTAGTCATATATTTGTCTGATAAAAAGCATATTTATTAAGAACACGTTAATGTGCTTATGCTCTGTGAAGAATTTTTTCCTTGAATGAGGTTATGAACAACATATTCATTTTCACATAAGCATACAATAGAGGAGAACACAAATATGAATTTGTATAATTAAACTGATGTATAAGATTTGCATACTTTTGTACATGTGTTTCTTATTGAATGACACATGCTTAATCTGTATGTATGAATGTATACCAAAATTGTGAATTTTCTCGCCTAGGATGGATCTCTGCAGAAGTTGTGTTTTAACTAATTATCTCGATAACAGGAACAGTGCTGGTTATGTGTATCTACGATTTGATAGTGTGGAGGGAGCTGCGCGAGCTCAACAGGCAATGCACAAGAGATGGTTTGCTCGTAGGTTGATTTCAGCCATTTTTTTGGTGAGTTTCATTATATATGTGTTTGTGTGTGTGTGTGTGTGCGCGCGCGTGCATGTGGTCCAACATTCTAGTAACCTGAGGATGCATGGATACGTGTTTGCACGTTTATAAAAACTAAATCATAATAAAAGTTACAGATGTAACGTATGGATTTGAAACATATTAACTTATTAAACTAAATTCTTTCAAACCTCACTTCATTTGATCATCCATATAAGTCTAGGCTATTGCTGTAAATTAGTATGGTGCTGCCATGTAGGATGGATTGCAAACATATTAACTTTATTTACAAAGGATCAAGCTGGTAGAATTCTAAAACTTAATTGACACAAGTATGTGTCAGATGGGTTGGAAGTCCTCCAAAGTTCATTTTGGAATGCTCAAAACCTCATTTATCTGCTTTATTAAATAACTAGATAGTTACTTTAACACTAGTTTCTACAATTTTATTATTTAACATATTAATTGTTTACGAAATAAAAAAAAAGTGCAAAAACTTTCAGCTCGGCCCGACCCGACTCATTTGGACCTGTGTTAAAAGGGACCCACTCTGATTTGTAATTGAAATCGTCCATTTTACTATCACGTGAGAAGTGAACATTGATATCTTCTCAGCAGTAATGATGTTGGATATGACGTTTTTCGTGTCTAATACCGTTTTTTTGTTTTGGAATTGCAGCAACCATACGAGTATGATGCCAAGTTCAAAGGTACTGCGTGATGTCCATCATTTTAAGGTTTTGGTGTGATATATATGGACTAGTTACGTTTGTGAATTGTGACAAGATATTAAATAAACGGTCTTTGGTTACATGTGGTGTTTGGGATTATGAATCTGTAGTTTTACGTAATTTATTTATAAATCATGGGTATGTTGCTGGAATGTAATTTTACACATGATTGCATTTTTTAATACAAGAAAAAAAGGGTTAAACGACCGGTTCAATGTTTCAAATTGTGGGCTCTATTTTCAAGACTGAATCGTATAATCAAAACCTTACAAGTTTGGGGAAAAGTAATGAAACGAATCATAAGAAAGGTGAGATTGGTTTTAAAAATGTGTAGGACAGTTATGTATTAGACCATGCGTAGTCGTTTGTTAAATAATGCCCCCACCTTGGGGCGTTTTCTGCCATGTGGCAGTCCAGTCAGCATGGGGCATTATTGGGCGTTTTTGCAAAAGTGGCGTAGTGGGAAATGCCCAATAACGTCCCATCCAATCATTACACAATTATTTATTTTTTTAAATTAAAAACTTAAAATACTTCATTAAATTAAAAAAAATTACAATACTAGAAATAAAAAATAAAATAAAAACCGACTAAACTTAAAAAAAAAAACGGAAAAAAAAAGATAACGTTAAAAAAAAATATGATCTAAAGTAAAACATTTTTTCTTTAATTTCTCTTTTTTCTTGGGTAATAGAAAAATCTACTAATTCACGAATCTTTGGTCTTCATAATTTAAATTTAAATTTTATTGAGTAATAAATGGGGAAAGCAAATCTGGGACTATTAGATATGTGATAATCTTTGGTTTAAGGTGTTTGATAGTGAAGAGAACAAAGGATGTTATATAATCATAACTGGAATTTAACCTCCACGCGTTGTGGCCCGCTAAACCAAATCGTTCTCTATCTAATAACATGTACTTTGATTACTTGTATATTACTACGTATTCATAACACGGTTTCGAAAAAAAGTATATCGAGATGTAGATAAAAATTGGGACGATGCACAGTAAAATAACTAAACACAATTGCGTATTTAACTTTATAACTAATGCAATGTACGTGTGTATACACATATTATATGTAAAATTTAAAAATAAGAAAAAATCTATAAAAATTAGAAATTTAAAATGACAAAACAGAAATCTCACATAAGTTTAGTTTAAAAAGGATTACATCATTACATATTACCCCGGGTCATCCACCTTCATCTGCTCTGGATATTTTCAGAAAATATATATATATTATATTATTTTTTTAAAGTATTATTATTATTATTAGAGTAAATTACTATTTTGGCTCCTATGGTTTTGCTAGTATAAGCCTTTCAGCCCAAAAAGAAATCTTTTGACATATCAAACCCGGAGATTGCATTTTATAATGATTTTGACCACTGACACTAACTTTGTTACTTTTTTGCGGTAAGGATAATTAGGTCATTATATACCTTAGGGGTGTATTTTATAAATATTACAAAGTTCTTTGTATGTTTAAGAGACTATTTATTTTATTATTTAAATTTTATTTATTATTTCGTTATTTTCATGATTATTATTTAATAAAATACGTTTTAAATGTACACATGTGTTATTTATAAACATTGTTTTTCAAAGCTTTTGTTTTACTTAACTTTTTTTCTCAAAATCGTCCATCATTTTAGAATCGTTCATTTTTAAACCGTTTATTTTTTTTAAATCATTCTTTTAAAATCGTTCACTTTTTTCAAAACAATTCATCTTTTACCGTTCTTTTTAAAATCGTTTGTTTATTAAGGTTTTTTAAGTATTTTTTTAATCGTGCGTTTTTAAAGCAGCTCTTTTTAAATGTGACACATGTGTCACTTCAACCATCAAACAAATGCCAAACCAATGAAATATTGTATTTCATACTTGGGATTTGTAAAAATATGTGTATCGTTTGCACATATCAACTCTTGTTCGATTTTAAGCTTTAAATCTCTTTCTGGAGGGTTATACGCGCTCTGATGCGTAAATATAACCAGTTTAATCCAACGAACACTCCGGAATAGTGAAATAGGCTTAACATACCTTAAATAACCTTTACATAACTTAGAAATAAGTTTTAAAGGCTTTGGTATGGCAAAAACAAGTTAATTCGCTTACAGGGACTAAACTTGGCAAACTGCGAAAGTATGCCAATTTGAACTATAACGAACATTCCGGAACATGACCATAAGTTAAACACACCTTAAATATCCTTTATATAGCTTAGAAATAGGCTTTGAGGGGTTCGGTGTGCTAAAATAAACTTTTGGGTCATTCAGGACTAAAAGTGTCAAAAAGTGCATAAGTTTGCATTTTCGCGCATAACTTACGTTCTGAATACATCCGGATATCCAAAAATTTATGTAAGCACTAAAATATTTTATTTTAGTGTTTGGCATAAGAAAAATCCATTCGTCACGCCATTTGGATCGTTTTTCGCGCTTATGCGCATTCCGTCGTAATTAACCGAACAACGCAATCGTACGGCCAAAAGAACCGACATC
Source organism: Helianthus tuberosus (assembly GCA_030545235.1). NCBI lineage: Eukaryota > Viridiplantae > Streptophyta > Magnoliopsida > Asterales > Asteraceae > Helianthus > Helianthus tuberosus. The sequence goes on along the minus strand of CM060371.1, from coordinate 103,345,312 downwards.
CGTGATATTTTCAAGCATATTTCATGTTCCCTATGTCTTAACATCATTGTGGAGCTTGAAATTGGGTTTGACGGGTGTTAGAAGTGCCAAAACACGACGATACGCACACAGGGGCCTGTTCTGCCATTTTCGAAAGTTTCAGGCCTGCAAGGTCCTTACGGACCTCAACATTCTGAGTGTTGAGGTCCGTAAGCAGGGGTCATATGTAGAAAATTGTGTTGGCTGCTGATTAATGGCTTCCAAACACCCCAAAGGCCAAAGCCATGTGTCAAACTCTTGTGGTGGGGGCAAAATGCGTTACCATAACATTCCGACAAGTGTACGGGTGAGATCAAGGCACGATATTCAAGAAACGATCCTAACGGTGAACCGAAATCTATAAATACCCATCCATCCCCATTGCAAAACCCACAAGAATCTGATTTGAGAAGCTCTAAGTTGAAACCATTGTTTCATACCTGAGCTACTTGAATCAAGATTAGCATTCGGGGACCCTTTGTAAGTATTCCTTCGTTCTTTTATTGCTTTTCGAGTCCGAAAGTCAAACTTTGTTTGACTTTCTGCATTGACCAGTTTATGGTCAATGCGAAGTTCGTTTGAACTTCGCAACGTGAGTGTAATCACGATGGTTATAGTCCCTTGTGACTATGCCTACTGATTACCACGTTGTCTAGGGTCGTAAGGGTAAGCGATCTTATAAATCGCTTATACCTTCGAACCCGACCCATTTGGTCGATCATTAGGATCCGACCAAACACATTAGGTGACCATAGTATATAGGGAATAACCTTCCGAGGTTATACCTTATGGTCGCTTCGTTTAAGTAGTTGTATGATAGGTAGTTTATATGCCTTAGGTAAATTACCAAAATACCCCTTTGATGCCAAGATTCATTTTAAACATATGTAACATAACTTTTGACATCTAAACTGATTTGACAACAATATTAGACATGTTAAGGCATATATTACTTGTCATAGGACTAGTTAAGCGGTCCGAACGCGTTTCACGCAAACGACGCGTTAAAGTAGCATAAGCTACCTAAACGGGTCGTAATGGGTCGTAAGCAATTAGGTTAGGTTTCATTTAGTATATAGGCTTTGTTAAACCATATGACACGAGTCTCCATACTCGTTTGGTTTACGAACCCTCATTCTATCTAAATCCTCCGATTTAGGTCCGGTATATTAACATAGTTACCTATATTAGGTGCCGTTTGATTTCCGTGATATCTAGCATTGCTTGGTGGTTATCCTAGGACTTCTAAGCAATCTCAAGTGAGTACATAGTTCCCCTATTTTACTATTTTCCAAACTGTTTTGGGGTGAAGCATGTGTACCTATGTGTTATTTTCATGATTTCAAAGTATAATTGATTATACATGTTATTACTTATCTTTTGACAAACTAAATGACTATCTATGGTTTAAACACTGATTTCTCAAAGAACATAAAATAAAAATGTTGAATTGTACTTATTTTATGTTCACCAGACCGATTGTTAGTATGATATAGCGCTATAGGATTAGACACCCCATTCCTGTTGTCATGGAATGTCTGAAACCAATTTGTTTCTCCATCCAAATAGGGATTGCCTTTTTGGTATCCCTATAGTCTCAAAGGTGCATTTTGATGCACTAGATTGAATGAATTCTTAAATCACACCTTTAAAGTATATTTTGATATACTCCCAAAAGTATATTTTGATATACTCTCATGTGTGGTATTGTACAGAACCAACATATATATTTTATCAACAAACCAAAACATATTTTTATATGTTATTTATAAAACCCAAAGCATATTTTGATATGTTATTTATGAAACCAAAACATAGTTTAATATGTTATTTACAAATCCAAAGTATACTTTTAATATGCTACTATAAGGTTATTCGTTTAACCTTACATTTATTTACAAAGCATAACTTTTGATTTATTCAAACACTTTGTTTTGTACATTTTTACTTGTGGTTTAAGAAATCTCATCTTACTTACCATACATAACTTTTGTTTACACATTACATGGTTTACATATAACTTGAGTTATACAATAACATTGGACTATTGGTTTAAACATGAACATTCTATATTGGTGGTTTGGTTTGAGTAAGTGACTTAAGTAACGAGGCGTGTGTAATATGATACAAGCATGGTGGATACGCCGCTGGTACTTCCTATATATAAGTGTTTGTATGGTATTACATATCGTAGCGTTATTTGAATCATTTCAATTTAAGTCATATAACATTTTATACAAATAACATACTTTTCATAAGACATTGTTTTACAACAGCTTATCTTATACAAACTCATTTTTACTTGGTTATTCATTTAACCTTACATTACTCTTTTATGTATCATCTACTTTATCATCACTTTTCGAATGATTTATAAAACAAAACATTTTACAAGGATCATGACTGACTTTTGTTAAACAACTTTTTTTCTAAACTTATAAGTCATGAATCCTATATTCACAAAACCTATGTATCTCACAGGCATTTTTATGCTGACGTACCTATTTTTACACATGTTTCAGGTGCTGTCTTGAGATGATTGTTGATACATGCTACATTTAGGATGGACTCGTGCCTTAGCGACTTTAAAACTTGGAAGATCATAGTTGTACTTATTTGATTGTATTAAAACAATGAGTTCATTTATTCAATAAAACAAAATAATTTTTCCATGGTTACGAAACAATGATTCTGTTACAACATTCCCCGACGTTTCCGCCACGTCTTGTTGTTTTACGTGGTCGGGGTGTGACATTAAAATAGATCATTTTAAAAACTTTGTATGTTATTATTTACTTATATCCGTTGGGAAAAAAGAACCTAAAAAGTCAACGATTTTAAAAATCAAAGGAATTTAAAACGATCATTTTAAACAAATGAACGGTTTAGAAACGATTTTTTTTAAAAAAAACATGACGTGTATAAAAAACAAAAGGTTTTAAAAGATTAAGTTAAAAATGTAAGGTTTTAAAAAGCGAGCAATTTTAATTAAAAATGAATGAATTTTGAACAAACGAATGATCCAAATAAATGGAAGATTTAAAAAAAGATAAACCATTCTCTTAAAAAGTTTGCAAAAGATCGTTCATTTTCAAACTTTTTTTTAGAATGGATTATCTTTTTTCAAATCTTCCATTTCCTCGGACCGTTTGTTTGTTCGAAGTTCATTATTTTTTAGCCTTTAGTTTATTTTATTTGTGCACTTTTTAAAACCTTACACTTGTTAACTTATTTTTTTAAGGATTTGTTTTTTATAAACGTCGTTTTCAAAATCTTTGTTTTCTGAACCCATCGTTCGTTCAAAATCGATCATTTTTAAATTCCTTAAATTTTTGAAGTTCTTTTTCCCTAATGGCTATAAGTAAATTGAATACAAAGTTTAAAAAAATGAATGATTTCAAAAACGGTTCTAAAAGGAATGGTTTAAAAAGAAACGTTTTTAAATATTGAAAGACTTAAAAAAATTGTTTAAAAACAAATTATTTTAAAAAGAATGGCATAAAATGAAAAATTTTAAAAAACTTTAAAAGACAAACGACTTTAAAAAGAATGATTTCTAAAAAACAAAAATTTTAAAAAAGTAACAATTTTAAAAATGATACAGGGTTTTAAAAAAGGTTAAAAACAAATTATTTTAAAAACGACGTTTATAAAAACAAATGGTCAAAGAAAATACGTATTTATTTATATATAAGTAAATTGAATACAAAGTTTAAAAAATGAACGATTTCAAAAACGGTTCTAAAAGGAATGGTTTAAAAAGAAACGTTTTTAAATATTGAACGACTTAAAAAAATTGTTTAAAAAACAAATTATTTTAAAAAGAATAGTATAAAATGAACAATTTAAAAAAACTTTAAAAGACAAACGACTTTAGAAAGAATGATTTCTAAAAAACAAAAATTTAAAAAGTAACAATTTTAAAAACGATACAGGGTTTTAAAAAAGGTTAAAAACAAATTATTTTAAAAACGACGTTTATAAAAATAAATGGTCAAAGGAAATACGTATTTATTTATATATTTAAAAAATATTTTGGTAAATAATAATTGTGAAAATAATGAAATAATAAAAAAAACTTGAGTAATTGTATTAATAATCTCTTAAATATTAAAAGAAGTTTGTAATTATAAAAAAACAACCCTTTATGTATATAATGACCTAACTATCCTTACACTTAATTGCAAAAAAAGTAACAAAGTTAGTGTTATGAGCCAAAACTATTATAAAATGCAACATCAGGGTTTGATATATCAAAATATTTCTTTTTAGGCTTAAAGGGTTAAACTGGCTAAACCACATGAACCAAAATAGTAATTTGCTCTAATTATTATAAGTTCGATTAAAGAACAACAATAAGATTTATATTGGTACACAGACGAGACATAGAAATAATTCAATAAATGTGTCGCTGTAAAAAAATAAAAAGAATATCCATAAAATGTTATATTATTCATTAGATTTAAAATAAATAGCTTAGATTAAATGTGTGAAATTGAATAAAAAAAAGAGGCGTGTGAATTAGTTTAGGGGTATTCTAGTCCATCAAAAAATATGTGTTTTTTCTATAATTCAATGGACTAAAAACAAAAAAAAAATGTGTTTTTTTAATCTAAAACACAACGAACAAAAAAAAACCATAAAATGTGTTTTTTTTTTCAAACGCAACTAATAAAAAAAAACAAAAGAAATAAGTTTTTTTCTAAAACGCAAGGGACTAAAAACACAAAATATGTGTTTTTTTTTTCTAAAACGCAATAGACTAAAAACAAAAAAAAAATGTGTTATTTTCTAAAATGCAATGGACTAAAAACACACAAAAATGTGTTTTTTCATTGTGTTGTAAAACGCAATGTTGGTTCAGTTCTGTTTATACATGAGGGAAAACATTAAAACATACCTGTTACAGCAGACAGTGCAGTGGAGAATCCAGTCAGAGATGATCCCATCGAGTTCGACATATGTGTCAGTGTGATCTAGTTCCTCCTTAGGGTGCAGACTAATGATGGTGACTAAGAAAACCGACAAGGGAATCGGTTGTAGGAGAGAGAGGTCGAATGATGATGTTATGGTTATTAGGTTATCTGTCTCAGTGTGTAACCTTATGACCTCTAGATAATTCTCCTTATATAAGCACCCAGGAGGAAACCTAATTAGTTAATAAGGGTAATATGGTCCATCAACAATTACCAACTAATTATTTAATAGGTTATTATATATTTTGATCTATATTATGTAAATGATTATAATGGCTCTAGATTAAATATTAAACATAATATATATTTAATCTTACATTCTCCCACTTAGCCGAGTAATCATTTACTATGAGTATTAGATAAGCCTGATCAGGAGTTAACACTCATTTTAGCCTTAAACAAGTACTATAGCAGAGAAATACAACCGTTGAATCATTATGCGACTCAGGACCCCCATTAATCATACTATAGCCTTAATTTAAAACCTAATCGTTATGATCAAAATATGCATAAGCCCTTTGTTTGATTTGTAACTTCATTTGTCTATATGTCATTATACCGGTTGAACATATTCTAAGAGACATACAAAATCAAACTGAGGAAATTTCATTAATCATAAAACATAAGCTAGTACAATATGCTTAAATAAGGTCTTTACTAAATCCCATATTCTGAACATGTTCTTCGTAAACCTTAGGAGGGAGACCTTTAGTCATCGGACCCGCAAGCATATCTTTAGTACTAATATACTCGATACAAAGATTATTTTCCTCAACTCGTTCTCGTACGAACAGATATTTTGTATCGAGATATAAACCAGCTCCAGTCGAACTGTTACTGTTCGAGAAACTAACGGCAGCTGAATTATCACAATAAAGCTTCAATGGTCTAGAAATGGAATTAACAATTTTGAGTCCAGTGATCAGATTTCTAAGCAACATTCCATGACACGTTGCGTTATAAACAGCAATATACTCTGCCATCATTGTGGAAGTTGTGGTCAACTGTTGTTTATGACTCTTCCATGAGATAGGGCCGCCTGCTAACATAAAGATATAGCCCGAAGTGGATTTCTTGTCATCTTTGCACTTGGCAAAGTCAGAATCAGAATTGCCCACCACTTCTAAATGATCACTTCTTCTATAAGTCAGTTTATAGTCTTTCGTCCCTTGCAGATATCGAAGTACCTTCGTAGCTGCTTTCCATTGATCTAGGCCAGGATTAGTCTGATAACGGCCTAGCATTCCAGCAATATAAGCGATATCTAGGCGAGTACAGACTTGAGCATACATCAGGCTCCCGACTACTGACGCATAAGGTATCTGGCTCATTTGCTCCTTCACAATCTCTGTCGTCGGACACTGGAATGAACCGAAAACATCTCCCTTAACTACTGGAGCGACTGAGGGTTTGCACTGTTGCATGTTGTAACGTGTAAGGACACGATCTATGTAAGCCTTTTGGGACAATCCTAAGATCCCTTTGTGTCTATCTCGGTGAATTTCGATGCCAATGACGTAAGAAGCATCTCCGAGATCCTTCATGTCGAAGTTATGCGAGAGTAACCGCTTCGACTCATGCAACATGTCTAAACTATTACTTGCCAATAGAATATCATCTACGTAAAGGACAAGTATAGTAAAGTTGCTCCCACTCATCTTAAGGTAGGTGCATTGATCCACTTGATTCTTCATAAAACATTGTTTCTTCATGACTTCATCAAACTTGAGGTAGTTTTAACCCATAAATGGATTTCTTCAACTTATAGACTAGATGCTCCTGACCTTCAGGTCTAAAACCTTCAGGTTGTTTCATGTAAACATCTTCGTCCAAGTCTCCGTTAAGGAAAGCGGTTTTAACGTCCATCTGATGTAACTCTAAATCAAAATGAGCTACTAGGGCCATGACGATCCTTAATGAATCTTTACGAGAGACAGGTGAAAATGTCTCTTGATAATCAATTCCCTCTTTCTGAGTGTAGCCCTTTGCAACCAATCTCGCTTTGTAGCGTTCAACGTTACCATTTGGATCTAGTTTTGTTTTGAACACCCATTTACATCCTACTGGTTTGACACCGTTGGGTAATTCTACCAAATCCCAAACGTCATTTTTCTTCATGGATTCAAGTTCATCAATCATTGCTTGATTCCATTCAGAAGACTGATCACTGCTAATGGCTTCATTGTAAGAGATAGGATCATTGAGCTTTCCGGGATCCATTTCAGTCAGGTAGGTAACATAATCATCCCAATTAGTAGGCCTTCTTTGCCTAGATGACCTCCTGAGTGGATTATCGGGTTCAGCGTTGTCTTGGTTTTGAGCGTTTGATGTGCCTTCGTCATGAGGTATAATTGGTTCTGATTGTGGAGGTAAATTTTGAGTTGGTGCAGTAGCTTCAGGTACAGTAGTTGCATTGGGTACAAGAGGAGTAATCGGAGTAATGGTAAGCGACGAGTCTCTCCCCCCGCGTCTTGTACTTCTTGCAATTCTTCGTAAGGGTTGTTACTGCTCCCACTGACCTTGAAATCCTCCAGGAACGCAGCACGCTTGGTTTCAACAATACGGGTGACATGAGAAGGACAATAGAAATGATAACCCTTTGAATTATCAGGATACCCGATAAAGAAACAGGTAACTGTCTTAGGGTCAAGTTTCCTTAGGAAAGGATTGTAAAGTTTTGCTTCAGCAATGCAACCCCATACTTTCATATATTTAAGACTCGGTTTCCTTCCTGTCCAAAGTTCATAAGGAGTTTTAGGGACAGACTTAGAAGGAACTCTATTGAGTATATGAACAGCTGCTTTTAACGCTTCAGTCCAGAGGAATAATGGTAAGTTAGTGTTGGCTAACATACTGCGCACCATGTTCATAAGGGTATGGTTTCTTCTTTCAGCGAAACCGTTCTGCTGAGGTGTACCAGGCATGGTGTATTGGTTCACAATCCCCTGGCCCTTACAAAACTCATAAAATGGACCAGGAGCTTGTCCCACATCAGTATGTCTTCCATAATATTCACCGCCTCTATCTGATCTCACAACTTTAATCTGATGATCCAATTGCTTTTCAACTTCAGCCTTATAATCTTTAAAAGTTGTAAGAGATTCAGATTTCTCCTTAATTAGATACAAGTACATGTAACGAGAATAATCATCAATGAAAGTGATAAATGAAGTATGTCCTGTTATGCCAGCGATTTGGTAGGGACCACTGATGTCAGTATGAATGAGTTCTAATAAATTAGAGCTCCCAGTGGCACCTTTCTTATTCGCTAATGTCATTTTACCCTTAAGACATTTGACACATGTTCCAAAATCAGAGAAATCGAGAGGAGGTAAGACTTCATCCTTTACGAGACGATTTAATCGGTCTCTTGAGATGTGGCCTAAACGTTGATGCCACAACATGGACGAAGTTTCTAAGTCTCGTTTCTCTTTCATCTTTGTGAGTGATTCATTAATGTTATATGACAACAAAGATTTGGAAAAGCCATCATCTAGTTCTAATCTATAGAGACCACCATCCAGAATACCAGTACCATAAAGAACAAAATCATAGAGGATAGAGAGTTTGCGATGACCATGGGAAACAATAAAACCGTCCATGTCTAACTTTGGTCCTGATACAAGGTTCCGAGTTACCTCAGGAACATATAAGGTATCGTAAAGTTTAATACATAAACCAGTTTTCATAACTAATTGTAATGTTCCAATGGCCTTCACTTCTAATTCTCGATCATCCCCAACCTTAAGCGTTCTTTGGTTTCTTTCCAGCTTCCGGATTGAAAGGAATCCCTGAGTTGAATTGGTAACATGAACCATAGAACCAGAATCAAACCACCAAGAATTAGCAGGAACATTTAAATTATAGGACTCAAGTATCATAAAATAATCGTTACATTTCTTAGTCAGCCACTCCTTAAAGCCAGGGCATTCCTTCTGCATATGTCCTGCCTTTTTACAGAACTTGCAGCGGATTCTGCCTAAGGAGTTCTTAGAGCTGGAGGGTGCACTTGTATTAGGATTAGGCCTTTGGACTTTTGAAGCATCCTTTCTCTGATGATTGTTCTTCCTTTTCTTAGAGTTGGAGGTGGTGAAGTTAGCAACATCAATAGGGCGATCCATCCTCATACGCTCTTCCTCCTATATGCACATAGCGACCAACTCACTCATCGTCCATTTGTCCTTCTGAGTGTTGTAATTGATCTTGAATGCTTCAAAGGATGAAGGAAGCGAAGTGATGATAAAATGAACAAGGAAACCATCACTGATCTCCATTTCCAGCCCCTTCAGCTTATTGGCCATGTCATTCATCATCATGATGTGCTCGCGAATGCCGCTGTAACACCCCGTGTTTTCGTAAGTGAAAGTCAAAGTCAAGGTCAAAGTCAACGACCGATTCGCGCAACTTGACTTGTAGAAATGTTTTTATTTTATTTGTATTATGTGGAGTAAGTGTCGTTCATTACAATAATCGATGAGCATTAATCGTATTTCAATCGACCTACGACTGTGAACTACAAGAAGTAACAATGCGATAAAGTTAATCAACTAATAATCAAGCTATGCTAATCGAATCAACGTCGAATCGCAACTCGAACTATGCATTTTACTTATTGATTATACGTGTGTGTGCCTTACGTGTTACATGTGCATGTTATTTATGTTATGATGTGGTAATCAAGCGAACTCAATCGAAACTCGAAGTCTAACTCGAATGTAATCGAACTCGAATCATAATCGAACTATGATAAATGGTGGGAAACAGATTACGCGAGACACGAAGTAGTTGGGACTGAAAGTAATTTGACTAGGAAATCCTATCGAATCGAACCGCGCGCAATCGTAATCGAAGTATCTGAAATCGTCGCACGAAACACTCAAGAAGGTGCAACCGATCGATCAGGCTTCCCAGCCGATCGAACAGCCAGCCGAACGGACTGCTGTCCGATCGGACAGGCTGTCCGATCGAGGTGCCAGCCGATCGGCTAGCCCTTTCCTCTTTTGTCTTCCTATAAATACCCCTGTCATTGTCACTCTTTCCACTTTTGGAAACCCTTGTTCGACCAGCACGCTCAACTTGCCTTTTCTCAGATTTCTCTCGATTCCGGTAAGTTTTCGTCCTAAATCTTGTACTTTCTTGATCTATACACACTCCTACACATTTCTATCTTTCGAATCTAAACTTTTAACCGTGAAATCATCAAGAATCAAGTGTTCTAGGATGATGTCATTATGGGTTCTTGAAGAACTTCATGTTTTGGCCTCAATCCACCAAGAATGACTTGGATCTAGCCGATTTCCACATAAACAAACAAGGATCTCTTGTAGATCTAAACATATCGGCTTACCAACCGACCGGACAACCGTCCGAGCAGACTGTCAACCGAACGGTCAGCCGTCCGATCGAACTGCCGTCCGATCGAACTGCCGTCTGATCGACCAGCTGTCCGACTCCCCAACACTTGTTTCCTGTTTTACGTTTCTCTTATCGTTATGCTATCGAATCTATTCAGGCTAACCGTATTCGCTAAGCGCTCCCTTCAATCCATAAATCACTGTGAGTATACTCGATCCCTTTTTGCTTTAAGCACTTTTGGGTGTTACATACGTTACGAATATTCAAACTACAATTATCACACCACTCAAACTATTTGAACGCTAACCGTTAACGCATGTTATACGTGGCTCATGAATGCTTGTTTGTTATGTTTACACATGGAATGCTGTCTACCTGCCTTAGCAACGATAGTACTATAGTTTGGACTCAGCACCCGTTCACACGGGGGTTGTTAAGGATCTTTTACTTGCATGGATTACGGTGGTAATCCTGTATTGCGAACTGCCTCAGGCAGTCAACCCGCAATCATTGGTATCGATGGATCTATGTCGATAACTAACGTGCTTCATTTCACTATGTGTACGTGCTGGTTATGCGTAAATGAATTCGACTCTATATGCTATTATCAAACTTGTATGCTCACCTTTACATCATATGTATTGACTTTTATTTTAACGTATGTGACAGGTGCTTAGGTTGCATGTGTGGTAGGAAATGGAAGCTAGAATAAAGCTTTAGAGCCCAACAAATAGTTGTCTGTAGATAACGAATTAGGGGTCTCTAGAAGCAGATAAACAATTGCTACCTATTTAAATATGAGTTGTCGGAACAGAATATTTGTCTTGATGCTTGTCTGTAATAATTATTTGACTGTTTCAGATACGGTACGGGACGTATTAATTAAATTGAATAGTTATGATAATTGTTGTAGAAACTTCTGGACAATCTGTTTCGCTCAGTGCCATGCCCCGATGACTCCGCCATCGGTTGGGGTGTGACAGATTGGTATCAGAGCCATAACTATAGGGAATTAGGCAAGACTCGACCTAGTCCGGGTCGAAGTCTTAGATACCTAGACTATAGTTAAGAACCAGCAGACCGACTTGTGCATGACCGGTAGGGGTTATGTACGAGCTTACTTCTCGTTATTTTCGCTTGATCTACACTCCCACTGCACTTGAATTTTCAACTATGAGTGGACAATAAGGCCGAGAATATGTGTGAAAACCGTAAACTCTCGACTAAAGTTGCTTACTCAGCTCGCATTTTAGCTGCAAGCGAGGAAAATTATTCCAAATTAGGAGTGAAATCCATATTTTGATGAATAATCTCCTCAGCTTTATCAAAGCAGGGATGAAGTTTTTAAGCCAGGGGTGAAACCCTAACCTTGTTGACTTGTTCCGCATCTTTTACAAAACTCCCCCAAGGTATCGACGGACTCCAACGATCTGAGGTCACAACATGACTAACGAAACATGCGCCAAACGCCCAAAAATCGAGGCAAGGGCATAATGTAGGATCGAATTCGGACCTAAACGAGTCGGTTAGAAGAGTTTATCTCAGTTTGAACGGCGGAAACAGACAAACCGAGTACAATTCAGCAAGAATTCACTTTAATATGTTGATTCTATTAATCTGAATGACGTTTACAATCAAATCAACACTTCGGCAGCACTTCGTGGCTCACCGGAAGACAACACCTCTAACTCTATTCTGATTCCCCACCAAATGACCTATTTATATTGTTTCTGATTCCACTCCTAATGACATGGTGTCATTTGGAATGGAATCAGCATGTTACTTTCGGGTGGAATCAGGATTTAACATTTCGGGTGGAATCAGAAAGTTACATTTGGAGTGGAATCAGAAAATTAAATTAGGAGTGGAATCAGAAAGTTAACTTTCGAGTGGAATCAGAAAATTAACTTTCGAGTGGAATCACTCCTAAATATTCTGATTCTTGGATTCCGTGCTCTATTCTATTTATCTCTAAACAAGACTCGATACAAGACGTAGACGACAGACGGATGCACCAACAAACTCCCCCTCGGATGTTGACGGAGTCTTTAGTGTCGAGTCTTCGCATCTCCAGTCTTTATCAGTCTCTTTTCTTTCTTAGCATATATCAGGATCTTCTCTTTGGCTCTAACCTCGTCAGACTCCCCCTCTCATCATGATGGGATCGCTGTCTGGAATTAGCTATCACCTAGAGATCAATTCCTGCCTTTATCTCTGATAAGCTCATTTCCTGCACACATTTTCTCACAAACACATAAGTTTTTACTTAAATCAATAAGAAAAACTTACTGGAAATAGTTACATCAAGTTCAAATTAATGACCCTGATTAACTAATCTCAACTTCTTTCTCAAAACAAATTTCTCAATTCAATACACACACTCCCAAACCAGTTCATCTTGTTTAGCACTTAGAATTTTGAAAATCAGCTCATCAACATCAATTGTCGAAAATCTTTTTAGATTTTTCAAAAAATGAAACACAAATGCAATAACAGAAATTAAATGCAGAAATGAAATATGAACAAACACTATTTTTGTGAGTTTGTGTAAGAGGATCATATCAGTTTATGTGACCAATCACAAGCACCGTTAAGCTTTAAACATTTTAAGTTCTAAACAATTCACATGGATTGACGATATTGTTGTCCACTTAAACTCAAACTAAAAACTTTCGAAATGCTTACCGATACGTTAAGGTATATTTAGATAGCACTAAGTTCTTATGGACCCCACGATCTCAGCATATCCCCTCATCATGCAATACACTGACTCAAGTAATGCCTTTAAACTTTTATCAACTGTGATTTGTGCGAAAACAAAGCAGAATGTTTAAACATTAACAATCAGGTCGATACTTCCGTATACGCAGAGAAAGTCCAATGTTTAAACAAAATAAGAAAAATAAAACAAATTGAAGTTGTTTAGGCTTTAACCACCAGGTCGATACTCCCGTATACGTAGAGGTGGTCCAAAGCTTAAACGAAACACCAAAGAAAATAAAGCAGAACGTTTAGGCAACAACATCCAGGTCGATACTCACGTATACGCAGAGGATGTCCGATACTTAAACAAAATAAAGAAATAAGACAAGTTTAAATCTTTGCAAAATAAAATGCACAATCACAACGACTTTTCAGCAAAGTTGTGAAAGTTCACAAACTTAACCAGTTTTATGTCTTTCGACAATCAGTGATTACTGAGTAGGCACACAATCAAGAAGGACAAAACTAAGTACTATGCTTTCAATCATGTTTCCCACTAGAACTAAACTTTTTCATTTTAGGTTTGTATCATTATCGCAAATCTACTAGTCTAGCTGAGCCTATCGTCACATCTTTAGTGAGATCGCTTATCACATTTTATCTCTCCATTTCTTTAGCATGCTGTGATAGTCCAACTGATCTACTATCATTTCCTCTTTTTCACAACAAAACTCATTTTTTCATTTTTCAATGTTTTTGTAATTTTTCAAATTTTCTAATGTTTTTGGATTTCCTAAAAATCTTACTCCCCCTAAAATGCAAACACATTTTAGGAAATTTGAAAACAAACTGTACAACAATGTGACAACTGATATCGAATCACTTCAATTCGCCATCCACTTGTTATAAACAATCAGAACTCCCCCTCACAACAAACTATTTTCCCATTGATTTCAAAACACTTAAGTTTGTTTTAATCAAATGGTTTTTCCGGAAAATAAGTTTTGTTGATTTTGTAAAACCATTAGTAGGTTAGGGGATAAACTCATCATTTTGTTTTTCAACCACTTGTAGAAAATCAGATACAACTTAATGTCCCTGATTTACCACTTGTAAGAATAATCCAATCAAGCATTTTCAACCAATCATCATCTGTTGGTTGAATTCTCAAAGTGCCGATCCCTACTCCTCGCTTACCAACCTGGGAGTTCCGGCAAGTCATGCAAAAGTTTCAAACACAGATTAAGAAGGATGCCGATTCATGCTCCACGATTACCAACTAGGGAGCTCCGGCAAGTCAGGTTTTTCATTTAAACAGATTTACCTAAGCCTGACTTACCTTGGGTGATTTTGAATCCTTGTTCAACAATGGTGGAAAATTTTCATCATCTATTGTTAAACCTGAATTCTCCAATTTTACCTCACCCAATGGCTCCTCTGGCTTTGATGAACCAGAATCATTGCCTGCACATGGCTTGTCTGACTTCAACATATCAGATTCATCGCCTGAAGGTGGCTTGTCTGACTTTAACATGTCAGATTCATCGCCGACCATTTTCTTCTTCTTCTTTCCCTCTTTCATCCTCAGATTTGTATCTGATGAATTCGTCTTGCTTGACTTTGCAATCGAGGAAGTCGATTCATCAGAACTCTTATTTTTATCAATAGATGAACCCGAGGACAATATCTTCTCTAGATACTCTCTAGCCTTCTTGTTAGTGCATTCATCTGTCAACTTCATCTTATATCGAGTCTCAGTCTCGGTGCGGATCTGAAAGAAGATGATGTCATCATATTGGATAATGACATCATATTGGTGAAGTAATCATGACATCATCCCACATGAGACAAAAAGGTTTAGGATGTTAAAGATTGGATTTCAGTCAAAACGTAATTCCGCTTATATGTCAAAACGTGATTCCGCTCATTTGTCCTTAGTTGATTTCGCTTATTTGGTATTAAGTGATTTCGCTTTTTAGTCATGTACACATAAGCGAGATCATGTCTACTATATATAGTGTCATATAAGCGTAATCACATATATAGTTCTAGGTGTTGTCTTCCGGTGAGCCACGAAGTGCTGCCGAAGTGTCGACAGGTTGTAAACATTGTCCAGATCAATAATATCGACAGTTTAGTGTGTATACTTGCTGAATTGTACTCGGTTTGTCTGTTTCCGCCGTTCAAACTGAGATAAACTCTTCTACGCGACTCGTTTAGGTCCGAATTCGATCCTACAAGTGGTATCAGAGCCAGTGAAGAAGAGTTTTACACAATTCAGCCGATAATTCTGTTTCTACACCATTCTTTTTCGAAAATCAAAAATTTTTTCGGTCAGAATCGGTTCAATTTCACACACGGCACTCGTAATCACATAATAATAAATCCTCGAAAGTTTCAAAGCTAAAATTGATCAAAAAACTCATTATTTTTGAGGTCTCGCTTTTATGGACTTGTGCATTTGATGATGTCAGCAGCGATCTTGTCTTGATTTCGCTCTTTTGAACAGTTTAATTCCGCTTATTTGAACAAGGTTGATTCCGCTCATTTGAATAATTCTGATTTCGCTTATCTGTACAAATAGATTTTGCTTTTATGTCACTTGAGGTATCGCTTTTGTGACAATCTTGGGATTTCGCTTATAGTGACAAAAATTGTTTCAATTTAGTGACACTTAGGAATTCACGTGATTGTTCATCAAATCTTGTGTAACATTGAATTCGAGGATGTCAGGTTGTGTCAGATAATCAGAAGTGCATGTGTTAGTTCATGTGAGCATTTAAAGTTTGTCGGATATTGATTGTTAGAGTATGTGAAATTGTGATATAAATGTACGCATGTGAGCATTTCTTGTTTCAATTCATGTGAGTAGTTGCGGTCCAATCTTCTTTCTACAACAAGTAAAAGTTGTCAGCTAGTTTAAAAAGGAAATTTAGAATTTCATGTGAATTTGGAGTGTCATAATATTCTATAAGATAAGTTACATATTGTGAGGTCCAATGGGATTTAAGCGGTGATCAACATTGTCGGCATTTGGGTTCAAGTTTCGATACAGTACATGTGAATGTGATCAAACAAGATTGCATGTGATTGTTAAAGAATTGTGTCGGTTGCATGTGATCTCAATTAATTGTGCATGTGAAGTATCAGACGGCATAATCAGATTTAATTCATACATAAGTTTGTTGGCTTAGTGGTGCATGTGTTAGTTAAATCCATTAAAGTTCATTGTAAACAATATGGTAGTGCATGTGATCAGACTTCTTGTGTAACCTGTGAGCTTTGATTAGTGTCAGCCATGTTAGTCAAAGTTGCATGTTAGTTGTTCAGGTCGAGTGAAAAAGTTGTATTCGGTTGAAAGTCATCAATTCACTTGAAAGTTAGTTTCAGTCTATACGGGTTGGAGTTCAAAGGTTTCAATCCGGGTCATAGTAGTTCGCACAGTTGGTCAACATTCAGTCCGCACAGAAAATCATCAGTTTGATTGTTTGAAGATGTCAAGCAGTAAGGTTGATCATGACAGTAACAGTGAAAAAGCTCTTGCTTCTAAAGTTTGTACGTTTACGATCAGTGGGAGTAATTTTATGGAACAACATTGGTATTTCTGTTATACATGTGATCTGACCGTTTCAAAAGGTTGTTGTTCTGTTTGTGCAGATGTATGTCATCGAGGACATCGTGTTGTCTACTCTACATCAAGCAGATTTTTTTGCGACTGTGGAGCAGGGAGTGTACAGGACAACAGCTGTCAGTGCCTAAAGCCTAGGAAAATCACTGAAGATGATGGGGATCAGATGTCTGAAATTGCTACTGGTAATCAGTTGGCAGTGAATGATGATCAAGAAGCTAAGAACATGCCAATATTTGATCATGGTGATTCAGATTCTGAGGAGGAGCAAATTTCATGTCAAACAAAATGTGAAGTTGTGATGACTGAAGAAGTTGTACAAGAAGCTGTTACTGAAAAACAGCAGAGTTTTGAGGAAGTAATTTCAAAGAAAGAAGAATCTGAAAAGTCTGTATCTGAGAAATCTGAACCAGTGATTAAGAAAGAGATTGCAGAAGACACACTAGTCTTTGAGATTGTTCAAGAAGAGAAGAAACAGACTGAAGATATTCAGACTTTGAAAGCTGAAAAGAAAGCTGATGATGAACATATTTTGGAGATGCACTTGAACTGTGAAAAACTAAAAACTGAAAATGTCAAACTGTTGAGTGATGTGGACAGTTTGACATTGGAAAACAAAGTTTTAAAAGAAAAAGAAAAAGAGTTTAAAAATGAAAAATTAAAAATTGAAAAAGATTTTCAAAGTCAAATGAAGGTTTTAGAAGATGAAAAATCTGTTATTTTTAACAATAATCTTGAAAAACAGATTGAAATAAATTCTCATCTTCAGAAAATCATTCGGCTTGAAAATGAAGCTGAAATTGCTCGAAATAAAATTACCGAGCTTGAGAATAAATTGAAAGGTTTTGTGAATTCTACATCACATGTTTGTCCAAAACCAATCAATTCTGTTCCATTAAGTGACAATGTCACAAATTTTGATAAAGTCAAAATTGAAAATTGTGATGAAATATCTGATGATGAAAAAGAAAAGAAAAATATTTTTAGATTTACAAGAAAAATTTCAAAATACTGTTTTGCAATCTACTGAAAAAGGTGAATGTTCTAAACAAAAACCTGTTAAGAAGAATGCAGAACAGAAACAAAAAGCTAAAAATTTGAAAAATTCTAAAATTAAAAATAAAAGCTCATCAGATAAATCATCCAATCATTATCAAAAATCACAAAAATTTAAAAATGAAAACTCACAAAATGTTGGTAATAAGTGGTGCAGGTTTGACCACAGTGCTCAAAAGACAAATCCAGCATTGAAGAGGAGAAATGATTATCACCAAGCCAAACAATGTTATGATCTGAAGGTTTGGACAGACAGAAGTGGATGGTACGATAACAGAGTGTGCTACACCTGTGGTGTTAGAGGACACATTGCTGTTAACTGCCAGATTTGGAATTTTGAAACAAGAAGATGCTATAATTGTCATATCAGAGGACATATTGCCAAAGATTGCCCAAGGAGATCGATGGGAAGATCGAGGGTTGAATCTCAGAGAACGATAATGAAACCAGTCAATGTCGAGCCCAAAGAACAGAAAGTTCAAGAACAGAAAGTTCATGAACTGAAAGTGAAGCTTTCGCAGGGGCAAAAAGACAAACTGAGGAAAAAGAGGAAGAAAGCACGAGAGTATTTGGAAAGGATTTTGTCTTCGGGTTCACCAGTTGGTTCGAATAAGAGTTCTGATGAATCGATTCACTCGACGGCAAAGTCAAGCAAATCGAATTCTTCAGATACAAATCTGAGGACAAACAAGAAGAAAAAGAAAGTTATTGGCGATGAATCTGGCTCATCAAAGTCAGACAAGCCAAGTTCGGGCAATGAATCTGATTCCACAAAATCAGATGAGCCACAAGTTGAGGTAAAAAAGGAAGAGACAGTTCCATTAATGAATGATGAGAACTTTCCACCATTACGAGCTGCAAACCTAAAATCAAAAGGTGTTGATGCTGGAAAAATGTTTAATAGCAATGTTAAACATATTTTTAGCAAGATGGCTGATGGAAAGGTAAAAGGGGCAAAAGAATTTTATGAAGAAAAGAGAAATGTTCAAAACACACCCAAGACTGGTCAGGCTTGGGTACATAAATCTGTTGGTTAAATTCCTGACTTGCCGGAGCTTCCAGGTTGGTAAGTGTGAAGCAGGTATCGGCATCATTCTTAAAAAAATCACAGGATGGTAACTGTGATATTTCGTCTTACAAGTGGTTAATCAAGGACATTAAGTTGTACTTGATTTTCTACAAGTGATAGTGGTGTTTCACCTTATAATGTTAAATTTTTACAAAAAGGTTTTAAAGAGAACAAGGTGATGAGATAACCCCGAACTCACAAGTGATGGGTAAACAAACTAATTTTTCCGGAAAAACCATTCTGATTAAAACAAACTTAAGTGTTTTGAAATCATTATGGGAAAATAGTTTGTTGTAAGGGGAAGTTCTGATTGAATACGCCGAAACCCTCACGGCTGAACAAACATGATTATTTTCATCAGATTGAAAAACGGTTTTCAAACTGTTAAGATCAATGGGTTGTAAATCATGGGGGTACGTTATATTTTCTGCAAATCAGAGCATGTGAAGCAGAAAATGGATGGCGAGACAAAGCTATCAGTATTGGTTGTCAAATTTTCTTTAAATGGTTTTGCATTTTAGGGGGAGAAAAATTGTCAGAAAATACAAAAACATTTGAAAATTTGAAAAAGTCAAAAACATGATAAAATTCAAAAATTTGAGTTTTTGCGTAAAAAGAGGAAATGATAGTACATCAGTAGACAGTTACAGTATGCTAAAGAATTGTAATGATTAAAAAGCGTTAAACAGTCTCACTGATGATATGCCGATAGGTTTTTATACATTTAGTAAACTTTTTTGTGATATAAACCTAAATTCAAATTTGCTTATTTCGTGGGGAACACTACTTGGATATATAGGTAACCCCTGAAATCTCGTTTGAAAGGTTCCTTTTTTTGATATACTAGGTCTTTATACTCAGTGATATCTGGGGTATTATTCCGGGACTTCTGCTGAATGGAAGTTCAGACCTAGTCCTCGAATAATATGCTTGAAACATAGCATCACCCTCAGCATATATGATAAGACAATAAAATTGCTTAGCAATGCTGTTGTAAAAAAGATCCTCTAAAGGGGACACACCCACAAGTTGAGTCATGATCTCTCTGCTGAACGGTAGTTCTGACCTGAGCTCTCATGATTCTTCATAATTTATTAACCCTTTACAGATATCATTTGTGTTATAATTGCCTGTAAGACTGAATATTGGGATCTGTATACGGGAGTATATTCAAGAGGTGGGACACATGAATGAGTTTAAGTTCTTAAAACACCTAATTCGTATCCTGAATCAGTTGAAGTTTGTATGAAAATTTAAGTGGAATCACTCCAACTATAAATAGGTGCATTGTCATTTCATTTGGTACGTGACTTCCGAAACTGTAACGAAGTGTGCTGGATTTCTGTCAGGTTGTAATCAATGTTAAACGAAATATAAGAGACAGATATTAGATTATCAAGCTGTGTTTGTGTCCGTTTCTCTGATTCCGCCTTTGAACCGGACTTAAACTCTTCTGATCGACAATCTAAGTGAATTGTTTAATTCTTAAAGTGTTAAAAAGCTCAACGGTACTTGTGACTTGTCATAAACTGATATGATCCTCTGACGCATACTCAAACAAAAATATTGTCTGTAAATATGTTTGTACATATTTCTTTACTGCTTTATATTTTCAGAAAATACATAAAGATTTTGATTTCATTTTATTTTCGACAACTGATATTTGAGATGCTGAGTTTCAAAATCTAAGTAAGTTGATTGTGTTTCTGAAAATAAAACAAGTTCATTAATTTGAAACTTGATTTAAAATCAAAAATTTCAAAAACAGTTTGTGATATCTCCAAGGTCATTAACTTGAACTTGGATGATGAACTGTGAGGGAGTTGGATTCTTTAACACTGCCAAATCTGTAAAGTTTGTTGATAGGGGGAGTGAATTAGAGAATTTGATTGATAATACGAAAACATTGTATTTATAGATGTTTGAGTGTTGCAGATAGTCCAGGCTACGATCCCAAGAGCAGATTCTAAGGGGGAGTCTGAAGACAAGTTTGAAACAAAGAGAAGCTTGTAGATGGAAAGCTAGGTGTCGATTCCAAAGCACGGAAGCTTGATGAAAGGGGGAGCCTGAAGCTGATTAAGTCTGAAGACTGAGAAGACTCGACACTTAAGACTCGTCAACATCTGAGGGGGAGTCTGTTAGTGCATTCATCTGTCAACTTCATCTTATATCGAGTCTCAGTCTCGGTGCGGATCCGAAAGAAGATGATGTCATCATATTGGATAATGACATCATATTGGTGAAGTAATCATGACATCATCCCACATGAGACAAAAAGGTTTAGGATGTTAAAGATTGGATTTCGATCAAAACGTAATTCCGCTTATATGTCAAAACGTGATTCCGCTCATTTGTCCTTAGTTGATTTCGCTTATTTGGTATTAAGTGATTTCGCTTTTTAGTCATGTACACATAAGCGAGATCATGTCTACTATATATAGTGTCATATAAGCGGAATCACATATATAGTTCTAGGTGTCGTCTTCCGGTGAGCCACGAAGTGCTGCCGAAGTGTCGACAGGTTGTAAACATTGTCCAGATCAATAATATCGACAGTTTAGTGTGTATACTTGCTGAATTGTACTCGGTTTGTCTGTTTCCGCCGTTCAAACTGAGATAAACTCTTCTACGCGACTCGTTTAGGTCCGAATTCGATCCTACACTTCTTTCTCTTCTTCCTCAGTCTGTCTTTTTGCCCCTGAGAAAGTTTCACTTTCGTTTATTGAACTTTAGGTTCTTGAACCTTCTGTTCTTTGGGCTTGACATTGACTGATTTCTTTGCCATCTTCTGAGAATTAACCCTCAATCTTTCATTTGATCTCCTTGGGCAATCTCTGGCAATGTTACCTCTGATGTTGCAGTTAAAGCATCTTCTCGTCTCATAATTCCAACTTTGGCAGTTAACAGCAATGTGTCCTTGATAACCACATCGGTAACACACTCTGTTATCGTACCAATCACCATTTTCAGTCCAAACATTCAGATCATAGCACTGTTTGGCTTGGTGATAATCTTTGCTCCTCTTGTTTGCTGGATTTGACTTTTGAGCACTGTGGTCCGACCTGCACCACTTATTACCAACAATTTTTGAGTTTTCATTTTTTATTTTTTGTGGTTTTTTATTGCGATTGGATGATCGATCTGATGAGCTGTTATTCTCTTTTTGAACATTTTTCAAAATTTTAATTTTTTGTTTCCGTTCCACTTTCTTCTTCAAAGGTTTTTGCTTAGAGCATTCTCCCTTTTCGGTTGATTGTGGAACAGTTTCTTGAAATTTTTCTTTTAACTTCAAAAATAAATTCTTTTTGTCAATTTTTTCTTTTTCATCATCAAATTTTTCATCGCAATCTTCAACTTTTACTTTGTCAAAGTTTGTGACATTGTCACTTATTGGACCTAAACAAGTCCTTGTGAATAGTTGGACCGCCTTGGGTAGTCGAAGTCCACTAGCCGCGGACGATCTACCTCTTAATTTTTTTTAGCATTTCAAAGATAGTTTGCCGATTTTATGTGTGTTTTATGTGTCATTTCTCATTTATGTGCTCATTTTGACTCCTAAACGATTGCGTAACGACACGTTCAACATACGAGATCCGTGAACGTGCGTGACCAAACACACTAGATGTACAATCTACCATGATTCTTGTTAGGTCCCGGTTTTGACTCCAAAATGATTGCGAACCGAACGTGTGACGTGCGGAATCCGTACACGAACGAGATCGAACACACGAGACGTAATTATAACTGTGATTCTATGATAGATCTGAAAACGTACAAGAAACGTGAATCACCTTTTGCCTTTCACTCTAGTTTCTCTCCCTAGCTTACATTACGCTCCTTTCGAGCGATCGCAGACTTGGAATGATAGGTTTCTGTTTTCTGATTGCCTCTAGTGATTAAGTGCGTATGTGTTACTTGCTTCCGTGCTTTACGTGCTTAGGAATTAAATGACTATGTGCTTTATGTGCTTATGTGATTATGCGATTTCGTGTGAAGTATTTACGTGACTATACGTGTTCCTGAGCTTTAGTAGTAATAGGCGGGTGAGGTGAGATTCGAATACAATGTGATGAGTCCTGTGACGATGTCTGTTGCAGACCATGTCTTCTGGATCCCGTCATGCACTCTCTCGTCAGGAAAAGAGGGACAAGCGCCTTGCTTCCATCATCGCCAAGAGTGTGGCAAAAGCTGTGAGTGATGTTTATGAAAATGCCAGCAAATCATCTGAGGAATCGAGAACCGAAGCACCTAAGACTGCCGCAAGGCCCTTCAGTTTCAAGCAATTCAAGTCGTGTGGGCCAAAAGAATTCACCGGCGAGGGAGGTTGTCACACCCCGATTTCCACGTGTCACCGGTGGGCCCGGTGGGGGAGTATCGTGATGTGGTTGACAACATAATAGTCAAACAACACAATATTTAATATGCACAGCGGAAGCAATTTAAAAATATGATACAACCGAATTTAATATTGTAATATCAAATGTCACAATATTCGGAAGTTTATCCACAGATGGATCGAAAATAAAATAGAACTAATAGTTCAACAGACTTCAGGCATCTTAACCTTGCGAGACTTCTAGTGATGCTAAGGAGAAATCCCAGCCAATTACGCTTAGTACATGCATTTAATCTTTTTGGGAAAATACGTCAGTTTACACTGGTAAATACAATTAACTGACTCATTTTGGAAAATGATTGAAAATTGATTTGGATGCACGTGGCATAAACATTTTATTTAACTTGGGAGAATTATTTAATATTATAATCTTGTGAACGAATTACATGTTCCTTGTGCGTTCAGTGGCCCGGATCTTGTCCGGGTTAAAGATCAATAGACACACCACAATATACTTTTGTGCACTGACGGGTGTACGCTTACACCCCGCGCTTAAGTCGTGGCCATTTCGTAAAATGATGCCAAGGATATCCGGGACATGGTCATCAACCCCCCAAAGGCTTTAAGTAACAAGACTGTTTAAACGAGCCGATCAAATTATTCAATTAACCACCCAACGATGGAAGATTTATGCCCGATCAAGCGGTATGCTATATACCGTAACCCAAGCCCGTATAGGGAAAATAAGTTAAAAGTATTTACCTGAGCAATGTATAAATCACAATAAGCAAATTGCAAGTAGCTTTTACTGGTTCTCCTAATCTGGAACGAAGGTTTATAATAACCTATTAGAATCCTAACGGGTCTTTAGTTAAGCTTAAGCTTAGACCGGTTAGTTTCAAAGATACGGTTCGTACGCACGATTAAGCGAAGACCGGATAGAATGTGATTTAGACCCGACAAGTTCAGAGACTTGTTTAATATGGGTCCTTCATGCACATTCTGGATTTTGAGATAAAACCGTTAAGGTTTGACCCGTTTAGGCTAGTTTATGTAAACTAGTTACATAAACTGAACCGAACGCGTAATAAGCGTAACGGGTAATAATGAGAGACATTTACAGGTTTCCTAAGTTAATATGCTTCATATATGTTGTGACATCAGTAAGATGTCTTTTATTATGCCTGAAATGAGTTTAAACACAAACTATGCCCCGTAGGGGTAGTTTGGTCATTTTAAAGGTTGTAAAAGAGTTTAAGTAGTATCCTAAGTTACAGGTCTGATGTAATCATCAAAAATACTTAGTTTACTGATTTATAACAGTAAGGTATTGTAGGTATGTGAAATTTATCAATTATAACCAAACTATGCCCCGTAGGGGTATTTCGGTAATTTCACATAAGCCGAAAAGCTCAAAACTAAAGTCTGAGTTTAACAACCTTTGCTTACTGTTAAAATATTATAATTTTCCTCAAATATCAGTAGGTATCACCCTTGTATGTTTAAAAATAGTCTTAGTACATACTATGCGTTAAAAAAAACGCTTAAAAAGGCGATTAGAAGCCATTTTCGGGTTCGATACTTAAAGTTGATATTTTTGTTGTTCCAGAAGGCCTAAAATAATTTATTTATCATATGTGATCATTAGCAAAAGGTTTGGAGTCGTTTAGATATGTAAAACTCATTTTATGGCCCGTAAGGGCAAAACCGACAATTTACCGGATTAAGCCTACGACTACTAGTTATGCTCAGCCTAAAATTAATTAAAAATATTTAAAAATTCCAAAATAATATATTACATCAGTGGGTAAAGATTTTGGTATCAAAAAGTAGGCTTAACTAGGCTATACGCTAATTACGCCGTTTTATTAACATAAAGCTTTCATTTTACGCTAACGAGCATAACTCTTAACCTACACCTCAAAATGATGTCAAATTTTGTATGCAAGTTTATATATCAGTAATTAAAGTTTCTACTCTTTTACATTTCCAAAAATCACGTTTTAAGGTAATAAGGGCATAATGGTCAACATATGAGCAATTAACGGAATCATGCGAATTAATTGGTTAACTATCGAACCATGGTGTATAATCACAGAGGGTTATACTAGCATATTACCTGGTCCAAATTAAGCTCTAGGGAATTTCTAAATCATGCCTAAACGGTTCAGAACTGAAAGTCAAAGTATAAGTCAAACTATGCGACTTTCGGTTCCGAACCGGGTCTAAACAGGAAATTGTCAGGTTGAACATGTTTAGACATGTCCTTACACTAATTACCAAGTTATATTAATGATCAAACAGGTTGTATGTGTTCTACATTGCTAATTATGCATAAATTGTAATTTACACATTCTGTTGACTTTTTAAATACAAGTTTGACCCGACATTTGACCTAGTTAGAGTGGGAATCAGGGGGAACCCTTTTGAGGTTTTATTACCCACATAATTACCAACTTATAACTACTTTTGATTCGACTAATCACTGAGTCATTAGTGATTAATCGTTAAGTCAACCGTTAATTACGACGGTTTGACTTTTAAGCTAAAACTAAGCTAAAACTTAATTAAGAAGGGTTAGGCATACTTACTGAAGTCCTATGCTTGATTAGTGACCACTTGAGTCTGCTCCTAAGCTCCAGAAATCGATCAGAAAGCTTGATGGAAGGTGTGAAGAATGAGTTGAAGTCTTGTGGCCTTTTATAGTGAATTTCTCACCATAGATTGTTGACACCAAGGTCTAACACTGACCACAACCCTTCAACATGTGTCCTTAAGTGCCTAGGACTGTTTAGGGGTCGCCCACCATGTTAAAATATCTGTTTTTGGTCGATTCTGCGCATAAACAGGCTGCTGTCTAGCTTTTCTGATACTGGGCATCTGACGCGGCCCGCATAAGATTTCCTTAATCTTAACGCGGCTCGCCTCAGCCTTGTTATCAGATTTTAATTTTTCTATTTTCCACATAAATGTCCCTTGGCCTTTCGAAAGGGCAACTAAGCCTAATTCTTGCAATTTGACCTCTTTATATTTACCCACAAGGACTTTAGGACTTATACCCACTTTGCCAAGTCCCTGGACACTTCCGGTTAACCCGAAAAGTCATAACTTTCAACGTTAACGCTTTAACCCCTCGCACACGAATTTGATCATAACTTTCTCATACGATAACGAAACTTTATGAAATTTATATCGCGCATTCTAGTGAGCTTAATTATCAGTTACAAAGCTTCGGGTTTGTCAAAAGGTCACTCAGAGGTATAACTTAAACATGTTGACACATTTAACCCCTGTAGTTTGTAATATCTCACTTTTAGCTTCGTATGATCCATGATTTATTCTTTTGATGCTATAAACATTATGTAGGGTTAATGTACAATATATTTATTCACTGTTGACATTTAGAACCCGTATATTCACATACTTTCCATGACTGTCAACTTTAGTCCTTCTATAACATTCTTTCACACGTTCAAACATATGACACGTGTCTACACATTATAGGATGTGAATTTTCGAGGTGTTACAGAGGTCCTACTGCACTATTTCACTGGTTTGATTCCATTGAGGTTACTCTACGACAAAGTGGTTGCCCTGATGACCTTCGAACTCTACCGGCGTTTTCCAGTCCCGTGCTCTAGACTGGTGGACGGCCGAGAGAAACAAGCGAGGGAACGATGCAGCCTACGGTCTGTCGTGGGACGAGCTCAAGGAAGTTATGCTAGAGGAATTCTGCCCTCCTCACGAACGTCAAAAGCTGGAAGATGAATTTTGGCACATACAGCAGAAGGATGGTGACAATGCTGGTCTCACTGCTCGTTTCAAACAGCTCAGCATTATCTGTCCCGATCAAGTCAAGACTCCCGACATGACGATCAAGAAGTACATTCGAGCTTTGCCCGACTGCGTTGCTGATTTCGTGTAGGCGGCTAAGACTACGACGATCGAGGAAACTTATCTGCTGGCCGCTGAAATCAACGACAAGCGAGTTAAGGCTGGTGTATGGGATAAGACTTCGAAGCACCTGTATCAAGTAACCTCTACCACACCCACTGCTGAACCCACCTCATCAAGCAACAAGAGAAAGAACAGCTCCACCAACAAGCTCTACTCACTGCCCCACAGGGTCAACAAGCTCCTCCGGCACCCGCAGTCAAAGCCAGAGCTTGCTTCGCGTGTGGCGACCCGAACCATTTCGCCAACGTGTGCCCAAACAGGGTTGTGAAACAAGAGCCTCAGCAACAGCAGCCACAGCAACAACAACACCAGCAGCAGCAACAACAGGCCGCACGTGCCAGAACTTTCAACCTCAACGTGCGTCAAGCCCAGGTCGACAACAACGTGGTCAATGGTACGTTCCTTGTTAATGGTATTTATGCTTCATGTTTGTTTGATACTGGAGCCGATAATTGCTTTGTGTCGCTCGAATTTGAGAAACTCCTTAGTCGTAAACGTTCCCAACTCTCCTCGAAGTTCGATGTAGAAGTCGCTACCAGAAGAACCGTCGCTGTTAATTCTGTTATCCATGATTGTACTCTTGAACTCAACAATCACATCTTCCCAATCGACCTTATTCCGATGCAACTCGGAAGCTTTGACGTCATAATAGGCATGGACTTTCTTCGAGAAAACCATGCTGAAGTTGTGTGCTTCGATAAGATGATTCATTTTTCGCTCGCGAATGGTGACTTATTGTGTGTATACGACAATACTACTTCAAAGGGGTTCAAGCTTATATCATGTATCCAAGCGAGCAAGTATCTCCGTAAGGAATACAGGGCTTTCTTGGCAAACATTGTAGTAGCAGAGAAGGAAAAGAAAGAGAAGAAGGAAGTAAAAGACGTTCCAGTGGTTCGAGAATTTCCTAATGTTTTTCCAGAGGATCTTCCCGGATTACCTCCAAGTCGTGATATCGACTTTCGTATTGACCTCATTCCTGGAGCAAATCCTATTGCCAAAGCTCCTTACCGACTCGCACCGTCGGAAATGCGCGAACTCTCAACCCAACTCCAGGAATTACTTGAAAAAGGCTTCATTCGCCCGAGCACCTCTCCTTGGGGCGCGCCAGTCCTTTTCGTCAAAAAGAAGGATGGGTCGTTCCGGATGTGCATCGACTATCGGGAATTGAATAAGTTAACTATCAAAAACCGCTATCCTCTGCCTCGTATCGACGATTTGTTTGATCAACTACAAGGCGCTATGTGTTTCTCGAAGATCGATCTACGTTCAGGTTACCATCAGCTACGCATTCAAGAGGAGGATATACCCAAAACCGCATTTCGAACCCGTTACGGCCACTACGAATTCGTTGTCATGCCTTTTGGCCTAACAAACGCACCGGCGGTTTTCATGGATCTGATGAATCGCGTGTGTAAACCATATCTTGACCGTTTCGTCATCGTATTCATCGACGATGTCTTGATCTATTCCAAAACCAAAACCGAACACGCGCAACATCTACAATTGGTTCTCGAATTACTCCAGGGGAACCAACTCTATGCCAAATTCTCCAAGTGTGAATTTTGCTTGGGGGAGGTTCAGTTTCTGGGTCACATCGTGAATAGTCAAGGCATTCACGTCGACCCTGCAAAGATTGAAGCCGTCAAGAGCTGGGTTACACCTAAGAACCCGTCGGAAGTCCGCTCTTTTCTCGGACTAGCGGGTTATTATCGACGATTTATCAAAGGATTCTCGAAGATTGTTGTGCCGCTTACCTCTCTTACGCATAAAGACCAGCCTTTTGTCTGGGGAACCAAACAAGAGTCTGCCTTTCGAACCCTCAAACACATGCTTTGCAATGCTCCTGTTCTCACATTGCCCGACGGAAACAATGATTTCATTGTCTACTGTGATGCTTCCAACCTTGGTCTCGGGTGTGTTCTTATGCAACGAGACAAGGTCATAGCTTACGCATCTCGTCAGCTCAAAATCCACGAGAAGAACTATACAACCCATGATCTCGAGCTAGGCGCGGTTGTTTTTGCATTAAAGATTTGGCGACACTACCTGTATGGTACTAAGTGTACGATCTTCACCGATCATAGGAGCCTACAGCATATCTTTAATCAGAAGGAACTTAATATGCGTCAACGCCGATGGGTAGAACTTCTCAACGATTACGACTGTGAGATTCGTTATCACCCAGGCAAAGCAAATGTTGTTGCCGACGCACTTAGCAGACGGAGCTACCTGCTTAGCACTCGTAATATTCAAGCCCAGCACAACCTTGAAACTCTCATCCGCGACGCCCAGCATGCGTGTTTCAACGAACGCACTTTGAAGATGGAAAGAATCTACCACGATGGAGCCCAGCTTGTGAGCAAATCAAATGGGATATTTCACTTTTTAGACCGAATTTGGATTCCCAAGCGAACCAATTTGCGACAGATTATCATGGACGAAGCCCATAAATCCCGCTACTCTGTTCATCCCGGTGCTGACAAAATGTACCAGGATCTTCGTTACAAGTACTGGTGGCCGGGTATGAAAAGGGATATCGCCCTCTACGTCGGAAAATGCTTAACTTGTGCTAGGGTCAAGGCTGAACATCAAAGACCCTCTGGCTTGCTCGAACAACCACCAATTCCCATGTGGAAGTGGGAGAGCATAGCTATAGATTTCGTAACCAAGCTCCCACCCACGTCATCAGGTCACGACAACATATGTAACGCTCCGCGTTTTCATAACTTTCCATATTTAGAAACCATTGTTCATATTCCTATTT
Source organism: Helianthus tuberosus (assembly GCA_030545235.1). Lineage (NCBI taxonomy): Eukaryota > Viridiplantae > Streptophyta > Magnoliopsida > Asterales > Asteraceae > Helianthus > Helianthus tuberosus. The sequence goes on along the minus strand of CM060371.1, from coordinate 103,315,447 downwards.
TTGGGAAACTTTGTATCCTAGTATACGTCGTTTCGTTTTAATCGTCGAAAAATCTTTATCTTTAATCTAATTCGTTATAAAAAAATGGTTATTCATGGTTTAATTAATTAAGTCCATTTATTTTACTATTTAAAAGTTTATTTTTTTATAATAATCTAGTTAGAAAAGGATACAAACTAACCCGATTAATTTAATTGTAAAGGTTGGTTCTTTTAAAATACAAGTATAACCTAGTTAGTTGGCCAACCATGTTATATAACTTAAGCTAAGTTAATTTAGCTAATTTACGTTAACCCTGCAAGTTTAGGGGTTAGAATGGTCTTTCCTAAAACTAAAATGCAGCAAACCCTAATACTCTTTTATAAGAGCCGTCACTTATGTTTTCCCTCTCAAGATTTTGTCTGCAACTCTCAACCACACACATACCCCTCAAGCTTCATCTCCTACATCTCAAAACTCCTCCTCTCCATCATTACCCGCACACACCTGCAAAACACCCAATCCCCACCCTGTGATACCCCTCTCTCTCTCGCACACCATTTCCGGTCGGGAACACACAAGAAACCGGCGACGATTCGACTTCCGGCGAAAAACGCCGCTTACGGCGGCGACACTGTTTTCTGTCGACGACGTCGAAGTGGCGGACGGCAGCTCGAAGCGCCGATGACGGCAGCGGTGGCGGGTGTCTACGGCAGTCGTAGTGGTGGTTCGTGTTGCAGGTTTGGTTTGGTTCGACTTCTAGTCTCGGGTTATAGTTTCGGTCAACGTCAGCCTCGTTCAAATCTCGGTTCAGACTCGGGACTCGGTTCAGTTGGTGCGACTCTGGTTCAGTTTCAATTTAGTCGGTTTGTCGATCCTTTGCAGGCTCGGTACGACGGTGGACTGCGGAAGTTGTTCCTGTTGCTCGGTATACTTTCCTTCCAACAAATCTTTTATTTCGTTTCTCCTTGCTATTGTTGATATAATGACCGGCTATAGGTTAAATCGAAATAAATGGTGGTAGTTTTCTTTCTTTGTTCGATGGGTTCTTTTAAAGAAGAAGAAGACTTCAATTTTTTTTTACAAATGTATAACATAATTAAGCTGACTTCTATCATATTTCTAATATAAAATGATTAAAATCACGATAAAGAAATCTTATTGGTTAACTACATCCTAATTTAATGAAATATGAGTTTTGTGGAATGAACGTTAATTTTGCAATGCTATTCATAAATCTAAGTTTGTACAAGTAAGTTTAGTTCATATAATTTATATAGGGTAAACTTTATGGTATAACTCTATTTAAATAAATGGTATTTATAAACATACGTAGAATTATATGATTATATTGTTGCGATTATTGTTGCGTTTTGGATATGTACATCGACACGTTAGTTGTCGGGATCGTCCAAAAACAGAGGAAACTCTGCCCAATTTTCGTTAAAACAATATACACATACTTTATAGTCAAACCATAAATGAAGTCGTATCGGTTTCGAATAATTTTTATAACCATAGATATAAAGGTAACTTTTTTATTACAACACTTCCTACACTACAATACTCCCTGCCAACGACTACCAAACCACCATAGAATTAACATAACAACTATCTATAATCAAACATACTAAACTTTTATCATCAACAAGTTATACTCTAAATTCACTCACTCTAATCCTCCGTCATAATTTCCGCTTACTTTTACGCCATCGTTTGCCCATATAGGGTGACCTCGGTGATCCGTCCTCCTAAACTCGCACACTCGTCAACACTTGGATAATCGAAGACTTAGTAATTATGTGAGTATACTCGATCCCTTTTTCCCCTTTACACTTTGGGATGCAACATGTATAATTATGTAAACAACTTTTGAACTAAACATACTCATCCTTTGAACGAATGCATGAAACTAATGTGACTTACTTGCTATTCTTGTATGCTCTATGAACGATTTGGAACGTTATATGCTCATTGACTTGTTCGCCCACCTTAACAATTATAGCGCTATAGGATTAACGCCCCGCCTGCTGTTCTATTGGGTATTGTTAAGTTACCACCCCGCTGAACGATTGGGATTAGGCTATTTATGCGTTGTGTTCTAGGGTTTGATCATATTGTACGCCAAAATTGCATACTAGTAATCACATATTATGGATCATGTTGGATTTGAGTTTTATTCTATTATACTATGTAAACAAACTTGTATACTCGCTCATTGCCTTTGCATTGAAACTCTATTTTAATACATGTTGCAGGTTGATTATTGAAGTATGAATGATTGATGAAACAAGTTTAGGGTGGACTAGATACACACCTTTAATCTATTTATCTTTGTTGATTTGAATTTGAACAATGTTGTTATTTCTATTTTAAATGTTGTATGACAATTTAGTTCTTGCAATGAAGTTTGAATTCAATTAAATATTGTCACATAGTGTTATGATGTTTTGAGCAATTTGTTCGTCTCATCTCGATGTTTTCGCCATCGGTTGGGGTGTGACAGATTGGTATCAGAGCCATAACTATAGGGAATTAGGAAAAGTAGGAATGCTTTAACCTAGTCTATAGTCTTAGAGCTTTATTCTTATGTTTTGCTTGAAACTACTTGCATGCTACTTTATTCGTTCTTATTTGTTCTCTTTTGATCTTTTAAACATATATGTCGCTTATGTGTTAACACTTGACATGCTATACTTGCTTTATGATGTGTTAATGCTTGTTCCATTGTCCTATCATTTATGTGTTATTCTTGACATACTTTTTATGTGGCAACATTTGTTTCATTATTCCATTAATTACGTGCTATTCTTGACATGTTTATACTTGTTTGTTAAATCTTTAACATACACATTTCCTCATGTGTCTTACTCGATTTTTTTTTCCGACAACACGCGTATTATACAAACGAGACGAGTTTACCAAAATTGTCACACCCCGACCGCGTAAAACAACAAATCGCGGCGGAAACATCGGGGCGTGTTGTAACAGAATTAATTGTCTCATAACCATGGCATACAAAGTTTTATTTATTTATTAAACAAGGGTGTTACATTGTCTCGAAATAGTAAATTAAGAGTTCAGAACATAATTAAACATAGTCTATCATCTTTTAAAGTCTCTAAGGCACAGGTCCGCCCTAGTATCATGATCAACATCCTATGGAAAAGCACCTGAAAACACATGTGAAAATAGGTACGTCAGCATAAAAATGCCTGTGAGATACATAGGTTTTGTGAAAATAGGATTCATGACTTGAGTTTAAGAAAAAGTTAAATCATGAACCCCGTACTTTGCTTTGTCTTGTAAATCATTTGAAAACAATAAGGTCAGATGATATGTATAAGTAAATGTCAGGTTAAATAAATAACCATGTAAAAATGTGTTTGTATAAGATAAGTTGTTTGTAAATCAATGTCTTGTGAAAAGTATGATATTTGTAATAAATGTTATATATCTCAAACTGAAATGATTCAAATAACGCTACAATATGTGATATCATACAAACACTTATATATAGGAAGTACCAGCGGCGTATCCACCATGCTTGTATCATATCACACACGCATCGTTACTTAATCACTTGATCAAACCAAACCAAACAATGTAAAATGTCTATGTTTAAATCAATTGTCAAATGTATTGAATAATATGGCAAAGTATTCATGTCGAGATGTAAATCATGTCAAAATGTCTATGTCAAATATCCATGTCAAATGTCTATGTCAAATATCCATGTCAAATGTCTATGTCAAATGTCCATGTCAAATGTCTATGTCAAATGTCCATGTCAAATGTCTATGTCAAAATGTCATGTATGGCAAGTGAAATGTCTCAACTAAACCATATGCACAAAAACAAAGTATTGAAGTAAAACTTGGTTTAAATCAAAGCTATGTTTTGTGTAAATGCATGCAACTATTTAATATGAACATCTATGCGGTATTGTAAAAATGCATACATCCAAGCCTGGCGACTGTGGTGATAAACCCTTTAAACAAATTAAAGGTCTATCTGTCTTATGTCAACGAATTCGGTCATTCCTTTCTGTCCCCTTTCCCTGGGATGTCCGGAATGGGAGTTGTCAATTCCTATGGTACCACTACCTACTAACGAACGGCGTAGCTAATGTTAATGAATGTATTGTCCCATGTAAACAAACCAAATGTCATACCAAAATGTAAACATGTGAAAACAATGCACTAAGTATGTAATCAAATGAACATACATAGCGTGAAATGTCATGTAAAACGATGTACTAAGTAATGCACACAATGGGCTCACCTAGCAGGAAATGTCATGTAAAACAATGTACTAAGTAATGCACACAATGGGCACACCTAGCAGGAAATGTCATGTAAAACAATGTACTAAGTAATGCACACAATGGGCACACCTAGCAGGAAATGTCATGTAAAACAATGTACTAAGTAATGCACACAATGGGCACACCTAGCATAAGATGAAATGAAATCATGTACTATAATGTACTAACGAACATAGCAGGTATATGATGTGAAAACAGGAAAGCATGAAAGTAACAAGTAGGCACATGTGTTCCACCCCAAAACAGTTTGGAAAACAGTAAAAGAGGGGTCTATGTACTCACTTGAGATTGCTCAGTTGTCAAAAGATAACCACCAAGTAATGCTATAGATCTCGGAATCAAACGGCACCTAATATAGGTAACTATGTTAATAAACGGGACCTTAATCGGATGATTGGATAGAATGAGGTTTCGTAAACCAAACGAGTGTAGAGACTCGTGTAATTTGGTTTAACAAAGCCTACATACTAAATGAAACTTAACCTAAGTCTTATTGACCCATTATGATCCGTTTAGGTAGCTTATGCTACGTAAACGCATCGTGCGCGTGAAACGCGTTCGGACCGCCTAACTAGTCCTATGACAAGTATTATATGCCTAAACATGTTACATAATCAGTTACGTGACAAAAGTTTAGGTTACATATGCTAAATTACCAATTATGTATGAAAAGGGTATTCTGGTAATTTACCTAAGGCATATAAACTACCTATCATACAACTACTTAAACGATGTGACCATAGGGTATAACCTCGAAAGGTTATTCCCTACCTACTATGGTCACCTAAAGTATTTGGTCGGATCCTAATGATCGACCAAACTGGGTCGGGTTCGAGGTATAAGCGATTTATTAGATCGCTTATCCTACGACCCTAGACAACGTGGTAATCAGTAGGCATAGTCCCAAGGGACTATGACCATCGTGATTACAATCACGTTGCGAAGTTCTAACGAACTTCGCATTGACCATTACTGGTCAATGCTGAAAGTCAAACAAAGTTTGACTTTCTGACTCGAAAAGCAGTAAAAATAAGGAAAAGAACGAAAGAATACTTACGAAGGGTCCCCGAATGCTAATCTAGATCAGTATAGTTCAGGTATGAAACAAGGTTTCAACTTAGAACACAACTAATAAGATTCTAGTGCCTTAAAACAATGAAAGGCATGGGGTATATATAGTTTTCGGTGAACCGTTGAGATCGTTTCATGGAAACCGTGATTCGATCACATCCGTACACTTGTTGAAAGGTTATGGAGCCACATATGCTCCTTATCTTAGTGATTAAGCAACTTAAAACATGTGGTTAAGGATCAATTGGTTGCAACTTGTGTTTAGAAACATTGAATCTGCCCAGATAGTCAGTCGCGTAGCGCGACAGGTAGCCCCATAGGCGTCGCGCTACGCGAGCACCTCCCCTGAATCAGAAAGTTTGAAAATTGGCAGCAATGGTCCCTGCACGTGTTTAAGCACTATTTCGATGCGTTTGAACCCCGTTAACCTCATTTCAAGGCTCTAAAATGAAGTTAAAGTATAGGGAACTCAAAACATGCTCAAAAATATCTCGGATGATGGTTCGTTTGGTCGTACGAACGCGATGTTCGCTTAATTACGACGGAATGCGCACAAGCGCGAAAAACGATCCAAATGACGCGACGAATGGATTTTTCTTAAGGCGATCAATAAAATAAAATATAGTCATGCTTACATAAATTTTTGGATGTCCGAATGTATTCAGAACGTAAGTTATGCGCGAAAATGCAAACTTGTGCACTTTTTGACACTTTTAGTCCCTGAATGTCCCAAAAGTTTATTTTAGCACACCAAACCCCTCAAAGCCTATTTCTAAGCTATGTAAAGGATATTTAAGGTGTGTTTAACTTATGGTCATGTTCCGGAATGTTCGTTACAGTTCAAATTGACATACTTTCGCAGTTTGTCATATTTAGTCCCTGTAAGCGAATTAACTTGTTTTTGCCATACCAAAGCCTTCAAAACTTATTTCTAAGTTATGTAAAGGTTATTTAAGGTATGTTGGGTATATGTTGATGTTCCAGAGTATTTCTCGCATTAAACTGAGTACGTTTACGCACTAGTTTGCGTATAACTCTCCAGAAAGTGATGTAGAGTTTGAAATTACATAAAAGTCAAAACATGAAAAATGTATAACATAACAAAACAAACATTGTGATCAAATAACATTGTTTTATTGATAACGGAACTGTTCATAGTGATTACAAGCACAGTTGTTACAGTCTCCCCTACTTGTGGAAATTTCGTCCCGAAATTTATTTAGAGGAAACTCGTGGAAAAAGATGTGGATATTTCGCCTTCATTTGATCTTCGCGTTCCCAAGTAAACTCGGGTCCACGTTTAGCTTCCCAGCGAACTTTGACCAAAGGAATGCGCTTGCGTTTAAGCCACTTGACTTCACGTTCCATGATTTCCACTGGTTTCTCAACAAATTTCAGTGTTGTGCCAACACGAATTTCGTCAAGCGGTATGGAGAAGTTCTCATCAGCTGTACACTTCTTGAGATTGGACACGTGAAAAGTTGGATGAACATTTCCAAGTTCAGGAGGTAACTCAAGTCTGTAGGCTACCTTTCCGATTCTTTCGACGATCTTGAATGGTCCAACGTATCTAGGTGCAAGTTTTCCTTTCTTTCCAAATCTGATCACACCTTTCCAAGGTGAGACCCTAAGTAATACTCGATCACCGACTTGAAATTCAAAGGCTTTGCGTTTTGGGTCCGCGTAAATCTTCTGACGGCTTCTAGCTGCCTGAAGGTTATCACGAACTTTCTTGACCTTGTCAGTTGTCTCTAAAATGAGGGCAGGTCCAGTAAGTTGAGCCTCGCCAATCTCATTCCAGCAGACTGGTGAACGACATTTTCGACCATAGAGAGCTTCGAAAGGAGCCATTTTGATGCTAGTGTGATAACTGTTGTTGTAGGAGAATTCAATCAATTTAAGATGTGAATCCCAGCTACCACCAAAATCGATCACACAAGCTCTTAGCATATCCTCCAGAGTCTGGATTGTTCTCTCAGATTGACCATCCGTTTGCGGATGATAAGCTGTGCTCAGATTAAGTTGGGTCCCCATGGCAGATTGCATGGTTCTCCAAAAATGAGAAGTGAAACGAGCATCTCTGTCAGAAATGATGTTCAAAGGAACACCATGTCTAGCCACAATTTCATCTACATAGATTTGAGCAAGTCTGTCAGTAGGAAAATCCTCACGGATTGGCAAGAAATGTGCTGACTTTGTAAGACGATCAACGACTACCCAGATGGCATCATGACCTTTCTTTGTGCGCGGGAGTTTGGTAACAAGATCCATAGTAATGTTTTCCCATTTCCAAACTGGGATCTCTGGTTGCTCCAATAAACCAGAAGGACGCTGATGTTCAGCCTTAACCTTTAGACAAGTAAGGCATTTTGACACGTATACGGCAATGTCTTTCTTCATACCAGGCCACCAATAGTGAATACGAAGATCCTTATACATCTTATCCGAGCCCGGATGAATGGAATAACGAGACTTATGGGCTTCATCCATAAGCAAGGTACGAAGATCATCCTGGCTTGGGACCCACAAACGGTCCATGAAGTAATATGATCCATTGTCCTTCAGTTCCAGAGCAGGCGTTATGTGGTAAGGAAATTCCTTATCCATTAAACCTTGTGAAACACAAGATTGTTGAGCTTGAGCAATGCGTGCTTGAATATCGGATCGAGCTTGAATATCAGATTGAACACGTACACAATGAAGCTTAGTACGTTCCTTACGACTCAATGCATCAGCCACGACATTCGCCTTACCAGGATGGTAGCGAATTTCGCAATCATAGTCGTTTAAAAGCTCAACCCAACGTCGTTGTCTCATGTTGAGTTCTTTCTGGTTGAAGATATGCTGAAGACTTTTGTGGTCAGTGAAAACCACACATTTTGTACCGTACAAATAGTGTCTCCAGATCTTGAGAGCGAAAACAACTGCACCCAACTCAAGATCATGAGTGGTGTAGTTCTTCTCATGTATCTTCAACTGCCTCGATGCATAAGCTATGACTTTGTTCCTTTGCATAAGAACACAGCCAAGACCCAATTTCGATGCATCACAATACACAACAAAATCATCATCACCCTCAGGCAATGATAGAACAGGCGCATCGCAAAGCTTCTGCTTCAGGTGTTGAAAAGCTTCCTCTTGTTTGAATCCCCGGTAAAAGGGCATTTTCTTCTGAGTTAGAGCAGTTAGAGGAACTGCAATCTTAGAGAAGTTTTCAATGAAGCGGCGATAATAACCCGCTAGACCAAGAAAAGAACGAACTTCAGTAGGAGTAGTAGGCGTATACCAATCCTTAATCGCACTGATCTTGGAGGGATCTACATGAATACCCCGTTCGTTGATAACATGCCCCAAAAATTGAACTTCTTTAAGCCAAAATTCGCACTTGGAGAATTTAGCGAAAAGTTGCTCTTTCTTTAGGAGTTCTAGGGTAAGACGAAGATGTTGCTCGTGCTCAGCTTGCGTCTTAGAGTATATCAAGATGTCATCAATAAAAACAATGACGAACTGATCCAAATAAGGTTTGCAGACCCTATTCATTAAGTCCATGAAAACAGCAGGAGCATTTGTCAAACCGAATGGCATGACTGTGAATTCATAATGCCCATAACGAGTACGGAATGCTGTCTTCGGAATGTCTTCTTCTTGCACCCGAAGTTGATGATATCCAGATCGCAGATCAATCTTCGAAAAATAAGAAGCGCCTTGTAACTGATCAAAGAGATCATCGATGCGAGGTAGAGGATATCGATTCTTGATGGTAAGCTTGTTAAGCTCACGATAATCAATACACATTCTAAAGGATCCATCCTTCTTCTTGACAAAAAGAACGGGAGCACCCCAAGGTGAAAAACTGGGACGGATAAAACCTTTGTCAGAGAGCTCCTGAAGCTGTTTGGACAACTCTTGCATCTCAGACGGTGCAAGACGATATGGAGCTCTGGCAATGGGATTTGCACCAGGTACGAGATCAATGCGGAACTCGACTTGGCGTGCTGGAGGTAGACCAGGTAATTCTTCAGGGAACACTTCAGAATAATCCCGAACGACAGGAATATCTGAAATAGACTTACCCTTGCCTTTATCTTCTGTAACATGTGCTAAGAAAGCCACATAGTTCTTCTGCAGATACTTCCGAGCTTTAAAACAAGACATGAGTTTGAGACCACCGGTGGGCTTCTCACCTTGAACCTGCAGGATCTCGCCTGTCGAAAGCGGCACACGAACAATCTTCTTAGAACAAACTATCTCTGCGTGATGCTTGGATAACCAATCCATTCCCACAATAACGTCGAAGCTTCCAAGTTGCATAGGCGCGAGGTCAATAGGAAAAAGATGGTCGTTAAGATTCAACTGGCAGTTGCGAAGAACAGAATTAAGAATAATGGGTTCACCACTAGCAACTTCTACTGTCAAAGGTTTTCCTAGTTTCGTTCTAGACATGCGAAGCATTTGCTCAAAAGATAATGACACGAAACTCTTATCGGCACCAGAATCGAAAAGAACAGATGCAGGCTGATTATTAATAAAGAACGTACCGTTCACCACATTATCGTCAGCCTGTGCCTCTTGGGCATTCATGTTAAAAACTCGGCCTCGAGCCGGAGCCGGATTCTGGTTCTGGTTCTGGTTCTGGTTAGCTAGCCTTGGGCACCGGTTTCTGTAGTGGGTCAGATCCCCATAATTGTAACAAGCACCTGGTGGGTATTGTAGTCGTGCAGCTTGACCCTGTTGCTGAGCAGGAGGCTGTGCAACTTGTTGAGCCGGGTTTTGAACTGCGCGATTCTGAGCAAACCGACAAACATCGGCAAGATGACCTGACTTCCCACAGCTAGTACAGAAACGACACTGATGTTGCGGCTGATGGTGACTGTTGCATCTATTGCACAAAGGTGCATTCCCTGTATAGGGTTTCTTTGCTGGAAGCTGTGCGGGTTGGTTGGGAGCTGCCTGATTAGCTTGGGCAGTGATAGCAAAATTTTGGGAAGCCTTACGCTTCCTTGACCTTTTCGAAGAACCAGAGTTCTTTCCATTCAATTTTTGACCTTTCTTGCTATCACCCTTGTCAGCCGACTGTTTCTTGCCCTTGTCACCCTTCCTGTGTAGCTTTCCCTTTCGCATTTGCGACTCAGTCAATGTCGCAGATAACTCGATCGCCTGACGGAGTGTGGCAGGTTCACTACCAGTAAGAATGTCTTGTACCGAGTCAGGTAGGCCGTCGATGTATCTTTCGATAGCCTTGTCAAGTGGGGTAACCATAGTCGGGCAAAGCAAACTCAACTCTTCAAACCGATCAGTATAAGCCCTGTGCTCACCACTATCTTGCTTCAAAACATCAAACTCTTTCTCCAACGCTCGCTGTTCATGACGAGGACAAAATTCCCTCATCATAAGGGCTCTAAGTTCAGCCCATGTCTGTGCGAGAGCAACTTCCGCACCTCGGTCTCTCATTACTCCATTCCACCATGTAAGAGCCCTCTTCTGAAACACGCTTGAGGAGAACTCGACCTTGCGATTATCCGGGCACTGCACGTGGCGAAAAGTATTCTCAATGCTTTCGAACCACTGAAGAAGCCCAGTTGCTCCTTCAGAACCACTAAACTTGAGTGGTTTAGCCTGGTTAAAATCCTTGTATTTGCATGGAACATTGTTGTTATTGTTGGCTTGGTTCCATTGAGCAAAGAGATTTGGAAATTGAGCAGCCATCTGCTGCGCAATAATTTCTGCCAGTTCAGCAGTAGCTATCTGGTTCTCGCGTCGAGGAGGCATTCTAAAAGAGGAAGACATGAAAAGAAACGAATGAGATGATTTGATGAAAAGAATGAGATGAAACAAAATCAATCAAAGCAAAGATGGTGGTCATTCGTCCGTATCACAAAGCAAACAAACGACTCACAGTGACTAATCAAAGTAAATGGGTCAAAAATAATGTATAATGAAGACATGCTCGCCTATAAGTGAACACTCACTCCAAGAATTCCCAGGTAAGCACAACTGGTCTCGCGTCTGGTTGAGATGTATACGAAGTGCTTGACTAGACAGAAAACCCAGAATACAGGCATTCACCCTTCCAGTTTGCACATGTTCACATTATTTAAAACCCAAAACGTTTGACGGGATTTTGAAAATTTTGAAGGCACAAGGCCAAAAACCAATACTGAAAAGGGTTCAAAACCATATAACAGAGGGTTCAAAACCTTACAATTGAGGGTTCAAAACCTTGTAAAAATTTATTCAAAAACAGATGATTGTTTTTCAAAAAAAAATCGTTTCGGAAAAAAATTGGTTCCTTGTTTTGTTAATCACCTAAGGATAGGTGATATACATGTTTTAAGATCTAAACACAAGATAACTTGTGTTAGGTTCCTAGAAAAGTTATAGTCTAGGTCAAAGCATTACTAATAACCTAATTCCCTATAACCATTGGCTCTGATACCAACTCTTCTGTCACACCCCGACCGCGTAAAACAACAAATCGCGGCGGAAACATCGGGGCGTGTTGTAACAGAATTAATTGTCTCATAACCATGGCATACAAAGTTTTATTTATTTATTAAACAAGGGTGTTACATTGTCTCGAAATAGTAAATTAAGAGTTCAGAACATAATTAAACATAGTCTATCATCTTTTAAAGTCTCTAAGGCACAGGTCCGCCCTAGTATCATGATCAACATCCTATGGAAAAGCACCTGAAAACACATGTGAAAATAGGTACGTCAGCATAAAAATGCCTGTGAGATACATAGGTTTTGTGAAAATAGGATTCATGACTTGAGTTTAAGAAAAAGTTAAATCATGAACCCCGTACTTTGCTTTGTCTTGTAAATCATTTGAAAACAATAAGGTCAGATGATATGTATAAGTAAATGTCAGGTTAAATAAATAACCATGTAAAAATGTGTTTGTATAAGATAAGTTGTTTGTAAATCAATGTCTTGTGAAAAGTATGATATTTGTAATAAATGTTATATATCTCAAACTGAAATGATTCAAATAACGCTACAATATGTGATATCATACAAACACTTATATATAGGAAGTACCAGCGGCGTATCCACCATGCTTGTATCATATCACACACGCATCGTTACTTAATCACTTGATCAAACCAAACCAAACAATGTAAAATGTCTATGTTTAAATCAATTGTCAAATGTATTGAATAATATGGCAAAGTATTCATGTCGAGATGTAAATCATGTCAAAATGTCTATGTCAAATATCCATGTCAAATGTCTATGTCAAATATCCATGTCAAATGTCTATGTCAAATGTCCATGTCAAATGTCTATGTCAAATGTCCATGTCAAATGTCTATGTCAAAATGTCATGTATGGCAAGTGAAATGTCTCAACTAAACCATATGCACAAAAACAAAGTATTGAAGTAAAACTTGGTTTAAATCAAAGCTATGTTTTGTGTAAATGCATGCAACTATTTAATATGAACATCTATGCGGTATTGTAAAAATGCATACATCCAAGCCTGGCGACTGTGGTGATAAACCCTTTAAACAAATTAAAGGTCTATCTGTCTTATGTCAACGAATTCGGTCATTCCTTTCTGTCCCCTTTCCCTGGGATGTCCGGAATGGGAGTTGTCAATTCCTATGGTACCACTACCTACTAACGAACGGCGTAGCTAATGTTAATGAATGTATTGTCCCATGTAAACAAACCAAATGTCATACCAAAATGTAAACATGTGAAAACAATGCACTAAGTATGTAATCAAATGAACATACATAGCGTGAAATGTCATGTAAAACGATGTACTAAGTAATGCACACAATGGGCTCACCTAGCAGGAAATGTCATGTAAAACAATGTACTAAGTAATGCACACAATGGGCACACCTAGCAGGAAATGTCATGTAAAACAATGTACTAAGTAATGCACACAATGGGCACACCTAGCAGGAAATGTCATGTAAAACAATGTACTAAGTAATGCACACAATGGGCACACCTAGCATAAGATGAAATGAAATCATGTACTATAATGTACTAACGAACATAGCAGGTATATGATGTGAAAACAGGAAAGCATGAAAGTAACAAGTAGGCACATGTGTTCCACCCCAAAACAGTTTGGAAAACAGTAAAAGAGGGGTCTATGTACTCACTTGAGATTGCTCAGTTGTCAAAAGATAACCACCAAGTAATGCTATAGATCTCGGAATCAAACGGCACCTAATATAGGTAACTATGTTAATAAACGGGACCTTAATCGGATGATTGGATAGAATGAGGTTTCGTAAACCAAACGAGTGTAGAGACTCGTGTAATTTGGTTTAACAAAGCCTACATACTAAATGAAACTTAACCTAAGTCTTATTGACCCATTATGATCCGTTTAGGTAGCTTATGCTACGTAAACGCATCGTGCGCGTGAAACGCGTTCGGACCGCCTAACTAGTCCTATGACAAGTATTATATGCCTAAACATGTTACATAATCAGTTACGTGACAAAAGTTTAGGTTACATATGCTAAATTACCAATTATGTATGAAAAGGGTATTCTGGTAATTTACCTAAGGCATATAAACTACCTATCATACAACTACTTAAACGATGTGACCATAGGGTATAACCTCGAAAGGTTATTCCCTACCTACTATGGTCACCTAAAGTATTTGGTCGGATCCTAATGATCGACCAAACTGGGTCGGGTTCGAGGTATAAGCGATTTATTAGATCGCTTATCCTACGACCCTAGACAACGTGGTAATCAGTAGGCATAGTCCCAAGGGACTATGACCATCGTGATTACAATCACGTTGCGAAGTTCTAACGAACTTCGCATTGACCATTACTGGTCAATGCTGAAAGTCAAACAAAGTTTGACTTTCTGACTCGAAAAGCAGTAAAAATAAGGAAAAGAACGAAAGAATACTTACGAAGGGTCCCCGAATGCTAATCTAGATCAGTATAGTTCAGGTATGAAACAAGGTTTCAACTTAGAACACAACTAATAAGATTCTAGTGCCTTAAAACAATGAAAGGCATGGGGTATATATAGTTTTCGGTGAACCGTTGAGATCGTTTCATGGAAACCGTGATTCGATCACATCCGTACACTTGTTGAAAGGTTATGGAGCCACATATGCTCCTTATCTTAGTGATTAAGCAACTTAAAACATGTGGTTAAGGATCAATTGGTTGCAACTTGTGTTTAGAAACATTGAATCTGCCCAGATAGTCAGTCGCGTAGCGCGACAGGTAGCCCCATAGGCGTCGCGCTACGCGAGCACCTCCCCTGAATCAGAAAGTTTGAAAATTGGCAGCAATGGTCCCTGCACGTGTTTAAGCACTATTTCGATGCGTTTGAACCCCGTTAACCTCATTTCAAGGCTCTAAAATGAAGTTAAAGTATAGGGAACTCAAAACATGCTCAAAAATATCTCGGATGATGGTTCGTTTGGTCGTACGAACGCGATGTTCGCTTAATTACGACGGAATGCGCACAAGCGCGAAAAACGATCCAAATGACGCGACGAATGGATTTTTCTTAAGGCGATCAATAAAATAAAATATAGTCATGCTTACATAAATTTTTGGATGTCCGAATGTATTCAGAACGTAAGTTATGCGCGAAAATGCAAACTTGTGCACTTTTTGACACTTTTAGTCCCTGAATGTCCCAAAAGTTTATTTTAGCACACCAAACCCCTCAAAGCCTATTTCTAAGCTATGTAAAGGATATTTAAGGTGTGTTTAACTTATGGTCATGTTCCGGAATGTTCGTTACAGTTCAAATTGACATACTTTCGCAGTTTGTCATATTTAGTCCCTGTAAGCGAATTAACTTGTTTTTGCCATACCAAAGCCTTCAAAACTTATTTCTAAGTTATGTAAAGGTTATTTAAGGTATGTTGGGTATATGTTGATGTTCCGGAGTATTTCTCGCATTAAACTGAGTACGTTTACGCACTAGTTTGCGTATAACTCTCCAGAAAGTGATGTAGAGTTTGAAATTACATAAAAGTCAAAACATGAAAAATGTATAACATAACAAAACAAACATTGTGATCAAATAACATTGTTTTATTGATAACGGAACTGTTCATAGTGATTACAAGCACAGTTGTTACAAAAATAGGCGTGAAACCCACAATTTGGTAAGCGACTCTCATCCCGCTTGATTATATTTTTGCACGAAATTCACCATTAAGTTAGGAGTGAAATCCACATCTTAATGAAAATTTCAAACTTAAATTCTAGTGGACCCTCATCAGCGTGTCAAAATTAAATTTTGACCCTACGGGTACCAACCACACTTAGGGTACAAAGTCGTCAAGCTAGGGGTGAAACACGCACCTCGTCGACTAGTCCTACTCCTTGATTTTCAAAAATCCCGCCAAGTCTCAAATTTTCGATGGATTGGGAACATGTAGTAACTGGAAGGGTGAATACCGTTAACCGAGATATCGGCGAGAGTATTCCACCTATTAGGCCAAAGCATGTTTCTCAATTTCAAAAGATATTTCGACCACTTTGGTTAGTCAATGTTCCGTTTGGAACCATCCAAGTTTTAGTCGAGCTTACGCTTTATTATTTTCGATCTTTTGTCAATTTTGAACAATTTTCCGAGATTTCATTTTTGCGCACACATCATACTCTTACTTTTCATACGGTTATACATTATTAGCATGCATGATTTCACGTAATTTTAATTACACTTTTGTAACGAGCAGAGACATATCATCGAGATAGGAGTGATTTCCGTACCTTGACGATTAACCCCGCCTCTTTTCTCATCTTACAACGACCTCACCAACGGGTTTGGGGTGATTCCCTTACCTAGGTGATCGTTGCCAATGCTTCCTTTTAAAAAGACTATATTATGTAAATACGATCATGATTATATCTAAATCATTTATCATTAGTCAAGTCCCTAATTATTTCAAAATGCATTGTGATATAAACGAATTTCCTATCCTACAATCTATTTTCATATAGCTCACACCCTCAAAATTCTTAACTTATGCCCTAAACACTTACTCCTCAAATCTTCAAATTTCACGAAATGCTACTTATCAACCTAGTCGGCCTAATAAATTCATTGCCCACGAAATTTTGTATTCAACGTAACTATTGAAATGAGCACATTGCATATCATTAAACTAGAAGTTTTATACTTTCAATAGGGAATCAAGCCAACTTTTTTCGCACACGCCTATAAAGTATTACAAATATTACACAACATTAACTAAACTTTCTATCAAAAGCAATAAAACATTTTATTAAAAGACGCTTTTTCAGCAAACACTAAGTCCACATACCAAATTCCTTTTTTTTCTAAGGATCAACTTTTCACAAGAAGCTGTAAGTTTCAAAATTTTCTAACACAAAGTTACTTAAAAAGATGCACACTTATTACTCTCTAGAACTTTTTCAAAACCTCACTCGACACGTCAATTAAATTTAAAACACGTGGGCAAGGAAACTTCATAAGAACCGACAAATTTTCAACTTATGTAAACCCTTTTAAAACCGCTGTAGCATTTTCATTCCTTTACAAAGTACTTTCCACATAACCAATAGACGTTTTATACTCCCTTTACATTCACAAACTAGAGTCTATATTTCGTGACGATCCGATCTATTTTAACTTCGCGTTTTGCGCAAACAACTATATATGCATATCATTTTACACGTGTTAGTCAATATCTCACAACAATCTCACGCGCGTCACTCGTCCCCTTTCTCTTTCATACTTAAAACTTTTAATCTTTTACGCGCATAAACTCGTGCATTTCGATTTATACTATAAACAAAATCATTATTTCCTACATCCATACTTATACGTTTTATGTCTTCACTTATGTTCACACTTACGCATTTATGTTATACTCATGATTCATACGTTTTACTTTTATACATACACTCACAATTATACATTTGCGATGTACTTACATTCATGTTTATATTACATTCGTATTCATATTCATGTTCATACATTTTATGTTCTCATTTACACATGTACAACTTGTTTACACCTATATTCATACACATATATTTTATTCATACTTAAACCTTCATGTTTTACACCTATATTCACGTCATATCTATGCACATACATCTTATGTTCACACTTATACTCGTATTCATACTCATACGCTTTGTGTTTATACTTATACTCATGTTTGTCTTCACATTTATACTCATTTTTCATACACGTTATGCTTATACTTGTAATCATACTCTTGTCATGCGATTGGTGTTTATGCTCACATGCATATTCATGTTTAAACTTATACCATGATCATACTTTTCGTTTTACTCAAAATTTATACACACGCGCCTGCACGCGAGCGAAACCCGAGGGATTCGCTTACGTTGATCTTATGCTATTTGGAACACAAACATGCTTATATGCTACATTTCTTTCACACGCAGTCTTATTTTCATAGTTTATGCATACCTTAATTCATACACAACTAGTACAAGCTATGCGGATCATGCGACGATCAATATAATCGCGGGTGCACACGGGATTATAGTGATGGACGTATGAGAAACCAGAGAGTGTACTACTGTGTATGGTAAGACACGGGATGTAACATGACACCGAATACGAAACGGACGTAACATGGTCAAAACATAGTGGATGCGCCGTTGGTACTTCCTATATATAAGTGTTTTCACCATGTTACCAAACTTTCGTAAAACGTGCCGTGAGAAATTCAGTGTTTTGTAGACCTTTTGGACCTAATACAAACTTTAAACAACGCACAAACGTAATATATCCGATTACCCATGACGAGACCTCATTCTTAACACATTGCTTTCGTCTATTCAATACTTATGCTATTCTTAGACTCATGATCGTTATTAGATCAATCGTTCACCATATACCCCAATTATTCTCCGCTGCCTCAAACTCCAAAGTCTCAATTTTAAACAATCCTCTTTTGGTCGCCAAAACCCTTCCAAGTCTTCCTTCTGAATAAATTTCGGGACGAAATTTCCTAAAGGAGGGGTGACTGTAACGCTCCGCGTTTTCATAACTTTCCATGTTTAGAAACCATTGTTCATATTCCTATTTTTGGGAAACTTTGTATGCTAGTATACGTCGTTTCGTTTTAATCGTCGAAAAATCTTTATCTTTAATCTAATTCGTTATAAAAAAATGGTTATTCATGGTTTAATTAATTAAGTCCATTTATTTTACTATTTAAAAGTTTATTTTTTTATAATAATCTAGTTAGAAAAGGATACAAACTAACCCGATTAATTTAATTGTAAAGGTTGGTTCTTTTAAAATACAAGTATAACCTAGTTAGTTGGCCAACCATGTTATATAACTTAAGCTAAGTTAATTTAGCTAATTTACGTTAACCCTGCAAGTTTAGGGGTTAGAATGGTCTTTCCTAAAACTAAAATGCAGCAAACCCTAATACTCTTTTATAAGAGCCGTCACTTATGTTTTCCCTCTCAAGATTTTGTCTGCAACTCTCAACCACACACACACCCCTCAAGCTTCATCTCCTACATCTCAAAACTCCTCCTCTCCATCATTACCCGCACACACCTGCAAAACACCCAATCCCCACCCTGTGATACCCCTCTCTCTCTCGCACACCATTTCCGGTCGGGAACACACAAGAAACCGGCAACGATTCGACTTCCGGCGAAAAACGCCGCTTACGGCGGCGACACTGTTTTCTGTCGACGACGTCAAAGTGGCGGACGGCAGCTCGAAGCGCCGATGACGGCAGCGGTGGCGGGTGTCTACGGCAGTCGTAGTGGTGGTTCGTGTTGCAGGTTTGGTTTGGTTCGACTTCTAGTCTCGGGTTATAGTTTCGGTCAACGTCAGCCTCGTTCAAATCTCGGTTCAGACTCGGGACTCGGTTCAGTTGGTGCGACTCTGGTTCAGTTTCAATTTAGTCGGTTTGTCGATCCTTTGCAGGCTCGGTACGACGGTGGACTGCGGAAGTTGTTCCTGTTGCTCGGTATACTTTCCTTCCAACAAAGCTTTTATTTCGTTTCTCCTTGCTATTGTTGATATAATGACCGGCTATAGGTTAAATCGAAATAAATGGTGGTAGTTTTCTTTCTTTGTTCGCTGGGTTCTTTTAAAGAAGAAGAAGACTTCAATTTTTTTTTACAAATGTATAACATAATTAAGCTGACTTCTATCATATTTCTAATATAAAATGATTAAAATCACGATAAAGAAATCTTATTGGTTAACTACATCCTAATTTTTAATGAAATATGGGTTTTGTGGAATGAACGTTAATTTTGCAATGCTATTCATAAATCTAAGTTTGTACAAGTAAGTTTAGTTCGTATAATTTATATAGGGTAAACTTTATGGTATAACTCTATTTAAATAAATGGTATTTATAAACATACGTAGAATTATATGATTATATTGTTGCGATTATTGTTGCGTTTTGGAAATATACATCGACACGTTAGTTGTCAGGATCGTCCAAAAACAGAGGAAACTCTGCCCAATTTTCGTTAAAACAATAAACACATACTTTATAGTCAAACCATAAATGAAGTCGTATCGGTTTCGAATAATTTTTATAACCATAGATATAAAGGTATACTTTTTTTTACAACACTTCTACAATACTCTTGATGGATTTAATTTAGAATTTTAACATAAACTATGTATAATAAATATATACTTTTATATCAACAAGTTATACTCTAAATTTCACTTCGAATCCTCCGTCATAATTTCTGCTTACTTTTACGCCATCGTTTGCCCATATAGGGTGACCTCGGTGTTCCGTCCTCCTAAACTCGCACACTCGTCAACACTTGGATAATTTCTGCTTATTTTAAATGTTGTATGACAATTTAGTTCTTGCAATGAAGTTTGAATTCAATTAAATATTGTCACATAGTGTTATGATGTTTTGAGCAATTTGTTCGTCTCATCCCGATGTTTCCGCCATCGGTTGGGGTGTGACAACATATGGGTTGTGGTTGACCGATTGACTAAATCAGCTCACTTTCTGCCTATATGAGAAGACTACAAGGTGGAACGATTAGACCGAATCTACACCGACAAGATCATTTGTAATCATGGGACGCCTCGTGACATCATCTCTGACCGTGATGCTCGGTTTACTTCACGATTGTGGGAAACGTTTCAAACGGCACTAGGTACAACGCTTAATCTAAGTACCGCTTTCCACCCTCAAACCGACGGCCAGACTGAAAGAACGATCCGTACTCTTGAAGACATGCTCCGTGCGTGCGTTCTAGACTTCGGTGGTAATTGGGATAAACACCTGCCGCTAGTCGAATTATCGTATAACAATAGCTATCATTCTAGCATCGAGATGGCACCTTTCGAGGCATTGTACGGAAGAAGATGTCGATCGCCTATTGTGTGGCACGAGATCGGTCACTCGCAACTAACCGGTCCTGAGCTATTACAAGAAACGACAGACAAAATTTTCCAAATCAGAGACAACCTGGTGAAAGCTCGGGATCGACAGAAGGTTACGCCGATAAAAAGCGCAAGCCCCGTGAATTTGGCGTTGGTGACTACGTACTCCTAAAGGTATCACCTTGGAAGGGTGTAGTCCGATTCGGCAAGAAAGGGAAACTCGCGCCTCGATATGTTGGGCCTTTTAAGATTCTGGAAAGGATCGGAAAGGTCGCCTACAGACTCGAATTACCGGAGGAACTTAACAACATCCACCCGACTTTCCACATGTCAAACCTCCGAAAGTGCATCGCCGACCCCGATTTACATGTCTCTCTAGACGATCTGCAAGTGAACGAAACATTACACTTCGTGGAAAAGCCTGTCGAAATCATGGATCGCCAAACCAAGCAGCTCCGGCGCTCACGCATTCCTATTGTGAAGGTCTGATGGGAAGGCAAACGAGGCGCGGAGTTCACTTGGGAACTCGAAAGCGACATGAAGGCAAAGTACCCGCAGTTGTTCCAAGAGAAAATCTAGATAGAGAAAGTCCTCACATGAATCATGGCGGTTGTAGCAGCTTCCAGCTTAATTTCGGGACGAAATTCCCTAAACAAGAGGAGGCTGTAACACCCCGTGTTTTCGTAAGTGAAAGTCAAAGTCAAGGTCAAAGTCAACGACCGATTCGCGCAACTTGACTTGTAGAAATGTTTTTATTTTATTTGTATTATGTGGAGTAAGTGTCATTCATTACAATAATCGATGAGCATTAATCGTATTTCAATCGACCTACGACTGTGAACTACAGAAAGTAACAATGCGATAAAGTTAATCAACTAATAATCAAGCTATGCTAATCGAATCAACGTCGAATCGCAACTCGAACTATGCATTTTACTTATTGATTATACGTGTGTGTGCCTTACGTGTTACCTGTGCATGTTATTTATGTTATGATGTGGTAATCAAGCGAACTCAATCGAAACTCGAAGTCTAACTTGAATGTAATCGAACTCGAATCATAATCGAACTATGATAAATGGTGGGAAACAGATTACGCGAGACATGAAGTAGTTGGGACTGAAAGTAATTTAACTAGGAAATCCTATCGAATCGAACCGCGCGCAATCGTAATCGAAGTATCTGAAATCGTCGCACGAAACACTCAAAAAGGTGCAACCGATCGATCAGGCTTCCCAGCCGATCGAACAGCCAGCCGAACGGACTGCTGTCCGATCGGACAGGCTGTCCGATCGAGGTGCCAGCCGATCGGCTAGCCCTTTCCTCTTTTGTCTTCCTATAAATACCCCTGTCATTGTCACTCTTTCCACTTTTGGAAACCCTTGTTCGACCAGCACGCTCAACTTGCCTTTTCTCAGATTTCTCTCGATTCCGGTAAGTTTTCGTCCTAAATCTTGTACTTTCTTGATCTATACACACTCATACACCTTTCTATCTTTCGAATCTAAACTTTTAACCGTGAAATCATCAAGAATCAAGTGTTCTAGGATGATGTCATCATGGGTTCTTGAAGAACTTCATGTTTTGGCCTCAATCCACCAAGAATGACTTGGATCTAGCCGATTTCCACATAAACAAACAAGGATCTCTTGTAGATCTAAACATATACGTGGTGAAAAGGATTGAAGGATGAATTTTCCCAACTTTCTTCAACTCTTTTCACTCGAACCAGTAGAAACAGAACCCGAGCCGGTTTTGTGACAACCCGAGTTTTCAAGGTTCCTACTCGACTTAACCTAGTACTTGTTTACAAAATGTTGTGGTTATATTTATATTTAGTGTGCATTATAAATGTCTATGCATGTGTATTGTATTAATAATGTGTTGTGGGGTTTAATAAAATTCTCTAGCCGAAAACACCCCTATGAAAACACCCCATGACCGAAAACACAAAGTGTTTTCGTCCACATGAGGCCAACCAAATCAAAAGTGGGCTTTGGCCCAGTATCGAATAAATATAAAACTTGTTTTACCTGTACGCACATATGGGATAACTATCAAACCCTAAAACACGTCTCCTCCCTCTCTTGTTTTCCTTTGAACCCGACGGCAGGCAAACCCTAGCTCTCTAGGAACAGTTGCTAGCCTCTTGTTTTAACGGGACTTGACTGATTCATTGTCTCCTCTGCTTGGGTAAGTAATTTACATGTGTTGTTCTTGTATTTTGACATACTTGAATTATTGATTATGTAACTGCATGCGAAACACATGTTGATCCGGATTGTAAACAGATTTACATGCCTATAGTGTTCGATTATGTTATATGTTATGTTAAGCAACTGGATGATATACGCATATATGTTTGATAGTTGAACTGAAGAATGATCCTCTGTACATGACACATAGATGGTGGTTCAAATTGTATCGATAATTGTTGAATGAATAAAGTGATTGTATGATTAGATTGGGTTTATCAAGTGATTGTTATAGTCGACGTAACTGCTGAATGATTACCAGGATTTTCGTGATTCATAACTGTTAGTGATGATTAGTATTGCCGTTGTATGTAACTGTTGTTAATGATGATGTATATGACGAAAACCCTTCACCCAATGAAAACCCTTTCCCAACGAAAACACCTTGGGGTTTTCGGCCCAAGTGTTTTCGGCCCAAAAAGGGATTTCGGCCCATAGTGATTTCGCTGAACAAGTGTTTTCGCCATATATGGATGATTTTGTTTAACTTCTGACCCAGTAACTTTGTTAGTTTACTTAACTCAGTTAGTTATAAATTCGGGTAGATGTTAACCTTGTTAAGTATGTTGATCTTGCTAAGTCTGATAACTCCGTTAAGTTATTGACTCTGTTAGTGTTAAACCCTGTTAGTTTGTTGAATACTGTTAGTTGTTAACTTTATTAAGTCAGTGACACAGTTAAGCTATTTACTTGTTAACTCTGTTATGCATGTTAAGAATGTAAACTCAGTTAAATCTATTAACTCTGGTTAGTTTATGTACCCTGTTAAACTCGTTAACTATGTTACGTCACTAACTCGGTTAAGAGTGTTATTGGACAATTATGTTAGAATAAACTGCAAAAGACATTGATGTGGTACATGAACTGTGTGGATGCAATTAACTGTTTATGTTGCATGATGATTAACTGCCAAACACACTCTGTGATATTACTGTGATGCTAGTTACATGTGAAACATTATGAACGTGAACTAATTGAGTATACGTGCGTACTATAGGTCGTGACTGATTATTTGTGAGCATGTGTTACTTTAGCATACCGAGCAAACCAAGGTGAGTTCACACTCTTACCAAGGCATGGGATTCCCGGGGTTGGGAATGGGTTTGGATGATTACTTATGCTTAAATTGTTATCGGAATTACATACCATAGGCCTCGGGAGAGGAAGGTTATTGGTAGATACTGCTAGACTAGTGATACATATACTTCTCTTCGCACACACGCCGGGAATGGCTGCGATAATAGAACTAATCTTCGCACACATGCCTGGAATGGTTGCGAACCATACTCTAAACTTCGCACACATGCCGGGTGGGCTGCGATACAAATATAGCTAGTCTAGAAAACTTGGGAAACACACCACAATCTTCGCACACATGTCTAGGAGACTGCGATTCAAGTACATACGATATATGGGTTACTAAACGAACATAAGGTTTACAATACAATTGCTATAACTGAACAACCAACTGTGAACTCGCTCAACTAGTTATTGACTCTCTGTTACATGCCTTGCAGGACCATAGGTATCCATGGAGCTTGCACGGGAGGCGCGGTCGTTGTGGGCACGGATTGTGGATTTTATGATAAACAATTAAACATTTGAACTTATTACTTACATTGGGTTTACAATTATGCTTCCGCTAGACACTTAATATGCTTTGTTTGAACACCTTTCATTTTGTTTGGTTAAATTACATTTATTACTTATTATGTTCGATATGATTGGTGGCTTGATCTTGGTCAGTCACGCCTCCAAGCGGTGGTACTCCGCGTGTGGATTTTGGGGGTGTGACAGGTTTACTGACCACTTCGGTGGTTATACGACTCAAGATCTGGGTTCTATCCACGAGGTTAACCGACTTCGGGTTAAATGTTAAACTTCGTTCCGAACAGACCACCGACCGGATTTGGGTGATTCCTGTCCGACCCGGGGGACCAAGTAAGAACGAGGCATCTTTGGTTTTACTCGCTGTCAAAGTACCTCGATAAAACGACAAACAAACGGAACAACCAAGGTGTTAGACGCAACGCTGATCAGGTCAGGATGCTGACCGATCGGACTCCTGTCCGAACAGACAGCCAGCCGATCGGACTTGCCAGCCGATCGGCTAGCACATGGTCCCACACAAACAACTTGTTTTGAAGAATGGTATTGAACGAACTGTTGTTCGATCGAACTATTGTCCGATCGGATTACTCTTCGGATCATGAGGTACTATGCTTCAACACTTAATCAATTTTCAACATGTTCAATGCACTAGAAGTGCCACCCGATCGAACTGCCGTCCGATCAGGTGACACCTCGTTGTCCGATCGAACAGCAATTATGCTGCTCGATCGATCAACCATCCGATCCACTGAACAACACCTTGCATTTCATTAAAGTCTTTGACTTGTTGACTTGCCAACCGATCGAACACATGTCCGATCGAACGCCTGTCCGATCGAACACCTGTCCGATCCAAAGGCTAAAACTTGAAATTCTGTTGAATGCCTAACCGATCGGGCTGCCGGCCGATCGAACAGCCGTCCGATCGACCGACCTGAAAGGCAAATGTACTTCAATGTTTTCAAAATGCTACAACGAAAACTTCAAAGGTCAAGCCATCATGCACAAACACATCTTTCCCAAAGGAAGAAACAATCCACTCGAACAGCCATCCGATCAGCTTACCAACCGACCGGACAGCCGTCCGAGCAGACTGTCAACCGAACGGTCAGCCGTCCGATCGAACTGCCGTCCGATCGACCAGCTGTCCGACTCCCCAGCACTTGTTTCCTGTTTTACGTTTCTCTTATCGTTATGCTATCGAATCTATTCAGGCTAACCGTATTCACTAAGCGCTCCCTTCAATCCATAAATCACTGTGAGTTTACTCGATCCCTTTTTGCTTTAAGCACTTTTGGGTGTTACATACGTTACGAATATTCAAACTACAATTATCACACCACTCAAACTATTTGAACGCTAACTGTTAACGCATATTATACGTGGCTCATGAATGCTTGTTTGTTATGTTTACACATGGAATGTTGTCTACCTGCCTTAGCAACGATAGTACTATAGTTTGGACTCAGCACCCGTTCACACGGGGGTTGTTAAGGATATTTTACTTGCATGGATTACGGTGGTAATCCTGTATTGCAAACTGCCTCAGGCAGTCAACCCGCAGTCATTGGTATCGATGGATCTATGTCGATAACTAACGTGCTTCATTTCACTATGTGTACATGCTGGTTATGCGTAAACGAATTCGACTCTATATGCTATTATCAAACTTGTATGCTCACCTTTACATCATATGTATTGACTTTTATTTTAACGTATGTGACAGGTGCTTAGGATGCATGTGTGGTAGGAAATGGAAGCTAGAATAAAGCTTTAGAGCCCAACAAATAGTTGTCTGTAGATAACGAATTAGGGGTCTCTAGAAGCAGATAAACAATTGCTACCTATTTAAACCTGAGTTGTCGAAACAGAATATTTGTCTTGATGCTTGTCTGTAATAATTATTTGACTGTTTAAGATATGGTATGGGACGTATTAATTAAATTGAATAGTTATGATAATTGTTGTGGAAACTTCTGGACAATCTGTTTCGCTCAGTGCCATGCCCCGATGACTCCGCCATCGGTTGGGGTGTGACAGCCGCTCCTCCCATCATACTTAGGTGTCACCAGCTTGAGGATAAGGGTACTAGCGTGTGCTTTAGACGTCCCCTTGAATTGCGCCTCCACATGTTCCAAGTAGGTTTTAGCATCTTCAGAATCAGGAATAGCTCCCCTGATTGCATTGCTGATGGACTGCTTCATAAACATGAGAGAGATGCGATTACACCTAGTCCATTTTTCATGAACTATCTGCTCAGCAACAGTACTTGTAGCAGTAAGGTCCGCTGGCTTATTCTCTCTTAGAGCATAATCGAAGTCCAGCAATCCAAGCGTAAGCATGAGAGCATCCTTCCATGCAGCAAAGTTATCACCAGTCAAAGGTGGAATTCCCTGATTTGGTGCTGATAGTGGAAATAAGATGAGCAAGTTATGATACTACGGAAGAAGTTCTAATGTGATCTAAGGGCATGTTAAACTAAGGCAGGCATAAATAATGACCATTTTACATTATGAAGCTGTGATATTGTCCATTACTAACATCAAAATAATAGACTTAGTTAAAAATTTCTACTTAAATGAAGACAAATCAGCTTTGGCCAGAAGTGTAATCATTTAAGCATGTGTGCAAAGTGGTTGTAACAAATCAGCTTTGGCCAGAAATTGAGACAATCACTTTAGTTATGCACTTGTTAAGTATGCCATCTATGAAGGAATTAAATCAGCTTTGGCCAGATATTAAGACATTCATGTTTATGACGCACACTCAACATAGCTTTCGTAATACTTGAACGATATGTAGATGTATCAAGTCAGCTTTGGCCAGAAATGATACATCAAAAGCTCATTCGAGTAAAGCTATTTTGGTTTTGTAAAGCATTATCTGATTCTGATTAATTAACTAAGTAATTACAAAACCAATTATTCAATAGCAAACCACCCGTTAGCGCGGATCGAACTCTGCGGTGAGTTCGCTGGGGGTGCAGGGGGACAGCGTGCCCCCACACGGGGTTCGGGGCGGAGCCCCGAGCCAAATTTTAGTTTACATTAACTGCCAAATTTTATGAACACTCATGATTTCGGATGAATCATGTCTTGGATCCGAAATGACTAATTTCGAATCATTTAGGACTATCTGAAATGGAGGATTTCGAATGATTTCGGATGTGTCCAAGACGTGTAAGTCGAGTCATTTCGGTTGATTTCGGATGATTTCGGATGGTGATGCTTAGTCCGAGATTCATCCGAAATGGTCAGTTCTTGATGATCCGTGATGCATTTCGGATGGTAATGCTTAGTCCGAGATTCATCCGAAATGATCAGTTCTTTGATCATTCGTAATGCTTAGTCCGAAATGGTTATTTGCTGATCCGTAATAGGCGAACAAAGTTCATCCGGAATGATCAGACAGTTCCTGATCCGTAATGGGCGAACAATGTTCATCCGGAATGATCATCCGTAATGATCATCCGAAATGTGGTCTACAAGCTGTTACAGTTGTTAATGTGAAATCATAACATAAAATTCAAAAATTAGGAATTGTGATAGAGTTTCCTATTTTAACATTGATCTAATTTTATTAGAAAATTTCGAAAAACTTATTAGACAAAATTAGATCAAAATTAGGAAAACATTTAACAATTCAAATCATATTCCAAATCATAAAGGAAATTTCAAATTTTAACTAAGAACATGATGAACCCTAAATAAAAATTAACCTTAATCCTATATCCGAAATCTGGAAATAATCACACATTCAAACATGTTTCTCAAACTGATGATTTCGGAACAGTTATAACGAATCAATATATGATCCGAGATGAATTAAACAGATCCGAGATGGCATCTCGAATGATAAAACCGAATTTTATTATGGTTTTCAAATCCTGTTTTCCAGATTTATGGATACAAAAACAGAACTGACTAATCAACATATGCTCTGATACCACATGTTGGTTCAGTTCTGTTTATACATGAGGGAAAACATTAAAACATACCTATTACAGCAGACAGTGCAGTGGAGAATCCAGTCAGAGATGATCCCATCGAGTTCGACATATGTGTCAGTGTGATAGTGTGATCTGGTTCCTCCTTAAGGTGCAGACTAATGATGGTGACTAAGAAAACCGACAAGGGAATCGGTTGTAGGAGAGAGAGGTCGAATGATGATGTTATGGTTATTAGGTTATCTGTCTCAGTGTGTAACCTTATGACCTCTAGATAATTCTCCTTATATAAGCACCCAGGAGGAAACCTAATTAGTTAATAAGGGTAATATGGTCCATCAACAATTACCAACTAATTATTTAATAGGTTATTATATATTTTGATCTATATTATGTAAATGATTATAATGGCTATAGATTAAATATTAAACATAATATATATTTAATCTTACACGCAATGGATTAAAACACAAATAAATATGTGTTTCTTCAATGTGTTATAAAACACAATAAAACCGAGTTTTATCATAGTGTTATAAAACGCAATGGATTAAAATACAAAGAAAAACTGGCCAGCAGTGGTGGATGATATGATTGAAAAACATAATGAACTAGGTTCGGCAAAAGTCATCGGAGAAGGTGGATCTGGCTGGAAAACTGCCCGGCAGTGGTGGATGATCTGATTGGAAAACATAATGAACTAGGTTTTTTTTTGGGGGGGGGGGGGCGGGCAAAAGTCGTCGGAGAAGGTGGATCTGCCTGAAAAACTGGCCGACAGTGGTGGATGATCTGATTGAAAAACACAATGAATTAGGTTGGGGGGATCAAACTTCCTATTAGATCTTTTCTTAGATCTACTTTTGATTAACATTTATACCCATGCTGATTTTAGCGCCTACCTTTATTATATCCATATTTACAACATGTACAAAAGAAAGTGGCCGGCGGGAATAGTTGTGTTATGTGGTTGGCTAAAAGTGGCGGCCATTTTTTTTTTGCACATAATAGTTATTTGTAGGTCTTGTCAAATTACAATTTTATCCCAAGTTTAAAATTACGATTTGCCCCCGGTTTGAAATATAATTTTTCTTTAGCCCCCTGTTTAAAATTACGATTTTGCCCTCAGTATAAAAATACGATTTTGCCCCCAGTTAAAAAAAATATGGTTTTGCCCCCGGCTAGAGTCCTGCCAAATTACGATTTGGTTCCCAGTTAAAAATTACGATTTCGCCCCTAGTTAAAAATATATTTTTTGTTTTTTCCCCAGCTAAAAATTACGATTTTGCCCTCAGTTAAAAAACTACGATAAAAAAAATGGTTTTGCCCTCAGTTCAAAATATGATTTCCATTTTAAAATTACGAATTTACCCCAACTAAAAATTGCAATCTTGCCATCGTTTTTTTTGGCAAAACTATGGTAGTATTTTATTTTACTTGGTTGACTAAATTTAGTTTTTATTTGTGCGAAACAGCTGCCTAGCACTCGCTAATTGGTCCTGACAAATTATTGTTTTGCCCCCAACTCTAAATTACACGCTTGCCATTGTTTTAGTTATTTTTTTATCATAACTATGGTAGTGTTTTTGTTTGATTGGTTGGCTCGATGTATATTTTTTGAGATCGTGTTATAAGTAGCATGTATAACTAACCGAAATAAAGGCGTACATGTTATTAAACTAAGAACTATTCGGTTTAGCGCCCTGCAACGCGGGCGACGTATAACCCTAGTTATACATTATATTATATTATATTATATTATATTATATTTCTATACCTTACATTTTCAAATGACTTGTACAGTGCTTTTTATTTATTTATTATTATTTTTCTAATTAGTCCATTTGAACCAATAGCATATTTTAATTTTCTTTTTCTTAATTATTTTACTTTTAAATTGAATTGTTAGTGGAGTCATCTAATACTTTTTGTTTTTTCTTTTATTTATTTGATTATTTTTAATATAAATATTATAATATTTTTATTTTTGCAATTTCTTTTGGATAGACTTCGTTTTTCGCTTATAATCTAAAGAAATACAATGTTTTATAAAATTCCGAGTATGCAATTTTGATGTGCTTATTTTTATCTATTTTTAGACATAAATTTCATTTAAAACTAAGTTGTACACAGTAATATAAAAGAGTAAATTATAAGTTTTGTCCTTTACGTTAACACCATTTTACAAGCGTTGTCCTTTGGCGCAAAAGTTGACAAGTTCTGTCCTTAATGTTTCAAAATCCTACACGTTCTGTCCTTTAGCCCTAACCCAGTTATACTTTTCTGTTAGTTTAGATTACACAAGGGTAATTTGGTCTTTTTACCATTTATTTAATATATTTCAATAAATAAAACAAAACCAAATTAAACAAATAATATATCATGATTATATATAATAAAAAAAACTCATTTATATATGGCTCATTCTATACACCCCCCCCCCCCCTTCCTGATTACACCCCCCCTTGTGAGAGGAAAACTGTCGGTCCCACGCAGGCCCCACCTGTAAGTATGTGAGAGGAGGAGGGTGAAAAAAGTAAACAGGGGGGTGTAGAAAGTAGCACCCTTATATATCTCTCTCTATGTATATGTTTACAGATGCCATTGATACATACCTGCAACTTCACGTTCCTTTTTAACAATCTCACAATTTTCTTTCATCCATTACACCAATGAACACAACATCTTCAACAACCCTACCACCACCACCGTCGCCGCCTCTTTCGGCCATCAACCCCCACGCTCCGCCCTCTACGTCGGAGATCTCCACCCTCACACCACAGAAGATTAGGTTTTTTTTCTGGAATATGAACAGTGAATGGTGGGGTTTTTAGTGAAGAAGAAGTGGACATTTCGAGGTGGTGGTGACGGTGTTGGGAGTGACGATGGGGATGGTTAGGGTTTCGTCGACGGTGGTGGGAGTGGTTAGGGTGTGGCGGGTAAATTGGGGGAAATATACTGTTTCCTATATTTTATAATGTGAATGGATCCATCGAGATCATTAAGCCAAAAAAATATTGTATCAATGACCCCAATTGAAATGACACAATCAGATATTGAAATTGAATAATGAAAAGTCACAGCTTGACTTTTCAATATGTGATAAAATTGACTATCCAAATAGCTTACCCATTCATCATGTTTGCAGATATATTGATATCGCAGTTCATTTTCTACACTTGTATGTGTGTTCAAATAAAAAGTTGGTTAGGAGCTTGCAGTTCATGTTGTAAGATGGAAGCAGTGAGGGCGGGTTGCGGTGCTGGTGGCTGCAGAATCAAGTTAAGGATTATTGTGGTGGGTAAATTGAGGGAAATCAAAGTGTTTAGGGCTAAAATCTCTCTACCTAACACCATGTGTAGTGGTGAACAAACATAATGCCCCCACCATGGGGCATTATCCGACACGTGGCATCCTAGTCAGCGTTGGGGCATTATAGCAAAAGTGGCATAGTGGGGCATTATGCCAATAACCCCCATTCAATCATTAAAAAAAAAGGAAACCAAAAGTGGCGTACACAATCACATGCAAAAGTGGGGTTGTCAGCCCACTTGGTCCCTTCCCATTGGTTGGTCAAAGTCCTCATGCCCATCAAAGTTGTTGCTTGAGCGTTTTGAATAAAACGCCGAAACCTTTTTTTTTCAAAAAATTTTCAAAATAACGCCCCATGTAATGGTAGTGGGGGCGTTTTGGGGCGTTATTTTTCAATTTTTTTAAAAAATCACGCCCCACTACGGATGGTCTAAAATCTCATTTTTTAAGCAGGTGTTGTGGGGTGGTGGTGGTGGTGTTGGGTGGGTTATGGTAGTGGCAGATGGTGCGGGTGAGGGTGACAAGTGGTAGATAGAGATGTGTGGAGAGGTTGAGATAGGGATCATATAACCCTTTTATTTTTTGGTTTGTTACAAAATAGTCCCTCAATAAAAGTTCTTTACACAATAGTCCTTGAGAATGTGAAATGACAACAATACCCTCATGTGCAAGGCACGTGACCATATTTAACCAAAAAATCTAACTGGTTTTGGCCTAAAGGACATAACGTGCAGGATTTTGAAACGTTAAGGACAAAACTCGTAAACTTTTGCGCTAAAGGACAGCGCCTGTAATTTGGTGTAAACATAAAGGACAAAAGTTGTAATTTACTCAATATAAAATGATGTTGTTTACCTTTTTTTATTTAAGCAATATAATATGATGTTTTATAAGTTATTTACTCTTTTCATTATTTGAGTAATATAATATGACATTTACTAAAGTTTCGAATATATCATTGCGACGTGTTTATTTTTTATCAAAGATTCGTTAATATTTTTATTCGAGCTAAATCGATACTAGCATTATAATTGGTTTTAAGGTTTCCTCGACATGACGATATAAAATTTATTGAGTTTTTTTGTATGCAGTTAGAGTGTTTACCATTTTTTGTTATCATGAGTTGCATAATATAAAATTTTGAATACACCGTTGCGACATGCTTAATTTAAATACGATTCGATAAAAATTTTAATCCAATAGGTAAATGTAGTTGATTGTTTTGTTCTATGCCGTGAAGAACCGAACCATACTGTTCGAACTATATCGGTACCATTATTGTATTCGTTTTTATGATTTTCTCGATGTGACGGTACAAACTAATTGAAAATAAAGTTATATTGGCAATAGAGTATTATTAGTACCGTAAGCTATAGCGAGTGCTAGTGACCGAATTGATGCCCCGACTAAATAGCATTGGTACTAGTATCGGTATTTGTTTTTATAGTTTTCGATCAATATAAAATACATGAAGATATCCTTTTGGGTGTATCTCTTTTGATTGCTATAAGAACCGAGCCGATACGGTGCTGATACTTTAACGAATCGAGTTGATGTCGACCGCAAGCCCACCGCGAAGCGCGGGAATCCCACTAGTTATATTATATTATATTATATTATATTATATTATATTATATTATATTATATTATATTATATTATATTATATTATATTATATTATATTATATTATATTATATTATATTATATTATATTATACTATACTATATATTGAAACAATGATGAATAGTAAAACAAAATTTTATGTTAATTATACATATGAATTTAAAAAGATGATGAATGATAAAACAAATTTGTATGTTAATTATACATATGAATTTAAAAAGATGATGAATGGTAAAACAAATCTGTATGTTAATTATGTTATTGTATTTGATTATTTTGATTTTAATTTATGATTTCACCTTCTACTTCAAATAATAAACGTTTTTCACTCATTTAGTTTTTAAAAGCTGAATACGTGAATGTGCTTAATATTTTTTTTGTTGAAAAAGAGTTTTATTCAAAATAGTATCATGACAAACCTAACAGATACCAACATCATTTGCACTGATATTGTTTTGTTTTTATTGGAACTGGTTTCTGTTTTTATCGACATTGGTACTGGTATTGTTATTAACGGAACGGGTACCAGTAGTCGTTTTTATAGTTTTCAATATAAAAACACATTCTTTTGCGCGTATAATGACTTTAAACCAAGTGTCTGTACCATACTGATACCATCACAAACCAAACTACCGACCGAATCTCCGCAGCAACGCGCGGGGAAATCTTGCTAGTTTTCATAATAAAAACTCAAATGAAGGGTATTCTCTCTACGGTAGCTACATGTTGTGTTTTAATAATAACTAGTATTAACCCTCCACGTTGCGGTAGGGGCGTAAACCATGTCAAGTAGCACCAATGCTACATCACTGGCAACGACCATCAACATTAGAAAAACTCGTAAAAACAAAATAAATAAATAGGTAAAAAAAACATCGAATGAAAAGCAGACGTAAAATCATTGAACCATGCACATTTGTTGTGGCATGTTAATGCGAAGAAATTAGACTTGAACGTAAAACATAGAAAAAAGGACTCGCACGTTGCAACGAATCTGTCAAGTAGGGAAAAATAGACGTGATGTGACGTGTCTGTAAAACAGAAAAAAGTAGACAAAAAAAACATTGAACCTCATACGCACGTTGCGGCGTGTTAACTCGCAAAATTTAGTACGAAACATAAAATGAAAAATTTTCAAATGATGAAAAGTATTGGAGATCAAAGGGGTTAAAATATAAAGGATGAAAGTCTTTGGGTTAGAAATGAAAAATCATTTTTTTTTAAAACGCTCCATGCTTATTTATAGTTTGAAAATAATAATAAGAGTAAACTGCAATTTTACACCCTGAGGTTAGGGGTGATTGGCACCCTTACCCCCCCACTGTTTGCTGTTATGTTGCAACCTTACCCCCCGGCCTCAAATTTGTTGACTAATCTATTGACTATAACTTGAAATGACTATAATGCCCTTTCATATTACCCTCTGTGTTTTTGTGCACTCTGTGATATTACCCCCTGCCACCACCACAACCACCACTGCCACCTCCAGCCACCACCACAACTTAATATCCCTTTCATATATAACACCACCACTACTTCCGTCATCGGAAACCTGCAACTCCGGTCATCTTCTCCAACGACTGCCACCTCTGCCACCTCCAGCTGTCACCGGAAACCTGCAGCTCCACTACTTCCGTCACCGGAAATAAGTTAGTGTTATAGTTGAACTTAAGCTTGTAGGCGTGTGTTGAGGCCTGAGTTTGGTTCGTGTCTAAACTATAATCAAACATTTCAATAACTTAGGTTACTTACATGTCTTTCGGATGCCCAGTCCTGAATAGTGAACCAGTTGATAGTTGACTAGAAATTTAAATAATCTAAATGTGGCTGTAAATGTTGTGAATTGTATAGTTAGTCATTTCAAACATATTTATAAGCTTTTCATGCTCATATTCTCAACATCCGTCTTTTATGGAATTCCTGAATGTGACTAAACTTACTGCAAAGAGTGAAATTAGTTATCAAAAACTCTGTAAGTTAAACCGTCCTTGCTGTTGGCTCTTGTTCTTCAGAAAAACTCTGTAAATTAAACCTGTTGGATCTTTTGTATTAATGCATATGTGATGCTAAAAGTATCTCTGATAGTAGAATGTTGTGGAGATTCAACAACGAAAGTTTTTTTTAGACCACATTTTAAAGACATCAGAATGTAATATTTAATCAAAGATGAAATCTCATGTGAT
Organism: Helianthus tuberosus; assembly: GCA_030545235.1. Lineage (NCBI taxonomy): Eukaryota > Viridiplantae > Streptophyta > Magnoliopsida > Asterales > Asteraceae > Helianthus > Helianthus tuberosus. Next base: position 103,279,781 of record CM060371.1, on the reverse strand, counting down.
TCCTATTCGAACCATTGATGGGGGCTTTCAATACATTGCTTGTTAAGTTTTTATGGATCAGGGTAGCCACAATTTATAAATAGTTATCAAGGGGCTTCATGGTTTCGAGTTTGTTTAAATAGCTTCTAAAGTATTTGTGATACACATTGTTGCAGTTTCCCATTGTGAGGTCCAGTTGGTTTAAGCGAAGGTCATTCAGATGGTTGTGGTGGTGGCTGGAGGTGGCAGAGGTGGCAGTGGTGGCAATCGTTGGAGAAGATGACCGGAGTTGCAGGTTTCCGGTGACGGAAGTAGTGGTGGTGTTATATATGAAAGGGATATTAAGTTGTGGTGGTGGCTGGAGGTGGCAGTGGTGGTTGTGGTGGTGAATGGTGGTGGCAGGGGGTAAACATGCGACATAACAGCAAACGTTGGGGGGTAAAATAAAAGGGTAAAATAATCATTTCACCCCCAAGTCAACAGACCAGTCAACAAAATTGAAGCCGGGGGGTAAAATTGCGACATAACCTCAAACAATGGAGGGTAAAATTGCAATTATTTCCTTAGGGGGTAAGGGTGCCAATGACCCCTAACCTCAGGGGGGTAAAATTGCAGTTTACTCTAATAATAATAATAATAATAATAATAATAAAATAGGTTTGTGGCACAAGAGAAATGATTAAAAGTTTTAAATTTTGTCGAGAATTTTTTAATGGAAAATTGATATAATCTATTATATATAATAAATGAAAGTTATTTGGGCCACGTGTCAACATCAGAGAGCCCCTAAATGCCCTTTTTCCCGCCCAACAGTGCCATCCCATTTTCCTTATATAACCTCTCTTCTCACTTCTGATCTTTCTTTACAAACGCCTAGGGTTCTTTCTCTCTGTATATTCAGGCGATTCAAATTCAAATTTCACAAACCTTAATCTTCATCCAGACGCCACCATAAAATCATCTTTTGTTCATCGATTACTTCATCAAAAGGTTTGTTCTTCTTTTTTTTAGTTGAAATAGTTTCATGATTTCCTGTTATTTATACTAATCCTTTGTCTTTTGTGTCTTTTCATGTAACCATTGTTAGGGTTTCGTTCGAGAGTTAGATCAAGAGATGTGTCGCCGGCTAATGGTTCTCCATAATCATGGTACGTGTTTTTGTTTTTGATTTTTACTTAAGTTTTGTTATCTGAGTTGTTACTAAATGATTATTTTCAATGATCTGTTGCAGATGATAATGATGATGATTGTTCTACTGTCCTTTCCAGTATCATTGTTCCAACATCGTTTAAGGTATGTGTTTTTTGCTACTCCGATTTCCAAATTTTGAGTTTTTAATTATCAAGTGATATACTCTAATTGTCGCTTTATATTTCAGTCTAATCACATTTGTTTGAAATTCATACAATATGTTGCGTGTTATTATAGGTTTGTAATCAAAGAAGTTTAAAGTTTAATTAAACACAAAGAAAGATTATTAAATTTACAGTTAAAATAATTTTTTCTTATGAGTAAATGATGATTATAATTGACTTGTGCAGCAGATGATGATGACTTGTCCAAGAAAGGATCTGCTACTGTTGTAGTATACTAGAGCAATGGTCTTTCCTGCCTTTTTGTATTAAAAGAAGCATAAAGTTTGGTTTAAACCACAGTTCTTTATAAACAAAGTTAAGGATTAAGTATATGAGGACAGGGCTCTTCTTCACCAGCTGAAGAAGTGTTTTCATGTACTGCATCTTGGTCTGTTCACTAGAGATCAGCTTTCTATAAATCCTGATGTTAATGCATTGAGTCCTTCCATGGAGTTCATGTCGATTGTTGGAGATATACAATGATTGACTTTATGTACCTAGAGTTTGATTAACCAAAGGAAAACGACTGTTTAGTATCAGCAGTGGTTCGGCATCTACAACGGATTTAAATTTAGTATTTAATTATCAGTGGTTCTTATGTAACTTTAGTATTTAATTATCAGTGTTTCTTATGAGGTGTTTATATGTAACAGTATTTATCACAACTCGTTATTTGTTTGATCTGTATTATAAATACAACAGTTGTTTGATTTTTATACTATTAAATAAAAATGTAGTACACTTGGATGTTAAATAAGTTCCTCATTATGATTATTTGGATATAATGTTTTTGAAATTTGTCTTTTTTTTTTACAAAGAGATGTTTATGGGCAAACCTCTATTTATCGTCAAACATTTGTTTAACAGGAAATATGTTTTTATGTTCAAACATCTGTTTAAGGTCAAATATCTGTTTATCTCCAAACAACTGATATTGAAGGTGAAATATTTGTTTAAGGTCAAAGATATTTAAAATAGTAAAAAATGATAGTTTTCATTAATCCTTAAAAGTCTGTTGGAACCACTGTTTTGGTTGTCTCTCAGATTGTTAAAGTCTGTTGGAACCACTGTTTTGGTTCAAACTTCTGATTGTTAAATGTTATCCACTGCTGAGAGACAACCTCCGTTTCTTTATGCTAAGAGACAACCTCCGTTTCCACTGATCGGAAGTTATAGCCACTGGTCACTTTTACATTTTTTACATCCACTGATTTGGACCATCAGCGGTTTCCCTAAAAAATAGTAACTGCTCACATTTTTATTATTGATGTTGTTAATTAGTAATAGATTGAAATTATTAAATGAAAACTAGAATTGCAATCAAATTACCATTTTACCTGATCTTTACATTCCAATGACATAAGAGTTCCACCAAAATTATTTTCATGATAAAATTTAAAGTTAAATTAAAAAATAAAAATAATCTTGATGACTATTTGTTCCAAATCAAATCAGTAATTAATGCTGATTTCTTGAGCTTTGGACATTTGATTAAGCAAATTTTGAATTTCAAATTGACGGTTATTATATCTTGATTAAAGTTTAAATAAAATTTAAAAAAGTCATGATGACATTTGTTTTCAAATCAAGTCAGTAGTTATTGATAATATCAATAATTTTGAAATTCAAAATATTCAAAATGGTAATTTAAAATTTCCGTTCTCTCTTTTTTTTCCTATTTTGCATATCATTTCTAATATTTAATTACTTTAATAAAGCAGCATATAAGAATATACACTACTTAAGTTTGAAATTAAATCTGAAATTTATGACGTACAACAGTGGATAACTACAACAGTGGTTCATCATCAACTTTAGTTTTTCTATTGTTTATTTGTTTATGTTAGCAATGTTTATATGTAACAGTGTTTTCCGCATCAATGTTGTAAAGACTGATAGGTTGTTAGATGTCATCACCTCAGTGTTTTATATGTGACCATTTTTATGGCATCAGTGTTTATATTTAATATATATTTAACAGTGTTTAGGACTGTTGTTTATACGTAACTCTATTTATCACATCAATTCAGTGGTTTGATCTGTACTATTAATTGAACAGTTGTTTCATCTTTATACTAATAAAATTCATATACACTTTGATTAATAGTAAGCTCACCATCTTGATTGTTTGGGTATAGTATTACAATCAAATTATGAAATGAAAACTAGAATTACAATCAACTTACCATTGTACCTAATCTTTACATTCCAATTACCTACAAGAGTTCCACCAACATTATTTTCATGATAAAATTTAAATTTAAAATAAAAAATAAAAAATATTCTTGATGACTATTTGTTTCAAATCAAATCAGTAATTAATGCTGATTTCTTGAGCTTTGGACATTTGATTAAGCAAATTTTGAATTTCAAATTGACGGTTATTATATCTTGATTAAAGTTAAAATAGAATTTAAAAAACTCATTATGGCATTTGCTTTCAAATCAAGTCAGTAGTTACTGATAATGTCAGTAATTTTGAAATTTAAAATTTGCAAAATGGTAATTTAAAATTTTGGTTCTCTCTCTTTTTTTTTCTACTTTGCATGTCCTTTCTAATATTTAAGAGTTAATTACTTTGCATACCTTTGAAATTAAATCTGAAATTTATGACGTCCAACAACAGTGTCAAACTACAATAGTGGTTCAGCATCAATTTTTTATAGACTGTTAGGTTGTTAGATGTCATCACCTTAGTATTTTATATGTAACCATTTTTATGGCATCAGTGTTTATATGTAACAGTGTTTCGGAACAGTTGTTTTTACTATGTAACAGTGTTTCGGAACAGTCCTCACTCCAGTGGTTTGATCTGTACTATTAATTGAACAGTTGTTTCATGTTTATACTAATAACATTCCTATACACTTTGATGTAACAGTATTTATCACATCATTTCAAATTGATGGTTATTATTTCTTAATTAAATTTAAAATAAAATATAGAAAAGTCATTATGACAATTGCTTTGAAATCAAGTCAGTAATTTTGAAATTTTGAAATGATAAATATACAAAATGGTAATTTAAAATTGACGTTCTTTCTGGTTTTTTTTTCTATTTTGCATATCATTTCTAATATTTTATTATTTTAATAAAGCAGCATATAGGGATATACACTCCCTACCTTTGAAATTACATTTGCCACTGCATTCAGTTAAAAATTTTATTGGATAATCGGTAACCTTGAATTCCAACCTTGATATTTTTTTTAAGAACATCCATGCTTATTGTATTATTAGCATATTACGTTTAGCAATACTTATTATTTACAAGATTCTTTTTTTTTTTATGTACAGTTTTCAAATGGAGGTTGCAAAGGTTACCATGCTTAACGATCTTAATACATTCTCAAACAACTATTCGATTAGAGTTAAGATTGTTAGCATTTCGAAGAAGATGATGAATGATAACAAAAATGAAATATATCGTCTTGATATGAACTTCATGGATGAGATGGTACCGTATATAGTTGTCTTATCATTTTTTTGGACATATGAATATCCAAATGAATATAACACCTTTTTTATTTAATCGGATGTTTCATATTCTTAGGGAACTATGATACAAGGCAGCTGTTTGCATAAAATGCTTGGAAAATTCAAAGACTTCCTTCAGTTGGATGAATGTCTTCTTATCACCAAACCTTCTCTTGCTACTAATAAGTCCTCTGCTAAGTATACCAAGAGAAATGACAAAATATCACTTTATTTCTATACTTCTGTTGAGAAATGCTTTGACTGGTCTGGACCGAAATACCGTTTTAATTTCGTTAACCTCAAGGATGTTGTTAAAAATAAAATTGAAGTAAATACAGTTATTGGTATGTAAATCACTACATGATATATATCTATTGTTTTGTCTTATTGTTTTTTTTTATTGTTATCACTTCTTAATGCTGTTTTCTTTTAACAATATATTTTTGTTTATAGATTGGATTGGTTATGTGGATGTATGTTTCAATCTAGAGGATACGTCAAAGAAGGATGGGAGCAAGGGCAAGAGACTTAATCTTAGACTTGAAGATCTTGAGTGCGTTCTTTTTATTAAGTTGTTGCATTTTGACGTTTAAACCATTATAAGGTTGCTTGATGTTATTATGTTTTATGTTAATATTTTTAGAGGCCAAAAGTGTCCGGTTACTTTGTGGGATGGTTTTGCTATTGACATGTTTGCTTACATGAATGATAAGAAAAGAGAGAAATATGTTGTTATCCTTTGTCATTTTGGTATGGTCAACCTTTACAAAGGTACAATTTAAACTTAATTAGTTTAATTTTTTTTATCTTTACTAATTTAAACGTTGTATTTATTTATACATTTTAAATTTGACAGTATTTATATTGATCTACTCAAGTTTTTATTTTTAAATTCAGGCAAGCGTGGAGTTGCAAATGGGTTTGAGCTGAGCAGACTTTTTATTGACACTGACATTGAAGAGATTTCCTCTTTTAGGAAGAGGTATAGTTAGTAATATGCATATAAACATTGAATATTATTATTTTATAGTTACATTTAATTTTTACGTTTTAATTTGATCGCATGAATCTGTTTAGGTATGTAGAGAAAATTTCAACTTCATCTTCATCAAATGAGCATGTTGGTTCAAATGTTATCTCAAGTGTTGAAGATGAGTTTCTTAGTAACCCTAATTTCATGCTTATTGGTTTCCTTGGAACGATATCAACGGTGTGTATTTTCTTATAAGTACTCTACATGCTGAGTTTTTTTATACTCTTTTCTAAGTGTTATTTTTTTTGTTTGATATTGATAGACAAAGAAGGTTTTGATTCTTGCCACAATCACAGCTATATGCACTGATAAACTTTGGTATTACAATGGTTGTAACCACTGTAAGTCAGGTGTGGAGGAAAGATTTGTAACGAAAGAAAATGCGGATGGTTCATTTGATGTTGATCATGCAAAATCGTTGGTTTGTACAAATGATAAATGTGGAGGAGTCGACATCTATTCTATTCCGCGGTTTGAGATTACAGTTTTTTATTTCCTTATACTAAATACTAATATGAACGGTTCATATTAGTAATACTAATGTTTTCATTTGTTTTTAACTTTGATAGGTTCAAGATACCTATTAGGGTGCAAGACTCTTCCGGTACTGTGTCTTTGACACTGTTTGATTTCGAAGCTTACAAGATTTTTAACAAATCTGAAAAAGAGTTACTTACAATCCAAGATCAGGTAACAAATACATGCATTCAGTTGTTTGGCCATGTAGTTAATATAACTTAAAATTAATTTTTATAAAATTCTATGTTCTCAATTATGGAATCATTCTTCTTATTGTAATTTATATTAATTTTGATAAAATCATAGGTTGTTAATTCTGGAGACATACCGAACCCATATCCTGAGATCTTTGACACATTGATTGGAAAGAGGTATGCTTTCATCATAAGTGTTAAAGACTATAACATTGAGCATCAGGTTGAAAACTATGGTATTTCAATGGCCACTAACGATGATGAGATCCTTGCTGCGCTTTCCGCCAAATTCACTCTTAACCAGGTTTAAATCTTCATTATGTGAATCTTTTAATTTTATAGTTATATCTTTTTGAAATAGATTTATACCATTGTGTGTATTTTATGTTATTGTGTATTATGTACTTAAAGCATGAGCAGTCCGAATCGTTGGATGTTCCAGATTCCTGCAGTTTGTCTACTCCTGTTGACCTTATGAAGGTAATATGAGAATTTGTTTATTTGTACTAAATTTTTTGAAACGTTAGTACTTACTGTCTTTTTATGTCAGGATGAGATGTCATGCTGTGGTGACAATGTTACCCCTTTATCCCAACCACTTGTAGGCACTAAGAATCCCTCTTCAGATGAAACAAAACGTAAAATTCTTGAAGTGTTCGATGTGGATGATGCATTAGGTTGCTCCTCGACAAAGCGCCGCATCAGTGATGAATTGTGTCAGGATGAAGATGCTGGTGTTTTGACGCTTTTGATTCCAAAGATTGAAAAATAGTTTTTTCAGTATTTTCAGATACATTTACGTGTTGATTTCATATGCTGTTGCCATGTTGAACTTATGGTTTTCGTTTTGTTGCTTTTGGGTGTTTGGTGGGTTATGTTTTGGACTCATTGTGTGGTTTTGAATTCCTGAAAACTTATCTGCTTATTATAGTGTTATGTTCTAATATTATAATGACTATGATCTTTCTTTGCATATTATTATCTATATTGTTAAATAAATATTGAGATTTCAAAGATTCACGTTCATCTTCTACGGCAGCTAATTCATCTTAACGAAATTTACATAGTAAGTGAAATTATAACTTCTTAACTCATGTATCAGTTGTTAAGTAGCATCACTTAATCCTTAACTCATGTATCAGTTGTTAAGTAGCATCACTTAATCCTTAATCACGATTCTCTATCCACTGACTACTACATCAGCAGTTGTTAACCATTAGTAGTTCACTATCAGTTGTTAAGTACCCTTAGTGTTTTAAACACTAGCAGTGCTTACAAGTTTTTCATCAGCTGTTTCACTTAACAGTAGTTTCACATAACAGTAGTTTCGCTTAACAGTAGTTTCACTTAACAGTATTTTGCTTTATTCATTTTAAATTCATGTTAAATTCATTATTACAATTAAAGCCAACATAAATGCACACTTGCATTATGTTAAACATACATAACGGACACAAAACGTCATACCTAGAAACATAGAAGGATATCCAACTTGGTAGACTTGACAGAACTTACAGACTCGAAAACAAAAGATTGTAACATACAACGAGTTTTCAAATTTCTTTATAATGAAAACTCAAGGAGTGAATGGTGCACTTCGGAATGTAGCTGATAACCCCCTTTTTGGTGTAGCTCTTCGATTTTCCTTGAAATTCCCAAGCTTGGTATTTTCATATCTGCCACTGGGGTTATATTCATTCATATGCACCAAACAGCTTATGTTTTAGCAATTGATCGTTCTGATCAATCACTTCCTTATGTGTTCTAGGAGGTTGTCAAGTATTCTCGCCAATGTTTTCGTAGTTGGTGTTTTGTGTATCTTTACATCCGCAGCCATTCTGTACAATAAAAATATCCATAGTAAGACGGCTGATACAGTACTTTCATAATGCATATAAGTATACATATATGATGAACCCAAGATGAGGAACCCAAAACTCAGTTGATCTGAAATGAAGAAAACACATTCAAATGACCAATACGATGAACCCAAAACATATAGTCTTTAACCAACTTTATATGAGAATCAAAACAACAACCATACCCAAATTTCAACATGAACAGCATAGACTTAAGAAACTCAGATTTCAACATTAACAGCAGATACTTAAGAAACCTGTCCCTGTTTTAATCGATTGTATATTTTAAACATTTCAAACAAACTATAACACAAAAACAATCTTAGATTAACGCCAAAAACCAAAAAAGCAGTATTAATAAACAGATAAAACCAAAAACATCACAAACAAACCTTTATAATAACCAAAACCCAAACCTCTGTTTTGATATCATCAAACATCAACTTACATAGGGTTACACAAGCATCTAACAAGAACAAAGGGTAAACCATAGTGTCGATCATGTTTTAGGTATGTGATTTTACCTTGGATTGTTATAACAACAAATGGTTGGTGAGGAGATTCAATGAAGATGAAGATGATGATTGGTGTTCGGAGTAGAGATTTTCAGATATTTTTGAGAAGTGTGATCGGTCTTTAGGGTAATTAAAGGATATTTCACAATTGTCAAACAGTCAACATAGGGAAGTGTGAGGGAGGGACTCAAACTGTTATGAATTTATAAGATCAAGGGCTGAAAAAACCAAAAAATGAATTTAGGGGATCAAGTTGATGTTTCACACATATCACAGGGACGCAAATTGCATTTTTCATTAAAAATAAATATTACTTTTTTTCAACATATTTTATAAGTTTTGGGGTGATATCAGCAGATGTTAACCACTGCTCTTCCTTAACACTTAATCCTTAATCCCTGCTTCTGTATCTACTGTTTACTGCAGCAGCGGTTGTTAAAAATCTGTAGTTCACTATTATTGGTTAAGTACCATCAGTGTTTTAATCACTAGCAGTGCTTAAAAGTTTTCCATCAGCTGTTTGACTTAACTGTAGTTTGCATTATTAATTCTAAATTCATGGCTTCAAATTACTTTTCTTGGTAAACGAGTTATAGAAGCTCAAGTTATATCTGGTAGGAACTTTGGCACGAGAGTTTTTATTCTAAGGATTAATATGATCCCGTTTGACAAAAAAATACCTTTTCAATTTCAACAAAGACAATTTCCTTTATCAGTTTGTTTTGCTATGACAATTAACAAGTGTCAAGGACAAACGTTATCAAAGGTTGGTCTTTATTTGAAAGATCCTGTCTTCACTCATGGTCAGTTGTATGTTGCATTATCAAGGGTCAAGACCAGAGAAGGTGTTAAAATACTAATATTCGACGCTGTTGGAAAACCAACAAATAAGTAATGTTGTTTACAAAGAAGTTTTTACTAGGTTGTAATCATTGTGAGCAATGTTAAAACCCTGTTTCACCAAAGTCAAGCTACTTATATTAAAAGCTAATTATAATAGATAAAAACTGTTTGAGGAATGTTAAAACGCTGTTTGACCAAAGTCTGTTTGACCAAAGTCAAACTACTTTTGTTAAAAGCACAACCGTCAGTATTTTTTCATCATCATTACACATCAAACACCTATCATCTCTTTTTTCAAAAATCACTTCTCCCCAGTCATTTTCTAGGGTTTCAATTTTCTTTTCCTCCATCTTCTACACTTCAATCACCTGAGGTTTGATTATTTTTTCTTCAGCAACTGGTATGTACATTCCTATTGATGAACTTTATATTGTTTAATCTATGTTAATTTAAATCCTATCTTGCTACTAATACGATTTTAAATGTTTATTGCTATACATTCAATAAGGGTTTACTTATGTGTTTGAATTATCTGTTGAGAACATGTTAAAATAATTATTATTTGCAGAAAATTTTTAACTCATACTCTGTTTCTATTAGAAAACCCATCACGACAATTGCTTTCAAATCAGATCAGCAAACTACTGCCCATAGCCAAGAAAGTATAACTTATCAGATATTTCCTTTGGCAAACATATACCATAGCAGTGGTTTTGAAATTGTCGGTATTTTCAAATTCAAAATGCCTTGGGATATATACTTTGAAATTAATGCACGTTAAGCAATCACTTCTCTCTTATGCTAAAGGCGTCTTATATGTAAATGAATAGGTTAATTGTAATTATAATAACGTGTTTAATTTTATATTTTTCCCGTGTAAATGCATTAAAAGCCTAATAAGTGTCGCATGATATTCTTTCGTCTGACGATGTATTTAGTCATAGCCTTCTTCATTGGGTATATAAAATAGATTTGGCAGAGGTTTTGATCATTACCATTTTCATCTATATACTCAATCATCTTCAAAAATTTTGTTGACGAGATTTTCACAAGGCTCTTTGCAGGATGGAAAAATTTGGGTTTCAAGTGATTGTTGACGAGATTTTCACAAGGCTTTCTGCAGAAGATATTTGCCGTTTCAAGTGTCTTTCCAAGAATTTTTATAGGGAATTGTCAAGTCATGCATTTCAGATGATGCATGCTCTCCGAAGTGGAGATTCAGTACAAAAGAAACTATTATCCTTTAAAGACACGTCAATTGTCATTGACAACGTAGTTGGTGGTAAGTTGGATGTTGTTAGTAGTAAAACGTTAAGTTTTCCTAACAATGTCCACTCTAGCTTCTTACGTATTCTATATTCATTTAATGGGTTGTTGTTAGTTTCGAATGAAGGGATTTGCTGTCAGTTGATTCTTTGGAATCCAACTATCAGGCAGTATAAGGTTTTGTGTGATGACTACTTTAATTATAATCATCATCGAAACTCTGATACCGGTGGAATTTATTTTGATCAGTTCAATGATCTCAAAGTGCTGAACATCAGATGTTACCGTAATGTAACTGCTGCTCGTGTTTACTCACGACGTCGTGAGTCATGGACAACAATAAATTTCAGTATCGTAAACAATTATAGTTCAAGTCGTTATTCATGGTCTACTGGAGTTTATGCTGATAAAACCATATATTTTATGGTTTCAAATTATTGGTATCCACTAGGTGAGAGGAACATCGTTTGTTTTGATGTTGTTAGTGAGACTTTCAGAATGCTTCACTTTCCTGAGAGTATTGTAGTCAATCCTTGCCAAGGGCATTTTTTGACCATTGCAAAGAGATTGCATTTGATTGTCATTGGAAAGTCTGCTGAGCTAACTGCTGATTTGCTCAGATATGAAGAAGAAGGCTGGAAGAAGATGTTTGTTTTCAATAATCCTCGTGTAGTTGGTTACGTAGATGCACGCCGAAGTACTAATATAATTGAAGACAACAAGTGGTTGATAACAAGCATTTGGGGGGATATGATTGAAGTTGATCTCACCAACAAACTTCTGAAATACCTCCAACATGTTGACAACTACAATGGTCCGAAAGGAGCTTTACTTATTGAAACTACTGTTTCACCAATAGATTAGGAATTAGAATCCTGTATTTTATTCAATGCTATTATCTGTTTTGACAATTGTATCTTTTATATAATTAGTTGTGTTAAAATTATTAATAATGTTTGTTATTAAAATTAAGTAAATGAATATCGATGTTTGAGAGTGTAAATTCTTGTAATATTGGCAAAGGTCGGTTTAAATGATCAAAGCTTTGTTATTGAGAACAGGTGTTTCAAAATTAAACAGTTGTTGATACATCTGTTGAATTGGGTCAACAGATGGATGAACTTTGTATGATGTTTAACACTTGTACTTTTTATAAATATTTAGGTTTGAGAGTGTAAAAGCTTGTAATATTGGCAAATGTATGTTTAAATGATCAAAGCTCTGTTATTAGGAACAGATATTTGAAAATAAAACAGTGGTTGATAAATCTGTTGACTTTGGTCAACAGATTGATGTCCACAGATGTTTGGAACTACTGTTCAGAAAACTGTGGTCGAAACCGTTGTTTGGTTAAAATAGTGGTTTAAAACCACTGTTGGGTTAAAACTGTTTGGTCTTTTAAGGCTTAAACTGTTTTGCCTTAAACAGATGTTAACAAGTTAAACATCTGTTAAGGCTTAAACAGATGTTTGGCCTTTTGTATCAGATGTTTCAACTTAAACAGTTGTTTGATCTTAAACACATGTTTGACCTTAAACAGATGTTTTGCCTTAAACAGATGTTCTTATTCTATATCAGATATTTGGACTTAAACAGATGTTTGACCTTCAACAGATGTTTGCCCATAAACAGATGTTTGGCCTTAAACCAAACATCTGTTTAAGCTCAACATCTATTTTACTATTTGTCAATATCTTATTGACTTTTGGTTAACATCTCTTTCAAATTTGGTCAACATCTTATTTTGTAAAAGAGGTACAAAAACAAAGATTTTTTTGAAAATCCCAAATCACCCTATCATGTAAGTGCATTGATGTAAAAGTGGAAATTTAATTATTCATATGGTCCTGTTGTGGTTTTGTTTGTCCTCTAATATGAGTTCATGATCTAATCCGGTGATTTGAAGTCGTTGTTGAATCGAATGAGATGGTTGATGTAATGCGATGGTATTAATAACAAATAGTAATTAATTAATCTAAATAACTTTCCCGAGCCCGGGAAGCAATCCCGGGTAAAAACCTAGTCTATATATATAAAAGATTCTATGCAGAAAACTAAATATCGTGAGAATACGTAAAACGAAATGAATCACCCAATTTTTTAATTCAAAAAATCTAAAAAGTAAAGGAAAATGTTAAAAATGTAAGATTTATTGTTTTTCACACTATAATTCAAAGCAATGAAGAAATTCCGTTTTTATATAACCTACACATATGTAGGTTGTGGGTTAAATTACCTACATGTATGTAGGCTATGTATGGATCAAAATATATAATTTTTTATGTATATATAATACACATATGAATGTAGGAAACATAAAATTTAAAAATATGAACCTTAAATCTCAAAATTTAGCGATTTAGAGTTGTTCTTATTGTTCTCGCAATAATTAATGTTCTATATAGTGAAAGTGTGTTGTACAATTTGCCTTAACGTACAAACATACGCGATGTGAAGTCTGCACGTTATAACCCCCATAAAAGAAACCTCGTATGTGGTAAAAACTAAAGGCTGCATGTTGGAAAAAAAGCCGCATGTTGAAAAAAAAAATCCGCATGTTGAAAAAAAAAATCGCATGTTTAAAAACAAAACCGCATGTTATGACCATTATCCGCATATTGAAAATGCATCTCGTACGCATTGTACGTTAAAGCAATTTGTACGTTAACCAACCCCTATATATATAAGAAAACCGTAAAAACGAATAAGAAAACCAATCAAAATCATTTTTTTTAATATAAACCTTATTATAATTAAAATATAACAGAAGATTTTAATCTTTTTCAACATTACTTGACAAAAATGTTAATTAAATCAGTATATCAAGTTTATGAGACATCAGAAATCAAATCAATAACTTTTTGAGTTTTCTTTAAAAAAATCTTTTATAATTATAATTATATTATAATACTTAATATGTAAAGAAAAAGATAGGCTTTAGCCTTTGTGCATTAGAATCTGAAGTGAGGAATAAGACCTAGTATTTTCAAACTCAAATTTACTGACAAAAGACGCCTTGTAATCTCATTAATCTTCATCATCTGGATCTATGACCATTCTCAGTTTGCGCCTTGAACCGCCACCAGCACTTTGAGACGCAACAGGACTTGAATTGGTCCCAAGATCATCAGCCAAATCATCACTAAGTTCATGATCCTGCATGTTATCAAGGTTTTCGGTCATCATGTCATTTTCCTCTTGTCCGCTGCCAACTTTTATAGCTTCAGTTTCTACTTCACTCTTACTATGCAAATCACCTCGGCTTTCTTGAGCTTTTGTCAGTGACAACCTTTTACTTCCTTTTCTGAATAACAATATAAATTATTAGGGTAACTAATCACTAAATGTATGCTTTCTTAGAGCTGGCAAACTTGGTCCATTTATTATTTGGGGTTGTTTTATATAAAAAACTTAGCTAAAAACATAACACGTCAAATAAACCAAAAGCATAGTTTCACAGCACAGACCAATTAAATTTCTTTATTCACATATTTAGGTTATATCGTAACAAAACTGTTTCATAATCATATATAGCGCATTAATAGCTTGCAAAAAAAAAGGAGACAAAAATAAGTGTTTTCGGTTTACCCGACCTTACCCATTTATGCTTCCCATGCCCTTTGTAAAAACATACAAACGAAGTAAATAAAGAGAGGTGATTCAACATAGCGGGTCCTAAGTAGGGCCCCGCGTAATAAGACTTTCACTTGACAATCATTGTATTATATATTTATATTCACTTCTCAAACTGGAGATGACTATGTGTTAACCAATCAACTATAAGTGTTACTAAATTCAAGCATTTGGGTCTGAGTGTAAATATGCATAGTAGATAAATGAGTTAAATGCCATTTTAGTCCCTGTGGTTTGGGTCATTTTGCGAGTTTAGTCCAAAGGTTTTATTTTTCGCTTGTGAGTCCAAAAAGGTTCCATCGTTGCCATTTTAGTCCAGTGGGTTAACTTCATTCATTATTTCTGTTAACGAGAATAGCAATTCGGTCATTTTATATGGCCGAATTGCCCTTCTAGTTCACAGAATTACATATAAAATGACCAAATTGCCCTTCTCGTTAACAGAAAAATGGATTAAGTTAACCCAATGGACTAAAATGGCAACAAGGAAACCTTTTTGGACCCACAGGCGAAAAATGAAACCTTTGAACTAAACTGGCAAAATGGCCCGAACTATATAATAAAAGAAACCAATAATAAAAGAAACCAATGGAGGGACACTTGTCATTATTCTAGACCATCCTTAATTGTAGATAATTATTATTTAATTTAAATTATTAAATATTAATTAAATTAATATAAATCTTATCAACTCTAAATTATTGGCATAAATTTATCTTCAAATCGTAAAGTCTTACTAAAAAGCATTGTTTCATTTAGCATAGATAAACATGCATATTATTTATTGTTAATGTTATTATTGTTAACTATGAGAAATTATATTAAACAACTTATTAATCAAACCAAAAATTCAAAATAGTATTTACCTAATTTAAAAAATAATAAAAAAATCCATTTTGATTTAAAAAGATTTTTTTTAACAATAGATAAATTCATGTAATACACATGGTTTTTAAAGATATAACATTTTTTATTATTTGCTATATAAAATTAAATTTATTTAACCCGTACAATACACGAATTTTTTTTAAATATAACATTTTTATTATTTAGTATATAAAATTACATTTCTTTCAACCGTGAATACACAGAGTTTTTTTAAAATATAATTTTTATTGTTTGGTATATAAAATTACATTTAATCAAACCGTACAATAAACAAGGTTCTTAAAGATATAACTTTTTTATTATTTAATATAAAAAATTAAATTTACTCAACACGTGTAATAAATGTGGTTTTTAAAAATATATTGTTCTTTTATTTAGTATATAAAATTACATTTATTCAACCCGTGTAGTGTAATACACGGGGTTCTAACCTAGTATAAGATAAAAGAATAACACACGGAACAAAGATAAACAAAAATCCACATAAATCATTTTATATGAGATTAGATTACTATTATTATTATTAGTATTATTATTAATTTATTACACGACTATTCATCGTAAAACACACTAAAATGTAAATTAAAAACAGTACACCAGACAAAAAGAACCTAACCCGACCCGACCCATACCAAAAAAGGTTGCCACTTGGCCCACTTATATCTGACCATGTTTTGATACGTTACCCAACCCACCAATTTTTGTCACTTATATCAGTATCAACACTTTCAGCATAGCAAGAAAAACATTGTTAGTGTTTCAAAGCGGAGAAGGAAACATTACTGGCATGTGTGTGTGTGTGACTGAGAGGGAGAGAGAGATGGATCTTACCTAAAAGCTGAGGTTAATACAATGTTATCAGAATCATCTGATAGTTGGCCAGAATTTTGGTCTGGTGTTTCCTTAGTTTGAACCTTATTCTGCTTCTTTTTCCTCCTAACATCAAAGAAGCAAATTAGCTCCAACCATATAATAAGTTGATGTTCATTGCAAAACAGCTGATTTCAGTGACTAGATTGATGTAACCTTATCTGGCATTATGCAATGAGATGAAGTGTAAAACATACATAAATACAAGGCTGAGTTTAAAGATTTTGTCCTTGTGCAGTAAAAAAAAAGTTTCCAAACAAATGGCAAAAAAAACATTATTAGTTTTCTATATTTAAAAGCAGAGGAGAAAACTTCATGGGACTTAAAATTAAGTGGTTCATTATCTGGTGTAAAGGTGGCAAACTCAATCCATGTGTATAGAAACAGGCCAATTCATGCTGTATTACATACGTATCGGGTCAAACAGGTAAAATAAAAAGAATTAGCTAAAAATAAAACATGTCAATAGTAACACGTATTCATATGCTTAATAGTTTGGTTTATAAGAAATCGTTAAAATAATTTAGTAATATGATTTTCAGTGTCATTATCTTACCTGAAAGCTGAGCTTAGTACGATGTCAGCAGAATCATCTGATGGCTGGTCAAGATTCTGGTCTAGTGCTTCCTCAGTTGGAACTATACTTTGCTTCTTTTTGCTCCTAAAATCAAGAAAGTAAATTAGCTGTAACCAAAACTAACACCTTACACAATCATTATATCACATGAGTCTACGCTTTAGTCCAAGAATAATCAAATTGGAGAATAAGCAAATAGCAAGTGTAGATGAAACTCAAGTGTTTGGGTCTATGTAAATATGCATATAGATAAATAGGTAACAGAAGTCAAAAGGTCATGGATTGACTGTTGTAGATAACCAAATAAAAGATAAAAGAACTAAAAACACAGAACAAAGATTTAAAAAAAAAACTTTCTTAATAATTTTATTCAAGATTAGATAATTATTATTGAATAAATATGATTTTTATCATCATTGGCACACTAAATGTCTACAAGTTACAGATACTGGACAAAAAGAATCCGACCGGACCCATACCAAAAAAGTTGCCTTTTTATACACAACCATGTTTTGACACGTTACCCAACCCACCAGTTTTTGCAACCTATATCAGTATTATTGCAACATTGTTAGTTTTCAGTATTAAAATGCAGAAAAAAAAAACACTCTTGACATGTGAAGTTAACTTGTGGCATTGAATAACTGGTGCAAATACTGTGTGTGCGTGCGTGTGAGAGGGAAAGAGAGAGAGAGAGAGAAAGAGATGTCTTACCTAAAAGCTGAGCTTAGTACAATGTTATCAGAATCGTCTGATAGTTGGTCCGTGTTTTGTTCTGGTGTTTCCTTAGCTGGGACCTTATTCTGCTTCTTTTTACGCCTAACACCAAAGAAGTAAATTAGCTCCAACCATAAAAGTAAATACACATCTCAGATGACTCTGATATCAGTAACTAAATTAATGCAACCTTATCTGGTGTTGTGAAATGAGATGAAGTGTGAAGCATAAATTAATACAAGGCTGAGTATATTGACTTTGTCATTGTGCAGTAAAAAGTTTCCATTGAACAGAAAAAAAAAACATTTGTGGTTTCATAATCTGGTGTAGAGGTAAAAAATTCAATCCATGTGTATAGAAACAGGTTAAGTCAAGCTGTATTACAACCGTATCAAGTCAAACAGAAAGTAATAATATTGGCTAAAAATAATACAGGTCAATGGTCCAAAGTTGTCTTAACATGTATTCATATGCTTACATTGTCCTGAATAGTTTGGTTTAAGAGAAACTATTTTATTAATTTAGTAATACAGTTTAGTGTCAAAATTCAAATGAAGTCCAGTAAAGTTGTAGTGGGTCACTGTGACCCAATTGTTAGCAAGCCAACCCGCTTATTTTGTCACCTCTAATAGAGTACATAGCAATTGTTTTATGTGCGTATGAGAGAAAGAAAGAGATGTATCTTACCTGAAAGCAGAGCTTAGTACAATGTCATCAGAATCATTAGATAGTGGGTCAAGATTCTGGTCTGATGTGTCCTCAGTTGGGTCTATATTCTGCTTCCTTTTGTTCCTAAAATCAATAAAGTAAATTAGCTCCAACTATAACCACACACCATATGATATACTTGTTTGACATATTACAGATAGAAGCACAACTCAGATGAACCCATTCATAAGTAAATATGATACCTTTTCTTTAGTGATAATAGTGTTTCACCATCTGAATCTGAACCATCATCATCATCATCCTTTAAGTGCATGTTATCACCCGACTTCTGTTTCCGGAGACGCAAGCCAAGCTGTCTAAGCTTTCGTGATACTTGTGCTGCTGTGAATGTAACATCACCGTCTAGTGCACTTGCAATCATTTGACAGCACTTTTTCTTATCTTTGAACCTTTTCCAAAATAAACAATTTCAGATGTATGCATGCCATTAATAAAATCTATTTCTTATCTTTACTAAATTAACCAGTGTGTACTTGTCTAAACAAAAGGTCAGGAACTCACTGCTCAAATAAAGTTTTAATCTTGATCTCTTGCTCTTCACTAAATAGACGTCCTCTTTTTCGTTGTGCTGATGCCTCCACTGCTTCACCATTAACACTTGAGACATTTGTGTCACCCACTCTTCTCTTTGACGGTAATTTGAACCCCATCTCTTTAAGCTTACTGGAAACCTGAGCTGGTGAAACTTCCATATTAAGTTCTCCTACTATGCGTTGACTGCAATCTGGAAACTCCTTATATCTATAACAGCCATTTCATGTAGCAGAGCAACAGTTCAGCAAATGCACAAATGTTAAGATTTATTTATGTTTAGTTCATCAAAAAAAAGGTTGGACGCTATAAATACTTACTTCTCATAAAGGTCCTTCAGTTTCTGTTCCAAGGCATCATCGAGAACTAATGGCTTCAATCTTTTACGTGCCCTCTCATGATTTTTCTGAACAGGATGTTCACTACAGGAAAAAAGAAATAACATAATCAAGTATGTAAGGAACAAAACCAATATCTAAAAGTAGATGTGGCAAAACCAACCCGTATACTCATAAATCATGAATGGGTCTGTTTTGGTTATGTAAAACATCTAAAAAAATTATTGTATAAAACATCCTAAATCATTTTATTAAGAAAATAGATATTATTACTGAAACAAAAAAAAATTAGAATCATAGTTCATAACCGACACTAATTTAATATAAAAGGTTCAAAAACGTTGGACAAAATATATTTCAGGTCTAAACTAACTTGAGTCGACATTTTTTTGACATAATACCCAACCAACCCGAGCTGATATTTTTCCACGTCTATTTAAACATAAGTCTAAAAGGTAGAAAAAGTAATACTTGTTCAACTCTTCCACTGTGTCGTTTCCTTCATTAATGCCTCTTTTTAAGGTCCTTTGCACCTGGGCTTCATCGGAATTGTCCTCACTAAGCAATAAATAAGCAAATCAATTATCTCTGTGAATAAGATAACCATAAAAATTGTTGTATACATAAGATCAGAGAGAACCAGAATAGATACTACTGTCTTCCATCTTAAACAATAATGATAATTTGGTCAAAGAACCGGAAACTTGTCCTTACCTCTGGTCATCATCTCTCCAAAGAGGTACAACAACATCTGCTTCATCATCTCCCAGTGCATCAGCAATACTTTTTCTAACCCATCCACTTCTACCAGATGTACCAGCTTCACCAAGATCTGCATGCGGGGGATCATCTCCCTTCTTTCTATACCCATTTCTCATTTTGCCAAGATCTTTTAGCATTGATTCACAATTAATATAATGGCATTCTTTACGTGTCTTCCAAAACAGGACTTCCACAAAAAGAAGAGGGTAACTCTTCATTTTTTTCAGCATTCCCCTAACCAAACTTGTAAGGAATGAAACAATGTTATCATATTCTTTGCATGGACTTAACTTCTGCTCTTCCAAGATAGTGTGAAATATAATGAGAAGCGATAACTGCAAAGATTGTCAATATGTAAAGTTACATACTGTATAGACTAGAAGTGGAAAAATAGGTGAATTGATTAACGGGTCCAAACTGGTCATTATGTAGTATGCGTTGAAACAGGTCTCATTGACTCCAAACACCTTTAGTCAATATGATTACAAAAATATACTACTACAAAAACAATCAATATATTGAATACAATGATTTGATGGGAGATTTTCAACCCGTTTGACCCATTTCCATCAAAGTTGCTTTTTATAGTTGACCCTGTCATGTTAAAACATAACCGGAACCAATACGTTCTTAAATAAATGGGTTAATTTTTCCACCTTTCTAAGAAACCATTATAATAGGCTATACCTCTCAATATCTTTAACACAAACTCAAACTTGTACCTGGTACAGCATTGGAGAAAGTTCAAGATCTTCACAAACCCTTCTTAGTGCACTTATAATGTAATGATTGGTTCTGGCGGAATTGCTTTTGTAAAACTTCAGCAGCCAACACAAGTTCTGGATTATGGTACTGTTTGCAAGAGAAGAGACCAATGAAGATGCCTTAAAGTCAACTTCATTTGTTGACTCTTGCTGTTCATCATCAGAAGAAACATCTGACATATAATCATCATTATCATTATCATTATCATTAGCAGTAGCATTAACGTTTTCAGACTTGTTCTCCATCTGTTGCATATTGTGTTCGGTATCTTGAGCTTCCAGATTAGCTGCATCAGGTTGATCAGACTTTTCAGGAATGACATCATCATCTCCATGGATGACACCATCATCTCCAAGGATGACACCATCATCTCCATGGATGACAGCATTCTCTCCATTCTTATCAGCACTTGAACCTTGAGGCATTTCTTTTATTGACGTGCTCACATTTTCAGTTTTTTCAGCCCCAGAAACTGAATCATCCTTTTGAACAGTCACTTGATCTGCATTATTAGCATCCTTACTTGTGGTTACACTTTTCTTCTTTCTTTTCCTCCTTGCCTTCTTAGCAACCTATTACAAAACTATCCATATCAATAAGGATCCATACAATCTCGTTCTGCTGAATAATAAAGCAGACATGAATATACATGTATACATACATAAACACACATTTATTAACATGTGTACAAGCCCTTCATGGTGAACCCATGTCCCAATATGATTGATTATAGAAACAGAAGCCAAAAATAAAACGTAAAACATTTCAAGCTTGAGATATCAGAACAAAACATACCCTCAATGTACCGCGTGATTGAAGGTTCTCCATTAGCCGTATGACT
The DNA here is from genome assembly GCA_030545235.1 of Helianthus tuberosus. Lineage (NCBI taxonomy): Eukaryota > Viridiplantae > Streptophyta > Magnoliopsida > Asterales > Asteraceae > Helianthus > Helianthus tuberosus. The sequence goes on along the minus strand of CM060371.1, from coordinate 103,258,090 downwards.
ATATGAATTGTCTCTACCAAATCAGCAAGGTCGCTGATAAAAAAGATGAGACTATGAGAAAAATGGACCAAAGTACCAAACAAAAGATAGCAATATAATTTCTATAGAAATATGATAATAGATAATACGATCACAAAGATATAGAGAACCTTTTTGGTTGTTTGTGTGCATTAAATGCTTTGATCAGACTGAAAAGAAAATGGGTCATCCCTTGATCTGTCTGATCGTAAAATAACTTATAGAGAAGAACACGGGCAGTTTGAGGTTCTTTGGAATCTTCTGGTGACAGCTTAAGTACCAAATCTAACATGTGTATCTGCAAAACCGAAAACATAGTTAAACTTAAGAAAAAAAACTCAGTAACATTAACTAAAGATGTTTCGGTTACATTAACTCACCATTGTTTTTGTGAGAGATCCTGCTGCAGAAAGAAAGCTGTAATTGTTAGTCTCTTTCAAGCCCTCAAATGCTGAACGCCATTTAGATATTACAAGTAGAAACATTGACTCATTCATTGTTTCAGAAATTGACCCACATATGTTTCCTTTAAACAGTGTGCTATCAGCATCATGGTTTCTAGAAGACTCAGATTTACTAGCATTAACATCAGGCTGTTCAAGCACCAAAACCCCATCAAAGAAAATATACTTGTGTCAGTAAGCTTGCATGAACAGTCAAATACTTTACCCAAAAAATACATGAATAGTCAAATATTAGAATAATCAAAATAATAACATACCTTTGAACTAAGTAACTTATGATTTTGGAAAGACATGACAAATTCTGCAACCTGAAAGAAAATAACAACATCATTGTTTTCAATACCATGGTGTTCTTTCTCAATATCTTCACGAACTGACCGCATTAACACTGTTGAAAATAAACACAGAAAATATGGACCAGTCAACCAGCAATGTAGATAGCAAATAAAGTAGCAACACTATATACGAGTCAATGGTTCAAATGAATATACAGTAATTACCGTTATAACCTCCTAACAAAAACTGATCAGTATAATCATAGAGCAGCCGTACGATATTCTTGTTTGTTGTTGGCATTCTTCCGCTTTCCCATACCATCTTCTTAGATGAAGCATGTGGATTTTTGTGACCTTTAAGCAAAGAATCATGAGAATCTGAACATGGATTTCCCTTGACTAAAACTTTGGAACCATCCTGTTTATCAGAATTATATATATTAACATTTAATTTTGACTAATGTATTTATTATACTAACTAAAAATTGTTATCTTATACAAATAACACCCCTAAATTCTCTCCCAATTCAGACAAACAAAATTAAAGAAAATAGCTAATAAAAAAAGGAGTCAAAAGGTGCCACAGAGTGTACTTTTCATGCAGAAAACCTCCTAAATCATTTTTTCACCGGTTAGAATATACAAACTAAATAATATTTGATATTTCTATCAAATTTTAACTCACTAGCTGTTTATAACAAATCAAAACCCTGTTTAACGCCAACCCGACACAACCAAGCCCCTGACAACATTAAACATGTACCATAGTAACTCGAGTAAATGATCCGCTAAACTTCGATCGAGCAACCAAATGCATTGTTTGCCTTCTTTTTGCTTTTTCCTCTTCCATAATAGACTTGAGATCAGTGGCAGTAGCTTCTGCTTCTCCCACCACCTTCAAAACAAATGAAATTACCCGCTGAAAAGTTTGTAAGATAAAATGACTTCAAAAACAGATAAAAAAACTACCTCAACGTTGGCATCCAAATGAACTCTTGCAATCAATTCTGGAACTTGACCCTTGTATATATAGTAAAAAGTCTCCAACAAAAGCAAGTTATCTTGACGAAAAATACAACTTGACCCACCAACATGCTGTGTTAAAACTAAGATTAAGTCCATCACATTCTCTTCAAACAACAGTTCTAAGAACCTATCTCTAAGAAGTATAAATTCAGAAGCTAATCCAGCAGCTCTCTGCTGCGATGTGATGTCTTGAACAGCTAAAATGTTGCGAAATAAGGTGACTACCAGCTGCACCAATTTCCAGTCATCATCCGTAAACAAATCCCTGTTTCAACTTTCACGTATTTAAAATGACCACCATTACAACTACATAACCGATATGACTATAATAGCTTTATTTACATCACATATGTAAAAATGCAACTGCAAAGTTTATCTAACATACCCTTCCAGATGTTCAAGTGGGCTCTCAAGAAGGGTGACTATCACTGGGATAGCATGACTGGAAGTTATCAAGGACTTCAAACCCCAGAGATATTCGATCTGTTGTGGTATATCTTTAGATGTTGGATCAACTGGCATTGTAAGAAACACCAAAACTTTCACTGCATGTTTAGGCAGAAAATGACAATCTGTTACCTACAAGTCTTCTTCGAAGACATAAAATAAAGTATCTACCCATTTTGAAAAGAAAGTTTGCAATTTCAAGTGCCAAATCATGTAAAAATCTACAACAGATTCGTAAACTGGTTTTGCTAGAAATAACAAAACGTACAATTCAGCAAACCAAAAACCATATTATAAATATATGCTCTTCTACCCTAAAAACACATCATTTTAAATTTTAGGTCACCCAGAAAAATAAAATGTTTCACAGCTTTCCTGGTCGCTGTCAGTAAAATTACAGTCTTGCCCGCTATCATCCGCAACTAGCCAGCTCTATATGCCCCTTAAATTTAAAATGACACCAAAAAACTTTTTCTTCCCTAAGCAATACATGATGGGAGCATTTTCTATACCACCACTTTCTTTCCTCACCATTGTGTGATTGGGACATCTGTTTTTCAAACTCTTTAAAAGTTAACACTCTTTTTCTTAGCCACTAAACCGGATGGCAAACCCAAAAGACACTTAATTATAAAACAACATAAAGTTAAATTTTTGGTTGAGGCCCTTAACTAGAAGTAAAAACTCACCTAATTTAAATTCAATCCAAACATACAATCTCTAGTTTTCTAGCATCCAATTCCAATCCATTTCAAACACAATCACAAACCTACCAAATTATAAACCTGCAATTAGCACCAAAGTAGTATGATTTTTACATTTTTTCCCCGTATTCCATTTACAAACTTACAATTTCTAGTTTTCTACCATTCAATTCACATTCATTTTAGACAATTACAAACCTAAAAAGTTATAAAAACATATACCTGCATTTAACACCAAAGTAGTATCATTGATACTGAATAATTTGTAACATATCCTTTTCCCTCTATATTCCACTTAAAATTTCTAGTTTTCTACAATCCAATTCTAATCAACTTTAAACATAATCACAAACCTAACATTACATAAAACATATACCTGCATTTAGCACCAAAGCAGTATCATTCTGACAATACTGAATAATTTGCAATATATCTTTCCCCACTATATTCCATTTACAAACTTGTTTAAACACTTCACGAATCTCCGGATCATCTCGCCTTAAAAACCTCAGCAAATCCTTCAGATTATCTGTTCATCAATCACACAACTCAATATTTTATAACCTAACAATAATTTTGTATTCAAATTAACTTACAACCGTAACGATTACCTAAACAATATTCTCCTGGAGTGTACCCGATCTGATTCTGGTCATTATCATCTTCAATCGTACCTAAACCGCCGCATATGATCGATAAATTCTCCATCGGAAAATTAGGTTTTAGATTTTCCGATCAGTTGGTGTGATTCGACGAAAATGATATCGATTGATGGTAAATTGAAGAGTGATTTGATTTGATTAAGATCGATGCGAAAAATGTTTGTCGAAAATGAGATTCGGTATTGGCTTTACAAAGGTTAGGGTTTGAGGTTTCTGGCGCCAATTTCAACTTTTCGCGCCAAAAAGGTTTATGACGTGGGAGGATATGGTTGGTCATGACATACATGGTTTTTAGTTTTGAGAAGTGTTAGCCGGTTTTAAGACTGAGTGTAGTGAGGCAACCTTTTGAGTGGGCGTCTTGCGACACGTGACGCCACGTCACATAAGAGGATTCTGACCAAAAAAGGGGTAGTGGGGCAACCTTGCTGGGTGGGGCGTCTTGCGACACATGGATTGATTTATTTTGTCTTTTTTTTATGTAAAAGATATAAAAAAAATCATATTTTTTATAAAAGTCTTTTTTTAATTCAACCAAAATAAAAAAATACATCAACTAAAAAAAATTACTTCAACCAAAATAAAAAAATACATCAACTAAAAAAAAAAATACTTCAACCAAAATAAAAAAATACATCAACTAAAAAAAAATTACTTCAACCAAAATAAAAAAATTACTTCAACAAAGGTTATATTTTTCTCGAATTTCTTGCTTCATTTGCTCGGCTAAAGCGAGCTCGGCTCCAGTAAGGTTTGTCGTGTCGGTTGTTAATATTTGCAAATCAAGTGCTTTTTGACGACTTTCTTTCAGCTTTAGCTTTCGGTCCCCGTGTTCTTTTTTTAAGTTGATCCGTTGTTGGCTCGTTTGCAACAACCCGTCTAACTTATTGGTCACTTTTTCGAACGTTTCGGTGTAGTCGATTCGTGCACCGCTAGAAGACGTTTGGACGGCTTTTTTGGCCCTATCTCGGCCAACCGGTCGTTGTGGTGGTTGAAACGGTTCGGCCTCTTCATGTGGCTCTTCGTTGTCTTCCTCAATGTCGTTGAGATTTATTTGAGTCCGAGCGTCCGACCCGGTACTTTGATGGTCGTTTGAGGATGAGGTTTTTGACCGCTTAGCCGACGGTTGGCCACGAGTTTTAAATGGATCGAAGGCGATGACTGTGTTAAATTTCGAACTCCTTCTTAAAAATTGTCAAATAGCAAGATAAGGAAACGCCTTCTTGTGTTCGACTCGGAATTCATTTTGGGCGTTTGCTTGGAGCATCGCATCGTCGGAACCACTTTGGCGCACACGCGAGTTACTTAGGCGAGTGTATATTTGGTTGAAACTTTGAATCAAAGGACGCATTTTACGCCACTTCGCGCTGATGCCATCAGCATCACGGTATCCATCTTCTTGATCTTCCAACTTGAGGAAAACGTTGTAAATACGAGACCAATATGTTTTTTCCTTTTGATAGTTACTACATTTCGGGTCTTCGGTTATTTCTAGCCAAGCCTTTGACAAGCTCATTTCCTCGTTGGAAGTCCATGGTATCGGTTTGGTTTTCAAGCGTTCTTCACCCGGTGTTTTCCTCTTGTGCGAACGTTTCTTTTTTTGACCGACATCGAACTGGGTCTCCGGAACTTCTTCGTCACCTAAATCAACCACTAGATGGAATACAAACAAAGTTAAAAAAAATATTCTTTACAAAAAAAATATCTAAAAAATATATACCATTTTGTTGGCTCGATCCTCCAACGTTTTGAAAACCACCGGGTTGTTGTGTGTTCCAAGTGGTGAACCCCATATGTTGCGGTATGGGCGTATTGTTGTAGTATACTTGCGGTGTAGGGCTAGCAACGTGCATATTATTGAAATAGGCGTAAAAAGCGGGGTTATTTAAAACGTTTGGGTCCGTCAGATCGGGTTGTGGATTTGAAGATTGCGTATTCGGGAATGGGCTTCGTGGATTTTGGTTGAAAGGAGGGTTGTTGTGGGGATACATTTTTTTATAAAAAGGAGTAAAAAATATAGAGAATGGTATAAATTTTGATGAGTTGAGAGAAGATTGTGGTATTTTGTGTTTGGTATATGGTAGTATTTATAATAGGTTGAGGGTTATTTAAAAATAAATAAATCAAAATGTTACCGTTGGCAACGGATATAACATGGGGAAATGGAAAAGTTGGGCGTTCGAAAGAAGACGCCGTGGCTTGGGACGCCACCTTGGTCGCCTATGGGGGGCGGTGTGCCGGGCGGTAGGGGGCGACGCGGGGGTGGGAGACGCCCCACTACACTCAGTCTAACACTGTGTTCCCGAGTCTCATTTAACAGACAGAGAGGAAGGAAAATAAATTAAAAGAGGAAAGGAATGAAAGTATGTGATTTTTTTCATGTTCTCGAGTTTAATGAAAAGTAAAGGAAAAAAAAATCAAGCATTTTATGTGTTCCCGAGTTAGGAGAAAAAGAAAAAAAAGGAACAATTTCACCACTATATCTTTAAACATAAAACCATGCCTATCAATGTCGCAAGCTATCTTTTTTATTTTTTATCTAAATAAAGTCAAATGTTATATAGAAAATAAACATCATTAAATTCAAATAAAAATACATAATTCAACACAAACGAATAAATATAAAATTAAAAAAAAATCCAACACATCGTCTTCCTCCTCGAAGTGCGGTAGATCTTGAGCTGCAATATGGATGAGAAGATCATTTTTAAGTCGATAATGCGTATCATGATTCATCAACTCCGCAAGCGTTGTATCGTCAAAAACGGGTTCGACGATTAGAGCCCTAATGTGGACCGGTGAGAACGCATACCCCTCGTCCTTTAAGATCATATTGTGAAGTATGATGCACGTATATGTCTCGCTAATAATCTTGTTGTTAGGATCGGAGGCCCTCATGATTGTGTTAGTTTGTATGATTTGAACAATGAATGAATATGAAACAATGTAAAGTGCAGCGGAAATGGATAGCAAACTTTGTAAACACAATCATAAAGAGAAATAGATTTGATAAACACATGAATTGCATCAGTCGAAAGATTACAAAGTAAATCAAATGATTACAAACATGCTTACAAATAATCTCCCCCTCAGCCTGATACTTCAGTGGTTGGTTGCACAAGATGAAAGGATTGAATTGAGGAGAAGAACTCACTTAAGACGATCAAATGTAACAGTACAGAGTACTGTTCCATTTATAGACAATCAAAACCACTGAGGCATCTCAGCTGACGTCAGCATGAAAGCGACGTCTAACAGCCTAACAACCTGTATCTACTGTTCTTATACAAACACTGCTAAGCCTAACCACTGACTACACATAAAACAGATGACATCTTGAACTACTGCTCTTTCTTTACATCAGTGCTTTCCTCAAGGTTGATCAGTCCTTGATTGGGCAGTGCTTTGTCATCAGTGGATTGCACCAGCAGTGCTTAGTTCTCAGCAGTCTTCTGGGCTTCATCAGTAGTATTGAAGAACAACAGCAGTTGTATTCGGGCAGTGGATATAAGACCATCAGCTGTTATAGTCAATTCCAAGGGAGAAGACTTAGTGTAAACAACTGCTTATTGTGAATCCACTGTTGTGAACCGGTTTTGGCTTTCATTATATGTTCCTCTGATAGGGTTCAATCCCAACAATCTCCCCCTGGAACAGATAATGCCAAAACCCTTCATTATTCTGGATTTTTATTTCTCATCAGAAGTTCCCTTGCTTGTCTTTTAAATTCTTCTTCAAATTCTTTGGAACTTAGGTCATCCTCATCCCTGCATAATGAAAGTTCAAGGAGATCCTGCAAATCTTCAACACTAAGGCCTAGTGCTTCTTTCCTTGATATGTACTTCATTTCACCATTGGATCTGACTAGGGTCAATACATGGGTCTTTTGGTCAGAGAGCCACTTTAGTACTTTTGAACCCAATGGGTTTCTTGGGAGAGATTTATTTTCAGATGAGCTTGGAGATTTTGGCCTTGAGAAAAATTGTAAAGCAGTATCCTGTACTTCAGACATTCTTTTGAAAGCTTCTTCTATGACTTTATTTGCTGCAGCCATGTCTTCTGCAACTTCTTTGACAATTTGCACTTGTGTCTTTTGTTGATCAAGCTCACTGTCTGAGATATCTGCTGCAGGTTTGGTTAATACCTTTTTGAAAAGGTTTTGAAGGCTCACTGAGCTATCTTCTTTTAGACCCATTTTCTTGAGGGCTTCTGTGAAGTACTCAGTCTCCTTTTCTTTTTCTTCTTCACTTGTCAGCTGTTTTCCCTTTTCTTGGTTTTCCACAAGGATAGGATTGTCTGCTGATGTGAGCAGTGTTTTAAGAGCATCCAGCTGTTGTTCCATCTTGTTGTAGTCTGGCTTTATAGAAGTGCCTGAAACTGTTATCTTTCTTTTCTTCAGCCGTTCATAAGCCTCGTCGGTATACTGCTTTGTCCATTTTGCTATGGCTTCAGCAGTATCCACCTTAGCATCTACCAGTTCCTGTTTTTTCTTTTTGTATTCAGAAGTAAGATCAGCAATTAGCTTTTTGTACTTATTCCAATTTGGAGCTGTCTTCTTCTTACTTGGATCATTTTTAATCCTTTCAATCCTGTCTGCTTCATGCTTCAAGGCAACCAGTGGCCACTCTTCAAATTGGTTTTCTTCAGCTTGATAGAATTTTTCTTTCATTATATATGCAAGATATTCTTTTCTCATTGCTTTTCGTTGATCTGTCTTTTCTTTGATCAGATCTTGTGCATAGTCTTCCATCAGCTTGACTTTTGCGAGCAAGAGTACCATTCTTTCTGCAATGGCTTCATCACCTTCATCTTTGCATTCAAGTTTAGCTCTAATCCTTGCTTGCCTTGCTTTCATTTCAAGATATTCATCCATGTTTTCTGAGACTATGAAGCCAATGAGAGAAGGGAATCTTCTTTTTGAAGGATCTTCCTCGGTGTAAAATTGTCTCATCTCATTTTTCACAGCATCTAGTTCCAGTGGGTATTTTGCGGCAACAGGATCATATTTTTCATCAGTGGCTTGAGTTGTTTCTCTTTTTCTTTTGTGAAGCTTTACGGATGAAGAGGGTTTTGGTTGTGATGTAGGAATGATGAGAGCAGTGGTAGATGATTGACAAACAACTGTTGAAACAACTGGTGTTTCAACCTCTGTTGTCATTACAACTACTGATGTGTCAGTAGATGTCTTCTGCTTTTGAGCAGGGGTTGAAGGTGGTGAAGTAGTTTTTGATGGTGGTGATGGTGGTGGTGAATCATCATCAGGAATGAAAACCCTTTTCCTTTTTATTGTAGGAGAGGTTGATGATGTTTTGAGTGGATCAGTGGTTGTGGTTTGAGTGATGGAAAGTGTCTGACTAACAGGTGTTGAAACAACTGGTGTTTCAACCACTGTTGTCATTACAACAGATGTTGTAACATCTGTTGTCTTCTGCTTTATGGCAGGAGGTAGAGCAGTGGTTTTGGTGATGTTTGTTTTGGTGGTGTGTGGTGAAGTTGTGTGTGTTGATGAGATGACAGCTGTTTGGCTAACAGTTTTTGAAACCACTGTTGTATCAGCTGTTTAGATGGAAATATGAGATTTTGTGGTCTGAGGTTTAGATGTCTGTTTTTCTTTTTCCGGTTCAATGTAAACACCATCCTCAATTCCCTTCATCTTCAACTGCTGGATTTTCTCCCCCTTTTTGGCATTATCTGGAAGGGGGTTATCCATGAAGAGGATAGTGGAGGGAACTTTTCCACAATGGGCAGTCCTTTGTATGCTGGCTTTTATAGCCTTGATATCTGCTTGAGTATCTTTAAATCTTGACTCCACCATGTTTGTCAGCATTTTTACATGCATTTCATGCTGCTGATCAGCCGTTTGTTTTTGTTTTTCTAGCAAGGGTTGAAAAAGATTCCAAAGCTCATTTGTAGCAAGTGCTTGTGGCGGAGCAGGTGCTTGAGGTGGAACAGCAGTGGATTGTGCTTTTTGAGCTTTTAATAGTTGTTGCACCATATCCTTTATTTCAGCAACTGATGTTTCAAGTTTTTCAACTTTGCCCGTCAATTCCTGATATTTTGAATCATCACCCAAATTAATGGGATCACCTGAATCCCCACCAGCAGTGGTTGTATCAATGTGTGACTTAGGAACTGAGTCCCAAAAATCACCCATTGATGCCCCTTGTTCTCGGTACTGGGGACTTCTTTCTTCAGCACTTGATAAATCTTTGATGGTACCAGTGGTTAGAACCAACTCACTGGTGGTTATCGACGGTGCTATAGAAGAAATTGCCTTCAAGGGAGTCTTATTAATGAAACAACTATCCAACTGAAGATCTGTTGATCCATCAGTTGTAGTTGCTGCTCCACTTGAACTACCACCGAGAGTTACTTGTAACTCAGGGGGTGTAACCTCCTCAGTTGTTGCTGGGATAGCAGGAGTAGTAGCATCAGACCTAGTCACTTGTGGGAGTATACTCTCAGTGACAGGTGATAGAGAGGAACTGGTTTGTGTCTGAGCTATAGCAACTGCATGCAACAAGGGTATTATTGATTGTGGCATTATGATCGGTGAAGGTATGGGTGTTGAAAGAGACATGTCCTTGGGATCAGGACTGAGGAAGATGGATCCGATTGGGTCCAGAGCTTCATATTGTGGGGTCCCTGTGCTTACAACCTGATCCTTTTGTGAGGATGCAGGAGGAGTTTGAGGTAAGGGTAGAGATCTTTCTACCAACTGCTGTGAGGAAGTAACAGCAGTGGTTTGTGGTGACATTTGTTTTGTCACTGGCAGTTGCTCTGGGATCTCCATCTTCCAGAGTTGCCTTTTTTCTTGGGTTTGGTGGGCTTTTTGTAAGACTTCTTTTTGGTCTTTTTGGTGATGTCAGGTATGGGTTTCAAAGCAGTGGTTGTGCTGTTATGATCACCTGGAGCAGTGGGCTCAGTAGCAGATGTCTGAGGAGCAGTGGTAACTGCCAAAGTCTGCTCAGGCACCTCAGCTTTTGTTTTTATTGGTGCCATCATTCTAGAAAATGTTTCAGTTGTTAACCCTTTTATTTGAAAATAGACACCCTGTTTTAGCAAATTTTCATTTTCTTTTTCAAATTTTTGTTTAAAATAGTAGCTTAAGAATCTTGGAAAAAGTAAAAATGATTTGCTATCAACATTTTTTATCAAGTCATTAAAGATCTCCTGTGAATAGTTATATTTTTCACTATTTAAAATAGCATAACCCAGACATTGAATCTTTAATGGTATTTCGTTAAAAGCTGTTGTTTTATTTGAAACACACATCAGAAGTGTGTGAAATAAAAACCTTGGTGCAGAAGGGAAGTAACCTTTTTGTAAGGTATATACCTTTGATTGTTCTGCATACCCCCTTTTTACGAAATCAGTTTTCAACTCGGCTTTATCAAAGGAAGTTTTACCTTTCTGATCATCGAGTTTAAAGATTTCGGAGATTGATTTTGGTGTAATTTGAACCGCTTTACCCTGTATCGAAGAGTTGATGGCAATGACTTTATCATCTTGTTTTTTCAAGCGTGGCCTATTCCCAAAACTCTCTCTGGTTTTGCAGATAAATAGGAGCATCTGCGGTAAGCAAAGTTTTGTACTTTGGTGCAGATATTGTGTCAATGATGGAATCGAATGTGTGGTTGTTGGTGGGTTTTGTGAGTAGACCCAGATAATTATGCGGGGATTTGTACGGGATTTCAATGGGTTCACCGGCCGTTTGAGCGACCTCTTTGGACGAAGATGATGGTGATTTTGGCTTTGATTTTGATTTTGATTTAGATTTTGTCATTAACTCATTTTGGAGAAGAAGAGTCGGAGAGTGATTTGGGAAGAAAGGTTGGAAACTGTTTTGAGAAGAGAATTTTTGGAATTCAATTCGACAGTGTAAAACCCTGTTTGGGGGTTTTGATCAGGGTTTTATTTAGGGGAAAAAATAAGTGTTGATGTGGCAGCGGTTACAAAGATCTGAGGGCTAAAAACTGTCCACGTGTCAACCTCTGATGAAATGGATGAATAACGGAGGACAGTTGTTTTGACAGCCACTGATGAAACAAACATCAGTGGTTACAACGGTAATAATGTGATAACAGCGGATGATTTTTACTATCAGTAGATAACATATCAGTGGATAAGACACTGATTTTGAGCATCAGTGCTTGCCAAGAAAATGAAAGGTCAGTGGTTGTCTTTCAGCAGTGGACAGTATTTAGTAACCAGATGTTTGAACAAAACAGTGGTTAGAGGTAGTGGGAAAGATTTGAAAAACTAGTATATCAGCAACTGTTTTGAAAATTTTCATTCAAGGTTTTGCCACATGTCAATTTCACATTTTGAATTTCTTACGAATTTCTGACAGTGGTTTAGTACCCCAGATGATGTACACTTTTTACTAAGGCAACTCATTTTTGTTATAGTATTTGAATTAAAACCTGAGTACCCAAGTATTTTAAGATCTGTTAACAATCAATCTTTTGCACAGTGTAGAAACCAACTTTGAGTATGACCAGACTATGACATGTGTACCATTTCCTTTTGATCTACTAGAGGGAAATATAACCAGCAAAAACAAAGGTTATATAACCTAACAGGAGATTGAACCATTTACTATAAAAAATCAGTAAAGGTTCAAAATATATTATTCTTAAAGAAAAATGAAGAATGACACATCCTGCTTTATTTGAGAAAATCCTTTTTCAAAAAAAATAAATAAAGGATTTTCTAAAAACAACATCGAAAAGGAACTGGTATAATTTACCACTGAAACTCCTAATCATATCAAACCCAAGTTTATGAAAATGGTCAGCAGTTTGACAATAATGGTATGAATTTGTGAATACATTTTGACCACTGTTTGGTACCATTTTCTTGTTGATTGATTGACAACAGAAATGAGGACACATGTTCACCAAAGTTTTTGAAAACCCTGTTATAGACTTTGTTACCATGTGAAGATTCTGAAAATTTGTCTAGTCCTCTTTTGAGTTCATTTATTGGGAATACTATTGTTACCTGAATTTTCTTGAACCAATGGTTGCACATAGTTGCTTAATGACCACTGTTACCCCAAACTTTGACTCTTAAGTGTTTTATGTTTATACTCTTTTCCTCTGACTTCAAAAGTTTTGAGATAAACACACTTCTGAGTTTTTGTGAATTTTCTTCTTCCCTTTTTACCCTTCTCATTCATAAGTAATGAACTACTTACTGGGAGGTCTTTATTGAAGGAATACTCAATCCAGAATCATTTTGCAGTAATGCTTTAAGAGGATTGACCATATTTGTACAAATTTTTGACCAATCTCACATTACATATGATATGGACTATCCTGTTTTCTTAATGTATTTTAACAAAGTCGATTTGTTCCTTTTGAGAATCTCAACCTATTTTCAACACATAAGTTCTTATGACTAAAGTTTAATTTCCCTCTTTTTACGTTAGCAAAAACACTAATGTTTTTATGAACATAGGCTTTTGTTAATCTGAGGTTCATACTTTAGCATATAATAACGTGACATCACAAGTTTCATAACAACAGTTGACATCAATTTTGAAAATAAGAAATAATCCCATAGTTTAATAGATATGTTTTCAGATCTAAAAACCATGAGTGTCTTGTGCATGAAATCACTCGTTGTGTGAGATTTGTGTGTCATATGACATATTGGTTGTTTTACAGAGTATTTGAATAACAACTTTAAGTGTTATCACCCGTTACTCTGTTTTTCAACTGAATACAACCAACCTTAGTATCAATGAATTTTGAGCCGAACTGTTATGTCAAATTGATTGTTAGATCGAATTTGACTGTCCAGGCTCTGATACCAATTGTTAGGATCGGAGGCCCTCATGATTGTGTTAGTTTGTATGATTTGAACAATGAATGGATATGAAACAATGTAAAGTGCAGCGGAAATGGATAGCAAACTTTGTAAACACAATCATAAAGAGAAATAGATTTGATAAACACATGAATTGCATCAGTCGAAAGATTACAAAGTAAATCAAATGATTACAAACATGCTTACAAATAATCTCCCCCTCAACCTGATACTTCAGTGGTTGGTTGCACAAGATGAAAGGATTGAATTGAGGAGAAGAACTCACTCAAGACGATCAAATGTAACAGTACAGAGTACTGTTCCATTTATAGACAATCCAAACCACTGAGGCATCTCAGCTGACGTCACCATGAAAGCGACGTCTAACAGCCTAACAACCTGTATCTACTGTTCTTATACAAACACTGCTAAGCCTAACCACTGACTACACATAAAACAGATGACATACTGAACTACTGCTCTTTCTTTACATCAGTGCTTTCCTCAAGGTTGATCAGTCCTTGATTGGGCAGTGCTTTGTCATCAGTGGATTGCACCAGCAGTGCTTAGTTCTCAGCAGTCTTCTGGGCTTCATCAGTAGTATTGAAGAACAACAACAGTTGTATTCGGGCAGTGGATATAAGACCATCAGCTGTTATAGTCACTTCCAAGGGAGAAGACTTAGTGTAAACAACTGCTTATTGTGAATCCACTGTTGTGAACCGGTTTTGGCTTTCATTATCTGTTCCTCTGATAGGGTTCAATCCCAACACTTGTACACCGTCATAGCACGCATGGGTCTCCTGAGTATGCCGCAGTTTCCTTTTAGGTCACCAAAAGGCCACTCCACATATTTTCTTGCCCCTTATTGCAGTTTCTTGAACTTCATTTCATTCGGATCGACTGCATACGGGAATGTTTTTGTCACACCCCGAAAAATTTCGTCCAACTATGTGACGACACGTGTCCCGAATATCCAAATAATCCCGATTATATGGAAGGAGATAGAACGAATATGCCTAAGTGGGAAAGAAATAAAATTCCAAGGACTAAAATAACAAAATGCTAAAATTCCATTTCTGGAGGTCCCTTATGGACCGTAAGGTATACCCCTTAAGGATCGTAAGAGGTTTAAACTAGTAAGGCGGTGAAAAACACCCCTTACGGACCGTAACCTACTTCTTACTGTTCGTAAGAGGTGCCCAACGATAGCAAAATGGCAGCTGTCATTCTCGTGCTGGTCTATTGCCACTAATCTCGCGATTATTTCCACTTATCACCTTAATTCAACACCTGGAATGACACTAAGCATGTCCTTAACACGTGGGTGGACACTTGCCTTGATTTGGTGACCTATTGAGCACTATAAATAGGTGTTCATGTAGAACACTTCACTCACACCTTCTCAATCTCACTCTAAACACTTATTGGAGCTTCCCTCGAGCTTATGAGCAATTCTATAGTGTCCTCAGTAGTCTTCAAGTCTAGTAAGTGTTTCCCCTTTGTTCAATTTCATTAATTTAGCTATTAACCAACTGAAAGTCAAACAATTTGACTTTTAGTTCTGACCACAATGGTCAAGTCAAAGTTCAATCCAAACTTTCCTATGTGATCATAATAGTGTTGATATGATTCCCCTGTGATCATATCCTCCGACGATCATGTTTAATAGGCGAAATGATGAGTCGAACATATTATATCTAAAAAGTCAAAACTAGTAAAATGTGCATTTTACGCTAATTGAACTTTAAACTATCAAAGGCAAATGTTTTGACATCATCAGTTATATGGGCTAATATATTATATTTTGACATACTCAACTCATCATACTCAGTTTAGACCTAAATTCTATTTCAAAAGTTAAGCAAATTGACTTTTGCTTTGACTTTCGATTCTGACCCGTTTGGTCAACGCTAGAACCTATTAAAACCCGACATTATGATCATATTAATATAGTGTATAATCCTCTGAAGTTATACCTCTTGGTCATGTCGTTTGGTAGGTCAAATGACAAGTCTTGTATATAAATAATAAAAAGAGTTAAATGCCATTTTAGTCTCTGTGGTTTGGGTCATTTTGCCAATTTAGTCAAAAGGTTTCATTTTTCGTGTATGAGTACAAAAAGGTTTCACCGTTATCATTTTAGTCCGCTGGGTTAACTTCATCCATTTTTCTGTTAACGAGAAGGCCATTTTGGTCATTTTATATGTAATTCTGTTAACTAGAAGGGCAAGTCGGCCATATAAAGTGACCAAAATGCCCTTCCCATTAACAGAAAAAAAAGATGAAGTTAACCTAGTGGACTAAAATGGCAACGGTGAAACATTTTTGGAGCCACATGAGAAAATGAAACCTTTGGACTACACTAGCAAAATAGCCCAAACCACATGGACTAAAATGCCATTTAACTCTATTAAAAATGACAACAATGTCCTTTTTCGTCGTAATGACTAAATAAACGGTTTTAAGCTAAACTAAATAACATTCTGACTTTCTAACAGAATGTATAATGTTATCAAATATGTTTTGACACCTAGGACTTGTCATAGACCCAACCGACCTTTTGAACCCGCTTATACGCGCATAACTAGTTATACGAACCTAGTTCGCATAAACTAGGCGTAACAGGTCTAAATATTTCAAAGCCACTTTAAAACCGAATGGATGGTTAAATAACCTTTATCCAATGTGTCATTGCACTAGGATAGGTATAAACCACATTCTATCTAGTCGACGTTTAATCTAGCGAAACCAAACCTATTCCTAAGTAACATGTCAAATCTAAGGAACTTACCTATGACCCGTATACATTCTAACGGATAACTAATTCTTTTCATTCTGGACTATAGAACCACCCAGATAATCGGACTTGGGTCAACAATACTTAGACTTGCGGCTTTTGCTAAACTAAAATCGTTATCGGGTTGAAGCTAGCAAAAGGTAAATACTATTAACTTATTTTATTTTTAAACTTGGGGTATGAAAAATATGTCACTTGGAGCAGGTATTATAAAAATGAGCCCTGAGATCTGCTTATAAATATAATAACTCAGTTTAATCCGTATTACTTGATAACTAAAACACTTGGGGGTTAATGGTACCGTGTCCGGGCGTCCCGACTCATAAACTATCATGGCCATACTAAATAATGTGTCGGGGTAGGCATACTGACTATAAGGCGCGTTATTAAACTTTGGTGTGTACCTTAATCATTATAGCACTGGAAATGACCGACTATGATTTCTGGTTCCCGACTGTATGACAAGTATTTTAAAACTGGTGACAAGAATAAATCCCCAATAAATACTAAATGACTACCTACGGGTTTTCTCTATATACTAAACCATTTTTGAAAAATTATTTTCAAAAACGAGTCGGTTAATTGTATTTACTAGCGAAAGCTGACGTATTTTCAAAAGATTGATCCACATGTACCGAACCTTGATACTAGACTATGAATCCGGGTCGGCTATGATAAAAGCTTTGGAATTTGCAACCACTAGCTTAAAGGTCTGTGATGTCTAAAGCTCTTTTTATATCGTTCTCTCCTGTGGGCATGTACTCGAACGCTTGTATAAATATTTATATATATTCAAGCTTTTATTATTAAATACCTTT
The DNA here is from genome assembly GCA_030545235.1 of Helianthus tuberosus. Taxonomy (NCBI): domain Eukaryota; kingdom Viridiplantae; phylum Streptophyta; class Magnoliopsida; order Asterales; family Asteraceae; genus Helianthus; species Helianthus tuberosus. The sequence goes on along the minus strand of CM060371.1, from coordinate 103,241,063 downwards.
ACTCAATACTTCCACTGCATACATGTAAATTGTGATAATGTTATCCAATTGTCACGCTTAAACCCTACCTTTTCGGGCTCACTGGAAATCGGGGTGTGACAGTTTTCACAAACGTTGACCAGGTAGGGTAGATCCCATCGGTTGAATAGTATCCTTGTTTTTATGTATGTCCATTAACTTAAAATGGACACTTAGGTGCGGTTCCATTCCGTTCAATGAGAAATATTGGAGACCGTTGGAGAAAATTGATGTCGTTTAGTGAACCCGATAGGTCCACAATACGCATGCCAAAACTATAAATCTTGTGACGCGACCGCTTCGACCATGACCATTGGGTATTCATTATCACCTCTCATATATGGGCCTTGTAACGCTATAGGACACATCCTCAACACAAGATGCGTACAATCAATGCTATCTAACATCTCGGGAATGTGGTGTTTTTCCTCATTGTTTTTGATTAAATTCGCTACGTCTGTGCTTGTCGGCCTACGCATGAACTCATCGTCGTACAATTGGTTAACGACCTTGCAAAAAAACACTGAAGGCATTCTCGCAAAGTCCTTTCAAACATTTGTAAATACTCGCCGTTTTCATCGGGAGTATTACCGATCGCGAGTTGTTTGATGGCGGATGTAACTTTTTATATTGCCGTAAAAAAATTTTAAACCGCACACCATATCTCTTTTAAAACCAAGGATATTGTTTTTAATATAACCAACAATTTTAAAGAATAATCACTTCGACATACGAAAACGGTATTTGAATGTTTCATTATCATACTTTGGTTCATCAACAAAATAATTGTTCATAAGATTTTTTACCTTGTATATGATCACATTTGATGATTTTTTTAATGGACGACGATGTTGTCGTGTCTTCCGCTCCGAGTTCCTCAAGCTCTCCAGGAAATAAAGTAGGCTACGTTTGGTTGAAAATCGTCTTTGTAATCATTTGGCGGTAAGTAAATACCCAACTCTTCGTATGAATGATTAGCCATTGAGAATGAAAGCGAGTTTAGAGTTTAGACTTTAGAGTGAAATGAGATGGTTAATAGTGAAAATGGGTTGAGAAAAGATAGTTATTTATAGGTTTAAAAAAAATAAAATAATTTTTTATTTAAATGGTTATATGACCATTGTGGTCAACAACAAACATCAAAGTCCACAAATTTCGAGTGGGTACCTGAGCTAGCCAACGCAACCCTTCAAGCCTACCCGCGATGGTGTGCTGGCACGGGTTCAAACCCGTGTAGGGCTACCCGGGGAGTGCCCCTTCCTCCCCTAATTTTATTAAATTAGTTAGGGGTTGTTTGGTAGTCTCTTAATGACCATTCATATGCTACCTCTTAATGGTTTAAAGCCTCTGAATGAATAAGAGGTAACCTCAAGTCTGAATGGTTAAGAGGTAATCTCTGAATGATAAATCATCACATGTCACATTCTTCTACCTTCTCATTGGTAAAGTTCTTAATGGTTCCATTAAGAGGTAGTCTCTTAATGACCATTCAGAGGCTACCAAACAGCCCCAATCATAGTAAAAACGTAATATATAATATATGTTTTAAGAGCAAAGGTTACACTCCTAAATTCCTCCTTATCTTAAGGATTAAAAATTTATTTACTCCACGGGAGGAAAACCCTCTTAAGTCTTGTCCACTTGGCCACATACTAAGTGGCCCTTCATATATAATATTCAAATTCATCAACTCTCACAACTTGTGTAGCTAAAAAAACTGAAACAAAAGCGATCATCCAGTAAAATTGTATGCGTTATCAAATTACATTAATTTTAAGAGTAATTACAAGTTTTGTCCTTTATGTTTGTACCAAATTACAGGCGGTGTCCTTTGCCTTTAAAATTGTCGAGTTTTGTCCTTAACGTTTCAAAATCCTGCACGTTATGTCCTTTAGCCCTAACTCAGTCATATTTTTTGTTAACTATGGTCATGTGCCTTGCACATGAGGGTATTCTTGTCATTTTACCTCCCTTGGGATTGTTGAGTAAATAATTTGATATTCAAGGGACTAATTGTGTAAGAAATAAAAAATAAATTATAAATATCAAAAACCTACATTTTCCTCTCCCTCCTCTCTCTCTTCACCCACTCTCTTTCTGTCACACCCCGACCACGTAAAACAACAAATCGTGGCGGAAACGTCGGGGAGTGTTTTAACAGAATCATTGTTTCATAACACATGGAAATTGAAATATTGTTTTATTGATTAAAAGAGTTACAATGTCTTGACAATCAAAGAAATATAACATAAATAACTAGTCTTGCATCTTTTATTGTCACTAAGGCCCAAGTCCGCCTAAGTGTATCTTGATAAATCCTATGCATCATATCCTGAAACACATGTGAAAATAGGTACGTCAGCATAAAAATGCCTGTGAGATACATAGGTTTTGTGAAAATAGAATTCATGACTTATGTTTAAGAAAATGTTTAGTCATGAACCTTGTAATTTGCTTTGTCTTGTAAATTATTTGAAAAGTGATAAATAAACCAAATGATATATATGTATAAAAGAATAATACATGGTTAAGTAAATAACCAAGTAAAATGAGTTTATATCAGATAAGTTGTTTATAAAACATTGTATTGTGAAAAGTATGTTATTTGTATAAAATGTTATATGTCTTAATTGAAATGATTCAAATAACGGTACGATATGTAATACCATACAAGCACTTATATATAGGAAGTACCAGCGGCGTATCCACCATGCTTGTATCATATTACACACGCCTCGTTACTTAAATCACTTACTCAAACCAAACCACCAAAGTAAAATGTTTAGGTATAATCAAATGTCAAAATGTTTGTGTGAAAACCATGTCAAAATGTTTATGTCTAATGTAAATCATGAATTATGTATATCAAAATATCATGTATGGTAGGTGAAATATGTCAACTAAACCATATGTAAAATGCACAAAAACAAGGTATTGAAGTAAAACATGGTTTAAATCAAAGCTATGTTTTGTGGAACAAATGCATGCTATACTGATACAAACATCTATGCGGTATTGTGAAATGCATACATCCAAGCCTTGTGACTGTGGTGATAGACCCCTAAACGAATTTAAAGGTCTATCTGTGTTATGTTTATCGAATTCGGTCATTCCTTCCACCTAAACAAACCTAGGGTTCAGGAATGGAAGTTGTCAAGTCCTATGGTACCATTACCTACTAACGAGCGGCGTAGCTAATGCTAATGAATATATTGTCCCATTTAAACAACCCAAATGTCATACCAAAATGTAAGCATGTGATGAATAACAAATGTACTAAGTATGCGACAAATGAACATACATAGCATGTGATGTGAAACAATGTACTAAGCATGCACACAATGGACATACATAGCATAAACACATTGAAATCATGTACTATAAGTGTACTATTGAACATAACAAGCATATGATATGAAAACATGAAAGGCACGAAAGTAACAAGTAGGCACATGTGTTTCACCCCAAAACAGTTTGAAAACTGTAAAAGAGGGGTCTATGTACTCACTTGAGATTGCTTAGTAGTCCTTGAGTAACAACCAAACAATGCATGAGATCACGGATATCAAACGGCACCTAATATAGGTAACTATGTTAATATACCGGACCTAAATAGGAGGATTTGATAGAATGAGGGTTCGTAAACCAAATGAGTATGGAGACTCGTGTAATATGGTTTAACAAAGCCTACATACTAAAATGAAACCTAACCTAAGTGCTTACGACCCATTACGACCCGTTTAGGTAGCTTATGCTACTTTAACGCGTCGTTCGCGTGAAACGCGTTCGGAATGCCTAACTAGTCCTATGATAAGTAAAATATGCCTTAACATGTCTAATATTGTTTCCAAATCAGTTTAGATGTCAAGAGTTATGTTACATATGTTTAAAATGAATTTTGGCGTCAAAGAGGTATTTTGGTAATTTACCTAAGGCATATAAACTACCTATCATACAACTAACTAAACGTCGTGACCATAAGGTATAACCTCGGAATGTTATTCCCTATATACTATGGTCACCTAATGTGTTTGGTCGGATCCTAATGATCGACCAAACGGGCCGGGTTCGAAAGTATAAGCGATTGTTTAGATTGCTTACCTTACGACCCTATATAAGCACTAAACTAAAAGTGACGAGCTAAGCATGTTAAAACATGCTTAACTAAGTTTAGAAAACAAGTTTGGTATCAAAACAAACGGTTTTGATACCTAAGAGTAGTTTGGTTACAAAATACGTAAGAATACGCATTTTGGCCGAAACTACGACTCGTCACTGAGCCTAGATAACGTGGTAATCAGTAGGTATATTCACTAGGGAATATAACCATCATGATTACGCTCACGTTATGAAGTTCAAACGAACTTCGCATTGACCATAAACTGGTCAACGCAGAAAGTCAAACAATGTTTGACTTTTAACGCTAAAACGAATGTAAAGAACGAAAGAACACTTACAAAGGGTCCCCGCAAGTTTGATCTCCAAGTAATCTCAGGTAGGAAGTGTATGAACACAACCACTTAGAGAAAAACTCAGATTTCAAGTGGGTTTTGCAAGTGAATCAAAGGGGTATTTATAGGATTCTTGGAACCGTTAGGATCGTTTATCGAATAACGTGCTTTGATCTTGCCCCTACACTTGTTGCAACCTTGTGGTAACTCAAAATGGCCCCTCATGACCAGGAAAGGGCAAGTGTGGGTGAGTTTGGAGTGCATAACAGCTGTTAACAGCTGTTAAAACTGAATTAACTGATCTGGGAGGCTGACACGGGCCACGTAAAGTATCTCCCAAGTCTTACGCGGGCCGCCTGGTCCTTCTGATCAGAAGCAAACTTTGCAAAATGATAGTTTTGGTCCCTGTTGTGTTTTAAGGCCATTTCCGACATGTTTAAGGCCCGTTAAGCCAACGTTAAGGCCCTAAAATGATGCCTAAACATTGTGGACATGAAACATGCTAAAAAATATGCTGGATGTTGGTTCGTTTGGTCGTACGATCTCGATGTTCGCTTAATTACGACGGAATGCGCATAAGCGCGAAAAACGATCCAAATTGCGCGACGAATGGATTTTTCTCATGCCAAACACTAAAATAAAATATTTTAGTGCTTACATAAATTTTTGGATGTCCGGATGTATTCAGAACGTAAGTTATGCGCGAAAATGCAAACTTGTGCACTTTTTTGACGCTTTTAGTCCCTGAATGGCCCAAAAGTTTATTTTAGCACACCGAACCCCTCAAAGCCTATTGCTAAGCTATGTAAAGGATATTTATGGTATGTTTAACTTATGGTAATGTTCCGGAATGTCTGTTATAGTTCAAATTGGCATACTTTCGCAGTTTGTCAAATTTAGTCCCTGTAAGCGAATTAACTTGATTTTGCCATACCGAACCCCTCAAAACTTATTTCTAAGTTATGTAAAGGTTACTTAAGGTATGTTAAGCCTATGCCACTGTTCCGGAGTGTTTGTTGCATTAAACTGGCTATATTTACGCGTCGTGCGCGTATAACCTTCCAGAAAGCGATTTAGAGCCCGAAATCGAACAAGAATTGATATGTGCAAACGATACACATACTTATACAACTCCCAAGTATAAAATACAATATTTCGTTGGTTTGGTATTTGTTTGATGGTCACAGTGACACATGTGTCACAGTCTCCCCTACTTTAGGAAATTTCGTCCCGAAATTTATTTAGAGGAAACTTGTGAGAGCTTGAAACATGAATTTGAAAAGACAAAACAACACTGGTTAAGGTTCTGAACTTACAGTAACTTTAATAACATTATGCTTGCAATGTATGAGGGACACTTATATACAAGTATATAAAGTGTTATTGGTGCGTCCACCGTACCTTTATTACATTGTTCACGTTTCGTTATTGTTGCCACTATAGGTTCTTACACATGATAATTCTTACTGGGTTCCTGTGCACTGAATTTCATAATTATGTACACGTCCATAATTACACAATTCCTTGCATAGTTCACACAGTCTATAATGTGTAGGGGAAAACCAAATGAACATACCCGTGATGAGTGTGACTAGACCTCCATAGAGTCCTTTTAATTAAATCAATAAATGATCTAAATAGACTATCAAGGAGTCTGTTCAGCTACATCACTAAATGTCATTCTTAACCAGATTCTGAATCAGACTTTTTGACTAGACCACTCAAAGGGTCTCATATGAATCATGGAATGGTACTATATAATCCAAGGGTCTTAACTATTACATAGAAGCCCATATGAGGATTTTAAGGTAGTACCTTTTTGAATATCCTACTACGAATCCCTCATATGAAGATATTAAAGACTCTGCGAGGATTTGGATAACAAATATCCAAAGTATACAAAAACACAAAATGCATAGAAGAAAACACAAGATGCATAAACACATAGCCACATAACCACAAAATTGTTTATTTAGAAATTTGTTAATTTGTTTTATTAATTGCGTACATGTATTTAAAGCACACTATGAATCCATTTCGTGGATTTCATTTGGTACTTTAAACATTAGCAAGAATCTAACTATGAAGATAGAAAGATCTTAAAAAAAAATTCGATTTCGATTATAAGGAATCGAAATGTTCGAATTAGGGTAAACAAGGAATCCAATTAAGGACTCGGATTTGAATGGAAATCATCCACAAAGGTCTAATTGTGGAGATAAAAAGATCTCATATGGATTTTAGAAATTGAAGATGTTTTGAAACCTTGCACTAGACGTGCTTAAGTCAAAACATGAAGTAAAAATGCTTATGAAGTTGAGATGCTAGATATGCCAAGGCGACATATGAAGCGGAATTTGAAGGTTAAGTCAATGTATGAGGAAAAATATTTTTGTGAGCTATGCATGGGGTTCTTAAAAAAATGTGTTCAATGTTTTTGAAACCTTATGCATAATACTTTTGAAATCATAAAGTAGGCGTACTAGGTAAGTATATTTATATAAAAAAAGTTTTAAAATCATGCAAGATGAATTTTTGAAATTATGTATAAGGTTTTTGGAAAACATGAATGATGCTTTTGAAATCATGCACTTGATAAGAAAATATATTGTATTAATATTGTTTTCAGGCTATATGAGACATTTTGAAATCATGAAGGTTGTTTTTGAAAATACAGACAAAGCTTTGTGCAGTTGTTATGTTAAGTAAATACACTATATTAAAAATGTTTTCGAACTATATATAGAATGTTTTGAAATCATGTAGGTTGTTTTGAAAACTTATGTTATGCATGTTAATAAATCAGAACGTAATGGGTATGAGATTTGAAAATACCCTTAGTTATCTAACCAAGGATTCAATAGGCACAGATGTGTGAAAAGCATGATTACTCATAATGTCACTTTATTTCATGTACTTCGTTTTCTTAGAATGAAACTAGTACTTAGAATTTTCCAAGGGAATCATGAGCAAACGCAAGAATGGGAAATTCGCAAGAGTAGTTTGTAAGGAACATAGTTCCTTGATGTAGGTATCATAGGGAAAAGTCATACACATATGTAACTACAATTGGACATCAGAATTGTGAACAACAATTTATTTATGAACAAAACAGATTGTTTCACATTACAAGAAAATAAATGAAACAAAAGCATAAGACAGCAACATCTTCTAATCAGCCAAATGCTCATCCAAGGGTTGGATTTGCACTGACAATCTTCGGGCAGTTGTTCCTGAAATGGCTCGTCTCGCCACAGTTGTAGCAAGTACCAGACGGAAAACGAGCTTGAGTAGGGTTAACTTGGAGTTGGGTAGCAGCAAGATTTATAGCAGCTTTGTTTTGGATAGCAAAGCGGGATATGTTAACCAAATGTCCCCATCGTCCACAGTAGGTACATTTGAAGCAGGGTAAGAGGTTTGAATGATGACGGTTGCATCGTTTGCACAAAGGAGCAGTTCCTTTGTATGACTTCCTAGCAGGGGGTTGAGCTGGTTGGTTGGGGACGGCTTGACCATTGTGAGCGACCACGGCGAAGTTCTGAGAAGCCTTTCACTTCTTTGACTTCTTATGGGATCGTTCATCCATGGTCTTTGATTCCTCGATTGGTTTCTTGGTTGGTGGTGCTGTCACTTGGCTAGGTCTTGCCTGTTTTGGTGCAACCGCTGCGGGATTCTTTGAAGCTTTACGTTTCTTTGGTTTTGGTGAAGGCTTGGCTTCGGTCTCCTTTGGTGATTCTTGAGTGGCTTCATCCTGGAGAAGATACATGGCAGTAGCTAATTCGACAGTCTTCAGGACTACTTCGCCTATTCGCTGGGCAAATTTGGCAGTCTGCTCGGATATCTGACCGTTGCTGAGAGGGAGAGACATTCTAGAAGAAAATGAAAGATATAGGAGGAAACAAATGAAACATCATCGGATAAACAATACAGAATGGCAATACATAAGAATTTGCGATCATTTGTTTGTTACCTAAGGCAAACAAATGAGACGGTGACAAATCAAAGTAAGCGGATCATATTAATGTATCACTGAAGACATGCTCGCCTATAAGTGAACACTCACCCCAAGAGTTCCCAGGTAAGAGTGACTGGTCCAATACTGCGGATTTGTACGAACACTCTAGCCTTCGACAGAAAACTCAGGGTACAGGCATTCACTCTTCCAGTTTGCACGTGTTCACATTATAAGACCCAAACTTTGACGAGATTTTGAAAACTTAGAGGGTTCAAAACCTAGTAATCAATCATCCTAGAACAGACGATTGCTTTTCAAAGCGGTTTTGAAATTTGTGTTCTTGTTGCGGTTGTCGCCTAAGGATAGGTGACGGTATTGTTTTATGACTAAACGCAAGTAAACTCGCGTTAGGGTCCAAGGAAGGTTATAGACTAGGTCAAAGCATTACTAATAACCTAATTCTCTATAACCATGAGCTCTGATACCAACTTTTCTGTCACACCCCGACCACGTAAAACAACAAAACGTGGCGGAAACGTCGGGGAGTGTTTTAACAGAATCATTGTTTCATAACACATGGAAATTGAAATATTGTTTTATTGATTAAAAGAGTTACAATGTCTTGACAATCAAAGAAATATAACATAAATAACTAGTCTTGCATCTTTTATTGTCACTAAGTCCCAAGTCCGCCTAAGTGTATCTTGATAAATCCTATGCATCATATCCTGAAACACATGTGAAAATAGGTACGTCAGCATAAAAATGTCTGTGAGATACATATGTTTTGTGAAAATAGAATTCATGACTTATGTTTAAGAAAATGTTTAGTCATGAACCTTGTAATTTGCTTTGTCTTGTAAATTATTTGAAAAGTGATAAATAAACCAAATAATATATATGTATAAAAGAATAATACATGGTTAAGTAAATAACCAAGTAAAATGAGTTTATATCAGATAAGTTGTTTATAAAACATTGTATTCTGAAAAGTATGTTATTTGTATAAAATGTTATATGTCTTAATTGAAATGATTCAAATAACGCTACGATATGTAATACCATACAGGCACTTATATATAGGAAGTACCAGCGACGTATCCACCATGCTTGTATCATATTACACACGCCTCGTTACTTAAATCACTTACTCAAACCAAACCACCAAAGTAAAATGTTTAGGTATAATCAAATGTCAAAATGTTTGTGTGAAAACCATGTCAAAATGTTTATGTCTAATGTAAATCATGAATTGTGTATATCAAAATATCATGTATGGTAGGTGAAATATGTCAACTAAACCATATGTAAAATGCACAAAAACAAGGTATTGAAGTAAAACATGGTTTAAATCAAAGTTATGTTTTGTGGAACAAATGCATGCTATACTGATACAAACATCTATGCGGTATTGTGAAATGCATACATCCAAGCCTTGTGACTGTGGTGATAGACCCTTAAACAAATTTAAAGGTCTATCTGTGTTATGTTTATCGAATTCGGTCATTCCTTCCACCCAAACAAACCTAGGGTTCAGGAATGGGAGTTGTCAAGTCCTACGGTACCATTACCTACTAACGAGCGGCGTAGCTAATGTTAATGAATATATTGTCCCATTTAAACAACCCAAATGTCATACCAAAATGTAAGCATGTGATGAATAAAAAATGTACTAAGTATGCGACAAATGAACATACATAGCATGTGAAGTGATGTGAAATAATGTACTAAGCATGCACACAATGGACATACATAGCATAAACACAATGAAATCATGTACTATAAGTGTACTATTGAACATAACAAGCATATGATATGAAAACATGAAAGGCATGAAAGTAACAAGTAGGCACATATGTTTCACCCCTAAACAGTTTGAAAACAGTAAAAGAGGGGTCTATGTACTCACTTGAGATTGCTTAGTAGTCCTTGAGTAACAACCAAACAATGCTAGATATCACGGATATCAAACGGCACCTAATATAGGTAACTATGTTAATATACCGGACCTAAATAGGAGGATTGGATAGAATGAGGGTTCGTAAACCAAACGAGTATGGAGACTCGTGTAATATGGTTTAACAAAGCCTACATACTAAAATGAAACCTAACCTAAGTGCTTACGACCCATTATGACCCGTTTAGGTAGCTTATGCTACTTTAACGCGTAGTTCGCGTGAAACGCGTTCGGAATGCCTAACTAGTCCTATGATAAGTAAAATATGCCTTAACATGTCTAATATTGTTTCCAAATCAGTTTAGATGTCAAGAGTTATGTTACATATGTTTAAAATGAATTTTGGCGTCAAAGAGGTATTTTGGTAATTTACCTAAGGCATATAAACTACCTATCATACAACTAACTAAACGTCGTGACCATAAGGTATAACCTCGGAAGGTTATTCCCTATATACTATGGTCACCTAATGTGTTTGCTCGGATCCTAATGATCGACCAAACGGGTCGGGTTCGAAAGTATAAGCGATTGTTTAGATTGCTTACCTTACGACCCTATATAAGCACTAAACTAAAAGTGACGAGCTAAGCATGTTAAAACATGCTTAACAAAGTTTAGAAAACAAGTTTGGTATCAAAACAAACGGTTTTGATACCTAAGAGTAGTTTGGTTACAAAATACGTAAGAATACGCATTTTGGCCGAAACCACGACTCGTCACTGAGCCTAGATAACGTGGTAATCAGTAGGTATAGTCACTAGGGACTATAACCATCGTGATTACGCTCACGTTATGAAGTTCAAACGAACTTCGCATTGACCATAAACTGGTCAACGCATAAAGTCAAACAAAGTTTGACTTTTAACGCTAAAACGAATGTAAAGAACGAAAGAACACTTACAAAGGGTCCCCGCAAGTTTGATATCCAAGTAATCTCAGGTAGGAAGTGTATGGACACAACCACTTAGAGAAAAACTCAGATTTCAAGTGGGTTTTGCAAGTGAATCAAAGGGGTATTTATAGGATTCTTGGAACCGTTAGGATCGTTTATCGAATAACGTGCTTTGATCTTGCCACTACACTTGTTGCAACCTTGTGGTAACTCAAAATGGCCCCTCATGACCAGGAAATGGCAAGTGTGGGTGAGTTTGGAGTGCATAACAGCTGTTAAAACTAAATTAACTGATCTGGGAGGCTGACACGGGCCGCGTAAAGTATCACCCAGGGCTTACGTGGGCCACCTGGTCCTTCTGATCAGAAGCAAACTTTGCAAAATGATAGTTTTGGTCCCTGTTGTGTTTTAAGGCCATTTCCGACATGTTTAAGGCCCGTTAAGCCAACGTTAAGGCCCCAAAATGATGCCTAAACATTGTGGACATGAAACATGCTCAAAAATATGCCGGTTGTTGGTTCGTTTGGTCGTACCATCGTGATGTTCGCTTACTTACGACGGAATGCGCATAAGCGCGAAAAACGATCCAAATTGCGCGACGAATGGATTTTTCTCATGCCAAACACTAAAATAAAATATTTTAGTGCTTACATAAATTTTTGGATGTCCGGATGTATTCAGAACGTAAGTTATGCGCGAAAATGCAAACTTGTGCACTTTTTTGACGCTTTTAGTCCCTAAATGACCCAAAAGTTTATTTTAGCACACCGAACCCCTCAAAGCCTATTTCTGTCACACCCCGAAATATCAGAGCATTGGCGTGACTGGACTGGTATCTTCATTGCACAGCGGAAGCAAATAATCTAAGTCTTTTAGAAATTGAACGCCACTAATTACTCGACTCTTCATGGTTCTCCTATTCCAACCGTGCCTTGTCTTAGAAAGGCAACCTGAGAAAGAAACATGCGAAAAAGTCAACATAAAGTTGAGCGAGTTCATAGTTTGTTTGTAAAAGATTTGAAATAAATCTCTTTGAATAACCGGTTTTTGAAGTATTGTTGTGAAAACGAGTTTAAAATCATTTTCATATATAAATCAAGTTTTCATGTGTACCCCACGTACTCATGTATAATTCAAGTTTTTCTTGAGTACCCCACGTACTTCAAGTATAATTCAAGTTTTTCTTGAGTACCCCACGTACTTCAAGTATAATTCAAGTTTTTCTTGAGTACCCCTCGTACTTCAAGTATAATTCAAGTTTTTCTTGAGTACCCCACGTACTCAAGTATAATTCCCGTTTTCTTGAGTACCCCACGTACTTCAAGTATTAATCAAGTTTTAGTATGGTATGAATTTTATGTAAATAAAGTATTCCTATAAGTATCAGGACTGTTAATGGGTTGCAAAGCCATTAACATGTGACACGACATAGGAAGTCACCAAACCTTAGGCATTTAATTGGTATATTCTGAGACACAAAAGCACTACTCGATTCTCGCCCTCACCGAGAGTGTGGCTGCCCGGTACCCGTTAGATCTAACCTTTCGTTCTGCGGTCTAGGTATATTGTTGATTAATGGTGCTTATGGTACCCTATTCGTGACACGATTTCTCGTATCATTTCTCATAACGCCTCATACTTGGTTCTCGTCCTCACCATGTGCGTTTCTCGTATTCTTTTAACTCGTCACACTTGGTTCTCGTCCTCACCAAGTGTGCTTCTTGTATTTTTATCATACCATTTGTATACATTTTAACATTTGTATTTTGTAAACTCTTGTATTTGTATTATCCCGTAGTTTATAAAACTAGAATCTCGTGTGTATGCATATTTCAAAAAATACGCTTGTTTGAAAAACCGGTATAAAACATAAGCTTTTCGTAAACCATTTGTGTCATTTAAACTTGCTTGTAAAATGGTTTAGAAATATGTAATTCTTGTATGCTTTGCAAAAAGTGCATGTCTTTCCACCCCGAAAACATTTACATAAATGTAAAACCATAAAAGGTGGGGTTATGAACTCACCTAAATATTCTTGTGCATAGCTAGCTAATTACGACTTCGTGACGTCGTTTCCACGACTTGACTTGCTAGCGTGCATTCTACAATATTCCTAACACGGAACATCTAATAAGTTTCTAAATAACGCAGTAACTAACTACGTGTAATCGAGCTCTACCGAATCGTCGACCGAACGATATGACGGTAAATTGTCAACTTAACAGAAGCGAAGAAGTTATACTTGTTAGCTCGTTTTAAGAAGTCGTAGGTTGATATAAAGGAATATTCGTATGAAAGTAATATATAATAAACTCGTATTATATATATTGCGTCTTGTGTATATTTGCCAAAAATATACGTATGTGCCGTCTAGGCGTATAAAATAAATATAACAGTTATATTTATTTTGTAAAAGAATCGTCGACTTGTATTGGAAAATAAATATATAACTATATTTATTTATAAAAGGATTCGAGTTCGTTTGAAATAAATATAATAATAACTATATTTTTGTCGTCGAAATAATTTCCGTATCGTTGTTCTCGTAAGTTGTAAGCCGTTGTCGAAAGTTATACTCTTGTTTTTACTTTTGTAAAAAGCGTTTGTAGTTGATCGCTATATTTTGATATTAAAATGCGAATCGTTGTTATATAATAAAACGCGTTTTGTTTTTACGGATTCTCTCGAAAATCGGGCATAGTTTCCTCTGTTTTTTGGATGCCCTGACAACACAAGTTGTCGTTATTTTCCAAAATTCAACAAATTTTCAATCAAGATTCAACTAAACTATATATATAATTTCGGCAAAAATATATATATATATATCAAATGTAAATTATAGTTAAATCGGTTCGAGCTCGTTATCACTACAAAATAACGAAATAATTCACGCCGTAAAATCTTTACCAAATCTTCGCGTGTCGATATGCCGAACATGCTGACCGAGTTGACTGAGTCAACCAGGTTGACCGAGTTGACTCGCTGAGTTGACCCGTAAGCTGACCTGAACCGATCTATGACTCGAGCCGAACCAAAACCTCATGTTGACCGAACCGAAACTGAGCCCCGAACCAACTCTGAAACTTGAACTGAAATAGTCACCACCACAGCCACCACCGCTGCTGGTGTCTCCGACGCCGGCTGCCACCATCGGCCATCACCTGACATCATCATCCTAAGCACATCGTCATCTTCAACAGCTGAAAATCAGCATCATTATCGACAACAGAATCTTCAATCTAAAAAAAATGGAAAATGAACATGGGGGTTTACCGTGAACCCGTCGGACCACAGTCACCGCCGCCTAACTCTGCCTCTCTCACCGGACTTTTGATGTCGACCACCGGTCAAAGGGACTGACCGGCGGTCCGAGTCTTCGACCGTCGGTCCTCCCTCTCTCTCTCTCTCTCTCGCCTCTCAGTCTCTCTCTCCTCTCGGTGCTCTCTCTCTCTTTTTCTCTGTTGCGCCGCCGCACACCACCACCAGACGGTGGTGGTGATCCGTTTCATCTAACGAGGAAGGGGGGGGCATCTCGTGTGAAGTTGTGCAGCCGGAGAAGACGACCGGCGTCGCTCTTTTGACCGGAGGACAGTCGTAACCGGTGCCTCCTCCTCTCCTCCTTGCGGCTGTCGGACCAATTTCGAGAGGGTGAGAGAGATCGAGTGTGTGTCTGCACATATATTCAAGTGAGAGAAAGAGAGTATGTGAGCTTGATTTTTTTTTGTGGGTATAGTTGTTTGGTATGCAGACAATGAGGGTCATTTAAATAGAGATTTGAGGGTTCAAGTTTCTTTTGTGTATTTATTTTATATGCAGGTCATATATGTTATCCTTTGAATCAAGATTTCTATTAATTGAGTAAATCTTTTGTAAGATTTTGTAAAGATTGTGTAGATCTCAATAAGATTTTGAGGAAAAGATCTGATATATTATGTACAGGTTTAGGCTTGTGGGTTTTGGGCTTGGGCCCAGGGCCCACAAGTCCATCTCACGTGTAAGTGGCCCGTATTTCCTACGAGATCTGATATCGCGACCCATACTCCATAAGCATAAAATATTCGTGTAACATCCATATTTGTCGGCGTCGTCAGTATTTCGTACGGTTTCAGTCCGTTGTCATTTGATGTTCCGCAGATTCTACGCGAATCTTCATATGCGTACTGTAGAGTCGGATAAGCGTTCCTAGGCACTCCAAGGCCTGGTTAATTTAATTTGCGTCGTAAACACTATTTATTATCGCATAATCAACTGTTAATCACGTAATTAGGAGCCGAAAATCTCCGGTTGTCACAATTTCTAAGCTATGTATAGGATATTTATGGTATCTTTTACTTATGGTCATGTTCCGGAATGTCTGTTATAGTTCAAATTGGCATACTTTCACAATTTATCAAATATAGTCCCTGTAAGCGAATTAACTTGATTTTGCCATACCGAACCCCTCAAAACTTATTTTTAAGTTATGTAAAGGTTATTTAAGGTATGTTAAGCCTATGCCACTGTTCCGGAGTGTTTGTTGCATTAAACTGGCTATATTTACGCATCGTGCGCGTATAACCTTCCAAAAAGCGATTTAGAGCCCGAAATCGAACAAGAATAGATATGTGCAAACGATACACATACTTATACAACTCCCAAGTATAAAATACAATATTTCGTTGGTTTGGTATTTGTTTGATGGTCACAGTGACACAGGTGTCACACTTTCTCTCTCTCTCTATCTATATTTCATCCTCTGTTCCTAATGAACACCTCACCCATTTTAGGCCAGTTTCAGTTTCACCTCTTTTAATATTCAATCTTTAAGCAAAACCCACCTCAATTTTGTTCACAGATTTACTAAATTGCCAGCTGGTTGATTCTTGTGAAGTGGGTGTGTGTTTGGAGGTTTAAACATTGAATATTAGACCTTTCTTGAAATGGGGGTTCGTTAATTTTACTGTATAATTGTGGCTCTGAACGGCGGAAATGGATCGGTAAGTAGGTGGGGTGTAGTGGAGTTGCAGTGGTGGAATTGGTGGTGGTGTGGTGGAATTGGTGATGGTGGTGCAGTGGGGTTGCGGTGGTGGAATTGGTGGTGGTAAGTAGGTGGGGTTGATGGCGTTTTCAAAGTTCCTTAATTGCCGGAGACTCGTTGTGGCCGGAGACTCGTTAATGGCCGGAGACTCGTTGTGGTCAGAGACTCGTTAATGGCCAGAGACTCGTTGGGGTTTTTGGGGATTTTTGGTTTTGGGAGTTTTGGCAGGTTTCAAAGTTCCTTAATTTTTTTAGGTGGGGGTAGTTGGTTGTTGTTGTTGAATTTCAGATCTTATTGTTGTTGCTTGTGTGATTGGAGATTTGAATAAGAGGTTTTGAGAAAAAAGAATGAAAGGGGTATGTAGTTGAGGGGTGGTGGTTTCGCAGGTGGGGGTAGTGTAACGCCCCGCGTTTTCATAACCTTCCTAATTTAGAAAACGAGTCTTGAAAATCTTTTTTTAGAAACTTGTCCCTTCCGAAAAGGTTATTCGTCGAAAATCCTTTTTCTTTAAATTAGATTCGTTCATAAACATGGTTAGTTATCTATCCTATTTTATTTATTTAATTAAATTAATTAATTTTACTATTTAAAAAAAACTTGATTTATTATTACAATACATCATGCCTTGCAAAATAAAAAATCCATGTTTAATTACTTGTAAAAGAAACTTGAATTCTTGTCCTTTATACATGTTAGGCTTTCTTTAATAATAATTACACATTTAAACATAAAAAAAATACCTAACCTATACCTCTAGCATACAACAATTGATTGTAACAAAAAATAAAAATCAAATGGTTGTTAACACTTTCGTGCCTTCATGGCAATTGTATTAATTGTTTTTTTATTATTTAAACACCTAACCATGATATCTTAATAGTTAGAGATAAGTTTAATTAACCAAACCTAATATAATATGTGAAATACCTAACCTAATAAGTTAATAAAAAAAAATAGAAAGAATGTGGGGCTGTCCACTTCTGATCGCATACACCCTTTATGGCTAAGTTGGTTGTTGATTTAATTAGTTAACATCACAACATGTCATTGTTTATTTTTTTAATTAATTATCATTCTCCTAATGTCACAACTATATACAACACTGAATGTAAAAAAAAAGTAAATAACAATTAAGGATGTTTACAGCCATATGGTCGCAGCCTTCATGGCTGTTGTGTTTGTCTCTTTTTAATTATTTCAACCACCAACAACTTATATTAATCACCAACCACCCAAACCCAAAACTCTTCCCTATAAATACCCACTTATGTCCAGCCATTTTCACACTTTTACAACCCTTAAACACACTCAAAAACCTCTCAAAACTCAGCTGGAAATCAGGAGTTCGAGCAGATTCATACCTCCTTACAAAACTGAGCATAACTCACTCATTTCTTGTCCGTTTTACCTCATTCTTTTTCCTATGTGCTTGGATTGACCTTAGCTTTGATTCCATGGGTTTTTCACAGTAAATAAGTCCCTGGAACGTCGCCAAAAAGGCTCCAAAGTTCACTGTTCATTTCTGATTTCATCTAATCTTTACTAAACTTGTTCAACTTGAGTCTAACTCATCTCAAACCTATGTCCTTATGCTTATAACCACTTCTATAGTTAGTTAGGCTTAAAAACAAGGTTGAGACATTCAAAATCAGAGGTTAAACCTCACATACATTTTGTTTTGTTTAGGGTTTTTAACCCACAAGTGATGTTCAAGTCCAATACTTGATGTATGTGTGATTAGGGATTAACTTGGGCTGTCCTACATAAAATCCACACATTGCTTGATGATTTCTTATAGATTAGTGTTTAATATTCTTGTATTACTTGTAGTTTATGACCCTCCTTGAATGTTTTTACATCAAGTGTAGTGGTGAACACTTAGAGGTGCCTAAATGAAAGACTTGTTCTTCCTACCTCCTACATGATTTCTATGACATTTAGAGGTACCTAAATGAAGATTTTAATCTTCTACCTCATGCTTGAACTATTGGACATATTAATACATATTATATAACCTATGTAATACATAAACATATTATCCGAATAATCGAATCTTTGATGATGAACTAGTGTTCATATGTCAAGGTACTAGATTATATCACCCTAGGCTTTGATAACTTGTCATGATTCTAATGGAACCTTGTTCCATTAAAACATTTAAATTCTTTAGAGTTTCCTAGTGTCAAGAACAAGTATCATATGTACTATGTGATTATTTTCATATGTTACTTTCATGATAGTTTTAAATTCCGAATCTCTACTCTAAACCTACCTTTAACTTCAGCCCTTATACATTTGATCTCCTAATCTCATTGCTCGTTAACAATTGGATAATCGGAAAACATATGCAAATTTTGTGAGTATACTTGACCCATTTTACCGTTTTTCACACTTTTGGGTGTAACATGTTATCATATACAAAATACACTTACTATACATATTCTTATGCAAATGTACAAACAAACAATCCAATACATGCTTACTATTTGTTATGCTTGATTCGTGTTTACTGGACCATACTTATGTGATGAACTTGTCATTAGCTTCGTACGAGCCTCCATTTAACATGTATAGCGCTATAGGAGTAACGCACCGCCCGTAGACTAGTGGTCATGTTAAATTTTCATTCATACTTGCGTAAACAGAGGGTTGACTTGTAAATCGCATGCCAGTTTATACGTAAATCTTGATAACTTGGTTTTCCATGAGGATTGTTCCTTATCATTTTTATACTTATATACAACGCACCAAACTTGTATGCTCGCCACTACTTTTTGTATTGAACTACACTTTTAAAACATGTTGCAGGTTTAGCGATGATGTTGGTGATGCATGGAATCTAGTAGGATGCTTAGATACACACTTTAAATTTGTATTCTTATTGTATTGTATTTTGTTACTCATGTTGTATTTATTTCAAATCTTTGTAATTGACTCTTTAGAAATGAAATGGAAATTTATTATTTAAATATTTGTCACAAATAGTGTTATGAAGTCTCTTGCAATCTATTTCGTCTCACTCCGATGTTTCCGCCATCGGTTGGGGTGTGACAGATTGGTATAAGAGCCATAACTATAGGGAATTAGGAAAAACTGCCATGCTTTTTTACCTAGTCTATAGTTCTAGAGCTTTATTCTTATGTTTTGCTTGAACCACTTGCATGATACTTTATTTGCTCCTTATTTATTTTCTTTTGACCTTTTAAACATATATATCACTTTTGTGTTAATACTTGCTTTATTATTTGTTAATACTTGTTGTATTATCCCATTCTTTATGTGTTATTCTTGAAATATCTTTTACGTGTTATTTCCTTGAGATGCTTTATGTGCTTGTACTTATTATTATTTTGAACATATGTCTTTTTAATCGTTTATACAAAAATCGAAACCACTCGTAATACACAAACGAGACGACTTCCCCAAAATAGGCGTGAAACCCACAATTTGGTGAAAAACTCTCAATCCATCTACTCTTCACTTTACATGAAATTCACCATCAAGATAGGAGTGAAATCCTCACCTTGATGGAGAAATTCAAATTTCAAATTCTAGTGGACCCTCGTCAAAGTGTTGAAATTAAATTTTGACCCGACGAGTACCAACCACACTTAGGATACGAAATCGCCAAGTTAGGGGTGAAACCCGCACCTTGTCGACTAGTACCAACCACACTTAGGATACGAAATCGCCAAGTTAGGGGTGAAAGACTTTTCGACCACTTTGGTTAGTCAACGTTCCGTTTTGGAACCATCCAAATTTTATTCAAACATGTGTTTCTATTATTTATCTTATACGATGCAACCTTTTAAATTCAAAATTTACTTTCGATATTTTCTTCTCACACACACAACATATTGAATATTTTCCATACATTTATACATATGCATGATTTCATATATTTAAATTCATGTTCCTTGTAACGAAAAGTGGAGACATATCATCGAGATAGGAGTGATTTCCTTACCTTGACGATTAACTCCACTCCCTCTTTCTTAAAACGACATCGCCAACGAGTTAGGGGTGATTCCCTTACCTAAGTGATCGTTACCAAAACTTTCCTTCAAAATATTTTATTATAAGAACCCGATCATGTCTTATACCTAAATCATTTATCATTATTCAAAATACCTACTTATACCGATTTCAAAATACATTGTTTTATCAAGCGTACTTCTTATCGTACAATCTATTTTCACTCAACTGATATACGCGAGATTCTTAATCATGTCTTAAAACGTTTTATTACCCAAATTTCAAAACCGATGCTACCTATCAATTTAATCGGTCCAATGAATCTCTTGCCCATGAACTTCATATTCGACTTAATCACTAAAACACACACTCACGTTATATCACCATACTAAAGACTTTCATTCCCAATCGGAATTCAAACCAACTTTCTCATATACTTATAAGATCTTATAGATATTATACGATCATTTTACCAAAGACGCCTTTCAACATCAACAAATCATTTTAAAATATTTTTTAAACAATCACTACGTCCTTTTGCTAAATTTCTTTTCTAAGGATCGACGTTTTCACAAGAACCTTAAAAATTCAAAATTTCTTGTTTTGATGCAAATGAAACAAACCCGTTATTTTCTAAAACCTTTTTCTACACCGCTTAATTCGTCGTTCAAATTTCAAAACACGTGGGCTAGAAGACTTCATGGGGACCGACAATC
Source organism: Helianthus tuberosus (assembly GCA_030545235.1). Lineage (NCBI taxonomy): Eukaryota > Viridiplantae > Streptophyta > Magnoliopsida > Asterales > Asteraceae > Helianthus > Helianthus tuberosus. The sequence goes on along the minus strand of CM060371.1, from coordinate 103,220,082 downwards.
TTCAACATACGTAAACTCTTTTAAAACAGAAGTAGCATTTCATTCATTACAAAATACGTTATGCATAACCAATGAGTACTTTATGTTCCCTTACATTTACAAGCTATATTCAACCTTCCAAATCAACTCAATCTATTTTGATTCGATAAACTCAACATTTCGCTTAAACAACTATGCATGTAAATCATCGTACACGTTTTAAACGATACCTCGCGACGAGTTTGCTCATATCATCTGTTTTACATATCCTAATCTCTTGGGCGTTTATATGCCCAAATTCGTTATGCTTCGACGTACGCTATATACGTAAAAAAAATTCCGTACCTACACTTATACTCATACATTTTATGCTTATACCTATACTCATACTACTCGTACATTTTATGTCTATACTCATATTTACATGAATGTTCATACTTAAACTATTATTTATGCTCATACTTTCATATATACTCATGATTCATACATTCGTACCCGTACGCGAGTGGAATATGAGGGATTCGCTTACGTGGGTCCCATACGTACTTAAGCATGGACTTGCTTATATACTATATTCTTACGCGTACACATTCTTATTCTTTTTTTATGTATACCCTGATTCATACACAACTAGTACAAGCTATGCAGATCATGCGACGATAAAAATAATCGTAGGTGCACACGGGATTATAGTGATAGGCGTATGAGAACCATAGGATGTACTACTGTGTATGGTAATACACGGAATGTAATATGACACCGAATACGAGACGGGCGTGACATGGTCAAAACATGGTGGATACGCCGCTGGTACTTCCTATATGTAAGTGTTTCACCATGCCACCAAACTTTCATAAAACGTGCCATGAGAAATTCAGTGTTTTGCAGACCTTTTAGACCTAATATAAAACTTTAACAACTCACAAACACGTTGCAAACGCATTATATCCTATTATCCACGACGAGACCTCATTCTTAACGTACTACTTTTGTCTACCCGATACTTATGCTATTCTCATACTCACATTCATTATTAAGATCAATCGTTCACTTTTATACTCCCCTTATTCCCCATTATACCTCGTTCTTGTACGAACCTCGTTTACAATCAAGTATGTTTAAACGTTCGAACCCTAACTTACCTCCTTATCTTTAAAACAATCCTTCTATTCTTTATTCTTGTGCAAACGTAACTTGTATACCCTTGACACTTCATTTAATATACCAACCTTCTCATTCCTCTCGATAAACAATTCTGGCAAATATGTGAATTTTTACTATCTTTGAAAACCTTCCATACGTACTATCTCACCTTTCATCAAAATACAAACCATTTTGTACCAAGATTTTCCTCTTAACACGACACGTTTCATATGTATACGTCTCCAAATTGATTCAAAACTATTTAAACTCACACACATGTATACGCTCTTACTTATGCTACATCTCGACTCTTTTAGCCAAGATGCTTGTTCTCCAAAGTCTTCCTCTTCAATAAATTTCAGGACGAAATTTCCTAAAGGAGGGGAGACTGTAACGCCCCGCGTTTTCATAACCTTCCTAATTTAGAAAACGAGTCTTGAAAATCTTTTTTTAGAAACTTGTCCCTTCCGAAAAGGTTATTCGTCGAAAATCCTTTTTCTTTAAATTAGATTCGTTCATAAACATGTTTAGTTATCTATCCTATTTTATTTATTTAATTAAATAAATTAATTAATTTTACTATTTAAAAAAAAAAAACTTGATTTATTATTACAATACATCATGCCTTGCAAAGTAAAAAATCCATGTTTAATTACTTGTAAAAGAAACTTGAATTCTTGTCCTTTATACATGTTAGGCTTTGTTTAATAATAATTACACATTTAAACATAAAAAATACCTAACCTATACCTCTAGCATACAACAATTGATTGTAAAAAAAAAAATCAAATGGCTGTTAACACTTTCGTGCCTTCATGGCAATTGTATTAATTGTTTTTTTATTATTTAAACACCTAACCATGATATCTTAATAGTTAGAGATATGTTTAATTAACCAAACCTAACATAATATGTGCAATACCTAACCTAATAAGTTAATAAAAAAATAGAAAGAATGTGGGGCTGTCCACTTATGATCGCATACACCCTTTATGGCTAAGTTGGTTGTTGATTTAATTAGTTAACATCACAACATGTCATTGTTTATTTTTTTTAATTAATTATCATTCTCCTAATGTCAAAACTATATACAACACTGAATGTAAAAAAAATAAAAAAATAATTAAGGTTGTTTACAGCCATATGGTCGCAACCTTCATGGCTGTTGTATTTGTCTCTTTTTAATTATTTCAACCACCAACAACTTATATTAATCACCAACCACCCAAACCGTAAACTCTTCCCTATAAATACCCACTTATGTCCAGCCATTTTCACACTTTTACAACCCTTAAACACACTCAAAAACCTCTCAAAACTCAGCTGGAAATCAGGAGTTCGAGCAGATTCATACCTCCTTACAAAACTGAGCATAACTCACTCGTTTCTTGTCCGTTTTACCTCATTCTTTTTCCTATGTGCTTGGATTGACCTTAGCTTTGATTCCATGGGTTTTTCACAGTAAATAAGTCCCTGGAACGTCGCCAAAAAGGCTCCAAAGTTCACTGTTCATTTCTAATTTCATCTAATCTTTACTAAACTTGTTCAACTTGAGTCTAACTCATCTCAAACCTATGTCCTTATGCTTATAACCACTTCTATGGTTAGTTAGGCTTAAAAACAAGGTTGAGACATTCAAAATCAGAGGTTAAACCTCACATACATTCTGTTTTGTTTAGGGTTTTTAACCCACAAGTGATGTTCAAGTCCAAGACTTGATGTATGTGTGATTAGGGATTAACTTGGGTTGTCCTACATAAAATCCACACATTGCTTGATGATTTCTTATAGATTAGTGTTTAATATTCTTGTATTACTGTAGTTCATGACCCTCCTTAAATGTTTTTACATCAAGTGTAGTGGTGAACACTTAGAGGTGCCTAAATGGAAGACTTGTTCTTCCTACCTCCTACATGATTTCTATGACATTTAGAGGTACCTAAATGAAGATTTTAATCTTCTACCTCATGCTTGAGCTATTGGACATATTAATACATATTATATAACCTATGTAATACATAAACATATTATCCGAATAATCGAATCTTTGATGATGAACTAGTGTTCATATGTCAAGGTACTAGATTATATCACTCTAGGCTTTGATAACTTGTCACGATTCTAATGGAACCTTGTTCCATGAAAACATTTAAACTCTTTAGAGTTTCCTAGTGTCAAGAACAAGTATCATATGTACTATGTGATTATTTTCATATGTTATTTTCATGATAGTTTTAAATTCCGAATCTCGACTCTAAACCTACCTTTAACTTCAACCCTTATACATTTGATCTCCTAATCTCATTGCTCGTTAACAATTGGATAATCGGAAAGCATATGCAAATTTTGTGAGTATACTTGACCCATTTTTCCGTTTTTCACAATTTTGGGTGTAAAATGTTATCATATACAAAGCACACTTACTATACATATTCTTATGCCAATGTACAAAGAAACAATCCAATACATGCTTACTATTTGTTATGCTTGATTCGTGTTTACTGGACCACACTTATGTGATGAACTTGTCATTAGCTTCGTACGTGTCACACCCCCAAAATCCACAAGCGGAGTATCACCGCAGGAGGCGTGACTGACCAGGATCTTAGCCACCAATCACATTGAACTCATAAGTAATTAAATAAACTTTCATTTATTAATACGAAGTAATTCAAAACGTTACATATAACACATAGTACACAGCGGAAGCGATAATCATTGGTTAAATGTTTTATAAATCCTCGCGTAAGTAAACCATTAGACTTATGTTGCGATTCCATGAATCTCGACCCATGACCACTCCAGCATCCCAGACAGCAAGTTCCAATGATATGCACCTAAAGACCTGCAAGGCATGTAACAACGAATCAACAACAAAGTTGAGTGAGTTCACAGTTGGGTGTTCATTTTAAGTTGTTTATGAAAACATAGTTTGTCTTTAGTTGGCTTACTTTCCGTGGGGTTTACCCCATAGTTGAAGATATGATTAACCAGTTTACCCTGTTTCCCAAACATATCCATAGTTGGTGGGGGCTTCCCATGTGAATTACTAGTTTACCCTGTTTCCCAAACCTTTTTACGATATTTAGTGGGGGCTTCCCATGTTGTATATTACTAGACTAGTGGTATCTATAGGTGTCCTTCCCAATCCTAGGACAGTGATAAGTATGAGATTACGTAGGTTTTACGTAAGTGCCCTTCCCAATCCGAGGACAGTGGTACATAGCGAGTATGTAGATTTAGTGCTGGTGTCCTTCCCAATCCGAGGACGGTGGTACGTAGCGAGTACGTAGGTTTAGCGCTGGCGTCCTTCCCAATCCGAGGACGGTGGTACGTAGCAAGTACGTAGGTTTAGTGCTGGCGTCCTTCCCAATCCGAGGACGGTGGTAAGTAGTCTAGTAGTGGTATATGTACAAGTTCTGTCGTAGTTATTCAATCCCATTCCCAACCCACATGGAATCCCATGCCTTAGAAGTGTGAACTCACCTCGGTTTGATCGGTTTGTTAAGTTACTTTACCAGTTCCCAGTTGGTCAACCAAACCCTACTGTGGTTTCCAAAGATTAAATCAGTTGGTCAACCAAACCCTACGGTGGCATAAAACTAACCCTTTTCTAGTACTAATGTTGGAAAAAGTGTGCTTTTGTCTTCCTTTTGTATTTTCAGGATTAAATGAGCTCAAATTAACAAAAGAAGCAAAAGACAGCAAAATCTAACATAAATACAAGAAAGGGAACAAACGTGACATGCCCGACCCCACGACAGCGTCTTCCCAAGCAAAACAAGAAGACAGAAGACTGAACACGCCCCGTGCTCAGTGAGCACGGGGGCGTGCCCAAGTGTCAACATAAAAGACAAAGTTGTAGAAGCTTCCATCGCCCACCACGGGGCCGTGCTCAGTGGACACGGGGTCGTGGTCAACTATAAGATTCGCAAAATCCAGGCAAATCTTGATAGTACAGATATGCTTCTGCACACGGGGTCGTGCCCAGCGGACACGGGGTCGTGGTCAACTAATAAAGACAAGAGCAATTAATGAAGAAAGAGAAGGATGTGGACACGGGGCCGTGCCCACTGGACACGGGACCGTGCCCGAGCTTCTGTTCAGCCTATAAATAGGAGTGCTTGGCTTAAGCTCAAACCATCCCTTGGCAAATCACCTCTCTCACACTTCACCCACCACCCACCACCACCATAACACCATCATCCACCACCATCATCCATTGTCCATCATAGAGTGTGCGAGTCATCTCGGGATCCAAGATTGATCATAAGAGTTCTTGACAATCAAGGCCATGTTTGCCTAAGTCTCTTACATCACTTGGTGAAGACAAAGTGTCTAGTGTAATACTTTTTATTTTTAATCTTTTCGCACTTTTTAATTGGTTATGTATTAATGACTTTAATAACTAGTTTCTTATGTTGAAGGTGATTCTTCCTTATCGTTTGTCCGTGGTGTCTTGGCATTATTTTACTATCTATATAAAATAAAATATTTTCACCATTCATATCTCCACGGTCTATATGGAGGTATGTTGGCTACCTGGTCGGGGGTTAAGGGAACGATTTGGTAAGAGTCTTGCCATTGTTCAGTGTATAGATCCTGCAAAGGACCTGGGTCAAATTTAGTAGGACCTCCTTCAATACTTAACGGTATTGGATGGCGGGGGTCCAAACTCTTTGATCCCCTCATAAGTTAAACTACTATTAATATTTTAACCCGGCTACTTAGGACTATATCCCTGCTGACTCAGACTACTTAGCCGAGGGTAACGTCACCTTCAAAAGAGGGGCCTACCACATTATGCATTAATAACTTAATTAATTATCTTTCAATAATCCGACCCTTTTAGGATTGTATCCTTGCTGACTCAAACTACTGGGTTGAGGGTAACGTCACCTCCAAAAGAGGGGCCTACTACAATAACTAAGATAATCTCTTAAATAGTGCAAAAGTGCGGAAATAATCAAAGGTTACACTAAACACGAGTCGGAGCCAAGTGATTCATCTTGTCTATCTGTTTTTATTTTTATTTTCAGCATTTTAGTTAGTTTTTATTTTTCTTAGTTTAAAACCTTTTTCTAAACTTTTTGATTTGATTAGACGTTGAGGATAAACCGGTACTAAAAGCTCTTGTGTCCTTGGACGACCTCGGTATCTTACCAACACTATACTACGCGCACGATGGGTGCACTTGCCCATATGTGTGTTTAGTGTTAGTAAATATCGTGTTTTATAAATTTAAAACTTGGCTAGAGAAAGTGTAAAAGGGCTTAAAAAATACTTAAACCTATATATACACCTAACACGCATCAGTACCCGTACGCGAGTGGAATCCGAGGGATTCGCTTACGTGGGTCCCATACGTACTTAAGCATGGACTTGCTTATATACTATATTCTTACACGTACACATTTTATTCTTTTTTTATGTATACCCTGATTCATGGTTGCAAAAGTCGCTAGGCGCTCCCTAGTCGGTCGACCGGGGAGTTGAGAGTACTCGGTCTTGGCGGAGAGTACATGGGGAGTACTCGGACATGTTAAATTATAAAGAAATTACTTTTTGGAGATTAAATATATGTCAAATAACACAAATTTACTAATATTTATAGCAAAATACGTGAAAATTATATTCATTATTTAATATGATAAGCATAGAAATTATGTTATATTATTATTTAAGTCAAACTTGGCCCGACTTGACCTACTAGATCCAATTCAGGCCGAGGTTGACCGCATTTGACCGACTCCAGGTAATTAGGCGGAGTCAAAGAAAGTCCCCTCGGCAGCCTGCCTTGTAGCGACTACTCGGGGAGTACTCGGCCTTGGAAACCTTGTTTTACAACCATGCCCTGATTCATACACAACTAGTACAAGCTATGCGGATCATGCGACGATCAAAATAATCGTAGGTGCACATGGGATTATAGTGATAGGCGTATGAGAACCATAGGATGTACTACTGTGTATGGTAAGACACGGAATGTAACATGACACCGAATACGAGACGGGCGTGACATGGTCAAAACATGGTGGATACGCCGCTGGTACTTCCTATATATAAGTGTTTTCACCATGCCACCAAACTTTCGTAAAAAGTGCCATGAGAAATTCAGTGTTTTGCAGACCTTTTAGACCTAATATAAAACTTTAACAACTCACAAACACGTTGCAAACGCATTATATCCTATTATCCATGACGAGACCTCATTCTTAACGTACTACTTTTGTCTACCCGATACTTATGCTATTCTCATACTCACATTCGTTATTAAGATCAATCGTTCACATTTATACTCCCCTTATTCCCCATTATACCTCGTTCTTGTACGAACCTCGTTTACAATCAAGTCTATTTAAACGTTCGAACCCTAACTTACCTCCTTATCTTTAAGACAATCCTTCTATTCTTTATTCTCGTGCAAACGTAACTTGTATACCCTTGACACTTCATTTAATATACCAACCTTCTCATTCCTCTCGATAAACAATTTTGGCAAATATGTGAATTTTTACTATCTTTGAAAACCTTCCATACGTACTATCTCACCTTTCATCAAAATACAAACCATTTTGTACCAAGATTTTCCTCTTAACACGACACGTTTCATATGTATACGTCTCCAAATTGTTTCAAAACTATTTAAACTCACACACATGTATACGCTCTTACTTATGCTACATCTCGACTCTTTTAGCCAAGATGCTTGTTCCACAAGCGGAGTATCACCGCAGGAGGCGTGACTGGCCAGGATCTTAGCCACCAATCACATTGAACTCATAAGTAATTAAATAAACTTTCATTTATTAATACGAAGTAATTCAAAACGTTACATATAACACATAGTACACAGCGGAAGCGATAATCATTGGTTAAATGTTTTATAAATCCTCGCGTAAGTAAACCATTAGACTTATGTTGCGATTCCATGAATCTCGACCCATGACCACTCCAGCATCCCATACAGCAAGTTCCAATGATATGCACCTAAAGACCTGCAAGGCATGTAACAACGAATCAACAACAAAGTTGAGCGAGTTCACAGTTGGGTGTTCGTTTTAAGTTGTTTATGAAAACATAGTTTGTCTTTAGTTGGCTTACTTGCCGTGGGGTTTACCCCATAGTTGAAGATATGATTAACCAGTTTACCCTGTTTCCCAAACATATCCATAGTTGGTGGGGGCTTCCCATGTGAATTACCAGTTTACCCTGTTTCCCAAACCTTTTTACGATATTTAGTGGGGGCTTCCCATATTGTATATTACTAGACTAGTGGTATCTATAGGTGTCCTTCCCAATCCGAGGACAGTGATAAGTATGAGATTACGTAGGTTTTACGTAAGTGTCCTTCCCAATCCGAGGACAGTGGTACGTAGCTAGTATGTAGATTTAGCGCTGGCGTCCTTCCCAATCCGAGGACGGTGGTACGTAGCGAGTACGTAGGTTTAGCGCTGGCGTCCTTCCCAATCCGAGGACGGTGGTACGTAGCGAGTACGTAGGTTTAGCATTGGCGTCCTTCCCAATTCGAGAACAGTGGTAAGTAGTCTAGTAGTGGTATATGTACAAGTTCTGTCGTAGTTATTCAATCCCATTCCCAACACACAGGGAATCCCATGCCTTAGAAGTGTGAACTCACCTCGGTTTGCTTGGTTTGTTAAGTTACTTTACCAGTTCCCAGTTGGTCAACCAAACCCTACTGTGGTTACCAAAGATTAAATCAGTTTCGTTTACACATGAATCATGTATCCCACATTTACATTATACAAGTAGCATTCACATAGCCACACATCATCAAACCAGTAGCGTACCAGGAATACGCATAACATGTAACAATTTCTCATGCACATAACAGTTCATTGTCATCACATAGCAGGTATTCAAGTCATACACAAGTTCACATCACCAATTCATATTTCATATAACACTCTAGCAGTTCATTCACATTCACAAAGTGTGTTATTTAGTCAAGTTAATGGCTCAGTCAAGAGTGTGCGATCCAAGAATCTAGTATACTATTTGTATTAACTTATGGCCCATTAACTAGTACCCAAACCAACCGAGTTCAACTCTCACCAGTGTGCGGCCCATCGGAGACCAGCCCACACCGGGTGTGCAGCTGGCTCCGAGTGCGCGACCCCAAAACCATATGGCCCAAACACACTGTTCGGCCTAGAGAAGTGTACGACGCAATACAGGTGTGCAATCATGACTAAAGTGAGTGACATGCATTGTTTATACGTACCTCGTGCATTAAGTGAACATGCATAGATGTAGTGTGCGAGTTAAGAGTGTGCGACTAGACTGTTTGTTAGGCAGTTAGGATGTGCACGGAACTCGAATGTGCGATCAAACAGTTTGTTACTCTTAGCCGTAATTTAAGGTTTTTATATTAGCAACCTCCCATGTTTATGACAATACAATAAATGAAAAGGTAAGAGTAATTTAATGTAGATCATAGGTTATCCCATGGAAGAAGTCAACGATGACAACCACATGTAAATCAATCCAGTATTTTATCAAATTCCATGAACACATCACCGTGCGCATCATAACCTACTTCTCGTTCATAATGACCAATTGAATTCAATAATTCTTTATCACTAATAATCATCAATCCCACTGTTCCTGTCGTGCCAATTATTAATGTGAATCATGCGTCCCAGACCAAGTTTCTAACAATTCTTATTCGTGTTTGACCAATTCAATTATTACCATGATTACCACAATCATTCATCCTATTAACTCGTGACTAACATCCATATCCGAATTCCATATAAACAGTTTATAGGCTTCAATACCATTGCAAATCACAACTCTAGCATGCATCAAGTCCTAGGTTATCGATTAACACATTGAATACTCGTTTTTAATTTCATGTCATCGGTTTACCCTATTAACCACTATCAAAACCCTGCTTATAATATAATATCAGGTACAACACGTTGCCCCTAACATCAACTCAGGTTTATCAAAACATGCACACTAATCTCATCATCATTAAATCACATATGATACCAACAACTACAACACAACCATGTATAGCAAATAAACCGTGACTAACCGAAAGAGGGTGAAGAGCGTGTGAAGATGCTAGAGAGGCCGCGATCCCAAAAAGAGCTTCAAGGGAGATCAAAGATGCCGTCGAGACTTGAGGGGACTAGGGTTAGTTGTGCGTGTCTTGCGAAATATGAAAATCACGCAATATCATATGTGTATGCGCCTAATTTGGTGAGCCAGGCCTAGATTTTGGGCTTCGCTTCGGGCTCAAGAGGCTGGGCCGAGGATAATCAAGTAGTGAAAGAAGGTATTCGGCCCGTGTAGCAAACGTGCGACTCGCCAAATACTTAACATTTAACTAATCAATTACAAACAACACACTAAATATATTAACTCACGTTAGACACCTTTATTACATTCACAAAACGAACGCATGATTACAACGTAAACAGAACGTGAGAGTAACTGATACGCAGTGAAAAAGCATTGGAAATCCGAGTTGTTACATCATCCCCAACTTGAAAGAAATTTCGTCCCGAAATTTAGCACGTAGTTACTGAGGAAGCTAGTTAGGTTGCGTGGTTTCCTGGTTTTCCTGGGGTGTCAAATCATCCCCCCCGTTGGTTTGGAATTTCATCCCGAAATTCCGCAGTAGCTTCAGCCTCAACAGTGGTTTCTTTGTTCTCGAACAACTGGGGATATTTGTGTTTCATTTGGTATTCTCGTTCCCAGGTAAACTCTGGGCCACGACGGGAGTTCCAACGAACTCGAACAATAGGTATCCTGGTGCGTTTGAGAATCTTGACCTCCCGGTCCAAGATTTCCACTGGTTCTTCGACAAATCGCAACTGATCGTCGATTGTGAGTTCCTTGAAAGGAATTATGAGAGTTTCATCTGACAGACACTTCTTCAGATTCGACACATGGAATACGTTGTGAACTCCACTGAGTTCTTCGGGTAGATTCAATCTGTAGGCCACCTTGCCAATTCTCTCAGTGATTTAGAAGGTCTAACATATCGCTGGCTGAGTTTGCCTCTTTTACCAAAATGAACTACACCTTTCCAATGTGAGACCTTAAGTAGCACTCGATCCCCAACCTGGAACTCGAGTGGTTTCCTGCGCTTAACAGCGTGGCCTTTCTGTCGGTCACGAGCTGCCGCCATTCATTGTCGTAACTAAGCAATCTTCTTTGTTGTGTCTACGACGAGTTCTGGGCCAGTGATTTGGTTGTTTCCAACTTCTGCCCAATAAGAGGTGATCAGCACTTTCGTCTGTACCATGCCTCGAACAGAGCAATCCTGGAGCAGCCTGGATGCTGGTGTGGTAACTGTTGTTATACGAAAACTCCACTAAAGGTAGATGCCGCTCTCAGTCGTTACCAAAGTTGATTACATAATCTCGAAGCATGTCTTCAAGAGTTTGGATGGTGCGTTCAGTCTGCCCCTTCGTATGCGGATGATATGCTGTGCTCATGTCTAAACGTGAGCTAGAGGATTTGTGCATCGCTTGCCACAAATCAGATGCAAATCATGGGTCGCGATCAGAGGTAATGGAGGTTGGCACCCCATGCCTAACAGCCACTTCTTTCAGGTGGATGACTGTGAGTGTAGAAAACTTATCCGTTTCCTTGATGGTTGGAAGGTGTGCTGGTTGCGTGAGACAATCAATGAGTATCCAGGTGATGTCGTTTCCGTTTCGAGTTGTAAGTAGACTATCGACCAAATCCATGGCAGTCTGTTTTTATTTCCATGTGAGTGTTACTAGTTGCTGATGCTACACCTTGACCTTCCGCAGGTCGATCCATCATTTACATACTTAACTAGATGAGCCTTCATGTCCGATTACCCGCACAAGGTTTATAAATCCTAATGCCTCTCATCAAAACCCAGATGGCTAGAATGTCAAAACTGGAGTGCTTGTTCAACGTGAGTTCCCTACAGTTGCAGTGTAATGAGACCCACATTCGTATCATGAGGTAGCGAGTATCGTCTGACTGGTCAAAGGTTGCTTCTTCATGCCCCGCATGGGTTCAACTTTAAGATTCCTCTTCCTTCAGTTCTCCAGTTTGAACAGAGCGAGTCTGATACTGGTAAGTTAGAGTCGATAGCGAGCTGCAGAGCTCGTGTATGTTCAGGTTTCGCAGTCATGTTTATCCAGAAGTTCCATCCAGTGATGTCATTGCATGCTTTAGCTCCTTCAAACATCGGTACATGGGAGACCCTTGCGATCGGTCTAAATAATGTATCTGGTACCGTCCAAGTGATGCCTCCATCCAAAATCCCAAAGCCATGGTTTTCACCGTCAGTCGAGTGTGTCACTTGGTTCCCCTTTATGACTCTTTCATGTATGTCATCACTTCCTCGTGTTGCGTCGTTGTGCAGTTGGGACGCTGATTTGGACCATAAGGATATACCACTGAATCACCCGCATCCTCGGGTAAAACGATGCTCAGTGCATTGCAGAGTCGGAATTTAAAAGCTGAAGGGACGTCCTTCTATTTTGTCTTCCACGAGCACAGCACCCTGCTGTGCTAAAGAGATTAAAACTGCACGATCTGTGAAAATCCTGTGATGAATCTACAACAGCATCCATCGAAACCAAGAAATTGCTGTACCCCCAAAGGAATCTTTGGTGTCAATTAGTTTCTAACAAAATGGATCCTAGCACGATCCACGCGTATTCCCACTTCGTTGGTTACATGATCAAAACGCTTTTCTCGTATCTAAGTGTTACATTTAACAAGACTTCTCACGTAATGACCCCTTCCCACAGGAGTTCTAAGATACGATATAGGCGTCGTCCATGTTGTCCCTTCCTCCAGGAAATGACCCAAAATGTCATCAATAAATACGGTCGATTCATGTGATCCCTGAAACTGCTAGTGTGTTGATCCACTCAATGATCATGATGTACAAAGTTGAAATGGCCGCATTGCGTTCGACGTGCTGTTCTAAGAGCATTCTCCTCTTGGACTTCTTCCTGACAATAGTTCGTTTGTTAGCAAATGTTCGAATGGAAGTTTGTTCCTCGCAACTGGTCGACGGGTTGTCAATACGTGGTCGAGGTAAACGGTTTTTGACTGTCAACTTGTCGAGTTCTCGTTAATCAGTACACATATGAAAAGGCTTCTCTTCATGGGCATAGCGAGGGCACTTTAAAGCGAAAAAACTAGATCCGAGAATCTCATGTCCAATAATTCCTGAAGTTGATTAGGTAGTTCCTGTAATCTTCCTGGTGTAGGACAATAAGAAATACTAGAAACAAGGGCTGCTTCTGACATGATACCGATCTGATATTCCACCTAACGATGTGAAGGTAAGCCTAGTAGTTCTTCTGGTAGCACTTAGGGAGAAATCACGAACAATTGATGGATCCTCGATCCTCCTTTCCTTAGTCTTGACATTAGTAACGAGTGCTATCATGGCGGGGTAATCCTTCCATAGACGCTCCTGGCTTCCGTTGCTGAAACGGCGCTAACCGTTGTGCCACTCTGGCATGTTAGGACAGATAACAATCCTCCACGAAGGAGAGGAATACGTAGAATTGTCTCCTCCCAGGGTACATCTATCAAGATTAATGGAAGTAAGGTCGATGCCGAACATTTATCCCACCAGGTTGAGTTGGCATCCCAACGATCATATGAGGTTTCCATTGCCTTGCCATCAGTCGATTCCACAGCAGGTTGGGTTTTCGAGAAGCATCAGGGTTATAGAGACGAAGTGATTCGTTACCAAGAACGCGTATGCCACCATGTTATTACAATCCTGACGTCGCCCACGCCTATCCTAAATGCCCTTCCATGAGCATCATTTATGGTGTTGCTGTTTTCATTACAAGGATTCCAAGTACTGTCGTTGTTTCCTTTGATCGTTGACCTCTTAACTTAACTACGACCAATCCATGTTGTAGGCACCTTTATATCCTTACTGTAGGCTAGGGTTATGAATATCTTGTTGTTGCTATGACTGCTGCTCCAAATGTCGTTACTCGAAACGAAGCCCTACGATTCTTCACCATCGTAGTTCATCTTTTCACATCCTGAGCCACCTCCTAAAGCGCTACCCCCTGCTGGCAGTTACGCATACCACACTAAAGTCAATTGTCATCACTTATGCCTCGATTGATTCGTAAGAGTTGACTCCCATGCATCACAGACAAGGGTTAAGGATTCGATTGAAACCAATTCGCTGGTGCTCGTTGTCGGTGCTGAGGTCGGCAAGGTACTACGCTCATCCTCCTGTTCATCGATGTTGCAAGTTGTTCGAGTAATACATGGTCTGCTACGAGGGTATTGCAGAAGTGATCACACTTCGGGATCTAAGATGTCCATACATGAGTTCCAGCAAACGAGGAGGGGTAAGATAGGTATCGATCAATCATTCAACGCTGCGACATCCAACACATGGACGTTCGTATGAGCACCTAACATTCTACACAGTTCGCTAAGTGCTCAGATGGGTGTTCAGGTAATACTCGATAGCATCGAGATTCGAAGGGATCCAAAGATAAATGAAAAGTTCATGCTCGTGTAGGGGACAATTACTGCTATGACCCCTATAGGTTTGTTATGTTTCACATCGATCAAATAACGGAACGAATCCCCTTTTCCACTTGTTAAGGCTCACTGGGACTCGCATGCACCCCACACTATTATTATGTGTGCACCCACAATAATATTGTGATTTGCATGCTCATCTCAGCTCCTCTTAACTCATGTTAAATGGTTCCTCAAACTCGAGTAGCAACGAAGAGCATCACGAAGTGTAAGTCATGAATGTTTAGGGAAATACCACCCTAATAGTCACATAATACATGCCAGTAATACATGAATTCATACTGTTGTGCTAAACGTGCAATCACATGCAATATCACATGTTGGTGTTCACTAGTTATGCAGTACAATGAGTATACGAGAGACGAACCTTGCAATTTGGAGCTGAGTGTCATGGTCGTATTCACGTTTTCAGAACTGTTCGGTTATAGTCTGATTTTACAAAAACGTTTTTTCCCCTTTTTAAAACCAAGTTCACTATAACCAATGGCTTTGATACCAATCTGTCACACCCCCAAAATCCACAAGCGGAGTATCACCGCAGGAGGCGTGACTGACCAGGATCTTAGCCACCAATCACATTGAACTCATAAGTAATTAAATAAACTTTCATTTATTAATACGAAGTAATTCAAAACGTTACATAAAACACATAGTACACAGCGGAAGCGATAATCATTGGTTAAATGTTTTATAAATCCTCGCGTAAGTAAACCATTAGACTTATGTTGCGATTCCATGAATCTTGACCCATGACCACTCCAGCATCCCAGACAGCAAGTTCCAATGATATGCACCTAAAGACCTGCAAGGCATGTAACAACGAATCAACAACAAAGTTGAGCAAGTTCACAGTTGGGTGTTCGTTTTAAGTTGTTTATGAAAACATAGTTTGTCTTTAGTTGGCTTACTTGCCGTGGGGTTTACCCCATAGTTGAAGATATGATTAACCAGTTTACCCTGTTTCCCAAACATATCCATAGTTGGTGGGGGCTTCCCATGTGAATTACCAGTTTACCCTGTTTCCCAAACCTTTTTACGATATTTAGTGGGGGCTTCCCATGTTGTATATTACTAGACTAGTGGTATCTATAGGTGTCCTTCCCAATCCGAGTACAGTGATAAGTATGAGATTACGTAGGTTTTACGTAAGTGCCCTTCCCAATCCGAGGACAGTGGTACGTAGCGAGTACGTAGATTTAGCGCTGGCGTCCTTCCAAATCCAAGGACGGTGGTACGTAGGTTTAGCGCTGGCGTCCTTCCCAATCCGAGGACGGTGGTAAGTAGTCTAGTAGTGGTATATGTACAAGTTCTGTCGTAGTTATTCAATCCCATTCCCAACCCACCAGGAATCCCATGCCTTAGAAGTGTGAACTCACCTCGGTTTGCTCGGTTTGTTAAGTTACTTTACCAGTTCCCAGTTGGTCAACCAAACCCTACTGTGGTTACCAAAGATTAAATCAGTTTCGTTTACACATGAATCATGTATCCCACATTCACATTATACAAGTAGCATTCACATAGCCACACATCATTAAACCAGTAGCGTACCAGGAATACGCATAACATGTAACAATTTCTCATGCACATAGCAGTTCATTGTCATCACATAGCAGGTATTCAAGTCATACACAAGTTCACATCACCAATTCATATTTCATATAACACTCTAGCAGTTCATTCACATTCACAAAGTGTGTTATTTAGTCAAGTTAATGGCTCACTCAAGAGTGTGCGATCCAAGAATCTAGTATACTATTTGTATTAACTTATGGCCCATTAACTAGTACCCAAACCAACCGAGTTCAACTCTCACCAGTGTGCGGCCCATCGGAGACCAGCCCACACCGGGTGTGCAGCTGCCTCCGAGTGCGCGACCCCAAAACCATATGGCCCAAACACACTGTTCGGCCTAGAGAAGTGTACGACGCAATACAGGTGTGCAATCATGACTAAAGTGAGTGACATGAATTGTTTATACGTACCTCGTGCATTAAGTGAACATGCATAGATGTAGTGTGCGAGTTAAGAGTGTGCGACTAGACTGTTTGTTAGGCAGTTAGGATGTGCACGAAACTCGAATGTGCGATCAAACAGTTTGTTACTCTTAGCCGTAATTTAAGGTTTTTATATTAGCAACCTCCCATGTTTATGACAATACAATAAATGAAAAGGTAAGAGTAATTTAATGTAGATCATAGGTTATCCCAAGGAAGAAGTCAACGATGACAGCCACATGCAAATCAATCCAGTATTCTATCAAATTCCATGAACACATCACCATGCACATCATAACCCACTTCTCGTTCATAATGACCAATGGAATTCAATAATTCTTTGTCACTAATAATCATCAATCCCACTGTTCCTGCCGTGCCAATTATTAATGTGAATCATGCGGCCCAGACCAAGTTTCTAACAATTCTTATTCGTGTTTGACCAATTCAATTATTACCATGATTACCACAATCATTCATCCAATTAACTCGTGACTAACATCCATATCCGAATTCCATAAAAACAGTTTATAGGCTTCAATACCATTGCAAATCACAACTCTAGCATGCATCAAGTCCTAGGTTATCGATTAACACATTGAATACTCGTTTTTAATTTCATGTCATCAGTTTACCCTATTAACCACTATCAAAACCCTGCTTATAATATAATATCAGGTACAACACGTTGCCCCTAACATCAACACAGGTTTATCAAAACATGCACACTAATCTCATCATCATTAAATCACACATGATACCAACAACTACAACACAACCATGTATAGCAAATAAATCGTGACTAACCGAAAGAGGGTGAAGAGCGTGTGAAGATGCTAGAGAGGCTGCGATCCCAAAAAGAGCTTCAAGGGAGATCAAAGCTGCCGTCGAGACTTGAGGGGACTAGGGTTAGTTGTGCGTGTCTTGCGAAATATGAAAATCACGCAATATCATATGTGTATGCGCCTAATTTGGTGAGCCAGGCCTAGCTTTTGGGCTTCGCTTCGGGCTCAAGAGGCTGGGCCGAGGATAATCAAGTAGTGAAAGAAGGTATTCGTCCCGTGTAGCAAACGTGCGACTCTCCAAACACTTAACATTTAACTAATCAATAACAAACAACACACTAAATATATTAACTCACGTTAGACACCTTTATTACATTCACAAAACGAACGCATGATTGCAACGTAAACAGAACGTGAGAGTAACTGATACGCAGTGAAAAAGCATTGGAAATCTGAGTTGTCACAGTACGAGCCTCCATTTAACATGTATAGTGCTATAGGAGTAACGCACCGCCCGTAGACTAGTGGTCATGTTAAATTTTCATTCATACTTGCGTAAACAGAGGGTTGACTTGTAAATCGTATGCCAGTTTATACGGAAATCTTGATAACTAGGTTTTCCATGTGGATTGTTCCTTATCATTTTTATACTTATATACTACGCACCAAACTTGTATGCTCGCCAATAATTTTTGTATTGAACTACACTTTAAAAACATGTTGCAGGTTTAGCGATGATGTTGGTGATGCATGGAATCTAGTAGGATGCTTAGACACACACTTTAAATTTGTATTCTTATTGTATTGTATTTCGTTACTCATGTTGTATTTATTTCAAATATTTGTAATTGACTCTTTAGAAATGAAATGGAAATTTATTATTTAAATGTTTTTCACAAATAGTGTTATGAAGTCTCTTGCAATCTATTTCGTCTCACTCTGATGTTTCCGCCATCGGTTGGGGTGTGACAGGTAGTGGGTGGTGGTTGGGAGTGGATGGCGGTAGAAGGAGGTGGTGAAATGTCACACCCCCAAAATACCACACGCGGAAACCCCCCGTGAGGCGTGTGACGTACCAAGATCCAAGCCACCAATCACATTGAACTCATAAATATATTTAAATAAACTTTCATTCATTATCATAAAGTGTTACAAACGTTACATGTCATTCATTGTATACAGCGGAAGCTTAACTCATTTGATAAGTGTTTCGTAAACCATGTGTACATAAACCATTAAGCTTGTATTGAGATTCCATGTATCCCGACCCATGACCACTCCAGCATCCCAGACAACAAGTCCCAATGATATAAACATTCAAACCTGCAAGCATGCAGACAAGTGTGTCAGACGACGCTGGTGAGTTCAAAGTTTTGTTAACGTGTTTAGATACCAGTTACCAGATTAAAACATTTCACAGATTCGATGATTTGATGTTGTTATTAACTCGAATACTGCAGATGGCTATAAGATGTTTTTGCCCAACCCCAATGCCTCTATCAAAACATTGGTCAAGTGGTCAAGGTAATTAGTTCACGCCCGTCCTCCCCGGTATGGTGTGAGGGTGCCAAACCTAATAGCGCTATCAACTAAATACCTCGTTGCCTCCCCGGCAACTAACGGTAGATGTAAGGTGTCTTATATGATAGAAATGAGTGTAATAACCAACATCCCACAACCCGACGTTCCTCCCCGGAACAATTACCAGATATCCATCCTCGGGATGCATGCTTGGAAAAGAGCAGTGAACTCACCTTAGATTTGCTCGGTATTTAATAAGTTACGTTACCCGTTCCAAGTCGGTCAACCAACCCTACCGTGGTTACCAAAGACAATCAGTATAGTGTTCACACATATCACATATCTAACGTACACCTTGCACAAGTAGGAGACAAGGAAGACACACGTTCTTATACGCATCGTAACCGTTTAAACATACAATCTGTTGATCTATAACCTTTATCATGAAGTCATATAACAAGTGCACGGGCTTCACAAGCAACTCAATCACTTAACAGTGATTAACATAAAAGTGCTCTACTTACAGCAGTGTTTCATGAATCTAAATACCCATCGTCATGTATAATAGTTTATGGTTGTCACCTAACAGGTGTTCAAGTCACACACCCAGGTTTGCATCAATGATACATGTTTCACATGTTCTTATTCACAAAGTCATCGTACTGTACACACATAGCATGCATATCACGTATTAGCATTCAACAGTGAGTTGGTTATTCTCATTAATCAATAACAGTTTCCTTGTTTTAATTGGTGTTGTTGTCATGCAGCAACCGAAACCATGTAACCAGATATTCACATCACAAGCGTCATAAACAACTTAAAACTCTACATCCTACAACCACGTCCAAAGTCAATACTATCGGTGCCTACTGTCCAGCTAGTATCCTTACACGATGAAACATCCAGGTGACGGAAGATCAACTTTCGTCGGGTCTAAGCTGACGGTGAAACTCCCATATGTTTCGTCGGAATCCAGTCGGCGAAACTCCCCTATGTTTCGTCGTGGTGAAGCTGGATTCTAACAGTTTCCTGCAAAACCCTAATCGCCTACCAGCAGATTCATCATCTAATATTAGCACAGAAGCATACTCTATCCTAATCAATCATACAATGTCATCCTCAAACATTCATCATTCACATGTAGTAATTCATTCATTTACATAACAGTTCCTAAAGTGGGTTAACAGCCTATCGAACAACAGCATGATCTCAACTAATTCTGATCATAGTCAACATCATCAAGCAATCATATAATCAAGTAAATCAAGGCTCCCATAAACATCATGTGCACTTATTAAATCAAATCACAACTCAGTTTGCAACACATATGATTAGAATCACAACCATTAATTCATTCTATCAATCAAGGCACCACACACAAAATCTTGTATACTAGAAATCATAATAATATATGGTAAACATACTAACCGAGTTTCACGAGGAAGAGTATTCGATATAGAGGGCTGCCGTCGATCAATTGGAGAGGGGAAAAAGATAGTGCTAGGGTTCGCTAAAGATTCCTAAATATATGTACAGAGGGAATTGGGTCGCGCTTGGATCTGGGCCGAAGCCCAGTACGACGAAAGAGTATCTTTCGTCAAGGGGGTGGCGACGAAACTCCAGTGTTTCGTTGGATGGGGTTTCGTCGAGATGGAGTTGGCCACGGACATACGACATAAACTAGTCCTAAGTTATTTTAACAATTACCTATAACACAATTTTATTAACAATCACAACCTTAATCATGCAGCAAATCACACACATGTTATAACGCAAACAAATTATGAAAACTGAATTGCAACCAAGTGACGTGTCGAGGAAAAACCCTGAAAACTCGGGTTGTCACATCATCCCCAACTTGAAAGAAATTTCGTCCCAAAATTTGATAAGTAACCCCCAAAAGTAAGGTGTTAGATCAGGATGACTGTGGATTTTCCTCGGGTGCCACACCATCCCCAACTTGAAAGGAATTTCGTCCCGAAATTCGCCAATGATATCAGAAGTTAATACAACCGCTTGAACAACTGAGACACTAGAGCTTACTCTGATCGCTGCGTTCCCACGTGAGCTCCGGTCCACGTTTTGAGTTCCAACGAACTCTCACAATTGAAATTCGAATGAGTTCCAACAAACTCCCACGTCTTGAGTTTCAGTGGACTCCTTAACAAAATGCAGGTGGTCATTAATCTTAGGCTCCAATAAGGGTATCACAAGTGTTTCATCGAACAAACGCGTTGATAGGTTCGAGACATAAATGACATCGTGAACGTTTCCTAATTCGTCAGGTAGACCGAGTTTGTGAGGCATGTCACCAATTCTATCCAGAATTCTTATTGTCCCTACGCATTGTAAACCAAGCTTGTCACGTTTTTTCATAGCGTACCACACCCTCCCAGGGTGGAACCTTCGTTTATGACACGTTCGCCTACAGCGAACTTCCAGTGCTTCCTGACAATCACGCTTTGCCGTCAAACAATTTCTGATCTAAGCAATTATCAAAAGTTTCATGCACAAGTCCTGGACCTGTGATTAGATTGCCACCCACCTTATTTCAACAAAAGATTGGTATCGTCGTCCACGTAATGCCCCCAAACAGAGCTGACCGAATACAAGAATGGTAGTGGTTACAGTAAGTCTAACCAGAGGTAGGTGTCCTTCCAATGTTACTAAGTCAATCACACACATGTATGCAGCATGTCATCAGGTGCCAGAATGGTTCGTTTACTCTAACCATTTGTCCTACGGTGATAAGAAATGCCCATGTCTAGACGTGAGCCCAGGGTATCGTGTATTGCCTGTCATAAATCAGGTATATCTCAAAATCAGAAGCAACGGAAGTTGGCACCTCATGCCTAAAAGCCGCCTCTCTCAGAGGAACGTTCACGGCTGTGAAGACTCGTCAGTTTCCTTGGTTGCAAGAAGGCGTGCTGGTAGCGTGAGACAATCAACGATCACCCAAGTGATATTGTTTCCGTTTCGAGTTCTCGGTAGCCCAGTGACAAAATCCCTGGCAGTCTGTTCTTGTTTCCATATAGGTGTTTCTGGTTGCTAATACTTTACCTTGACTTTCCCACAAGTCAAACATCATTCCCATACCTAGCTAGGTGGGCTTTCATGCCCGATCACCAGTACAAGGTTTATAAATCTTAATGTCTCTCGTCAAAACCCAGACGGCTAGAATATCGAGGCCGGTGTGCTTTGCTCAACATAAATTTCTTACAGTTACTGTATAATGAGATCCACATTCGTTCCATGAGGTAGCGAATATCGTCTGACTTGCCAAGGTTGCTTCTCCATGCCCCGCATGGGTTCAACTTGTAAATCCTCTTCCTTCAGTTCTCCAGTTTGAACAGGGTGAGTCGGATCAGGTATGTCACACCCCAACCGATGGCGGAATCATCGGGGCATGGCACTGAGCGAAACAGATTGTCCAGAAGTTTCCATAACAATTATCATTACTATTTAATTTAAAAATAACTTGTCCCATACCATGTCTCAAACAGTAAACAAATCATTACAGATAAAATCTAGGCAAATAATTCTGTCCCGACAACTCAGATTTAAATAGAGCAATTGTTTATCTGCTTCTAGAGACCCTTGATTCAATTACTACAGACAACTATTTGTTGGGCTCTAAAGCTTTATTCTAGCTTCGATTTCCTACCAGATGTGCATCCTAAGCACCTGTCACATACGTTAAAATAAAGTCAATACATACAATGTAAAGGTGAGCATACAAGTTTGATAATAGCATATAGAGTTCGAATTCGTTTACGCATAACCAACACGTACACATAGTGAAATGAAGCACGTTAGTTATCGACATAGATCCATCGATACCAATGACTGCGGGTTGATTGCCCGAGGCAGTTCGCAATACATGATTACCACCGTAATCCATGCAAGTAATTCTCTTTAACAACCCCCGTGTGAACGGGTGCTGAGTCCAAACTATAGTACTATCGTTGCTAAGGCAGGTAGACAGCATTCCATGTGTAAACATAACAAACAAGCATTCATAAGCCACGTATAACATGCATTAACGGTTAGCGTTCAAATAGTATTAAGTAGTGTGTTTGATATGATTTGAATAGTTGTAACGTATGTAACACCCAAAAGTGCATAAAGAAAAAAGGGATTGAGTATACTCACAGCGGTTGATGGATTGAAGGGAGCGCTTAGCGAGTAAAGTTAGCCTGAATGGATTGATAGCATAACGATAAGTGACGCGTAAAACGATACAAAGTGTGAATGGTTCGGATAACAGTTTGGTCGGATGGTAATCCAATCGGACGGCTTGTCTGTGCGGATGGCAATCCGTTCGGATGGTCATCCGGTCGGACGGTAGTCCAGTCGGATGACTATTCGAGTGGATTGTTTCTTCATATGAGATGAATGTGTTTGTGTATGATGTCTTGTCTTTTGAAGTTTTCGTTGTAGCATTTGAAAAACATTGAAGTATCTCTATCCTTCAAGTCGGTCGATCGGACGGTCAATCGTGCGGATAACAATCCGTTCGGATTGTCATCCGGTTGGACGGTAGTACGGTCGGACGGCGACCTTAGTGATGAGGTTACTTAGTGGGAACTGTTCATAACAGAAGAGTCACTCGGTCGGATGTCCATCCGACCAGGTGGCAACCCTGTTAGTGAACATGTTGAAAATTGTTTAAGTCTTTAAAGTCCTAGTATCACATGATCCGAAGAGTAATCCGGTCGGATGGTAGTCCGATCGGATGGCAATTCGTTCAATACTCAAACTTTAGATAAAGTTGATTAAGTGTGGGACCCAATGTGTTATTCGATCGGACAACAATCCGTTCGGGTAGCCTATCCGTTCGGACAGTAGTCCGGTCGGACAGCACTTCGTCCTGGTTGCTCCGGCCGTCTTACACTTGGTCGTTTTGTTTGTTTGTAGTTTTATCGAGACGTTTTGACAACGTGTTAACCAATAGAACCCCATCTTGACCCAAGCGACCTGATCAACAGGAATCACCCTAGTTCGGCCAGTTAACCGATTCAAGACGGTTGTTCTTGTTTAACCCAAAATCAGTGGTCTCGTGAGTAGAATCCAGATCTTGAGCTAGCACAACACTAAGAATGAGC
Organism: Helianthus tuberosus; assembly: GCA_030545235.1. Classification (NCBI taxonomy): domain Eukaryota; kingdom Viridiplantae; phylum Streptophyta; class Magnoliopsida; order Asterales; family Asteraceae; genus Helianthus; species Helianthus tuberosus. The sequence continues at coordinate 103,195,995 of CM060371.1, read as the reverse complement.
GGAGGACTAGATCTAGATCCGTTTCTATCGGTTTCAAGCGTATTGAGTGCAAAAGAGTTGAAAGAAAGTTAGAAACCATCTTTCAATCCTTTTTCACTGTGTTTATGTTTAGATATAGTATAGATCCTTGTTCATTTGTGTGGAAATCGGTTAGATCCGAGTTGTTCTCGGTGGATTGAAGCCAAAACATGAAGTTCTTCAAGAACTCATGATGTCATCATCCTAGAACACCTCAAATCTAGCAATTTTACGGTTTAAAAGTTAAAATTCAAAAGATAGAAAGGTGTAGGGGTGCGTATAGGTCAAGAAAGTACATGATTTAGGACGAGATCTTACCGGGATTGAGAGAAATCGAAGAAAAGGTGGGCTGAGTGTGCTGGTCGGACAGAGGTTTCCAAAAGTAGAAAGTTTGAGAGTGACATGGGTATTTATAGGATTCCAAAAAGGGATAGGGTGGGTCGGTCGGATGGCATCCCGCCCGAATGACTATCCGGTCGGATGTCATCTTGGTCGGATGGCACCTGGTTTGTGCGTTCGACGCGACGATTTTTACAGATTCGATTTCGATTGCGAGCGACGGAAATGCGATAGATTTTCCTATTCAAATTACTTTTAATCCCGACTATTCATATCCAGCGCTGTCTCTTCTCCACTAATTATCATAGTTCGATTTCGATTGAGTTCGATTGCATATTGAGTTTTGATTGCGTTTCGATTGATTACCACACATAACATAAAGGAACATGCACAAGTAACACATAAGGCACACAAATACATGTATATCAATAACTAAAATGCGTAGTTCGAGTTGCGATTCGATTCGATGTCGATTCGATTAGCATAGTTTGATTATCGTTTCGTTAACTTTATCGCATTGTTACACGTCGATTATTGTAATTATTGACACTTACTCCACATAATATAGCTAAATTAAACACATAAAAGAAATTCACTACAAGTCAAGTTGCACGAAATCGGTCGTTGACTTTGACCTTGACTTTGACTTCCTAAAAACACGGGGTGTTACAGCCTCCCCTTGTTTAGGGAATTTCGTCTCGAAATTAGGCCGAAGCCATAACGAACAACTGTGTGTACTTTGCCTTCATGTTGCTTTCGAGTTCCTAACTGAACTCTGCGCCTCGTTTGCCTTCCCATCGGACTTTCACAATAGGAATGCGAGAGCGTCTGAGCTGCTTGGTTTGGCGATCCATGATTTCGACAGGCTTCTCCACAAAGTGTAATGTTTCGTCCACTTACAGGTCATCGAGAGGTACAATTAGATCATGCTCAGCCAGACACTTTCGGAGGTTCGAAACGTGGAAAGTCGGGTGGACGTTACTAAGTTCCTCCGGTAGTTCGAGTCTGTAGGCGACTTTTCCGATCCTTTCTAGAATCTGAAAAGGTCCAACATATCGAGGCGCGAGCTTTCCTTTCTTGCCGAATCGGACCACACCCTTCCAAGGTGATACCTTTAGGAGTACGTAGTCACCAACGTCAAATTCAAGGGGCTTGCGTCGTCTATCGGCATAACTTTTCTGTCGATTCCGAGCTTTTACCAGGTTGTCTCGAATTTGGAAAATCTTGTCTGTCGTTTCTTGTAATAGCTCAGGACCGGTTAATTGCGAATGCCCGATCTCGTGCCACACAATAGGCGTTCGACATCTTCTTCCGTATAAAGCCTCGAATGGTGCCATTTGAATGCTTGCATGATAGCTGTTGTTATACGAGAATTCGACTAACGGCAGGTATTTATCCCAATTACCACCGAAGTCTATGATATACGAACAGAGCATGTCTTCAAGAGTACGAATCGTTCTTTCAGTCTGACCGTCGGTTTGAGGGTGGAAAGCAGTACTTAGATTTAGCGATGTACCGAGTGCCATTTGAAATGTTTCCCATAGTCGCGAGGTAAACCGAGCGTCACGATCAGAGATGATATCACGAGGCGTCCCATGATTACAAATGATCTCGTCGGTGTAGATTCGGGCTAATCGTTCTACCTTGTAGTCTTCCCGTATTGGTAAAAAGTGAGCTGATTTGGTCAAACGGTCAACCACAACCCAGATGCTGTCGTGGCCTGATGACGTGTGCGGTAGCTTTGTTATAAAGTCCATAGCTATACTCTCCCACTTCCACATGGGGATCGGTGGTTGTTCGAGTAAGCCAGAGGGTCTTTGATGTTCAGCCTTGACTCTCGCACATGTCAGGCATTTACCAACGTAGAGAGCAATATCCCTTTTCATGCCAGGCCACCAGTACTTGTAGCGAAGGTCCTGGTACATTTTGTCGGCACCGGGATGAATAGAATACCGGGATTTATGGGCTTCGTCCATCAAAATCTGTCGCAAATCGGTCCGTTTAGGGATCCAAATTCGGTCCAGAAAGTGGAATATCCCATTCGACTTGTTCACAATTTGAGCTCCATCGTGGTAGATTCTTTCCTTCTTCAGAGTGCGTTCATTAAAACATGCATGCTGAGCTTCGCGGATGAGGGTTTCGAGATCGTTTTGGGCTTGAACATTACGAGTGCTAAGCAAATAGCTCCGTCTGCTGAGTGCGTCGGCAACAACATTTGCTTTGCCTGGGTGATAACGAATCTCGCAGTCATAATCGTTGAGAAGCTCTACCCATCGGCGTTGACGCATATTAAGTTCCTTCTGATTAAAGATATGTTGTAGGCTCCTATGATCGGTGAAGATCGTACACTTGGTACCATACAGGTAGTGTCGCCAAATATTTAACGCAAAAACAGCTGCGCCTAGCTCGAGATCATGGGTTGTATAGTTCTTCTTATGGATTTTGAGCTGACGAGATGCGTAAGCTATAACCTTATCCCGTTGCATGAGGATACAACCAAGACCAAGGTTGGAAGCATCACAGTAGACGATGAAATCATTGTTTCCGTCGGGTAATGTGAGAACAGGAGCATTGCAAAGCATGTGCTTGAGGGTTTGGAAGGCAGACTCTTGATCGGTTCTCCAAACAAAAGGCTTGTCCTTATGCGTGAGAGCGGTAAGCGGCACAACGATCTTTGAGAATCCTTCGATAAATCGTCGATAATAGCCCGCTAGTCCAAGAAAAGAATGGACTTCATACGGGTTCTTAGGTGTAATCCAACTCTTAACAGCTTCGATCTTCGCGGGTTCGATATGAATACCCTGATTATTTACGATGTGACCCAGGAATTGAACTTCCTCCAACCAGAATTCGCACTTGGAGAACTTGGCATAGAGTTGGTTTCCCTGGAGTAGCTCGAGCACCAATCATAAATGTTGCGCGTGTTCGGTTTTCGATTTGGAATAGATCAAGACATCGTCGATGAATACGATGACGAAACGGTCGAGATATGGTTTACACACGCAATTCATCAGATCCATGAAAACCGCGGGTGCGTTGGTTAAACCAAAAGGCATAACAACGAATTCGTAGTGGTCGTATCGAGTGCAAAACATGGTTTTGGGTATATCCTCCTCTTGAATATGTAGTTGGTGATATCCTGAGTAAAGATCGATCTTCGAGAAGCACGTAGCACCTTGTAGCTGATCAAACAAATCATCGATGCGGGGTAGGGGATAGCGGTTCTTGATAGTTAACTTATTCATTTCCCGATAGTCGATGCACATCCTGAACGTCCCATCCTTCTTTTTGACGAAAAGGACTGGCGCGCCCCAAGGAGAGGTGCTCGGGCGAATGAAGCCTTTCTCAAGTAATTCCTGGAGTTGGTTTGAGAGTTCGCGCATTTCGGATGGCGTGAGTCGGTAGGGAGCTTTGGCAATAGGGTTGGCTCCAGGAATGAGGTCGATACGAAAGTCGATATCACGACTTGGCGGTAGTCCGGGAAGATCCTCTGGAAAAACATTAGGAAATTCTCGAACCACAGGAACGTCTTTCACTTCCTTCTTCTCTTTCTTTTCCTTCTTCGCTACTACGATGTTAGCCAAGAAAGCCCTGTATTCCTTGCGGAGATACTTGCTAGCTTGAACACATGACATGAGCAGTGGCGGATCTAGAAAATTACTTAAGGGGCAACGTTTCAAAAAAAAATTCTTAACGTACTTCATACAATGTAAATGAAACAACGATAGTAGCGCGGTAATAAATAAATTTAAACACGTACCTAAATGAGTTCTCCTCTTAGGTTTTTGAAAGCTTGAAACTGGGCCATGACATCCTCTTCTTTTACTTTACAAAAACTTTCTTTTTCGACCGCACAAATTAGAGCGTTGTTCAAATACTCATCATGTCACACACCGACCACGTAGAACAACAAAACGTGGCGGAAAACGTCGGGGAGTGTTGTAACAGAATCATTGTTTCATAACACATGGAAATTGAAATATTGTTTTATTGATTAAAATAGTTACAATGTCTTGACAATCAAAGAAACATAACATAAATAACTAGTCTTGCATCTTTTATTGTCGCTAAGGCCCAAGTCCGCCTAAGTGTATCTTGACAAATCCTATGCATCATATCCTGAAACACATGTGAAAATAGGTACGTCAGCATATAAATGCCTGTGAGATACATAGGTTTATGAAAATAGGATTCATGACTTATTGTTTAAGAAAATGTTTAGTCATGAACCTTGTAATTTGATTTGTCTTGTAAATCTTTTGAAAAATGATAAGATCAGATGATATGTATAAATAAGAGAATAAGGTATGGCTAAATGAATAACCATAAAAAAATGAGTTTGTATAATTTAAGTTGTTTGTAAAACAATGTATTGTGAAAAGTATGTTATTTGTATAAAATGTTATATGTCCAAATTGAAATGATTCAAATAACGCTACGATATGTAATACCATACAATCACTTATATATAGGAAGTACCAGCGGCGTATCCACCATGCTTGTATCATATTACACACGCCTCGTTACTCAAATCACTTACCCAAACAAACCACCAATGTAAGATGTCTATGTTTAAAACAATTGCCAAACGTATTGAATAATATGTCAAAATGTTTATGTCAATATGTAAATCATGTAATGTATATCCAATGTCAATAATGTTTATGTGTCAAATGTAAATCATGTAATGTGTAACCAATGTCAATAATGTTTATGTGTCAGATGTAAATCATGTAATGTGTAACCAATGTCAATAATGTTTATGTGTCAAATGTAAATCATGTAATGTGTAATCAAAATGATATGTATGGCTAGTGAAATATATCAACTAAACCATATGCACAAAAACAAAGTATTGAAGTAAAACACGGTTTAAATCAAAGCTATGTTTTGTGGAAATGCATGCTATACTGATACAAATATCTATGCGGTATTGTGAGAATGCATACATCCAAGCCTTGAGTCTGTGGCGATAAACCCTTAAACAAATTAAAGGTTTATCTTGTTGTAAATGTATATCGAATTCGGTCATTCCTTTCATCCCCACCTACCCAGGATGTCCGGAACGGGAGTTGTCAATTCCTATGGTACCACTACCTACTAACGAACGACGTGATCGGTGTTAATGAATGTATATTGATCCATCAAAACAAACCAAATATCATATCAAAATGTAAGCATGTGATGAAAAACAACTGTACTAAGTATGCAACAAATGGACATACATAGCATGAAATGTAATGTAAAACAATGAAATCATGTACTATAAATGTACTAATGAACATAGCAAGTATATGATGTGAAAACATGGAAAGCACGAAAGTAACAAGTAGGCACATGTGTTACACCCCAAAATGTTTGGAAAACAGTAAAAGAGGGGTCTATGTACTCACTTGAGATTGCTCAGAAGTCTTAAGATAACCACCAAGCAACGCTAGAGATCACGGAATCAAACGACACCTAATATAGGTAACTACATTAATAAACCGGACCTAAATCGGAAGATCGGATAGAATGAGGGTTCGTAACCCAAACGAGTATGGAGACTCGTGTAATATTGTTTAACAAAGCCCACATACTAAAACGAAACTTAACCTAAGTGTTTGTGACCCATTACGACCCGTTTAGGTAGCTTATGCTACTTTAACGCGTCGTTCGCGTGAAACGCGTTCGGACCGCTTAACTAGTCCTATGACAAGTAATATATGCCTTAACATGTCTAATATGGTTGTCAAATCAGTTTAGATGTCAAAAGTTATGTTACATATGTTTAAAATGAATTTTGGCATCAAAGGGGTATTTTGGTAATTTACCTAAGGCATATAAACTACCTATCAAACAACTACTTAAACGAAGCGACCATAAGGTATAACCTCGGAAGGTTATTCCCTATATACTATGGTCACCTAATGTGTTTGGTCGAATCCTAATGATCGACCAAATGGGTCGGGTTCGAAGGTATAAGCGATTTGTTAGATCGCTTACCCTTACGACCCTAGACAACGTGGTAATCATTAGGCATAGTCACAAGGGACTATAACCATCGTGATTACAATCACGTTGCGAAGTTCAAACGAACTTCGCATTGACCATAAACTGGTCAATGAAGAAAGTCAAACAAAGTTTGACTTTCGGACTCGAAAAGCAATAAAAGAACGAAGGAACACTTACGAAGGGTCCCCGAATGCTAATCTAGATCAAAATAGCTCAGGTATGAAACAAAGGTTTCAACTTAGAGCACATAAGATCAGATTCTTGTGAGGAAAAGTGAAGGGTGGAGGTGGGTATTTATAGTTTTCGGTTCACCGTTAGGATCATTTCTTGGAGAAGAGGGAATGATCACATCCCTACACTTGTTGGAATGTTGTGGTTACTGAATTTGGCCACCATAAGAGATTAACATGTGGCACTTGACCTTTGGAGGGTGTTAGGGGATGTTTATCATGTGTTTAAATGACCTTTGCTGATCAGAAGAGGCCTAGCGTGACACCAAGGGGGCTAGGCGTCGCGCTAGGGTCCCCCTGATCAGCAAACACCTACAAATGTTTATCTTTCAGTCCCCGTTGCGTATTCAGGCCATTTCTGACGTGTTTAAGGCTCGTTAAATCATTTTCAAGGCTCCACAAGGATGCCTAAACATTTTGGGCATGAAACATGCTCAAAAATATGCCGTATGTCAGTTCGTTTGGTCGTACGATCGCGATGTTCGGTTAATTACGACGGAATGCGCATAAGCGCGAGAAACGATCTAAATTGCGTGACGAATGGATTTTTCTCATGCCAAACACTAAAATAAAGTATTTTAGTGCTTACATAAATTTTTGGATGTCCGGAGGTATTCAGAACGTAAGTCATGCGCGAAAATGCAAACTTGTGCACTTTTTGACGCTTTTAGTCCCTGAATGACCCAAAAGTTTATTTTAGCATACCAAACCCCTCAAAGCCTATTTCTAAGCTATGTAAAGGATATTTACTTTATGTTTAAGTTATGGTCATGTTCCAGAATGTTCGTTACAGCTCAAATTGGCATACTTTCGCAGTTTGTCAAGTTTAGTCCCTGTAAGTGAATTAACTTGTTTTTGACATACCAAAGCCTTCAAAACTTATTTCTAAGTTATGTAAAGGTTTTTTTAAGGTATGTTAAGCCTATTTCACTATTCCGGAGCGTTCGTTGAATTAAATGGGTTATATTTACGCATCAGTGCGCGTATAACCTTCTAGAAAGCGATTTAAAGCTTGAAATCGAACAAGAATTGATAATGTGCAAAGGATACACATATTTGTACATGTCCCAAGTATGAAATACAATATTTCATTGATACAGTATTTGTTTGATGGCCGTGGAGGCACAGGTGTTACAGTCTCCCCTACTTTAGGAAATTTCGTCCCGAAATTTTATTTAAAGGAAACTTGTGAAAGTTTAAAACATGAAGTTGAAAAGACCGAACAACATTGGTTAGGGTTCTGAACTTCTAGTAACTTTAATAACATCATGCTTGCAATGTAAGAGGGATACTTATATACAAGTATATGAAGCGTCATTGGTGCGTCCACCGTACCTCCATTACATCGTTCTCATTTTGTTATTGTTGTCACTATCGGTTCTTACACATAATAAATCTTACTGTGGTTACCGTGCACTGAATCTCATAATTATGTACGCGTCCATAATTAGACAATTCCTTGCATAGTTCACACAGTCTATTTTATAATGTGTAGGGGAAAACCAATGAACAAACCTGTGATGAGTGTGACTAGACCACCATAGGGTCCCTTTTATTAAATCAATAAATGATTTTAATAGACAACCAAGGAGTCTTTTCAGCTTATATCATCACATGTCATTCTTAACCAGATTTTTGAATCAATCTTTTTTACTAGACCACTAAAAGGGCCTCTTATGAATCATGGAGTGGTACTATATAATCCAAGGGTCTTAACTAACATAGAAGCCCATTAAGGAATTAAGGTAGTACCTTTTTGAATATCCTACTACGAATCCCTCATATGAAGATATGAAAAATTCTACGAGGATTTGGATAACGAATATCCAGAGTATACAAAAACCCAAAATGCATAAAAGAAAACACAAGATGCATAAACACATAGTCATATAACCACAAAGATTGTTTATCTAGATCTTTAATTTGTTAATTTGTTTTGCTAACAGAGCGCATGCATTTAAAGCACACTAGGAATCCATCTCGTGGATTTCATTTGGTACTTTAAACATTATCAAGAATCTAACTATAAAGATAGAAATATTTTTAAAAGAAAAATTCGATTTCGATTATAAGGAACCGAAATGTTCGAATTTAGGTACATAAGGAATCCAATCAAGGACTCTGATTTGAATGATAATCATCCACAAGGATCTAAATGTGAAGATAAAAAGATCCCATATGGATTTTAGAAGTTGAAGATGTTTTGAAACCTGTTTTGAAACCTTGCTTTGGACGTGCTTAAATCAAAACATGAAGTAAAATGCTTATGAACTTGAGATGCTAGCTATGTCAAGGCGACATATGAAGCGGAATTTGAAGGCTAAGTCAATGTATGGGGAAAATATTTTTGAAAACTATGCATGGGGTTCTTAAAAAAAATGTGTTCAATGTTTTTGAAACCTTATATATAATACATTTGAAATCATAAAGTAGGTGTACTAGGTAAGTATATTTATAAAAGTGTTTTAAAATTATGCGAGATGAATTCTGAAATTATGTATAAGGTCTTTGGGAAACATGAATGATGCTTTTGAAATCATGCACTTAATAAGAAAATATATTGTATTAATATTGTTCTCAGGCTATATGAGACATTTTGAAATTATGAAGGTTGGTTTTGAAAACATAGCCAATGTTTTTGAAATAACATAGACAATGTATTTAAAAAAAAATTGTTTTCAAACTATATGAAATGTTTTGAGATCATGAAGATTGTTTTTGAAATACCTGTACTGTGTATGTTGAAAAATCAAAATGTAATGGGTATGAGTTTTGAAAATACCCTTAGTTATCTAACCAAGGATTCAAAGGTACTGATGTGCAGAAGCATGATTACTCATAATGTCACTTTATTTTCTGTACTTTGTTTCTTAGAGTGAAACGAGTACTTAAAATTTTCGAGGGAATCATGAGCGATCATTTGAAAGAGAGAATCACAAGAGTAGTTTGTAAGGAACATAGTTCCTTAATACAGGTATTATAGGGAAATGCCATAAACACATGTGATTATACTTGTATATCAGAATTGCGAACAACAACTTTTATTTATGAACGAGACATATTGTTTCACAATACACGAAAACAAAAGAAACCAAGGCATAAGACAACAACATCCTTTGTTCAGCCGAATGCTCATCCAAGGGTTGGATTTGCATTAGCAAGCTTTGGACATTTGTTCCTGAAATGGCTTGTCTCGCCACAGTTGTAGCACGATCCAAGCGGAAAGCGAGCTTGAGCAGGATTGGCTTGTGGTTGGTTTGGACCACTTTGGTTTGGGGTAAATCGACAAGCATTTGCCAGGTGACCGAGTCGCCCACATGATGCACACAAACGACACTGTAGGTGAGCTAAGTGGTGTGCATTACATTTGTCGCATATTGGTGCTGTTCCCTTGTATTGTTTCTTAACAGGTGGTGTTGCCACCCGGACGGGTCTTGTTTGATTTGGTACTGCTGTAGTTGGGCAAACCCTTGCCGTATGACCTATAAGTCCACAAATTTGGCATTTGCGGCACTTCACGCTAGCCTGACGATGAAGGCTACATTGGTTGCACAAGGGTGCAGTTCCGTTGTATGGCTTCCTAGCAGGGGGTTGAGCTGGTTGGTTGGGGACGGCTTTACCATTGTGAGCGACCATGGCGAAGTTCTGAGAAGCCTTTCGCTTTTTTGACCTCTTAGGGGATCGTTCATCCATGGTCTTTGATTCCTTGATTGGTTTCTTGGCTGGTGGTGCCGTCACTTGACTAGGTCTTGCCTGTTTTGGTGCAACCGCTGCGGGATTCTTTGAAGCTTTACGTTTCTTTAGTTTTGGTGAAGGCTTGGCTTCCGTCTCCTTTGGTGATTCTTGAGTGGCTTCATTCTGGAGACGATACATGGCAGTAGCTAATTCGACAGTCTTCAGGACTACTTCGCCTATTCGCTGGGCAAATTTGGCAGTCTGCTCGGATATCTGGGCGTCATCGTAATGGAGAGACATTCTAGAAGAAAATGAAAGACATAGGAAGAAACAAGTGAAACGTCATCGGATAAACAATACAGAATGGCAATGCATAAGAATTTGCGATCATTTGTTTGTTACCTAAGGCAAACAAATGAGATGGTGACTAATCAAAGTGAACGGATCATATTAATGTATCATTGAAGACATGCTCGCCTATAAGTGAACACTCACCCCAAGAGTTCCCAGGTAAGAGTGACTGGTCCGATACTGCGGATTTGTACGAACACTCTAGCCTTCGACAGAAAACTCAGGGTACAGGCATTCACTCTTCCAGTTTGCACGTGTTCACATTATACGACCCAAACTTTGACGAGATTTTTGAAAATTCAAAGGGGTTCAAAACCATATAACAGAGGGTTCAAAACCTTACAATAGAGGGTTCAAAACCTAGTAATCCATCATCCTAGAACAGATGATTAGTTTTCAAAGCGGTTTTGAAATTTATGTTCTTGTTGTGGTTGTCGCCTAAGGATAGGTGGCAGTATTGTTTTATGACTAAACGTAAGTAAACTCACGTTAGGGTCCTAGAAAGGTTATAGACTAGGTCAAAGCATTACTAATAACCTAATTCCCTATAACCATGAGCTCTGATACCAACTTTTATGTCACACCCCGACCACGTAGAACAACAAAACGTGGCGGAAAACGTCGGGGAGTGTTGTAACAGAATCATTGTTTCATAACACATGGAAATTGAAATATTGTTTTATTGATTAAAATAGTTACAATGTCTTGACAATCAAAGAAACATAACATAAATAACTAGTCTTGCATCTTTTATTGTCGCTAAGGCCCAAGTCCGCCTAAGTGTATCTTGACAAATCCTATGCATCATATCCTGAAACACATGTGAAAATAGGTACGTCAGCATATAAATGCCTGTGAGATACATAGGTTTATGAAAATAGGATTCATGACTTATTGTTTAAGAAAATGTTTAGTCATGAACCTTGTAATTTGATTTGTCTTGTAAATCTTTTGAAAAACGATAAGATCAGATGATATGTATAAATAAGAGAATAAGGTATGGCTAAATGAATAACCATAAAAAAATGAGTTTGTATAATTTAAGTTGTTTGTAAAACAATGTATTGTGAAAAGTATGTTATTTGTATAAAATGTTATATGTCCAAATTGAAATGATTCAAATAACGCTACGATATGTAATACCATACAATCACTTATATATAGGAAGTACCAGCGGCGTATCCACCATGCTTGTATCATATTACACACGCCTCGTTACTCAAATCACTTACCCAAACAAACCACCAATGTAAGATGTCTATGTTTAAAACAATTGCCAAACGTATTGAATAATATGTCAAAATGTTTATGTCAATATGTAAATCATGTAATGTATATCCAATGTCAATAATGTTTATGTGTCAAATGTAAATCATGTAATGTGTAACCAATGTCAATAATGTTTATGTGTCAGATGTAAATCATGTAATGTGTAACCAATGTCAATAATGTTTATGTGTCAAATGTAAATCATGTAATGTGTAATCAAAATGATATGTATGGCTAGTGAAATATATCAACTAAACCATATGCACAAAAACAAAGTATTGAAGTAAAACACGGTTTAAATCAAAGCTATGTTTTGTGGAAATGCATGCTATACTGATACAAATATCTATGCGGTATTGTGAGAATGCATACATCCAAGCCTTGAGTCTGTGGCGATAAACCCTTAAACAAATTAAAGGTTTATCTTGTTGTAAATGTATATCGAATTCGGTCATTCCTTTCATCCCCACCTACCCAGGATGTCCGGAACGGGAGTTGTCAATTCCTATGGTACCACTACCTACTAACGAACGACGTGATCGGTGTTAATGAATGTATATTGATCCATCAAAACAAACCAAATATCATATCAAAATGTAAGCATGTGATGAAAAACAACTGTACTAAGTATGCAACAAATGGACATACATAGCATGAAATGTAATGTAAAACAATGAAATCATGTACTATAAATGTACTAATGAACATAGCAAGTATATGATGTGAAAACATGGAAAGCACGAAAGTAACAAGTAGGCACATGTGTTACACCCCAAAATGTTTGGAAAACAGTAAAAGAGGGGTCTATGTACTCACTTGAGATTGCTCAGAAGTCTTAAGATAACCACCAAGCAACGCTAGAGATCACGGAATCAAACGACACCTAATATAGGTAACTACATTAATAAACCGGACCTAAATCGGAAGATCGGATAGAATGAGGGTTCGTAACCCAAACGAGTATGGAGACTCGTGTAATATTGTTTAACAAAGCCCACATACTAAAACGAAACTTAACCTAAGTGTTTGTGACCCATTACGACCCGTTTAGGTAGCTTATGCTACTTTAACGCGTCGTTCGCGTGAAACGCGTTCGGACCGCTTAACTAGTCCTATGACAAGTAATATATGCCTTAACATGTCTAATATGGTTGTCAAATCAGTTTAGATGTCAAAAGTTATGTTACATATGTTTAAAATGAATTTTGGCATCAAAGGGGTATTTTGGTAATTTACCTAAGGCATATAAACTACCTATCAAACAACTACTTAAACGAAGCGACCATAAGGTATAACCTCGGAAGGTTATTCCCTATATACTATGGTCACCTAATGTGTTTGGTCGAATCCTAATGAACAACCAAATGGGTCGGGTTCGAAGGTATAAGCGATTTGTTAGATCGCTTACCCTTACGACCCTAGACAATGTGGTAATCATTAGGCATAGTCACAAGGGACTATAACCATCGTGATTACAATCACGTTGTGAAGTTCAAACGAACTTCACATTGACCATAAACTGGTCAATGAAGAAAGTCAAACAAAGTTTGACTTTCGGACTCGAAAAGCAATAAAAGAACGAAGGAACACTTACGAAGGGTCCCCGAATGCTAATCTAGATCAAAATAGCTCAGGTATGAAACAAAGGTTTCAACTTAGAGCACATAAGATCAGATTCTTGTGAGGAAAAGTGAAGGGTGGAGGTGGGTATTTATAGTTTTCGGTTCACCGTTAGGATCATTTCTTGGAGAAGAGGGAATGATCACATCCCTACACTTGTTGGAATGTTGTGGTTACTGAATTTGGCCACCATAAGAGATTAACATGTGGCACTTGACCTTTGGAGGGTGTTAGGGGATGTTTATCATGTGTTTAAATGACCTTTGCTGATCAGAAGAGGCCTAGCGTGACGCCAAGGGGGCTAGGCGTCGCGCTAGGGTCCCCCTGATCAGCAAACACCTTCAAATGTTTATCTTTCAGTCCCCGTTGCGTATTCAGGCCATTTATGACGTGTTTAAGGCTCGTTAAATCATTTTGAAGGCTCCACAAGGATGCCTAAACATTTTGGGCATGAAACATGCTCAAAAATATGCCGTATGTCAGTTCGTTTGGTCGTACGATCGCGATGTTCGGTTAATTACGACGGAATGCGCATAAGCGCGAGAAACGATCTAAATTGCGTGACGAATGGATTTTTCTCATGCCAAACACTAAAATAAAGTATTTTAGTGCTTACATAAATTTTTGGATGTCCGGAGGTATTCAGAACGTAAGTTATGCGCGAAAATGCAAACTTGTGCACTTTTTGACGCTTTTAGTCCCTGAATGACCCAAAAGTTTATTTTAGCATACCGAACCCCTCAAAGCCTATTTCTAAGCTATGTAAAGGATATTTACTTTATGTTTAAGTTATGGTCATGTTCCAGAATGTTCGTTACAGCTCAAATTGGCATACTTTCGCAGTTTGTCAAGTTTAGTCCCTGTAAGTGAATTAACTTGTTTTTGACATACCAAAGCCTTCAAAACTTATTTCTAAGTTATGTAAAGGTTTTTTTAAGGTATGTTAAGCCTATTTCACTATTACGGAGCGTTCGTTGAATTAAACGGGTTATATTTACGCATCAGTGCGCGTATAACCTTCTAGAAAGCGATTTAAAGCTTGAAATCGAACAAGAATTGATAATGTGCAAAGGATACACATATTTGTACATGTCCCAAGTATGAAATACAATATTTCATTGATAAAGTATTTGTTTGATGGCCGTGGAGGCACAGGTGTTACACATCACTCATCCGATTGCGTAAATCCGTCTTGATAAGCTTCATTTTAGAAAAACATCTTTCAACGGTTACGGTTGCAACCGGTAAAACCAGTGCTAGCTTCAATGTTCGATAAACCAAAGGAAAAGTTTCATTTTTTCTGGTTTCCACCATTACACGAGCAAGGTCATTCAATCCAGTTAAATTTGCAAATTTATCATCTTCCTTTAAAGTGTGATAAAATGTCGAAAGATCACCCGTAAGAACCCCTCTTTCTTCTTTATTAAAGTCATTCGGATACATTTCAGAAAACTTCACTATCTTTGATATGTCAAATTTAGCAAACGAATTACAAGGATTTAAACCCGACATATTTTCTATCAAACTAGTTGAGACCTCACTAAATCGGCTTCCAAGTTCTTGAAGTTGCATATCCAAAACCGTATTAAAAACCTCAACTTCAAAATGATGTCGGTTAGTAATGACATACTTTCAGTTTCTTTTATTACCATAACTTTCCGCCATATCTAACATCTTAATGTTGTTTTTTTTCACAAAAAGATGTTACGTTTGCCAACATCTTTTCAAACCCATTTTGTCTTAAATGATTCAAAGCTCGTTTTGTCCCGCTTATCAAATGAGATGCTTCTAACAAGTCTTGACTCTTTTTTTGAAGATGTTTTGATAGAGCATTTGTGAGGCCTAAGATATCGTTCAACAAGTGTATGTAAAACACAAAGTCAAGACTCTCAAAATATGATAGAATACCTGACGCATTGGATCGTTGTTGAAAGGTCTCTCCATCTTGTTTAATAAAAGTAAGTACCTCAACAACTTCCAGAAATAATTTCAACAAACTTATGATGGTTCTATGATGAGAACCCCATCGTGTGTCTCCGGGTCGGGCAAGGGAAACCTCTTGGTTTAATCCTTTTCCTGTGTTAATTTCACCCGCTAAAATTTCGTTTTCCACTCTCTCTTTTTTTGCCTCCAACATCATATCTTTTCTTTTGCAAGAAGCATCAACCGTATTAACAACCATGCCAAGAGTTTCTCAAAATTCTTTAACACCATCATGCTTTTTTGCTACAACCACAATCACTAACTGAAGTTGATGAGCAAAGCAATGTATGTAATGTGCCGATGGATTGTCTTTCAGAATTAAAGCTTTTAATCCATTAAACTCTCCCCGCATGTTGCTTGCACCATCATAACCTTGACCCCTGATCTGTTTAAACAAAAACAAACAATAAAATACAATGATACGACATATAATCTTTATTATAGTTTATGTAATGAAATTATGAAACATATAACTTACTTGATCTATGCTTAAATGGTTATCGGCTAATAAAGACACAATGGCTTCTTTAAGAGTTAAAGAATATGTATTCCTCACATGAGCAACTCCAATTAAACTCTCTTTAAGTACTCCGACCTTATCGACATATCTCACAACTACGGCCATTTGTTCCTTTAAAGACACGTCACTAGACTCATCTACTAACAACCCAAAGACATCGTCTTTAATTTCTTCACAAATCATTTTGGTTACTTCTTTCGCATAGCAATCGACAATCTCTTTTTGAATCGATGGAGCTGTCAACTTATTATTCTTCTTGGCCTTCCCTAAAGTGTACTTACCAATATCCGGGTTGTTCACACTAATCAACTTTAAAACCGAAAGAAATATACCTTTATAAAGAGACTTTTCAGATTCGTCATGACCACAAAACGGTAAACTATTTTCTAAACAAAATCCAGCACTACGAACAGACCCCATTAATCGATACCGATTTCCAATCCTTCTTTCCTTGTTACGCCTTTTTTCATTCGCATCATAGGATCGCTTTTGGTTCAAGAGATTTTCACATTTTTGCGCCGCCTTATTATGTATACTATTAACTAACCCAACATGTTCTTTTAAGACACCCGGTTTACTCCAATTACAAAAGCCTCCACTTACAAAAGTCTCTCTTCCACCTTTATTACCAACACTTTCATTAAACAAGTAACAATATAAACAATATGCTTTTTCTTGTTTAGTGCTATACTCCAACCAATGATATTTATCAAACCATTTAACATTAAAACGTCTTCGGCCACTAGAATAGTTTGTCCATTTAAAGTCATGACCTCGTGGTTGAAAAGCCTTTTTAACAAGATACGCTCTTCTTATGTCGTCTATTTGATTTGGATGATAACTAGTAATAGGCGGTCTATCGGAGGGATCCGAAGGAAGATCATTCAAATCGATTTTGTTTCGTGTTGAAGGACTTGAAGCCAAAGTAATAATTGGACTTGGAGTTGGTCCGATATCTTCATTTTCTTGCATATCAATATCATTCTTTGAACTTGGACCAATATCTTCATTTTCTTGCTTATCGTCAACAATATTTGAACTAGGAGTTGCACCCAAATCATCATTTTCTTGGAATTTTCGTTTAAAAGACTACTAATGAGAGTTTGTTTTTTCATCTTTCAACTTCCAAATTCCCTAATTTTATAAGACAAATAAAATTAAACAATAAGCCCTAAATCAATTTCACATAAACCCTACAATTAAACAATAAGCCCTAACAAAACAGTCATTGAAATCAATCACAAAATTAAACAATAAGCCCTAACAATTCACCAAATGTCTGAACTAGTCAATTATGATCAAAATCAATCACAAAATTAGTCAATTAACAGTCACTCAAATCATTCTAACAAAACAGATAAACTCAAATTACTTGATCTCTTCCTCGACTTCCAGAACACCGGACCAGAAGACACCGGACGAATGGACGGCGGAATGGAACGGCGGTGGGCGGTGGCAAAGGGCGGACGAATGGACGGCGGTGGCAAAGAGCAGAAGACACCTCCTGCGCTGCTTCTTTTTTTTCTTCGGTCCTGGCTCCAGTGCTCCTGCTACGCTACTTCTTCATTCTTTTTGGGCTTTTTCTTTGTAAAAAATATTGGATTATAGGGTATGGGGTTGGGAAATGGGCTATGATAATTGGGCTTTGTAAGTATTGGGTAATTAGTTAGTTAGAATAAAAAATTTGGGGCTTACAAAAGGGGTAACATAAAATTTATTAAGGGGCAACGAAATCCGAAAAACGAAAAAAAATAAAAATTTTTACACTATCGCGGCCGAGCCAAGGGGCAACGTGGGCTACCCCTTGACATAGGGTATGTCCGCCCCTGGACATGAGCTTGAGACCTTTCGAAGTAGTATCACCGTAAACACACAATAAATCACCATTTGCAAGCGAGAATCGGATCATCTTGTCGAAGCACACAACTTCAGCATGGTTTTCGTGAAGAAAGTTCATGCCTACTATGACGTCAAAACTTCCGAGTTGCATCAGGATGAGGTCGATTGGGAAGATGTGATTGTTGAGCTCAAGAGTACAATCACGAAGAACAGAATTAACGGCGACAGTTCTTCCGGTAGTGACTTCAACATCGAACGTCGAGGAGAGTCGGGAGTGTTTACGACTAAGGAGTTTCTCGAATTCGAACGACACAAAGCAATTATCGGCTCCAGTATCAAATAAACACGAAGCATAAATACCATTCACAAGGAACGTACCATTAACTACGTTGTTGTCGGCTTGGGCTTGACGCACGTTGATGTTGAAAGTTCTGGCGCGTGCGGCCTGTTGTTGTTGCTGCTGCTGCTGCTGTTGTTGTTGGTGTTGCTGCTGCTGCTGGGGCTCTTGTTTCACAATCCTGTTTGGGCACATGTTGGCAAAATGGTTAGGATCGCCACATGCGAAGCAGGCTTTGGCGTTGACCGCGGGTGCCGGAGGAGCTTGTTGACCCTGAGGGGCGGTGAGCAGAGCTTGATGAGCAGGAGTTTGTCGAGCACGGCAGTTGGTAGTAAAATGGCCGTACATATTGCAATGAGCACAAAAACGGCAAGCAATGGCAGTCGGGTGGTGGTAGGTACAAGTAGGGCAGAGCGGGTGTGGCCCAGTGTATGCACGCTTTGCAGGCGGTGCATTTGCCACAGGCGCCGCTACTTGACGCTGTTGGGCTGGTACAGCTTGAATCGGTGCAGCAGTGATCACACAGTTCTTGTTGCTGGAGATGTTCTTTCTTTTGTTCTTCCTCTTGCTGCTCGATGAGGTGGTGGTTTCAGCAGTTGGTGCGGCGGTGGTAGCTTAATGCAGGTGCTTTGAAGTTTTATCCCAGACACCGGCCTTGACCCGCTTGTCGTTGATTTCAGCAGCCAGTAGGTAAGTTTCTTCGATCGTCGTAGTCTTAGCCGCTTGAACAAAATCAGCAACACAGTTAGGCAGGGCTCGGATATACTTCTTGATTGCCATGTCTGGAGTCTTGACCTGATCGGGACAAATGATGCTGAGCTGTTTGAAGCGAGCAGTGAGCGCAACATTTTCACCATCCTTTTGCTGTATGTGCCAAAATTCATCATCTAGCTTCTGACGTTCATGAGGATGGCAAAATTCTTCCAGCATGACTTCCTTGAGCTCGTCCCACGACAGACCGTAGGCTGCATTGTTCCCTCGCTTGTTCCTCTCGGCCGTCCACCAGTCTAGTGCACGGGACTGGAAAACGCCGGTAGCATTCAGAGTTCGGAGGTCATCGGGGCAACCACTCTGTCGTAGAGTAACCTCAATGGAATCAAACCATTGGAATAGTGCAGTAGGACCTCCCTCGCCAGTGAATTCTTTTGGCCCACACGACTTGAATTGCTTGAAATTGAAGGCCTTGGTGGTAGCTTTAGGAGCTTCGATTCTTGACTCCTCAGACGACTTGCTGACGTTCTCGTAAACCTCACTCACAGCCTTTGCTACACTTTTAGCGATGATGGCAGCAAGGCGTTTGTCTCTCTTTTCTTGACGGAAAAGTAAGGGATGACGGGATCCAGATGACATTGTCTGCAACAGACATCGTCACAGGACTCAACACATTGTATTCGAATCTCACCCCACACGTCTACTACTTACTAAAGCTCAGGAACACATACAATTACGTAGGCGCATAAACACATAGTCAATCAGTCACAGATTCACATAAGCACAGATTCACACAGTCACGTAAGCATATAGAGCACACAGTCATAAAAGCACCTAACCATGTAGTCATAAGAGGCAGTCAGAATACAGAAACCTATCATTCACAGTTCGCGAGCGTTCGAATATAGCGGCCGCGTTTAATATATCGTATCGTGTAGTATAAGCATAGAGTCGTCCACAATTCAGCGATTTGTTAACGTTTTGAGGTAGAAATGTAAGGCGAGTTGTGTGTGTCGAAGTGAAAGCAAAAATTGAGTAAATCTCCAAAAATTTAAACACATAAACAGGTAATCACACAAAATAAACGAATCATCAGAGTCAGCAATTGTGGGCTCAGAATCGAAACACATAAAATTCGAGATATAGATTGTCTGCGGCTAGTAGACTTCGACTGCCCAAAGTGGTTCGACTATTCACAAGGATCATTTGACCTTCAGGATTATGCTTTTGCCTCGATTCTTGGGCTTTTGGCACACATCCCGTTAGTCATATTGTGACTTCAGGTCGTTGGAGCCTGTCGAAACTTTGGTGAGAGCTTTGTAAAATGAGCGGAACAAGTAGTCAAGGTTAGGGTTTCACCCCTAGCTTAACAACTTTGTCCCTGTCTTAATAAAATAGAGGAGATTATTCATCAAAATATGGATTTCACTCCTGATTTGGCATAATTCTCCCCGTTTGTAGATGAATGCGGATTGTTCGAGCAATTTTAGTCGAGAGTTGCGGTTTTCACACCTAATCTCGACTTTATCGCCTATTCGAAATTGAAAATTCGAGTGCAGTGATAGTGTAGCATAAGCGAGAATAGTGAGAAATAAGCTCGTACATAATCCCTACTGGATGTACTCAAGTTGGTCTGTTGGTTCCTAACTATAGTCTAGGTATCTAAGACATCGACCCGGACTAGGTCGTGTCTTGCCTAATTCCCTATAGTTATGGCTCTAATACCAATCTGTCACACCCCAACCGATGGCGGAATCATCGGGGCTTGGCACTGAGCGAAACAGATTGTCCAGAAGTTTCCATAACAATTATCATTACTATTCAATTTAAAAATAACATGTCCTACCATGTCTCAAACAGTAAACAAATCATTATAGATAAAATCTAGGCAAATAATTCTGTCCCGACAACTCAGATTTAAATAGAGCAATTGTTTATCTGCTTCTAGAGACCCTTGATTCAATTACTACAGACAACTATTTGTTAGGCTCTAAAGCTTTATTCTAGCTTCGATTTCCTACCAGATGTGCATCCTAAGCACCTGTCACATACGTTAAAATAAAGTCAATACATACAATGTAAAGGTGAGCATACAAGTTTGATAATAGCATATAGAGTTCGAATTCGTTTACGCATAACCAGCACGTAGACATAGTGAAATGAAGCACGTTAGTTATCGACATAGATCCATTGATACCAATGACTGCGGGTTGACTGCCAAGGCAGTTCGCAATACATGATTACCGCCGTAATCCATGCAAGTAATTGTCCTTAACAACCCCCGTGTGAACGGGTGCTGAGTCCAAACTATAGTACTATCGTTGCTAAGGCAGGTAGACAGCATTCCATGTGTAAACATAACAAACAAGCATTCATAAGCCACGTATAACATGCATTAACGGTTAGCGTTCAAATAGTATTGAGTAGTGTGTTTGATGTGATTTGAATAGTTGTAACGTATGTAACACCCAAAAGTGCATAAAGCAAAAAGGGATCGAGTATACTCACAGCGCTTGATGGATTGAAGGGAGCGCTTAGCGAGTAAAGTTAGCCTGAATGGATTGATAGCATAACGATAAGTGACGCGTAAAACGATACAAAGTGTGAATGGGTCGGATAACAGTTCGGTCGGATGGTAATCCGATCAGACGGCTTGTCTGTGCGGATGGCAATCCGTTCGGATGGTCATCCGGTCGGACGGTAGTCCAGTCGGATGACTATTCGAGTGGATTGTTTCTTCCTATGAGATGAATGTGTTTGTGTATGATGGCTTGTCTTTTGAAGTTTTAGTTGTAGCATTTGAAAAACATTGAAGTATCTCTATCCTTTAAGTCGGTCGATCGGACGGTCAATCGTGCGGACAACAATCCGTTCGGATTGTCATCCGGTCGGACGGTAGTCCGGTCGGACGACGACCTTAGTGATGAGGTTACTTAGTGGGAACAGTTCATAACAGAAGAGTCACTCGGTCGGATGTCCATCCGACCGGGTGGCAACCCTGTTAGTGAACATGTTGAAAATTGTTTAAGTCTTTAAAGTCCTAGTATCTCATGATCCGAAG
The DNA here is from genome assembly GCA_030545235.1 of Helianthus tuberosus. Classification (NCBI taxonomy): domain Eukaryota; kingdom Viridiplantae; phylum Streptophyta; class Magnoliopsida; order Asterales; family Asteraceae; genus Helianthus; species Helianthus tuberosus. Next base: position 103,174,048 of record CM060371.1, on the reverse strand, counting down.
ACTAATCCGGTCGGATGGTAGTCCGATCGGATGGCAATTCGTTCAATACTCAAACTTTAGACAAAGTTGATTAAGTGTGGGACCCAAGGTGCTATTCGTTCGGACAGCAATCCGTTCGGGTAGCCTATTCGTTCGGACAGTAGTCCGGTCAGACAACACTTCGTCCTGGTTGCTCCGGCCGTCTTACACATGGTTGTTTTGTTTGTTTGTAGTTTTATCGAGACGTTTTGACAACGTGTTAACCAATAGAACCCCATCTTGACCCAAGCGACCTGATCGACAACAATCACCCTAATTTGGCCAGTTAACCGAATCAAGACGGTTGTTCTTGTTTAACCCGAAATCGGTGGTCTCGTGCTTGAGCTAGCACAACACTAAGAATGAGCGGAGGACTAGATCTAGATCCGTTTCTATCGGTTTCAAGCGTATTGAGTGCAAAAGAGTTGAAAGAAAGTTAGAAACCTTCTTTCAATCCTTTTTCACTGTGTTTATGTTTAGATCTAGTATAGATCCTTGTTCATTTGTGTGGAAATCGGTTAGATCCGAGTTGTTCTCGGTGGATTGAAGCCAAAACATGAAGTTCTTCAAGAACTCATGATGACATCATCCTAGAACACCTCAAATCTAGCGATTTTACGGTTTAAAGTTAAAATTCAAAAGATAGAAAGGTGTAGGGGTGCGTATAGGTCAAGAAAGTACAAGATTTAGGATGAAATCTTACCGGGATTGAGAGAAATCGAAGAAAAGGTGAGCTGAGCTTGCTGGTCGGACAGAGGTTTCCAAAAGTAGAAAGTTTGAGAGTGACATGGGTATTTATAGGATTCCAAAAAGGGAAAGGGTGGGTCGGTCGGATGGCATCCCACCCGAATGACTATCCGGTCGGATGTCATCTCGGTCGGATGGCATCTTGACGCCATGGCCAAGTGGCAGCCCGGTCGGATGGCTATCCGGCCAGATGGCACCTGGTTTGTGCGTTCGACGCGACGATTTTTACAGATTCGATTTCGATTGTGAGCGACGTGAATGCGATAGAGTTTCCTATTCAAATTACTTTTAATCCCAACTATTCATATCTAGCGATGTCTCTTCTCCACTAATTATCATAGTTCAATTTCGATTGAGTTCGATTGCGTATTGAGTTTCGATTGCGTTTCGATTGATTACCACACATAACATAAAGGAACATGCACAAGTAACACATAAGGCACACACATACACGTATAACAATAACTAAAATGCGTAGTTCGAGTTGCGATTCGATTCGATGTCGATTCGATTAGCATAGTTTGATTATCGTTTCGTTAACTTTATCGCATTGTTACTTCCTATAGTTCACAGTCGTAAGTCGATTAGATTGCGAATAACACACATCGATTATTGTAATTATTGACACTTACTCCACATAATACAGCTAAATTAAACACATAAAAGAAATTCACTACAAGTCAAGTTGCGCGAAATCGGTCGTTGACTTTGACCTTGACTTTGACTTCCCAAAAACACGGGGTGTTACAAGGTAAGTTAGAGTCGATAGTGAGCTGCAAAGCTCGTGCACATTTAAGTTTCATAGTTGTAATCATCCAAAAGTTCCCTCCAGCGATGCCATTAACCGATTTAGCTCTTTCAAAGCCAAGGTACACGGGAGGCCCTTGTGATCGGTCTAAATAACGCATCTGGTACCGTCCAAGTAATGCCTCCATCCAAAATCCCAAGACCACGGTTTTCACCGCCGGTTGTGTGTCGTGCAGTTCCTCTTTGTAACTCCACCACGTAAGTCATCACTCTCTCGTGTTGTATCGGTGTGTAACTAGGACTCTGATTCGGACCATCATGGTATACCACTAAATCACCCGCACCATCGGGTAAAGACGATGCTTAGTGCATTGCAGAGTTGGAATTCGAAAGCTGAAAAGACATCCTCTTGTTTTGTCTTTCACGAACACAGCACCCTGTTGTGCTAAAGAGATTTAAGCTGTGCGACCTTCGGAAATTCTGTGAGTAAGCTGCGATAGCATCTTGCGAAACCAAGGAATTGCTGGATCCCCGAAGGAATCTTTGGTGTCGATCAGTTTCTAGCAAGATGCATTTTAGCGAGATCCACGTGTATTCCCACTCCGTTGGTTACATGATCAAAATGCATCTCTCGAATCTAGATGTGACATTTAACAAGACTTCGCACGTAATGGCTCCTCCCACAGGAGCGCTAAAATAGGATACATATGCCGCCCATGGTGTTCCTTTCTCCTGGTAATGATTCAGAACGTCATCAACAAATACGGTCGATTCATGTGATCCTTAAAGCTGCTGGTGTGTTGATCAACTCGGTGATCATGATGTACAAAGTCGAAATGGCTGCATTGCATTCGACATGCTGTTCTAAGAGCATTCTCCTCTTGGACTTCCATCTGATGATAGTTCGTTCGCTAGCCAATCCTCGAATGGAAACTTGTCCCTCGCAACCAGTCAACAGGTTGTCAATACAATGGTCGAGGCAAACAGTTCTTGACTGTCACCTTGCTGAGTTCTGGATAATCAGTACACATACAAAAAGGCTTATCTTCACGGATATAACTGAGGCTCCCCAAAGCGAAAAACTAGGTCTGGCAAACTCCCGTCCAACAGTTCCTGTAGTTGATTAGACAATTCTTGCAACCCTCCTGGTGCAAGACGGTAAGAGCACCAGTATTCAGAGCTGCCTCTGGCGTGAAATCAACTGAGATTCCGACTAACAGTTGTGGAAGTAGACCTAAAAGTTCCTCAAATAGCACACTGAGAGGAGTCATGAACAATTGGTGGATCCCCGATCCTATTTTCCTTAGCCTTATCATCAGTAACGGTTGCTAACAATGGCGGGGTAATCCCTCCGTAGACACTTCTGGATTTTCATTGCAGAATTTATGCTAACTTTTTCACAACTCTGATTCTTTGGACAGATGACGATTCTCCACTAGGGAGAGGGGTACGCAAAATATTCCTCTCATGGTGCATATCTGCGCGATATCTGGATGACCAATCCACACTAACTACTGCATCGTAACTATCAAGGGTAGTAGAAGAAGGTCGATGTCGAACACTTGCCCCACCAGATCGAGTTTGCATCCCAACGGACATATGAGGTTTCATTTGACTTGCCATCAGTTGATTCCACAACAGGTTCGGTCTCAAGAAGCATCAGGGCTAAATAGAACAAGCATGAAGCGATTAGCTACTCATACAAGCTACCATGCTGCTATTATGCCTGGCGTCGCCTAAGCCAGTCCTAAATGCCCCTCCACTAGTACCACTTCCAGTGTTGTTGCTACTGCTACTAAAATTCCCAAAACTGTCATTGTTCTCTGGGTTGTGGGCGTCTTGACTTAACATCGACCAATCCTTGTTGAAGCCACCATCATTTCCATACTGGAAGTCATGATTTGTGAGTACCTTGATGTCATCGTGACTGTTGCTTCTAATGTCGTTGCTCAAAACGTAGTCCTGCGACCTTTCACCAACAGGGTTCATCTTGTCACATTTTCGTGTCGCGTCCTAGGTGTTACTCATTATGCCGGCAGCTTCACGTTCCATACCATGGTCAATTGTCATCGTTTATGTCCCGATTGATTCGTAAGAGTTGACTCCCATAAGTCGCTGACTAGGGTTAAGGATTCGATTGAAGTCAATTCGCTGGTGTTCGTTGCCGGTAATCAGGGTTGTCAAATACTAGGACCGGTAAAGTTCCACACTCATCCTTTTGTCCATCGATCTAGCAAGTTAATTGAGTAATTCATGGTATGTTACGAGAGTGCTGCAGAAGTGATCACACTTCGGGATCTAAGGCGTCAATACATTAAGTTCCAGCAAACAAAGAGGAGTGTAAGAGGTATAGACCAATCATTGATGTTGCAACATCCATCTCAGGGACGCTCGTACAAGCACCTAACATTCTACACAGTTCGCTAGGCGTTCAGATGGGTGTTGAGGTAACACTCGATAGCATCGAGATTCGAAAGGTTTCAGAGGGATAAGAAAAGATCACATTCGTGTAGGAGGCAGTCACTGCTAGGACTCCTAAAGATTTGTTACGTTTCTCACTGATTAAATAACAGAACAGAACCCCTTCTTCACTTGTTAAAACCAAGTTCACTATAACCAGTGGCTCTGATACCAAACTGTCACACCCCCAAAATACCACACGCGGAACCCCCCCCCCCCGCGAGGCATGTGACGTACCAATATCCAAGCCACCAATCACATTGAACTCATAAATATATTTAAATAAACTTTCATTCATTATCATAAAGTGTTACAAACGTTACATGTCATTCATTGTATACAACGGAAGCTTAACTCATTTGATAAGTGTTTCGTAAACCATGTGTACATAAACCATTAAGCTTGTATTGAGATTCCATGTATCCCGACCCATGACCACTCCAGCATCCCAGACAGCAAGTCCCAATGATATAAACCTACAAACCTACAAGCATGCAGACAAGTGTGTCAGACGACGCTGGTGAGTTCAAAGTTTTGTTAACGTGTTTAGATACCAGTTACCAGATTAAAACGTTTCACAGATTCGATGATTTGATGTTCTTATTAACTCGAATACCGCAGATGGCTACAAGATGTTTTTGCCCAACCCCAACGCCTCTATCAAAACATTGGTCAAGTGGTCAAGGTAATTAGTTCACGCCCGTCCTCCCTGGTACGGTGTGAGGGTGCTAAACCTAATAGCGCTATCAACTAAATACCTCGTTGCCTCCCCGGCAACTATCGGTAGATGTAAGGGGTCTTATATGATAGAAATGAGTGTAATAACCAACATCCCACAACCCGACGTTACTCCCCGAAAAAATTACCAGATATCCCTCCCCGGGATGCATGCTTGGAAAAAGAGCAGTGAACTCACCTTAGATTTGCTCGGTATTTAACAAGTTACGTTACCCGTTCCAAGTCAGTCAACCAACCCTACCGTGGTTACCAAAGACAATCAGTATAGTGTTCACACATATCACGTATCTAACGTACACGTTGCACAAGTAGCAGACAAGGAAAACACACGTTCTTATACGCATCGTAACCGTTTAAACATACAATCCGTTGATCTATAACCTTTATCATGAAGTCATATAACAAGTGCACGGGCTTCACATGCAACTCAATCACTTAACAGTGATTAACATAAAAGTGCTCTACTTACAGCAGTGTTTCATGAATCTAAATACCCATCGTCATGTATAATAGTTTATGGTTGTCACCTAACAGGTGTTCAAGTCACACACCCAGGTTTGCATCAATGATACATGTTTCACATGTTCTTATTCACAAAGTCATCGTACTATACACACATAGCATGCATATCACATATTAGCATTCAACAGTGAGTTGGTTATTCTCATTAATCAATAACAGTTTCCTTGTTTTAATTGGTGTTGTTGTCATGCAGCAACCGAAACCATGTAACCAGATATTCACATCACAAGCGTCATAAACAACTCAAAACTCTACATCCTACAACCACGCCCAAAGTCAATACTATCGGTGCCTACTGTCCAGCTAGTATCCTTACACGACGAAACATCAGGTGACGGAAGATCAACTTTCGTCGGGTCTAAGCTGACGGCGAAACTTCCATATGTTTCGTCGGAATCCAGCCGGCGAAACTCCCCTATGTTTCGTCGTGGTGAACCTGGATTCTAATAGTTTACTGCAAAACCCTAATCGCCTACCAGCAGTTTCATCATCTAATATTAGCACAGAAGCATACTCTATCCTAATCAATCATTCAATGTCATCCTCAAACATTCATCATTCACATGTAGTAATTCATTCATTTACATAACAGTTCCTAAAGTGGGTTAACAACCTATCGAACAACAACATGATCTCAACTAATTCTGATCATAGTCAACATCATCAAGCAATCATATAATCAAGTAAATCAAGGCTCCCATAAACATCATGTGCACTTGTTAAATCAAATCACAACTCAGTTTGCAACACATATGATTAGAATCACAACCATTAATTCATTCTAACAATCAAGGCACCACACACAGAATCTTTAATACTAGAAATCATAATAATATATGGTAAACATACTAACCGAGTTTCACGAGGAAGAGTATTCGATCTAGAGGGTTGCCGTCGATCAATGGGAGAGGGGAAAAAAATAGTGCTAGGGTTCGCTAAAGATTCCTAAATATATGTACAGAGGGAGTTAGGCCGCGCTTGGGTCTGGGCCGAAGCCCACTACGGCGAAAGAGTATCTTTCGTCAAGGGGGTGGCGACGAAACTCCAGTGTTTCGTCGGATGGGGTTTCGTCGAGATGGAGTTGGCCACAGACATACGACATAAACTAGTCCTAAGTTATTTTAACAATTACATATAACACAATTTTATTAACAATCACAACCTTAATCATGCAGCAAATCACACACATGTTATAACGCAAACAAATTACGATAACTGACTTGCAACCAAGTGACGTGTCGAGGAAAAACCCTGAAAACTCGGGTTGTCACATGGAAGGTGGCATGGAGGATGGTGGCTTAAGGTGGTGACTGGAGAGAGAGAGAGGTAGAGAGAGAAATGTGGGTTTTCTTTATATACACACATAATTTAATTTTTAATTTTCCTTTAAACATAGCCATATAGGGGAAGGACTAAACTACCCTTTTGTTATATGATTTAATAAAAAAATTTAAGTGTTAGGGTTAAAGGACACAACGTGTAACATTTGAAAACATTAAGTACAAAACTTATCAATTTTAAAGGCAAAGAAAACCATCTGAAATTTGGTACAAAGATAAAGGATAAAACTTGTAATTTACTCTAATTTTAATAAGTTTCTTACTCTTCTTTTTCACATCTATTAAAACCACATATAAAATATTAAAATAACTATACGTATCCTATTTCACATAATTTACTTTTTACAAAAAGAAGCACAACCAATTTCTTGTTATTTGAAATAGCATGTTCAACAATCATTATCTTCATGTTATCGCCAACTCCAACTTTTTTATATATAATTTTAAGAAATTACTTGCAACTTTAAGTATGGATAATCTTACATGTGTTTGCAATTCAAGTTCAACAACAATCATCGTCACTTTTTAAGGTTAGAGCATTCATGTTGGATTTATTACCCACATCCCTATATTCCTATGATAATAATTTTTAGTTTTTTGTAATTTTTTCTCTTGCTTGTACCCATAAAAATTTTATGAGAAAAAAAGATAGGGAATGAATAGTGAATCCCTTATATATGGAGCATGAGACATGGAACCCTGAATTATATCCCTATTTTAGGGGTTGTTTGGCAACCTCTGAGTTATTAAGTGTTTAACTAGTAAGATGTCTGACTGAGTAAAAGACTCTGAGCCAGTAAGTGTGCTCAACCAGTAAGACTGAGTGTAGTGGGGCGACTCCCCACACCAAGTCGCCCCAAGTCGCCTGGAACACCGCCCCCGGGGGCGACTTGGGGGGCGACCCCCTCTTGCCCGACTCAAACGCGTCGCCCAATTTCAAATGTTTGGATTTGGATATAGCCGTTGCCAACGGTTATGTTGGCTAAGTTTTTTTTTTTTTTTTTTAATAATCCAACCTTTATAAAATACCCCATATCAAACACATTTTTACCACAATTTTCTCTCAAACTCCTCAAAATTTATACCAATCTTATATCAACTCATCAAAATTTATACCAATCTTCTATCAACTCTTCAAAATGTATCCCCACAACATCCCTCCTTTCAACCAAAATACGCAATCTTCAAATCCACAACCCGATTTGGCGGATCCAAATGTTTTAAACAACCCCGCTTTTTACGCCTATTTCAATAATTTGCACGTTCCTAGCCCTACACCGCAAGTATACTACAACAATATGTCGCTACCGCAAAATATGGGGTTCGCCACTTGGAACACACAACAACCCGGTGGTTTTCAAAACGTTGGAGGATCGAGCCAACAAAATGGTATAAATTTTTTAGATATTTTTTTGTAAAGAATACGTTTTTTTTTTTTTAACTTTGTTTGTATTCCATCTAGTGGTTGATTTAGATGACGAAGAAGTTCCGGAGACCCAGTTCGATGTCGGTCAAAAAAAGAAACGTTCACACAAGAGAAAAACAACGGGTGAAGAACGCTTGAAAACCAAACCGATACCATGGACTTCCAACGAGGAAATGAGCTTGTCAAAGGCTTGGCTAGAAATAACCGAAGACCCGAGATGTAGTAACTATCAAAAGGAAAAAACATATTGGTCTCGTATTTACAACCTTTTCCTCAAGTTGGAAGGTCAAGAAGAAGGATACCGTGATGTCGATGGTGTCGGCGCGAAGTGGCGTAAAATGCGTCATTTGATTCAAAGTTTCAACCAAATATACACTCGCCTAAGTAACTCGCGTGTGCGCCAAAGTGGTTCCGACGATGCGATGCTCCAAGCAAACGTCCAACAGGAATACCGAGCCGAACACAAGAAGGCGTTTCCTTATCTTGCTATTTGGCAAATTTTAAGAAGGAGTTCGAAATTTAACACAGTCATCGCCTTCGATCCATTTAAAACCCGTGGCCAACCGTCGGCTAAGCGGTCAAAAACCTCATCCTCAAACGACCATCAAAGTACCGGGTCGGACGCTCGGACTCAAATAAATCTCAACGACATTGAGGAAGACAACGAAGAGCCACATGAAGAGGCCGAACCGTATCAACCACCACAACGACCGGTTGGCCGAGATAGGGCCAAAAAAGCCGCCCAAACGTCTTCTAGCGGTGCACGAATCGACTACACCGAAACGTTCGAAAAAGTGACCAATAAGTTAGACGGGTTGATGCAAACGAGCCAACAACGGATCAACTTAAAAAAAGAACACGGGGACCGAAAGCTAAAGCTGAAAGAAAGTCGTCAAAAAGCACTTGATTTGCAAATATTAACAACCGACACGACAAACCTTACTGGAGCCGAGCTCGCTTTAGCCGAGCAAATGAAGCAAGAAATTCGAGAAAAATATAACCTTTGTTGAAGTAATTTTTTTATTTTGGTTGAAGTAATTTTTTTTTTTAGTTGATGTATTTTTTTTATTTTGGTTGAAGTATTTTTTTTTTTTAGTTGATGTATTTTTTTTATTTTGGTTGAAGTAAATTTTTTTTTAGTTGATGTATTTTTTTATTTTGGTTGAAGTAAAAAAAGACTTTTATAAAAAAATATGATTTTTTTTATATCTTTTACATAAAAAAGACAAAATAAATGGGTGCCACGTGTCGCAAGACGCCCCACCCAGCAAGGTTGCCCCACTACCCCTTTTTTGGTCAGAATCCTCTTATGTGACGTGGCGCCACGTGTCGCAAGACGCCCACTCAACAGGTTGCCCCACTACACTCAGTCTAAGTAATGTTTGGTTGGACATCTAAATGACTATACAAAATTACTATTTTACCCGGATCTTGTATTAAATAACTAAGTACCAAATGGAATGACCAAGACAGTTGTTTAATACCTTCATAGGATAAGTTCGAATACAAGAACAATATATAGAACTTATCACCAAGATAGTTGCTTGATGCCTTAATAGCATTCTAGCATTGTGTCTCGGGTAGCTTCAAGTGAATGCCGAAGAGTAGGAGAAGAGACATACCTAACAAGTGGCCGGCGTGATTGGTCTGAATGAGACTGGTTGCCGGAGAGACGTGCGTGCGTGATTGTGTTGTGGTTGGGGCTTGAAAGACTTGGGAAAGAGAGACTGAGTTATGAGATGGATAGAGTGGGGGTTTTATCTTTATTATTTTAGTATTTAGAGTAAAATGATTCAAATACCCTCGTATTAGATACTTTTGGTCAAATTTAACCATAAAAGGCGATTCTTTTAATTTACTCTTTAATTAATTTGTATTTTTTAAATGTTTGTTTATAATTTTATACGATGTTATTCATAAAACGGTGTTATTATTAACTTGACATGTTTTACAAACACCTTTGACACCTTACTTATAACATCACATCCTCTTAATAGATTGATGCGCCACATTTACAAATCATTTACTCACAAAAGGCTAGTAATAAAGAAAAAATAACTTAGTTAATGCTTAACGGTATCAAAATCTTATAATTTTAAACTTTACTAAACTAAAACATGTGTTTGCCAAGGTTTAGTAACCATCTTAAGACCACCCGTACTGGGGCGTCTTTTTTAAAAAAAATTGAAAAAAAAACGCCCGGAAACGCCCCGAGCCCCTCTACGGCCGGCGTTTTCCGGCGTTATTTTTGAAAAAAATGCCGTTGGCGTTTTAATTAAAACGTTGGACTTGCATAGGGGGGCGAGACTTGAACGTTGGCAACGGTCAATTGTGTATTTTTTTTAATTCAAAAATTTACCCACTATATATATATCACCCACTTTCTCTTATTTTTTTATAAAAAACCTCTCACTTTCTCTACTACTTTCTCCTATTTTTTATACCAAAAAAACCACTTTCTCCTATTTTTTATACAATCATGCATTCATTCCGACCCCATTTTGGTGCCCCCGCAAGACCCACGAACCCGAACACAACCCAACCGCAACACCCGTATAACCTTCAAGACATGGACCCGAGCTTTTTACCATACGCGGCTTACTTGAGTGGCGCCACTCCGTTCGTGCCTCCCACCTTCGTCTATGGTCAAGGCGGCGCCTCGCAACCGTCACAACAAAGCCGAATCCGAACCCGATGTCGATGTCGTGCCGGAGACGCAACCCAAACCGGTGCAAGAGAAATCGAAACGCGGCAGAAGGTCGCATAAGAAGAAGGAAAATGACGAACCTCGACGTACAAAAACTACCATTAAATGGACGAAAGACGAGGAATTCACGTTGACTCGGGCGTGGCTCGACATTTCGGAGGACGAAGACACCGGTAACTCTTTTTTTTTTTTTTTACTTATTTTTTACTTTTATTTTTAACATACAACTTATATTTTTTTTTTAATTTGTAGCAAACTTTCAAACGGGCCCCGTTTTTTGGGATAGGGTTCGTGCACTCTTTTTTAGCACGTGAGGTCAAGGCGAACATCGGGACAAAGATTCCATTTCTAGCAAATTGACCGACATCAACAATAAGTCTCACGCGTTCCAAGAAGTTTACCAACGTTTTTTGGGATAGGGTTCGTGCACTTTTTTTTCGGTTTTTTTTTTCTGTTTTTTAATTTTCTGTTTTTTTTTTTCGGTTTTTTTTTTTATTTCAAGTAGTGTAATTTTTATTTTAAATTAATGAAGATTTTTATGTTTTAAATTAAAAAAAAATAATTGTCAAATGATTGCATGGGCGTTATTGGAATAATGCCCCACTACACCTCTTTTGCTTTAATGCCCAACGCTGACTAGGATGCCACGTGTCGGATAATGGCCCCACCACTACGGGTAGTCTAATAATCGATATATTATACTCATCACTTTTAGAGCAACTTTTTTCATTGTTTTCTTAAGATAGTATTTATTACCTATCGTGAATATGAGCTCCAGTATATAAATAATGAAACGTTGATCATTCAGATAAAGTGTTTTACAACATTTGAAACTATATTTATTATTTGTAGAAGTTATTAAGATTCATATGATGAAACTTAAGTATATTTTAGATGGCATATAGCTCCAAGAAATCATAAAAGGTGTAAAGGCAAATGCACATGAAGGATTATATATGATACTAGTTTATAGACCCGCGTATTACACGAGTTGAACAAAGACAATGTGTTACGTAAACTCGTGTAACGCATAAACTATAACCTAGTGACTTAGATAATAATAATAATTCATAATTATAATAATATAATAATTACGAATAGATAATAATAACAATAGCAATAACAATTTTTCTCATTTGTTCCTGAGTTTTGCATTTTTTTTTTGCTATTTTCATCCAGCCCATTAACTTTATCAAAAAAGTCAGTTTAATAAAGGGTATTTTTGTCTTTTTACTTATTTAATTTATTGTGTTTTTTAATCCAAATAAAACTACTCCATTAATTTATATCATCGCTCAAATGTGAACTTAAAAAGCTATGTAAATATCTTCTATTTAACTTAATCATTGTTGATATTAAATTACAAAAATAATTTAAAATATAATCTAAATTATATAAAATATAATTTAAATTTTAAACTATATACCATATTCGTTTTTATAGGTTTATTGGCATGACGGTATAAAATTCATTGAATAAAGATTTATATTCGCAATAAAGTTTTTTTTATCAGACACCACATGTGTTATATATTAATAATAATAATTGGATATTACTCTAATATATTATTAATAAAATAATAATATTGCTAAATTAAGATATACATGTGTGTAATTATTCGCAAACAAATTATTTGGTTAGATTAGACAATTTAGGTCTACAAGTATATAACCAAATTTGGTTTGATCAACAATGATTTAAATAAAAATTAATGTTACATATGAAAATAAAAATAAATAAATAAAATACTACAATAGTATAAAATAAATATTTTTATGTATTGTGTATTTATCTATACTTATGTATAGATTAATAAATTGGATATATTAATATGATAGAATAACCATATGTATTTATTTGTTGTTGTGTATAAATTAATAAATTGTATATTAATATGATATGATAATAATAATAATAATAATAATAATATTAAATGAGAGAATGACACATTGCATTATGATATAATTTTAAGTAGAGAACGACATGTGGCATTAACATGATTCTTTTATTAATTCTAGCGGTAAGACCCGTGTGCAAACACGGGTCGTTTCTTAGAAAACTATGCATGACACATATTGATAGAACATATAGATACATGTATAGATATTGTACCAAAACATGTCATCTATTATAGCTAAAAGACAACTATAAGTACATATAAAAGATGTCTAACAAAGTTAATAAAATTCATCAGTTACATATGATTATTTTCATTCTCTTATTCAAAAAAGATAGTATCCACCCATTGACAATGAACATAAGTACATATAAAAGATGTCTAATAAACTTAATAAAATTCGAATACAACTTAAGTTTTAACAAACATTAACTAAGAACATATGATCACCTGCCTAAACAACACACATCAAACCTCAGTCAAGAATTTGTTACGCAGCAACATCTTGTAACACCTCGAAAATTTCGGGTTTAAAAAAAAAAATTACACGTGTCATGTCAGACAAAACGCGTTGTAAACCCGGAATTAATAAAGATGATTCGGCAGGATTTAAAAGTGACGTCATGTTAAACTGTTACCTCTGAACGACCTTATTTATAAGTCCCAAGACCCGATTAAATGTTATACCCATCTTTTATACCCTCAACTCAGAAATTGGGTTACAATAATTGATCTTGAAAAGCATGATTTGATCCCAAGAAGAAAAAGAATGATAAACCGTTGTTTTCGGGACTTGTAAGTTCATTCAATTGCAACAAAGGTTCATGGTAGGGTAATATACAGGAGTAGACACTTATTAGAGGCCCCTCCATGTAAAAGAATGGCTAAAAATCGTGCAAGTGGATTACATGTTCGAAACACCAACGAACAACAAGGAATCAGCCTCTGAGAAGAGGTAGCGCACCGCTACATACGTAGCGTAACGGTGCGCTACCACATTAGGTCAACCAGCCCTCTATTGCGGGCTAGCGCACCGCTACATCTGTAGCGTAACGGTGCGCTAGCTGATGCCCAGCGACCAGAAACCTGCTGTTGGCTGTTATACGCGATTGTGACCGATTAAACTGGTTTTTATCAGTTATAAACGACCCCTAAACTATCCTAGAGCACTAGGACAAGTGTTCAATGGTTGTGGTTGGTCCTAGAGTTAGTTGTCACTTAGTTGTGGTGGATCCAAGCACTATATAAGGACACTTGATGCAACCACATTTCTTCACACTTGCATTTGATCTTTGGAGCATCCTGGAGCATAGGAACTCTCCCTTCTGATCATAAGTCGTGCATTGGACTATTGTAAGTCTACTAGTTCTTATTTGGTTGTGTTTAGCTTAGTTAATTAGCTAAAAGTCAAACCGTCGTAATTCGGTTTGACTTCGAGATTAGTCACTAATGACTCAGTCTTATCTCGAATTAAAAGTAGTTTTAGAATGGTATTTATGTGGGTAATAAAACCCCAAAAGGGTTTCCCCTGATCACCATCCTAAACAGGTCAAATGTCGGGTCAAAGCTTTACTTAAAAAGTCAACATATTGCTTAAAATGGCATTTATGCATAATTAGCTATCTAGAACATTTGTAACCTGTTTGAACATTGTTATAACTTAGAAATAAGTATAAGAACTTGTCCCAACATGTTCAACCCGACTATTTCCTGTTTAGACTCGGTTCGGAACCGAAAGTCACATAGTTTGACTTTTCGGTTGACTTTCAGTTCTGACCCGTTTGGGCATATTTTAGAAATGCCACAGAGCTTAAATTGGATTAGGATACATGTTAGAACAACCCTCTGTGATCATACACCTTGGTTCACTAGTTATCCAATTTATATGCAAGTTTCCGTTAAATGCTCATACTCGGACCGTTATGCCCTTATTACCTAAAATCATGATTTATGAAAATGTAAAAGTGTAGAATCCTTAGTTACTGATATTTAGACTTGTATGCAAAGTTTGACATCAGTTTGACTTGTAGATTAATAGTTATGCTCATTGTCGCTAAATTAAAGCTTTATGTTAATAAAATGGCGTAATTAGCGTATAGCCTAATTAAACATACTTTTTGACATCAAATCTTTTACCCACTGCTGATACATATTATTTTGGGATTTTTAAAGATTTTTAATTAATTTTAGGACGAGCATAACTAGTAGTCGTAGGCTTAATCCAGTAATTGACGGTTTTGCCCTTACGGGCCATAAAATGAGTTTTACACATCTAAATGATTCCAAACCTTTTGCTACTGAATTGTTATGATAAATAAATTATGTTAAGCCTTCTGGAAAAGTAAAAATATCAGATTTGAGTATCAAACCCGGTAATGGCCTTTAATCGCCATAATTAGCGTTTTTAACGCATAGTATGTCTTAGAATCATATCGGACATACCCGGGTTGATACCTACTGATATATGAGGCAAATTATGATAAATTAACAGTAAGCAAAGGTTGATAAACTCAGACTTAGTTTTTGAGCTTTTCGGCTTATGTGAAATTACCAAAATACCCCTACGGGGCATAGTTTGGTTAATATGATAAATTTCACATATATGCCTTAGCCTACTGTTATAACACATCAAAATGGGTATGTTTGCTGTTTACATCAGACCTGTAACTCAGTGAACATATAAACGCTTTTACAACCTTTAAATGACCAAACTACCCCTACGGGGCATAGTTTGTATTTAAATTAGTTCGGGGCATAACGAAAGACATCCTACTGATGTTACAACATATTTGAAGCATATTAACTTAGGAAACCTGTATATGGCTCTTACGGATACCCGTTACGCTTATTTCGCGTTCGGTGCGATTTATGTAACAAGTTTACATAAATTAGCCGAAACGGGTCAAACCTTATCGGTTTAATCTCAAAATCCAGAATGTGAATATAAACCCATATTAAACAAGTCTTCAAACTTGTCGGGTCTGAATCACATTCTATCCGGTCTTCGCTTAGTCGTGCGTACGAACCGTATCTTCGAAACTAGCCGGTCTAAGCTTAAGCATAATTAAAGACCCGCTAGGATTCTAATAGGTTATATTTAACCTTCGTTCCAGATTAGGAGAAACAGTAAAAGCTACTTGCTATTTGATTATTGTGACTATACTTTGCATCAAGGTAAATACTTTTAACTTATTTCCCTATACGGGCTTGGGTTACGGTACATAGCGTACCGCTTGATCGGGCATCAAATCTTCCATCGCTTAGGTGGTTAATTGAATAATTTGATCGGCTCGTTTTAAACAGATGTGATTACTTTACAGCCTTTGGGGGGTTAATGACCATGTCCCGGATATCCCTGGCATCATCTTACGAGATGGCCACGACCTGAGCACGGGGTGTAGGCGTACTCCCGTGTATAACTCACTTAATGTGGTGTGTCTATTGATCCTTAACCCGGATACGTCCGGGCTACTGAACGCATAAGTAACATGTAAATCGTTCACAAGATTATGATATTAAATAATTCTCCCAAGTTAAATAAAAATGTTTATGCCATGTGCATCCAAACCAATTTTCAATCATTTTATAAAATGAGTCAGTTGAATGTATTTACCAGTGTAAACTGACGTATTTTCCCAAAAAGATTAAATGCAGGTACTAGGCGAAATAGGCTGGGAGTCTCCTAAGCATCATTAGAAGTCTCGCAAACTTAAGATGCCAAAGTCTGTTGAACCATAAACAATGTTTTTTTTTATTCGATCCTACTGTGGATAAACACCGGATAATTGTGACTTTGTTTACAATAAATAAATTCGGTTGTATCTTATTTTAAATTTGTTTCCGCTGTGCATTATTATATTGTGTTGTTTGACTATTACGTTGCCAACCACATCACGATACTCCCCCACCGGGCCCACCGGTGACACGTGGAAATCGGGGTGTGACAGGTTGGTATCAGAGCCAACTCTGAGTGAATTAAACACTAGTCTTTTGTGTTTAATCTCAGTTACACAATATGCACAAATCTAAACCTTCGAGTCTAGACTTATAACATAGGACAAATTCCACTATTGATTGTGTTGTCCTTTACTTAAAATTTGCATATATCTTTGTATTGTTATCTCATGCTTCACTGACAGGAATATCGATAATGCCGCCAAGATTCTTCCGAACGAGAGGACGCGGAAAGGGGCCGGCAGCCGCCCCCAACGACCATGAGGCAGGACCATCCAATACACGGGCTCCGACTGCTACGGAGAGCGAGAACCCATGCCGAAACAGGCGCAACCAGGTCGAACCGGCCAGACGATCGGTTTCGCATAGCTCGACACCGCCCGCACTTAACCCATATGAACCTCACAACACACAACCTTCATATATACCACTACAAAGGTCTTTGTCCCATCATTCCTATGGGGACCCCACACCTATCTTTAGAGGCCAGTTTAATCCGGCCGATTACTTGCAAGAACCCGTGGGTTTCAACCCACTAGGGCCAGATGATCACTTCTCCGGTGATCAAGCCGACGACATGGACGAGGATACGGACCCCGTCATGCCTGCGAGCGGCACTCCGAACCACCCGATTGAGATCTCCGATGGTTCGTCTTTCCACGGATCACCCTATGGTGGTCCAGATAGCTTCCAGGCCCTATTTGATCAGCATCAGTGGTATTACACACCATCACACCACTCGTCGTCACATGGGCAGCATCAGCAGCAACATTCTCAGCAGCACCAGGAGCCACAACCACAGCCGCATCATCAAGATTCTTCAGAGGATCATCGCTTTGTGGCAGTTACGCCACCACCTCCACCGCCACCAGTTCAACCGCCACCTCCTCAACCGCCAAGGCGTAGGAGAACCGGTGCCCGCATATCTGTGCGACCGGGGGGCTTCACTTTCGATTCCCCACGACAGTCTAGTGCTAGTCACTACCCACCGCACTATGAGGACCCGCAAATGGGTGGACCCTCTAACCCTGCCGTACTGCAACCACCTCCAATGGGTTTTGAAAACCCGATACCAGCATACCCGGGTGGTATGGGCTACAACCCATTTGAGCCACCAACACATCATAACTACGGTTATGGAGAGGCTGATCCATACTCGGTAGCAGCGAACTATGGCACGCAAGGACCTTATGGGGATCCTTGGGGGGTGAGTTACCCAACACAGGGATACTCGATACCACCTAGGCCCATCATAAGGACGCAGTCGCAACCACCACGATTTTCTCCAAATAGGGAGGAAATTTTGCAGAGGTTGGAACAGGTGGAACGGGAAGCACATGAAGAACGAAGGGAAAGGCAAACATTCTTCCAAGGACTGATGGGTCTGATCAAGGGGAAGAACAAGAAGGATCGTTGAATTCTTCCATCGCTGATGTATAAGCCCCTGCGTGGGCATGCTTGTTTTAACCCCTAAGTGGGTGAGTATGGTTTGAATAAATAGTCCCTGCGTGGACATGTATTATATTTAGCCCCTTCGAGGGCATGTGTGTTATTTAACCCCTACGAGGGTAAGTATCTGTTTAACCCCTACGAGGGTAAGTTAGTATTTGGAAGACCCGTTTAGGGCAAATGTGTAATATTCTAAATGAATTAATGGAATGGTTATTTTATAAATTTTCATGTTGCCATTATGTGCATATATAAATTATAAATGAAATAAATAAATTAAAAATCATTTCCTTTTAAATTAATCTGCCTATGAAATTATAAATTAAGGATCTTAAAAGGTAAAACCTAGCCTAGTGTCAAATATAAGACCAAGCCAAGGTGGTAAAACCTGTTTAAAAGATTCAAATTCCTGTTAACATCTGAAAAACATGTTAACACTCCTGGCAGAAGTGATTCGTTAAAAATCACATGTCATTCTTAAATGAATAAGGATTCTTTAGAAGATTCCTAATCCAGTTTAATGATCTCTGAATCCTGGATTTACATCATCAATTAAGATGATCATATTTTACCATACTTGGTAATATGATGCCTACGGGCCCCGCTCACTTTTATATGAGCCAAAAGACAGTGGTAGCTATGACTCCCTGTCTGATAAGGGTAATGAACTAGGTTCAAACCTTAAAAGTCTTGATTCTCTGAAATCATAGCTTATAATTTGAATTGTCCATGTGACCAAGCCTTATGTGCTAATATATATTGTTATTGTTTATGTTTAGGATAAATTTTAATTGCAATCCTAAATTAATACGATTAATAAGTTAACCAAATATGGTCTCTGTTTACCATGGTTAACGAATTACCCTAAGAGGTAATTCCATAATAAACTCCCAAATAAATTATTGTTCTTGTTTTCTGCAACAGTTCAATACAAATGGCTAACTCTAATGAAGTCAATAGCCATCCTGTGGAGCCGAATGAGAACGCCCAGATTACATTAACGGGTGCTGAACTAAAAGCAATCATAGACGGAGCTATCACACAAGCCTTGGATAGACAATATGACGAATACAGTGGTACTCGGAGTAGGACCCACTCTGTGTCACAGTCAAAGCCAAGGACACATTCAGGGGCTCATAACAAGCCTCCTCCCAAAAGGGATGGACCAAAGAAAAACGATGATGATCGCCAGTCCACCAACCACCAAAGTAATCCATCTCAGCAGTTGGTACTGCATCAGGGACACCGTAACAAGGGTTGCACATATAAGTACTTTGTGTCTTGCAAACCCAGGGATTTTACGGGGGAGAAAGGAGCCGTAGACTGCATGACGTGGCTAGATGAAATGGACACGGTCGTGGACATCAGCGGATGCGCTGAAGGTGATGTGGTTAAATTTGTCTCACAGTCCTTCAAAGGTGAGGCGTTGGCATGGTGGAGATCTCTGATGGAGGCCTCCGGAAAGATCCCGTTGTATAGCATGACGTGGGATCAATTCATTGCCCTGATCAAAGATAATTTCTGCCCTCAACACGAGGTAGAAAAGATAGAGTATGACTTTCTATCCTTGGTGATGAAGAACCTCGATTGTCAAGCTTATTTGACGAGCTTCAATACACTGTCTCGGCTGGTTCCCTACCTAGTAACCCCGGAACCCAAAAGAATCGCACGCTTTATTGGTGGTTTGGAACCCGAGATCAAGTCCAGTGTAAAGGCTTCTCGGCCAGTTACCTTCAGGTCTGTAACTGACCTTTCCTTATCCCTCACTCTTGATGCGGTCCGGCAGAGATCGCAGAGGAATAAGGCGGCCGAGAAGAGGAAGCATGAAGATGATGGTTCGCGTAAGTCGAACAAGAAGCACCGTGAGAGCGGTGATCACAAGAAGGGATCGGATTCAAAGAAAGATGGGCATCGTTCTGGGGAGAAGCCCACATGCAAAACTTGCAAGAAACAACACTTTGGAAAGTGCAGATTCGAATCAAACTCGAATAACGAGTCCAGGTCTTTTGCTTGTGGTTTGTGCAAGTCCAAGGAACACAAAACCTTGGATTGCAAGAAGATGAAAGATGCAACGTGCTACCGTTGCAATGAAAAGGGCCACATAAAGACTAACTGCCCTAAGTACAACAAGAAGCCTGAGGAGGCTAAGAAGACAAATGCCAGAGTCTTCAGGATGGATGCGAAGGAGGCTGTGCAGGATGATAACGTCATAACAGGTACTTTCCTTGTAAATAATGTTTTTTGCAAGAGTACTTTTTGATTCAGGCGCAGATAAGTCTTTCGTAGATCATAAATTTTGTGAATTGTTGAATTTACCTGTCAAAACCCTAAAAGTGAACTATGAGGTAGAGCTAGCAGATGGTACCGTAGAAACCGTCTCTACTGTGTTAGATGGATGTGTTATATCCATTAAGAACCATTCGTTTCCTCTGTCTCTACTTCCGTTTAAATTAGCTGGTTTTGACATAGTTCTGGGTATGGACTGGTTATCTCATAACCAAGCCCAAATTGTCTGCAAACAGAGACAAGTGATAATAAAGACTTCGTCTGGTGAATCACTTACCATTCGGGGTGACACCCAGTACGGACTGCCTGAGCAGGTGACAATGCTCAAGGCTTCTAAGTGTATGAAGAAGGGATGTGTCATCTACATGGCACAGGTGATTATTGATGAGCCCAAACCGAAGTTAGAAGACATCCCTGTCATCTCGGAATACCCAGAAGTGTTTCCTGAAGATCTACCTGGTTTACCACCAGATAGACAAGTGGAATTCAGGATCGATATCATCCCCGGAGCGGCACCTATTGCTAGAGCTCCATACAGATTGGCACCCACGGAAATGAAGGAGTTGCGGACGCAGCTAGATGAATTGCTGGCTAAGGGTTTCATTAGACCTAGTTCATCTCCTTGGGGAGCGCCAATCCTGTTTGTCAAAAAGAAGGATGGGTCGATGCGTCTGTGCATCGACTATCGTGAGCTTAATAAAGTCACGATCAAAAATAGATATCCTCTGCCCAGAATCGACGATCTGTTCGATCAATTGCAAGGGGCAAGTTACTTCTCAAAGATATATTTGAGGTCAGGCTACCATCAGCTGAAGGTCAAAGATGAAGACGTACACAAGACTGCATTTAGGACTCGTTACGGTCACTACGAGTTCCTAGTGATGCCTTTTGGGCTCACCAATGCACCGGCTGCGTTCATGGATCTCATGAATCGCGTTTGCAAGCCGCACCTAGATAAATTCGTCATCGTTTTCATCGACGACATCCTCATTTATTCTAAGAACAAAGCTGACCACGAGAAACATCTTCGATGTATTCTCAAACTTCTGCATAAGGAGAAGCTCTATGCCAAATTCTCCAAGTGTGAATTTTGGCTTAGGGAAGTCCAATTTCTTGGACATGTGGTCAGTGAGCGTGGTATCCAGGTGGATCCCGCTAAGGTTGAAGCAGTAATGAACTGGCAAGAGCCAAAGACGCCAACGGAAATTCGTAGCTTCCTAGGATTGGCAGGATATTACCGGCGTTTCATTGAAAATTTTTCAAGGATTGCTGCACCCCTAACCTCCTTAACTAAGAAGAAGGTTAAGTTTGTTTGGGGCCCTAAGCAGCAAGAATCCTTTGACATTCTGAAGCAAAAGCTGAGCAACGCCCCAGTACTGACATTGCCAGAGGGAATTGAAGAATTTGTGGTTTATTGTGATGCTTCGCATATTGGCATGGGGTGTGTGCTTATGCAGAAAGGCAAAGTTATTGCCTACGCTTCAAGGCAGTTGAAAGTGCATGAAAAGAATTACACCACCCATGACTTGGAACTGGGTGCCGTTGTATTTGCACTGAAGCTTTGGAGGCACTACCTTTATGGTGTCAATTTTGTGATCTACTCTGATCACAAGAGCCTCCAACATCTGTTTAACCAGAAGGAATTAAACATGAGGCAACGTCGCTGGATGGAAACTTTAAATGACTATGATTGTGAAATCAAGTACCATCCCGGCAAGGCGAATGTAGTCGCCGATGCCTTGAGTCGGAAGGAAAGAGTCAAACCTATCCGAATCCATGCCAAGCGCATGGAATTAAGGAACAGTTTGATGGAAAGGTTGTTAGCTGCACAGAAGGAAGCTGTGTTGGAAGCTAACTATCCTAACGAAAAGCTAGGAGTAACTGAGGAGCAGTTAACTCTTAGCAAGGACGGACTTCTGAGGTTGAATGGACGAGTATGGGTTCCAATTTATGGAGGACTTCGTGATGTTATCCTCCAGGAAGCCCATAGTTCCAAATATTCCGTTCATCCTGGTGCGGATAAGATGTATCAGGATTTAAAGGCAAATTATTGGTGGATAGGCTTGAAAAAGTCTGTAGCCACCCATGTAGCAAAATGCTTGACATGTGCGCAAGTCAAAGCCGAGCATCAGAAACCGTCAGGTTTGCTACAACACCCGGAACTTCCTACGTGGAAGTGGGAAATGGTAACTATGGACTTTATTACCAAGTTACCCAAGACAAGGAAAGGCAATGATACAATATGGGTTATAGTTGACAGACTGACTAAGTCAGCTCATTTCTTACCCATCAAGGAGACTTATAGCTCCGACATGTTGGCCCAGTTATACGTTGATAAGATTGTAGCCCTACATGGCATACCTGTAGCTATTATCTCTGACCGGGATACTAGGTACACGTCACATTTTTGGAAGAGTTTCCAGCAATCTTTGGGCACACGTTTGAACTTTAGTACGGCTTACCATCCTCAGACTGACGGTCAGAGTGAGCGTACTATTCAAACGTTGGAGGACATGCTACGTGCATGTGCGATCGAATTGGAAGGTAGCTGGGATAAGAATCTACCATTGATCGAATTCTCCTACAACAATAGCTACCATACCAGCATAAAGGCTGCGCCTTTTGAGGCATTATACGGTAGAAAGTGTAGATCGCCAGTTTGTTGGGCGGAAGTTGGAGAAGTCCAGTTATCGGGACCGGAGATCGTGTTCGAGACAGAGCAGTTGTGACAACTGTGCTCTGTAATCGATGTACAATGTAAAACAATGTGTTTTGGTGTTATCATGTGTGTATTTGTGTTTGATGATTTTACGATTTGATTTGATTTCGATTTCAAGCTTTAAATCGCTTTCTGGAAGGTTATACGCAAACTGGTGCGTAAACGCAGTCAGTTTAATGCGAAAAACACTCTGTAATAGTGACATAGGCTTAACATACCTTAAATAACCTCCACATAACTTAGAAATAAGTTTTGGATGGTTTGGTGTGTCGAAAACAAGTCTATTCGATCGCTGGGACTAATTGTGTCAAACTGCGAAACTATACCGATTCGTATGATATCGAATAGTCTGGAACTTGATCATAAGCTAAACATACCATAAATAACCTAAACATGGCTTACAAATAAGCTTTGAGGGGTTGGGTGTGCGAAAACATGCTTATTTGATCGTACAGGGACTAAAAGTGTCAAAAATGACGTAAGTTTGCATTTTCGCGCATATCTTACGTTCTGACCATATCTGGACACCCAAAATTTTTGTAGTCACTAAAATATATTTTATTTTAGTGATCGGCATGCAAAAATATCATCCGTCGCTTAATTTGGATCGTTTTCGCATCCGTTTGAGTTTCGTCGTAATTTGACAAACAACGCGACCGTACGACCAAACGAGCCGATATTCGAGAGCTTTCCGAGCACATTTTGAGTCCTCTAAAATTTAATGACCTTGTAGAGCCATGAAAATGGCTTAACGGGTGTTAAAAGTGCCAAAAATGGACTCAAACAAGTGCAGGGACCAAAACAACAAATGTTGAAACTTGTGCTGGTCTGCAGGTTCTACACCGACCGCGTAAGGCCTGTGTCTCCCCTTACGTGGGCCGCCTAAAAACCCCCAGAACCAGAAACTCATTTTTAGCATTCTGTTGCAACTTCAGGGGCTGTTTATGCAAATATTATTGTGTGTTAACCAAGTTAACACCTCTCCAAGGCTTCTAATCAGCTCCTAACACTTGTATGGCTATGATTTTTTGCTTGGAGACCACACAAACAAGTGTCATGATCTTGTAAGTTTGTTACAAGTATAAATAGCTTGGCCATTTCATTCATTCTCTTCACCCTTGATCTGAATTACACTCTAAGTTGGAGCCATTGCTTCATACCTGAGTGTGATTGATCAAGTTCTCCCTAGCAAGGACCCTTTGTAAGCTTCCTTCGTTCTTTTATCGCTTTCCTAGCTTAAAAGTCAAACAGTGTTTGACTTTTAGCTTTGACCACGAGTTGGTCAACGAGAAGCTCGTTTGAACTTCACAACGTGAGCGTAATCACGATGGTTATAGTCCCTAGTGACTATACCTACTGATTACCACGTTGACTAGGCGTAGTGACGAGTCGTAGTTTCGGTCAAAATGCGCATTTAAGCGTATTTTGCAACCAAACTACTTTTGGGTATCAAAACACTTTGTTTTGATATCAAAACCTGCTTTCTAACTTAGTTAAGCATGTTTTAACATGCTTAGCTCGTCACTTTTAGTTTAGTGCTTGTTTAGAGTCGTAAGTCAAGCGGTCTAAACCACCGGTTAGACTTTTGAACTCGACCCGTTTGGTCGATCATTAGGATCCGACCAAGCATGTTTAGTGACCATAGATGCATAGGGAATAACCTTCCGAGGTTATACCTTATGGTCACCTAGTTTAAGTAGTTGTATGATAGATAGTTTATATGCCTTAGGTAAATGACCAAAATGCCCTTTTCATGCATAATTGGATTTTAAGCATATGTAACCTAAACATTTGTCACTTAACTGATTATTCAACATAATTAAACATGTTTAGGCATATAATACTTGTCATAGGACTAGGTAGACGTCTCGAACGCGCATTTGCGCGAACGACGCGTTAAAGTAGCGTAAGCTACCTAAACAGGCCATAAAGGGTCGAAATGTCACGGCCCCCGTCCCGGTTTTACCCGGTTCAGGAGCCGCGGGACAGAAATCCGTGGTAATTGTTATGTTGGAAGCGGAATTTTAACTGGATCTTTTAAAACTTGAAAATACCCAATTTATTTTATTTCACAAATTGGGGATTACACCCATAATTTACAATAAAGGTGATTTCACCGGGAAATCCCTAATTTTTACAAAAACATGTTTCTTTATTTTATTGAGCCACTTCCTCAAGCTTGTAGTGCTACACGACACTTTTCCTAGATCACAGCAGATCACCTGAAACATGTTTTAAAAAGGTTTTATCAGCAGGGAAATACTGGCGAGTCACTCAAGTTGCACAAAACGACACATTGTTATAATATACAGTATTAAGGGTGATTACATTGTTTATATCAACCAATTACCCCACATCGGTATTTGTCACTCGACTGTATTTGTGACTATGGTCAGATCACCCATTGGCTAAGTCGTTGTCCAATGGTGACGGGAAACAAGTAATGTATACAAAACCCCACATACCGGCAGTAATTGAAGATTACAAAGACTGTAGGATCGTTTTCAGACCCGAACGAGTCGATCAGAAGAGTTTTTCTCAATACGAAAGGCGGAAACAGACGTATCGAGTTCAATTCAGCAAGAATATCACTTTAAACTGTCTCTAGATTGATTTGACAAAATATTACAGCGAGTAGACACTTCGGCAGCACTTCGGCTCTCAACCGGAATGTTCAAGACTCCTTCAAACGAAATCAGATAGCACCTATATATAGACATGGTGATTTCGTTTGAAACTGCCTCAAGCGAAATCACATTCAAGCGGAATCACTAATTTCGTTTGAATGTGTCATGGTAATTTCAAGCGAAATCACAACATTTAATTCCGTTTGAAATTGCCTCTCACCCTATATTTGACATTTTTCTCGTATTACGTGCCCTGATCTATCTACAAACATACAAGACTCGATACAAGACGAAGTCGACAGACGTATGCACCAACAGACTCCCACTCGAATGTTGACGAGTCTTCAGTGTCGAGTCTTCACATCTTCAGTCTTTATCAGTCTTCCCGAACTCTTTTTCGAAGTATCTAACAATGTAAATATTCTCCATCTTTCTCTTCTCTTTATCAACTTATCTCCCCTTCGGATGTTGATCTAATCTTCAATTCCAGAATTACAATCTGGCTCTATCTCATTTCATCCCAAGATCTGTAGCTGGCTCTTACAATCTCTTGATCAGATCTCTTGATTCCTTAAGTTTATCAGCATCAGCAGTTCCAAGATCGTAACCTGGCCTACCTGCACAAACTCTACCCAAAAATAAATTTCACAAATTTATAATTTGACAAATTTACATCAATTGTACGTAGATTTTATTCAACAACACCACTCTTATTGTGAGGTAGATATGATTATAACAATTTTTATATCAAAATCTCTGATGACCACTTGAAAAAATATCATTTTTCTTTTCAAACACACTCTCCCAACCCAGTTGTCATCATGTTTAGCACTTGGAATTTTGAAAATCAGCTCTTCAATATCAGTTATCGAAAATATTTTTGAATTTTTCAAAATTTATGCTAAAACACTCCGAAAATCTTTTTGGATTTTTGAAACATGAAAGAAATGTAATAAAAGAAATATTTACAAACAATATTTTTGTGAGTTTGTGGAAGAGGATCATATCATTTTTTAAGACAAATTTCCAACACCGTTAAGCTTTAAACATTTTCAGTTCTAAACGATTTACGTAGATTGTTAGTATACTGATCCACTTAAATTTTCACACAAAGTTCAACTGTTTCGAGGTACGAGATTAATGTTTTAAGCACTTAAACTCATTCGCGTGTCCCACCTCAGAAAATACTCCCGTATCCAGATCCCAATATTCAGTCTTACAGGTGAGTATACCACAGATTATATCTGTAAAGGGTTAAATGCGAGGGCCGTGAGAGCTCAGGTCAGAACTTCCGTTCAGCAGAGAGATGACGGCTTCGACTTTTGGTGTGTTCCTTTTAGAGAATCTTTTCTTCAACAGCACATGATTAGCTTTTCTCAATGTTTCATCATTTTTTGTACTGAGGGCGGCGCTATATTTCAAGCAAGCAGAAAGTATTATACGGGGACTAGGCCATTGCTTCCGCAAAATCAGAAGTCCCGGGATAATACCCCAGATATCACTGAGTATAAAGACCTAGTATCTCAGAAAGAGGGACCTTTCAAACAAGATTTCGGGGGTTACCCATATATCCGAGAGATGTTCCCCACGATATAAGTAAGTTTGAAATTTTATGTTTATATCTCGTCACAATCTACTAAATGTGTAAAAACCTACTGGCACATCATCAGTGAGACCGTTTATCACATATTAACTTTCCAATTTTTTAGCATGTTGTGATAGTCCACTGATGTACTATCATTTCCTCTTTTTCACAACAAAACTCATTTTTGATTTTATCATGTTTTTGGCTTTTTCAAAATTTCAAATGTTTTTGGATTTTCTGAAATTCTTACTCCCCCTAAAATTCAAAATCATTTAAAGAAATTTGAAAACAAATTGTACAAAAAAAAACGTAACAACCGATATTGAATCGCTTCAATTCGCCATCCACTTGGCATAAACAATCAGAACTCCCCCTCACAACAAACTATTTTCCCATTTGATTTCAAAACACTTAAGTTTGTTTTAATCACAATGGTTTTTTCGGAAAATTAGTTTTGTTGATTTTATAAAACCACTTGAAGGTTAGGGGTTCAATTCATCACCTTGTTTTACAATCACTTGAAAAATGTAACAATTTTAAGATCAATCACCAAATATCACTTGTAGAAAATCAAGTACAACTTAATGTCCCTGATTTACCACTTGTAAGGCGAAATATCACCAGAGTGAATTTCTCAAGAAAGATGCCGATACCTGCTCCACACTTACCAACCTGGGAGCTCCGGCAAGTCCAGAATTTAATCAGAATAATAAGTTCCATCCCAGTCACAAACCTGGGACGAAACACCCTTACCTGGTTTCTTCATTTTCTTCTCATAGAACTCTTTAACCCCTTTGACTTTTTTGTCAACCATTTTTCCGAAGATGTGTTTCACTTTGGGGTTAAAGGCCTTTTCAACATCAAAAACCTTTTTATCATAATAAAATTGGTTTGAAATTTCAACTTTACCAATTTTCTTCTTAAAATTTTCAGCCCGAAGTGGTGGAAAATTCACATCATCCACTATCGGCACTGATTTTTCACCTTTTTCCATAACCTGTGGCTCATCTGATTTTGTGGAATCAGATTCATCGCCTGAAGTTAGCTCCTCTGATTTTGATGAATCAGAATCATTGCTAGACCCATCATCAGATTTCTTAACAACCCATTTTTGGTTGTTAAGATTTGCACTTTTCTTGTAAAACCTCTTTGAACATTCACCAATTTCAAATTTTGAATTTTGAAAAGTTTAGTTCTCTTAATTGGTGGTTCAAACTCAACCATTTTTTTCTTTCAGTTTAGAAACTCCCTGTTTGGTTTGAATTGCTTGTGAACATTTCATAGCTAGATGTCCAATTCTACCACATTTAAAACAGGTTCGAGTCTCCTTCTTCTTTTGATCAACCATCTTCTCCATTTCTTCTTGCTTCTTCGCAAGGAATTCTTTGTTCGACTGCTTTCTGAACAAATTTTCTTTTTCCTTTTCAGAAAATGTACCTGAAACAAATATCATTTTTGATTTAAAATCTCGAACATATTTTTCATTTTTATAATTTTCTGGTGGAATAAAACCAAGACCTTTCTTTTTGAAATTACCGTTATGGTTTGGTTTCTTTCGATAATCTGAACCAGAACTGTAACCCTTTTTCTTGTTTAAACATTGTTTAACTCTTGAGGTATAAGGATTAGGTTTTTTAGAAAGATTTTCATATTTTATTTCAGAAATATTGATTTCTGTCAGTTTGAAAACCTTTTTGATCATTTCTGGTTTAACACCTCTTATTGGAAATTCCTCATCAGAATATAATTTGTCGGAATCATTCAATGTATATGCAACTTTGAATGTTTCGTCATTCAAATTAGATTTTGATAGAAGAAATTCTTTATTGTAAACCCGTTTCTCCCTTTTGACTGAAGGACTTGACATGTCGGACTTAGACTTTGACTCTGATTTAGACTCCGACTTTGACTCCTCCATTTCATCATTATCTAACACATGATCCACCACTTTCTTCATCAATTGAGATTGTTGATCAGTGTCAGATGATGTAAAAGTGACATCAATATTTTCTGGCAAGTTAACTGAAGACTCCGACTCCCACTGTAAATTTGTTGCCTTTTCGACTCTTTCTGAATTTGGATTTCTCGGAGAATATCCATTTTCAAGCGGGGGTGGACACTTGTTGTTACTGACACCTTGTTTCTTACCAGATGTCTTAACTTTAGTATCCTTCTTCTTTTCCTTTTTCTTTTTAGAAGTCTTTTCTTCAGATACTATCTGTTCTTCAGTTACTTTATCATCCTCAAATGCCTTCATGCCTTCAACAGTTGGATAAATCCTGTCAATGACATAAGAAGTACATGAGTAACTTTTTAACAATCTATTTACTCTTTTTGTTTCAATTCTTTGAGTTTCCAGTTTTTGTTCCAGAATAGCACACTTTTCAATATAATTGTTAACAACTTTTTGCTTTGTCATGAAAGCTCCTTGAAGTGTTTTCATGGCTGTTGCTTGTTCGCTACTTGACTCATTGTACTGATTCATGGCCTTGTTCAGAACATCGTAAGATTCCTTCAACCTGTTCGTGTTGTTAATCAATTCGCTGTTTTTCTTTTTCATGATCTCACAGGTTTCACAATTCACAAGAATCTTTCTTGCATCAACTTTGAACTTTGGAACTTCCTTTACCTTTCTCTTTATCACTGGAACTTCCTCATCATCACTGCTGACAGGTGTTTTAACTTTCTTCTTTTTCTTTTTAGCTTTATCGTCATCACTATCACTCTCTTCCATCATTTTCAAGTGTTTCTGCATTCGTTTTGCATAATAATCATTATCATCATCACTATCTTCTTCAATTCGAGCAACAAAAGCTTTTGTTTTTAAAATATCTTTATCCGGACAGTAATCATCCCAACTAAAACCTTCCCAACTAAACCCTTCAGGTAACTTTTCATCATCTTTATCTATCAGACATGCTTTACCATCAGTTGAAATATATTTGTCCCAACTGAAACCGTTAGACGATTTTTTATCATTTTGATTCACCAAACATGCTCTCTTTGAAGACTCCTCTATTGTTTTTCTACCATGTGCCACTTGTGGTTCTTGTTGTTGTTGAGCAACTTGATGATAGATGGCCTTCCGGTAGTAATCATTGTTGTTGAACGGATTTTGAGCTCCACTTGCTTAGCGATTAGTGCACTCCCTCTTGAAGTGTCCTTTTTTCCCTGCAACGAAAACAAGTAACTTTAGATTTATCAAAACCCAAATTAGAAACACATGCATCACGGAAATCATCTCATCCTATGATCTGTTTAAACTTCTCAGCTCTCCTCAACACACTTGCCAAACACCACTTAATGTCCATCAATTCCATTTCTTCGGCATCAATCTGATCGTAATCCTCTTTTGTAAGCATTGGATTCCTGATCCTACCTGCAACTAAACTACCATATGACTCTAAAACAGTCCCCAACAAAGACATGTGACTTTTTGCAACTTCTTCAGAATAATCTTGATTATTCTCAAGATTCAATACAATGTTGCATTGTAACTTTCTGCCATTCTTGGTTGCTGACACGTTTGGATCAAATGACGGATATGACGAAAAACTCGTTTTGCTGTTTGATCCTTTAGAAGAACCTCCCGATGAACTCTTAGCATTGAAAGCTGTTTCAACCTTTGGTGACATGTTGGTCTTGTCATTAATACCAGCTTTGTAATAAAGACCGATATCTTGTTCACCATCAAAATCTTTCATTCTTGAAATCTTTCTTTGTTCCATCTCCTGTGCTTCAATTTTTTCAATAAACTTACTCAACGTTAAGTTGTTGAACCCTTTCTTGTTTCTTAGCATCATAAGGTATGTTACCCAAGTTTCATGTGGTAAAGCATCAGCCAACTTCTCAATCAATTCTTCATTATCCTTGGTGATGCTTACTCTCTTCATGTTGACTAACAAATTGCAGTATCTTTCAATGATCTGCTTTGTGCTCTTACTTTTCAAACCACGAAATAGATCAAACTCTTTTTTCAAAAGATATTTTTTGTTCTTTATCATTTCTTGACTTCCAACAAACTTTGATCTTAATGCCTTCCATATTGAATATGCACTTCCAGTGTGTTGCAATAAGACTAAAATATCCTCTTTAACAGCTTGTTGCAGTAAACTGATCATCATCTTTTCGTTTTTGTATTTCTTTTTCTCATCCACACTAAGATCTTTGATAGCAATCTCCTCTTCGTCATCATTATTGGTCTAACATATTTCATTTCAATACATTCCCAAGCATCCAAATAATTTGCTTGCACCCAATTTTTAAATCGTTCCTCCCATCCTTTATACTCCTCAATGTTCATAAGCTTTGGCGGTTTTTGCATAGTACCCGTTTCATTTTCCATGGTCAAGTTCTGAGTAACACTAGCCGGAGTAGTCGGGGTAGTAGCAAATGCGTTATAAAATTCCTCTTCCATGTTTTGGTAACAAGTTTCACAAAACAATCTTTTCAAACGAAATTAACTTTCAAACGGAATATCCTTTCAAGCGGAATCAAAACTTTCACCCGGAATCAATTGTTCAAATGGAATACCAGCTTCACACGGAATCAGTTCAAACGAAATACCTTTTCACACGGAATTACCTAATTTCGTTTGAACTAACACCCCTTTCAAACGAAATTACCCTCTGAAGTGAAATCACTCAACCAGAATAACAATTTGGAGCGGAATAACTGATTTCAAACGGAATCAAACTGCTATTTCAAGCGAAATTATGCTGAGGTCATCATACTCGAGCTGTTTTTCAAACGAAATTACCCTTTTTACCAATTTTAGATCAAATTAAGGTCCAATTCTTTCAAGGATTTGTTAAAACACTGTTGCGCACAATATGTGAGAAAATTAGCCGATTTTAACCGTGAAAAGTTGTTAATTTTGAAAAAGAAGGTGTAGAAATCAGATTTAGCAGCTGAATTGGTAAGAACTCTTCCTCCTGAGCTCTGATACCACTTGTAGGATCGTTTTCAGACCCGAACGAGTCGATCAGAAGAGTTTTTCTCAATACGAAAGGCGGAAACAGACGTATCGAGTTCAATTCAGCAAGAATATCACTTTAAACTGTCTCTAGATTGATTTGACAAAATATTACAGCGAGTAGACACTTCGGCTCTCAGCTGGAATGTTCAAGACTCCTTCAAACAAAATCAGATAGCACCTATATATAGACATGGTGATTCCGTTTGAAACTGCCTCAGGCGAAATCACATTCAAGCGGAATCACTAATTTCGTTTGAATGTGTCATGGTAATTTCAAACGAAATCACAACATTTAATTCCGTTTGAAATTGCCTCTCACCCTATATTTGACATTTTTCTCGTATTGCGTGCCCTGATCTATCTACAAACATACAAGACTCGATACAAGACGAAGTCGACAGACGCATGTACCAACAAAGACTTAATCCCTGTAATTATAACCTTGAAATAATTTAGGGTTTTGTAAAGCAAATTGATAAAAAGAGAATGACTCACATTGCAGATTTAAATGGGCAGAGTTTAGCCTACTGATTTTAGCCTGGTTAACCTAAAACAAATAACAATGCACACGAAAACTAGGTCAGTAACTTTAATCCAACTTTTACGACAACTCACGAGATCAAAACCTTCACAATGAATGACAAAGTGTGATACTTAAACATCACGACGAATGACAAAGTATTACCCGAGTTTGAGCAGCACTTAAACATTCATCAGATTGGTTTCAATCGATCGGACATTGAATCATAGCAGTGATCGATTTATTACCCTGTTATCGCGGTAACGTTTCGTGCTGTGTGTGTGTTTTGAACTATTTAGACGATATCTCGGTGTACGAAATGAATTTTTACGTCTATCCAACGCGAGAATTCAAGTGCCACACCCCTCTATATATACTGGAAAAACAGCTCCCTCGCGTGGCGCGAGGGGCTGTCGCGTGGCACGAGGGACACCCCCTAGCATAGGGTAGTCCCGTGTCTCAGTAGCTTGGGTGAGTCGACGGTTCGTAAAAATTCGAATTCTATCGAAAACTGTTTAGATAATATCAATTAGGGAATACCCCCATGAGTTTTAGGGGACCTGATCCTGATTCTGATTGTTCTGAAAATTTTAGGGGTCATGCTATTTTACTTGGGGGTCTCAATTAGGGTTTCTTATTGGACAAAATAAGATAAGAATTAGAACTTTTGGTGAGAGTTGTTACATCCTCCCCACCTTAATTAAAATCTCGTCCTCGAGATTTACTAGAATAAATGAGGATATTTCCACTTCATTTCCGATTCTAGCTCCCAAGTGTATTCAGTTCCTCTCTTTGAATCCCACTTAACTTTGACCAGTACTAGTCGCTTGTGCTTGAGAAACTTGACCTTTCTGTCTTCTATTTGCAGTGGCTTCTCAACAAACTTTAAATTTTCATTTACCTCTACATCTTGAAGAGGTACTACCAGGGATTCGTCAGATAGACATTTCTTGAGGTTGGATACATGAAACACGTCATGTACCCCGGCTAGCTCTTCTGGTAGTTGTAAACGATAAGCAACTGGTCCTATTCGCTGGATTACTGGGAATGGTCCTACGCACCTTGGACTTAATTTTCCCTTTTTACCGAACCGAACTACTCCTTTCCAAGGAGATACTTTCAAAAGTACCTTATCACCGACTTGAAATTCCAGTGGCTTGCGTCGATTGTCTGCATAACTCTTCTGGCGATCTCAAGCCGTCTTTAGTCTTTCCTTGTTTGAGTGATCTTGTCGGTAGTTTCTTGTATAATTTAGGGACCTGATAATTGGCTTTCTCCTATTTCTGCCCAACAAACCGGAGTTCTACACTTTCGTCCATACAGTGCTTCGAATGGGGCAGCTTCAATGCTTGAATGGTAACTATTGTTATAGGAGAATTCAATTAAGGGTAGATGGTCATCCCAATTTCCACCAAAATCTATCACACATGCCCTGAGCATGTCTTCCAGGGTTTGAATCGTCCTTTCACTTTGTCCGTCTGTTTGAGGATGGTAAGCTGTACTTAAATTTAATCGTGTTCCCATGGCTTCTTGGAAACTTGTCCAGAAACGTGAAGTGAAACGACTATCTCTATCTGATACAATGGAGAGTGGGACTCCATGTAAGGATACTACCTCGTCTACGTACAACTTTGCTAACCTTTCCATGCTAAAGGTTTCCTTTATGGGTAAAAAGTGAGCTGATTTGGTTAATCGATCCACAATTACCCAAATGGCATCATTACCTTTTCTGGTTTTGGGCAACTTAGTAACAAAATCCATGGTTATTAGTTCCCATTTCTAAACAGGCATTTCTAATTGTTGAAGTAGCCCTAAAGGTTTCTGGTGTTCTGCCTTAACTTGTGAACAAGTTAGACACTTAGATACATATCTAGCTATATCCTTTTTCATTCCTATCCACCAGAAATTATTTCTTAAATCTTGGTATATCTTATTATGGGCTTCCTTTAGAATCTTATTTCTTAATTCTCCTTGCTTAGGTACCCAAATTCTCTTCTTGTGGAATCTCCAAATTCCATCATCTCCTTGCTCTAATTCCTTTATTTGTCCTTTCATTCCTTCAGCATCATCCTTGATTGCTGTTTCTTGAACATTTTCCAGTTGTTCCATTAAGTCTAATTGAATACTTAATCTAAGAGCACGAACTCGCTTTTGCTTTTCGTGTTACTTACGACTTAAGGCATCTGCAACTACGTTTGCTTTTCCTTCGTGATATTGAATATCACAGTCGTAGTCACTTAGAATTTCCATCCATCTTCTTTGCCTCATGTTCAATTCTTTTTGCCCAAATATGTATTTTAAACTCTTATGATCTGTATAGACTGTAAACTTACTTCCATACAAATAGTGTCTCCAAATCTTAAGGGCAAAAATTATCGACCCTAATTCTAAGTCATGTGTCGTATAATTTTCCTCGTGCTTCTTCAATTGCCTTGAGGCATATGCAATTACCTTCTTGCGTTGCATTAACACACATCCTAATCCTAGTTTAGAAGCATCACAATATACTTCAAAATCTTCTGTTCCTTCTGGTAAGGCTAGAATTGGGGTGTTTGTTAACTTTTGCTTTAAAATCCTAAAAACTTCGTCTTGTTTAGGTCCCCATTCAAACTTAACTGTTTTGCAGGTTAGCTTAGTTAATGACACAGCTATCTTAGAAAAATCCTTAATAAAGCGCCTATAGTATCCAGCTAATCCTAGAAAACTTCTAACTTCCGTAGCTGATTACGGGACCTTCCAATTGGTGATTGCTTCTATCTTAGCAGGATCTACGTGAATACCTTCGTGATTCACCATATGCCCTAAAAATTGTACCTCTTGTAACCAAAATTCACACTTCGAGAATTTGTCGTAAAACTTTTCCTTTCTTAACAAAGTTAAGAGTGCATGTAGGTGCTCACAATGCTCTTCCTGATTTTTGGAATAAATTAGTATATCGTCTATGAAGACAATTACAAATTTATCCAAGTACGGTTTACAGATCCTATTCATCATGTCCATAAATGCTGCCGGAGCATTTGTTAGTCCAAAGGGCATGACTGTAAACTCGTAGTGACCATACCTAGTTCTGAAAGCAGTTTTAGGTATGTCTTCTTCTTGTACCTTTAACTGATGATATCCGGAGCATAAATCTATCTTAGAAAAATATCTAGCTCCTTGCAATTGATAAAAAAGATCATCAATCCTAGGTAATGGGTATCGATTCTTGATTGTAACTTTGTTCAGTTCCCTATAATCGATACACATTCGCATCGAACCATCCTTCTTCTTTACAAACAACACTGGTGCTCCCCAAGGGGATGAACTAGGTTGTATGAATCCTTTACTGAGCAATTCATCTAATTGATTTTTCAGTTCCAACATTTCAGTGGGTGCTAATCGGTAGGGTACTTTAGCTACTGGTGTAGTTCCAGGAATCAAATGAATTCTAAATTCTACCTCCCCATCTGGTGCTAATCCTGGTAATTCTTCTGGGAATACATCCGAGTATTCTGATACTACAGGAATTTCTTTAAGTTCCTTACCCTTAGTACTAATGATTACTGAAATCATATACACTATTCCTTGCTTTCGTTCATAACTAGCAACTTTCATTACTGAAATGAACTTCATTGGTTTATGTGGCTTATCCTGTAATTATAATTACTTCTCCTGTGGGTGCACGAATTTCTATGGAATTCTTATCACAAAGGATTCGAGCATGGTTGGCTACTAACCAATCCATTCCTAACACGACATCGAATCCAGCTAAATTCATGGGTAATAGGTTTGCAGAAAATTTATGACCTGAAAGTTCTATATTTTCTTTTTGCAAAACCGTATCTATGTTAACAGAATTCCCGTCTGCCGTTTCTACTGTAAAAATTTGCCTAAGTTTGGTTAATGGTAGCTTAAGAGCTTGGCAGAATGAAGTATTTATAAAACGTTGGTTTGCACCAGAGTCAAATAATACTTTCGCATAAACGTTGTGAACTAAGAACGTACCAGCTATTACGTCAGGAATCAGTTCGGCTTCCCGCGTAGTTAATTGGAAGGCTCTTACGTTTTTCTTGTTAGTCCCTTCAGCAGGTTTGGCCTTGTTGTCTGCTGGTTTGACCAATTTAGGGCATTCGGGTCGAAAATGCCCAGCTTCTCCACAGTTGTAGCAAATCTTTGTTTTCTTTCTGCAATCTTCTTCACGATGTCTTATCGCTTTGCAGAAGTTGCAGGGTTCATTACATTTTCCAAAATGTTTCTTTTTACAGTTCCTGCAGAACGGCGGAGTGGAAGATTGCCCAGTTCCTCTTTTCTTGAAATTGCTATTATTACCCACACGAAATCCTTGGGTAATTTTCTGAGCCAATTCCTTCTTCCTATTTTCTTCTCGCGTACGCACCAGTCCGTCAATCAAAGTGTTGGCCAATTCTACCGCATCATCGATCGTGCGGGGTCTCGCAGCTTTGACAATATCACGGATCTCACTAATTAAACCCCAAATGCAGCGAGAGATAAGTACCGGTTCTGGCGAAGCCAGAGTAGGCACAATTCGAGCATATTCGAAAAACTTCGAAGTATACCCTCGACAATCGACACCCACCATCCGGTGGCTCAGAAATTTATTTGCCATCTGCTCTTTTTCATATTCTGGGCAGAATTTTCTTTCCACCAGACGCTTAAACTCCTCCCAACTCATGGCATAGGCCATGTCGCTTCCTTTGGCTTGCACACCGTATTCCACCATTCTAATGCTTCTTCCTTGAAAAGGTGTGAAGCATACATGACTTTATCCCCTTCGGCACATTTACTTATTTTAATTACCGCCTCGGTTTTCTCCAACCAACGCAGTGCAGCAGTCGCCCCTTCATTGCCTGCAAATTCAATAGGTTTACAGGCAAGAAATTCGTTGTAAGTGCAACCAGGCATTGCAACTTTCATTCTCTTAGGAATTGTCTTCCTGAGTACGTTTGCTAGGAATAATTTGTTAAGGTTCAACTGGATTTCGTGCAGCAGCAAGAATTGCTGGAATAGCATTGGCTATTCCTTGAGCAACGATATTCTCTATATCTTGTCTATTGAGAAATTGATCTTCATGGTTTTGCGCGGATTGGTTACCCTCGTTAACTGGTTCATTACCAGCGTGTTCCATCTGGTAATTAATATGTATAAGTTATTAGCATAATATAACGACTAAATGCAAAACAATTGCACAAAATCACATCAAACGTACAGCCAAAATTGTCGATTTTTCGACTTCCATATTTTATATATTACTATGCGTCCGTACACACCCGTTATCTTACAAGAGTTTTATTTTAAGTTATTTCACAGGATTATATTTTCTTTATTACTATTTTAAACACATCCTCTCACAACCCCACAATTCTAGTCAGCTGGCATTTACGGCTGTAGTGGCTAACATATAGAAATTTGCCCATTGTTCATCTAATTCATCTTCCCATGGTGGGTTAGTGCCTATTTCCTGAGTTTTCTTATTAATCATCACTCCTTTTGGTTGTGACTTCTTTATTTTCTCTTGACTTTTTCTAATAATCCAACTTCTTTTCTTAGGGGTAAGTGGTTTCTCGGACTGTGCCTTACGAACAAATATTCCTTCCTCGGTATCTGCTGAGTATCCTGAGGAATTTGGTTGAAATGAGGTTCCCTTATCTTTTGGTGAGCTATCTAATTGACGATAGATGTCCGAAATTCTTTGCTTACCCATACTGTAGATTAACAAATAGTCAAATAACACAAAAACACATATTTACAGAATGGCAATCAGAAAATTAAGTATTTCTAAATACTTAATTGGCTTAAATCAATGGCTCTGATACAACCTTTTTCTGTCACGGCCCCCGTCCCGGTTTTACCCGGTTCAGGAGCCGCGGGACAGAAATCCGTGGTAATTGTTATGTAGGCAACGGAATTTTAACAGGATCTTTTAAAACTTGAAAATACCCAATTTATTTTATTTCACAAATTGGGGATTACACCCATAATTTACAATAAAGGTGATTTCACCGGGAAATCCCTA
This sequence comes from Helianthus tuberosus, assembly GCA_030545235.1. NCBI lineage: Eukaryota > Viridiplantae > Streptophyta > Magnoliopsida > Asterales > Asteraceae > Helianthus > Helianthus tuberosus. The sequence goes on along the minus strand of CM060371.1, from coordinate 103,135,315 downwards.
ATTTTTACAAAAACATGTTTCTTTATTTTATTGAGCCACTTCCTCAAGCTTGTAGTGCTACACGACACTTTTCCTGGATCACAGCAGATCACCTGAAACATGTTTTAAAAAGGTTTTATCAGCAGGGAAATACTGGCGAGTCACTCAAGTTGCACAAAACGACACATTGTTATAATATACAGTATTAAGGGTGATTAGATTGTTTATATCAACCAATTACCCCAAATCGGTATTTGTCACTCGACTGTATCTGTGACTATGGTCAGATCACCCATTGGCTAACTCGTTGTCCAATGGTGACGGGAAACAAGTAATGTATACAAAACCCCACATACCGGCAATAATTGAAGATTACAAAGACTTAATCCCTGTAATTATAACCTTGAAATAATTTAGGGTTTTGTAAAGCAATTTGATAAAAAGAGAATGACTCACATTGCAGATTTAAACGGGCAGAGTTTAGCCTACTGATTTTAGCCTGGTTAACCTAAAACAAATAACAATGCACACGAAAACTAGGTCAGTAACTTTAATCCAACTTTTACGACAACTCACGAGATCAAAACCTTCACAATGAATGACAAAGTGCGATACTTAAACATCCATCGAATTCACGACGAATGACAAAGTATAACCCGAGTTTGAGCAGCACTTAAACATTCATCGGATTGGTTTCAATCGATCGGACATTGAATCGTAGCAGTGGTCGAGTTATTACCCTGTTATCGCGACAGTGTCTCGTGCTGTGTGTGTGTTTTGGACTGTTTAGATGATATCTCAGTGTACGAAATAAATTTTTACGTCGATCCAACGCCAGAATTCAAGTGCCACACCCCTCTCTATATACTGGAAAAACAGCTCCCTCGCGTGGCGCGAGGGGCTGTCGCGTGGCGCGAGGGACACCCCCTAGCATAGGGTAGCCCCGTGTCTCAGTAGCTTGGGTGAGTCGACGGTTCGTAAAAATTTGAATTCTATCGAAAACTGTTTAGATAATATCAATTAGGGAATACCCCCCCCCCCTGAGTTTTAGGGGCCCTGATCCTGATTCCGATTGTTCTGAAAGTTTTAGGGGTCATGCTATTTTACTTGGGGTTCTCAATTAGGGTTTCTTATTGGACAAAATAAGATAAGAATTAGAACTTTTGGTGAGAGTTGTTACACGAAAGCACTTACGTTAGGTTTCGATTTAGAATGTAGGCTTTGTTAAACCATACCACATGAGTTCCAACACTCATTTGGTTTACAAGACCTCATTCTCTCCGATCTTCCGATTTAGGCGTCGATTTATTTACTAGTGATCCGATTACTAGGTACTACTTGAATTTCCTTGGTTTGCCTGAGCTTCGCTAAGTTCTTTAGATCAAGGATACCTTATTATTCAATGTGAGTACATAGTTCCCCTATTTTACTGTTTTCAATTGTTTTGGGGTGATTCATATGTATTAAAATGATTTCGATAATGTGAACGAACTTGTTGGCTGTAATTACATAACGAATGACATTCATTAGCATTGATCAAGCCGACCAGTATTAGGTTATGGTACCATAGGATCTGATAAATCCCGTTATCAGACTACACCCATGGTTATGTGTGGGGGTTATGTAGGTAACGACCGAATCTGATGATTGTTAACTTACCCTTTGGTGGTTTGTTAATACGAGAAACGAGATAGTCGAGTCACGACGGTTTGAATGTTATTAGCGAGACGACCAAAAGTAGTTTCACAATTTAAAACGAATACGATTTGGAAACGAGTTAAACAATTTGAGATGACTTAAACGAGATAAACGAATTGGATAAACAATTGGTTTTGGGTAGTGATTAGATAATGGGATGGGTGTAGGATGATAAAAGCATGGTAGATGCGCCGCTGGTACATCTTATATATAAGTGCTTTTATCATATTACATTTCATGTCATTATTTAATTCACTTGGGAAACGATTTTGAAACGATGTCACACAACGAGGTTTTCGAAATAATATAAACCATACGAGTTTTATTAACGAGTTTTTACGAGATATTTTACGAGTTGGTTTACTAAAACAAATGTTTTGGGGTTAAGAATCATGGCTACGAGATTTTATAAACTATAACCAACTTGATTTGAGTTGGTTAATCATGTTGCAATACACTTTTCAAAACGAGGTTTGTACTTTTGACTCTTGTAGTCTAATAAGGTACTGCAACATATAAACGAGCCATGAATCCGATACTCTCATAAAACCTATGTGCTCGCCTGCATTTGTTTGCTGACTTTGTTTTTACATATGTTTCAGGTGGTGTTGTGTGATATCAATTGCTAGGATGCATGAGTCACATAGGATCTGGACGAGGCCTTAGTGAGTTAATAATGATATTAGACGATGTTTAATTTGTTTGTTTGGTACTAAGACAATGTAATTTACTAAATGAATCAATAAAACAAAACTTTTAATTACCATGGTTGTGAAACGATGATTCTGTTACAACACTCCCCGACGTTTCCGCCACGTTTTGTTGTTTTACGTGGTCGGGGTGTGACAGAAGAGTTGGTATCAGAGCCAATGGTTATAGGGAATTAGGTTATTAGTAATGATTTGACCTAGACTATAACTTTCTAGGACCCTAACGCAAGAAATTGCGTTTAGATTTTAAAACAATACCGTCACCTATCCTTAGGTGATAACCACAACGAGAATACAAATTCCGAATCCGCTTCGAAAATTAATCATCTGTTCTAGGATGATTGATTACTAGGTTTTGAACCCTCTATTATAAGGTTTTGAACCCTCTAAATTTTCAAAATCTCGTCAAAGTTTGGGTCTAAATAATGTGAACACGTGCAAACTGGAAGGGTGAATGCCTGTACCCTGAGTTTGCTGTCTAAGGCTAAAGTGTTCGTACAAATCCGCAGTATCGGACCAGTCACTCTTACCTGGGAACTCTTGGGGTGAGTGTTCACTTATAGGCGAGCATGTCTTCAGTGATACATTATTATGACCTATTTACTTTGATTAGTCACTACGTGTCGTTTGTTTGTTTGAGGTAACGAACGAATGATCGCCTTCCTTGTGTTTTGTCAATGTTTTCAATACCTCTTTAGTTTTTCCAATTGTCAACCTCACTCGTTTCTCATGTTTCCTTGTTAGACAATGCCTCCTCGACGTGATGCTCAACCTTTTACTGCTGAGGAAGTCGCAGCCCTTGTCGCTCAACAAATGGCTGCTATGCTTCCAGGCGTAGTGACCCAGATCCATGAGTTATACAACAATAATAACAACAATAATGCACAATGTAGTTTCAAGAACTTTAATTCGGCTAAACCATTAAAATTTTCTGGGTCGCAAGGAGCAACTGTGCTCCTTCAATGGTTCAAAAGTTTGGAAAGCACATTCAGACATGTGCAATGTCCGAATGAGCGTAAGGTTGAATTTGCATCAAGTATGTTCGAGAAGCGTGCTCTTACATGGTGGAACGGAGTGATGCATGATAGGGGTGCCGATGTAGCGATGGCACAAACTTGGGAAGAACTCCGAGCTCTCATGATGAGAGAGTTCTGTCCCCGTCACGAAATTCAAGCTTTAGAACGAGAATTAGATGATTTGAAATAAGACGGGGGAGAACACCGTGCTTATACGGATCGATATGAGGAGCTCAGTTTGTTGTGTCCTACGATGGTTACCCCGTTGGAGAAGGCAATTGAGAGGTATATCGATGGGTTACCCGATTCTGTGCAAGATATTGTGATTGGTAGTAATCCTACCACTGTCCGTCAAGCAATTGAATTGGCTACTACTCTGACCGAGTCTCAGGTCAGAAAAGGGAAACTAACCCGTAAGGGTGATAAGAAGAAGAAGACAGCTGATTCTGCACAAGACAAGGGTAAGGGTAAGGGTAAGAAGCAGGGTGAGTCATCTAAAAAGTCAAGGAAGCGCAAGGCTTCCCAGAACTTTGCTGTCACCAACCAGAACCCTCAGAACCCACCAGCCCTACCTCCCGCGAAGAAGCAATATGCTGGTACCGCACCTCACTGTGCTCGATGCAATGGTCATCATGTTGCCCAACAGGTCTGTAAACAGTGTACCACATGTGGTAAACTTGGGCATTTGGCCAACATTTGTCGTTTGGGCCAAAATCAGGTTCAGGTTCCAACACAAGTTCAAGGGAATGCTGCAAGATTCCCACCTGGTTCGTGTTTTAATTGCGGAGAAATGGGTCATTTCCGCAACAACTGCCCGAGGTTGGTAAATGCAAATGCGAATCCGAACGCGATTGCGAATGTGAATCCCGCTCGTGGACGAGCATTCAATCTGAATGCAAACGAGGCGAGAGCTGACAACGAGGTTGTTAACGGTACGTTCCTTGTTAACAATCAACTTGCATCCGTTCTTTTTGATTCTGGTGCCGATAGGAGTTTTGTTTCGTTATCTTTTGAGCCTTTACTTGCGAAACCTAGAACTAAACTGAGGAAACCCTTATCTGTCAAAGTTGCCTACTGGTAAACCTCTTGTACTCGATTCTGTTCTTCGTGGTTGTCAATTGAACCTCGATAACCATCTTTTTCCTATTGACCTCACACCGATGCAACTTGGGAGTTTCGACATTATCGTAGGTATGGATTTGTTAACCAAACATCATGCTGAGGTGGTTTGTTTTGATAAGATCATTCGTATTCCTCTTTCGTCTAGCGATGTTCTGGAAGTTCGTGGCGAGAAACCATCTGGTGGATTGAAACTCATGTCATGTACGAAAGCCCAGAGTTACTTACGAAAAGGATATGTTGCTTTCCTGGCACATGTCACCGAGGAGAAAGGCAAGAGCAAGAGTATTCAGGATATTCCGATTGTTCGGGATTATCCAGAGGTGTTTCCTGATGAACTGCCTGGTTTGCCTCCAGTTCGTCAAGTCGAGTTTCATATTGACCTTGTACCCAATGCCAACCCGATTGCGAAAGCACCTTATCGTCTTGCACCGTCTGAGATGCAAGAATTATTGAAACAACTTCAAGAGTTATCTGATAAAGGATTCATCCGACCGAGTTATTCACCCTCGGGTGCTCCCGTCCTCTTTGTGAAAAAGAAAGATGGATCTTTTCGAATGTGTATTGATTATCGTGAGCTGAACAAGCTTACCATCAAGAATCGATATCCCCTACCTCGAATCGATGTTCTCTTTGATCAGCTGCAAGGTGCTACCTGTTTTTCCAAGATCGATCTGCGTTCTGGGTATCATCAGCTTCGTGTATTCGAAGAAGATATTCCCAAAACTGCTTTCCGCACAAGATATGGGCACTATGAGTTTACCGTCATGCCTTTTGGTTTGACGAATGCCCCAGCTATCTTCATGGACTTAATGAATAGGGTTTGTAAGCCTTATTTAGATAAGTTCATCATTGTGTTCATCGACGATATTCTCATTTATTCGAAGTCTCGAGCCGATCACGAGCAACACCTTCGTTTGACATTGGAACTCCTGAAGAAGGAACAACTTTTTGCTAAATTCTCCAAGTGTGAATTTAGGCTTAAAGAAGTTTAGTTTTTGGGACATATTGTCAACGAGCAGGGTATTCATGTGGATCCATCCAAAATTGCTGCAATTAAGGATTGGATTACACCGACAACACCTACAGAGATCCGATCTTTTCTTGGTCTTGCTGGATATTATCGTTGATTCATTTTGAATTTCTCGAAGATCGCGGTTCCACTCACTGCTTTGACTCAAAAGAATAAGCCTTTTGAGTGGGGACCCAAGCAAGAAGAAGCATTCCAAACGCTGAAACAAAAGCTATGTGATGCTCCTGTTTTGTCTTTGCCTGAGGGAAACGATGATTTCGTTGTCTACTGTGATGCGTCCAATTTAGGCCTTGGTTGTGTCCTTATGCAATGAGGCAAAGTGATTGCGTATGCATCTAGACAATTGAAAGTTCACGAGAAGAACTACACGACTCATGATCTTGAGTTAGTTGCTGTAGTTTTTGCTCTCAAAATCTGGAGACACTACCTCTATGGTACGAAGTGTGTGGTTTTCACAGACCACAAAAGTCTCCAACACATTCTTAATCAGAAGGATTTGAACATGAGGCAACGACGATGGGTTGAGCTCTTGAGCGACTACGATTGCGAGATTCGCTACCATCCTGGTAAGGCGAATGTCGTGGCCGATGCGCTTAGTCGAAAGGAGCGAGTCAAGCTTCATTCTGTTCGAACTCTATCTGATATCCAATCTCGTGTTCTTCAATCTCAACGGTCTTGTGTGATCAAAGGCTTATTGAAATATGAGCTACCGCTTCAACTCGAGCTTAAACTCGAAAGGAAAGACGATGGTTTGCTTTATTTCAAGGATCGTTTGTGGATTCCGAAACAAGGCGATCTCCGCACTTTAGTGATGGATGAATCTCACAAGTCTCGATATTCTATCAATCCTGGTGCTGATAAAATGTACAAGGATCTTCGTACTTAGTACTGGTGGCCTGGTATGAAGAAAGATGTTGCCTTGTATGTGTCGAAATGCCTAACTTGTCTCAAAGTCAAGGCTGAACATCAACGACCTTCTGGCTTGCTTGTACAACCAGAGATACCGGTTTGGAAGTGGGAGAACATTGCTATGGATCTCATCACTAAATTACCGCGTACATCTAAGGGGGTCACGATGCGATTTGGGTTGTTATCGATCGATTAACGAAGTCAGCTCATTTTATTCCGATTCGCGAGGATCTATCTGCTGATAAACTTGCAAAGATTTATGTTGATGAGATTGTATCACTACATGGTGTTCCTTTGGATATCATTTCCAATCGTGATGCTCGATTTTCATCTCATTTTTGGAAGACCATGCAATCTGCTATGGGAACCCAACTAAATCTAAGCACAGCTTATCATCCCCAAACAGATGGACAATCTGAGAGGATGATTCAAACTTTGGAGGATATGCTTAGAGCATGCGTGATAGACTTTGGTGGTAATTGGGACTCTCACCTGCCATTGATCGAGTTCTCTTACAACAATAGTTATCATGCTAGCATCAATATGGCACCGTTCGAAGCTTTATATGGTGGAAAATGTCGTTCACCTGTCTGTTGGAATGAGATCGGTGAAGCTCAGCTCACTGGACCTGAGCTCATTCTGGAAACGACAGACAAAATCAAGAAAATTCGCGATAATCTTGTGACAGCTAGAAGTCGTCAAAAGAGTTACGCGGATATGCGACGCAAGCCCTTGGAATTTCAAGTCGAAGACCATGTCCTACTCAAGGTGTCACCTTGGAAGGGAGTGGTGAGATTTGGAAAGAAAGGAAAACTTGCACCACGATATGTTGGACTATTTAAGATTGTTGAAAGGGTTAGAAAGGTTGCCTATCGACTAGAGCTACCTCCAGAGCTTGGAAATATTCATCCGACTTTTCACGTGTCCAATTTGCGAAAGTGTCTAGCTGACGCTAATCTTCACATTCCACTCGACAAAATTCAAGTTGATGAAACGATGCACTTTGTCGAGAAACCTGTGAAGATAGTGGACCGTGCAGTCAAACAGTTGAAAAACAAATGGATTCGATTGGTCAAGATTCACTGGGAATCCAAATGTGGCCCAGAGTTTACTTGGGAACGTAAGGACCAAATGAAGGCGAAATATCCGCAATTGTTCTCACAAGTTTCATCTAGTTAAAATTTCGGGACGAAATTTCCTAAAGTAGGGGAGACTGTGACAACTGTGCTCTGTAATCGATGTACAATGTAAAAAAATGTTAATTATTAAAAAAACAATGTGTTTTGGTGTTATCATGTGTGTATTTGTGTTTGATGATTTTACGATTTGATTCGATTCCGATTTCAAGCTTTAAATCGCTTTCTGGAAGGTAATACGCAAACTGGTGCGTAAACGCAGTCAGTTTAATGCGACAAACACTCCGGAATAGTGACATAGGCTTAACATACCTTAAATAACCTCCACATAACTTAGAAATAAGTTTTGGTCAGTTTGGTGTGTCGAAAACAAGTCTATTCGATCGCAGGGACTAATTGTGTCAAACTGCGAAACTATACCGATTCGTATGATATCGAACAGTCCGGAACTTGATCATAAGCTAAACATACCATAAATAACCTAAACATAACTTAGAAATAAGCTTTGAGGGGTTGGGTGTGCGAAAACATGCTTATTTGATCTTACATGGATTAAAAGTGTGAAAACGACGTAAGTTTGCATTTTCGCGCATATCTTACGTTCTGACCATATCTGGACACCCAAAATTTTTGTAGACACTAAAATATATTTTATTTTAATGATCGGCATGCAAAAATATCATCCGTCGCTTAATTTGGATCGTTTTCTCGTCCGTTTGAGTTTCGTCGTAATTTGACGAACAACGCGACCGTACGACCAAACGAGCCGACATTCGAGAGCTTTCCGAGCACATTTTGAGTCCTCTAAACTTTAATGACCTTGTAGAGCCTTGAAAATGGCTTAACGGGTGTTAAAAGTGCCAAAAATGGACTCAAACAAGTGCAGGGACCAAAACAGCAAATGTTGAAACTTGTGCTGGTCTGCAGGTTCAACACCGGCCGCGTAAGGCCTGTGTCTCCCCTTACGCGGGCCGCCTAAAAACCCCCAGAACCAGAAACTCATTTTTAGCATTATGTTGCAACTTCAGGGGCTGTTTATGCAAATATTATTGTGTGTTAACCAAGTTAACACCTCTCCAAGGCTTCTAATCAGCTCCTAACACTTGTATGGCTATGATTTTTTGCTTGGAGACCACACAAACAAGTGTCATGATCTTGTAAGTTTGCTACAAGTATAAATAGCTTGGCCATTTCATTCATTCTCTTCACCCTTAATCTGAATTACACTCTAAGTTGGAGCCATTGCTTCATACCTGAGTGTGATTGATCAAGTTCTCCCTAGCAAGGACCCTTTGTAAGCTTCCTTCGCTCTTTTATCGCTTTCCTAGCTTAAAAGTCAAACAGTGTTTGACTTTTAGCTTTGACCACGAGTTGGTCAACGAGAAGCTCGTTTGAACTTCGCAACGTGAGCGTAATCACGATGGTTATAGTCCCTAGTGACTATACCTACTGATTACCACGTTGCTAGGCGTAGTGACGAGTCGTAGTTTCGGTCAAAATGCGCATTTAAGCGTATTTTGCAACCAAACTACTTTTGGGTATCAAAACACTTTGTTTTGATATCAAAACCTGTTTTCTAACTTAGTTAAGCATGTTTTAACATGCTTAGCTCGTCACTTTTAGTTTAGTGCTTGTTTAGAGTCGTAAGTCAAGCGGTCTAAACCACCGCTTAGACTTTTGAACTCGACCCGTTTGGTCGATCATTAGGATCCGACCAAGCATGTTTAGTGACCATAGTTGCATAGGGAATAACCTTCCGAGGTTATACCTTATGGTCACCTAGTTTAAGTAGTTGTATGATAGATAGTTTATATGCCTTAGGTAAATGACCAAAATGCCCTTTTCATGCATAATTGGATTTTAAGCATATGTAACCTAAACATTTGTCACTTAACTGATTATTCAACATAATTAAACATGTTTAGGCATATAATACTTGTCATAGGACTAGGTAGACGTCTCGAACGCGCATTTGCGTGAACGACGCGTTAAAGTAGCGTAAGCTACCTAAACAGGCCGTAAAGGGTCGAAATGTCACGGCCCCCGTCCCGGTTTTACCCGGTTCAGGAGCCGCGGGACAGAAATCCGTGGTAATTGTTATGTTGGCAGCGGAATTTTAACATGATCTTTTAAAACTTGAAAATACCCAATTTATTTTATTTCACAAATTGGGGATTACACCCATAATTTACAATAAAGGTGATTTCACCGGGAAATCCCTAATTTTTACAAAAACATGTTTCTTTATTTTATTGAGCCACTTCCTCAAGCTTGTAGTGCTACACGGCACTTTTCCTAGATCACAGCAGATCACCTGAAACATGTTTTAAAAAGGTTTTATCAGCAGGGAAATACTGGCGAGTCACTCAAGTTGCACAAAACGACACATTGTTATAATATACAGTATTAAGGGTGATTACATTGTTTATATCAACCAATTACCCCACATCGGTATTTGTCACTCGACTGTATTTGTGACTATGGTCAGATCACCCATTGGCTAAGTCGTTGTCCAATGGTGACGGGAAACAAGTAATGTATACAAAACCCCACATACCGGCAGTAATTGAAGATTACAAAGACTGTAGGATCGTTTTCAGACCCGAACGAGTCGATCAGAAGTGTTTTTCTCAATACGAAAGGCGGAAACAGACGTATCGAGTTCAATTTAGCAAGAATATCACTTTAAACTGTCTCTAGATTGATTTGACAAAATATTAGACTTCGGGTCTCAACCGGAATGTTCAAGACTCCTTCAAACGAAATCAGATAGCACCTATATATAGACATGGTGATTCCGTTTGAAACTGCCTCAAGCGAAATCACATTCAAGCGGAATCACTAATTTCGTTTGAATGTGTCATGGTAATTTCAAGCGAAATCACAACATTTAATTCCGTTTGAAATTGCCTCTCACCTTATATTTGACATTTTTCTCGTATTACGTGCCCTGATCTATCTACAAACATACAAGACTCGATACAAGATGAAGTCGACAGACGTATGCACCAACAGACTCCCCCTCGAATGTTGATGAGTCTTCAGTGTCGAGTCTTCACATCTTCAGTCTTTATCAGTCTTCCCGAACTCTTTTTCGAAGTATCTAACAATGTAAATATTCTCCATCTTTCTCTTCTCTTTATCAACTTATCTCCCCTTCGGATGTTGATCTAATCTTCAATTCCAGAATTACAATCTGGCTCTATCTCACTTCATCCCAAGATCTGTAGCTGGCTCTTACAATCTCTTGATCAGATCTCTTGATTCCTTAAGTTTATCAGCATCAGCAGTTCCAAGATCGTAACCTGGCCTACCTGCACAAACTCTACCCAAAAATAAATTTCACAAATTTATAATTTGACAAATTTACATCAATTGTACGTAGATTTTATTCAACAACACCACTCTTATTGTGAGGTAGATATGATTATAACAATTTTTATATCAAAATCTCTGATGACCACTTGAAAAAATATCATTTTTCTTTTCAAACACACTCTCCCAACCCAGTTGTCATCATGTTTAGCACTTGGAATTTTGAAAATCAGCTCTTCAATATCAGTTATCGAAAATCTTTTTGAATTTTTCAAAATTTATGCTAAAACACTCCGAAAATCTTTTTGGATTTTTGAAACATGAAAGAAATGTAATAAAAGAAATATTTACAAACAATATTTTTGTGAGTTTGTGGAAGAGGATCATATCAGTTTTAAGACAAATCACCAACACCGTTAAGCTTTAAACATTTTCAGTTCTAAACGATTCACGTAGATTATTAGTATACTGATCCACTTAAATTTTCACACAAAGTTCAACTGTTTCGAGATACGAGATTAATGTTTTAAGCACTTAAACTCATTCGCGTGTCCCACCTCAGAAAATACTCCCGTATCCAAATCCCAATATTCAGTCTTACAGGTGAGTATACCACAGATTATATCTGTAAAGGGTTAAATGCGAGGGCCGTGAGAGCTCAGGTCAGAACTTTCGTTCAGCAGAGAGATGACGGCTTTGACTTTTGGTGTGTTCCCTTTAGATAATCTTTTCTTCAACAGCACATGATTAGCTTTTCTCAATGTTTCATCATTTTTTGTACTGAGGGCGGCGCTATATTTCAAGCAAGCAGAAAGTATTATACGGGGACTAGGCCATTGCTTCCGCAAAATCAGAAGTCCCGGGATAATACCCCAGATATCACTGAGTATAAAGACCTAGTATCTCAGAAAGAGGGACCTTTCAAACAAGATTTCGGGGGTTACCCATACATCCGAGAGATGTTCCCCACGATATAAGTAAGTTTGAAATTTTATGTTTATATCTCGTCACAATCTACTAAATGTGTAAAAACCTACTGGCACATCATCAGTGAGACCGTTTATCACATATTAACTTTCCAATTTTTTAGCATGTTGTGATAGTCCACTGATGTACTATCATTTCCTCTTTTTCACAACAAAACTCATTTTTGATTTTATCATGTTTTTGGCTTTTTCAAATTTTCAAATGTTTTTGGATTTTCTGAAATTCTTACTCCCCCTAAAATTCAAAATCATTTAAAGAAATTTGAAAACAAACTGTACAAAAAAAACGTAACAACCGATATCGAATCGCTTCAATTCGCCATCCACTTGGCATAAACAATCAGAACTCCCCCTCACAACAAACTATTTTCCCATTTGATTTCAAAACACTTAAGTTTGTTTTAATCACAATGGTTTTTTCGGAAAATTAGTTTTGTTGATTTTATAAAACCACTTGAAGGTTAGGGGTTCAATTCATCACCTTGTTTTACAATCACTTGAAAAATGTAACAATTTTAAGATCAATCACCAAATATCACTTGTAGAAAATCAAGTACAACTTAAGTACCACTTGTAAGGCGAAATATCACCAGAGTGAATTTCTCAAGAAAGATGCCGATACCTGCTCCACACTTACCAACCTGGGAGCTCCGGCAAGTCCAGAATTTAATCAGAATAATAAGTTCCATCCCAGTCACAAACCTGGGATGAAACACTCTTACCTGGTTTCTTCATTTTCTTCTCATAGAACTCTTTAACCCCTTTGACTTTTCTGTCAACCATTTTTCCGAAGATGTGTTTCACTTTGGGGTTAAAGGCCTTTTCAACATCAAAAACCTTTTTATCATAATAAAATTGGTTTGAAATTTCAACTTTACCAATTTTCTTCTTAAAATTTTCAGCCCGAAGTGGTGGAAAATTCACATCATCCACTATCGGCACTGATTTTTCACCTTTTTCCATAACCTGTGGCTCATCTGATTTTGTGGAATCAGATTCATCGCCTGAAGTTAGCTCCTCTGATTTTGTTGAATCAGAATCATTGCTAGACCCATCATCAGATTTCTTAACAACCCATTTTTGGTTGTTAAGATTTGCACTTTTCTTGTAAAACCTCTTTGAACATTCACCAATTTCAAATTTTTGAAAAGTTCAGTTCTCTTATTTGGTGGTTCAAACTCAACCATTTTTTCTTCCAGTTTAGAAACTCCCTGTTTGGTTTGAATTGCTTGTGAACATTTCATAGCTAGATGTCCAATTCTACCACATTTAAAATAGGTTCGAGTCTCCTTCTTCTTTTGATCAACCATCTTCTCCATTTCTTCTTGCTTCTTCGCAAGGAATTCTTTGTTCGACTGCTTTCTGAACAAATTTTCTTTTTCCTTTTCAGAAGATGTACCTGAAACAAATATCATTTTTGATTTAAAATCTCGAACATATTTTTCATTTTATAATTTTCTGGTGGAATAAAACCAAGACCTTTCTTTTTGAAATTACCGTTATGGTTTGGTTTCTTTCGATAATCTGAACCAGAACTGTAACCCTTTTTCTTGTTTAAACATTGTTTAACTCTTGAGGTATAAGGATTAGGTTTTTTAGAAAGATTTTCATCTTTTATTTCAGAAATATTGATTTCTGTCAGTTTGAAAACCTTTTTGATCATTTCTGGTTTAACACCTCTTATTGGAAATTCCTCATCAGAATATAATTTGTCGGAATCATTCAATGTATATGCAACTTTGAATGTTTCGACATTCAAATTAGATTTTGATAGAAGAAATTCTTTATTGTAAACCCGTTTCTCCCTTTTAACTTAGAAATAAGCTTTGAGGGGTTGGGTGTGCGAAAACATGCTTATTTGATCTTACAGGGATTAAAAGTGTCAAAAACGACGTAAGTTTGCATTTTCGCGCATATCTTACGTTCTGACCATATCTGGACACCCAAAATTTTTGTAGACGCTAAAATATATTTTATTTTAGTGATCGGCATGCAAAAATATCATCCGTCGCTTAATTTGGATCGTTTTCTCGTCCGTTTGAGTTTCGTCGTAATTTGACGAACAACGCGACCGTACGACCAAACGAGCCGACATCCGAGAGCTTTCCGAGCACATTTTGAGTCCTCTAAACTTTAATGACCTTGTAGAGCCTTGAAAATGGCTTAACGGCTGTTAAAAGTGCCAAAAATGGACTCAAACAAGTGCAGGGACCAAAACAGCAAATGTTGAAACTTGTGCTGGTCTGCAGGTTCTACACCGGCCGCGTAAGGTCTGTGTCTCCCCTTACGCGGGCCGCCTAAAAACCCCCAGAACCAGAAACTCATTTTTAGCATTCTGTTGCAACTTCAGGGGCTGTTTATGCAAATATTATTGTGTGTTAACCAAGTTAACACCTCTCCAAGGCTTCTAATCAGCTCCTAACACTTGTATGGCTATGATTTTTTGCTTGGAGACCACACAAACAAGTGTCATGATCTTGTAAGTTTGTTACAAGTATAAATAGCTTGGCCATTTCATTCATTCTCTTCACCCTTGATCTGAATTACACTCTAAGTTGGAGCCATTGCTTCATACCTGAGTGTGATTGATCAAGTTCTCCCTAGCAAGGACCCTTTGTAAGCTTCCTTCATTCTTTTATCGCTTTCCTAGCTTAAAAGTCAAACAGTGTTTGACTTTCAGCTTTGACCACGAGTTGGTCAACGAGAAGCTCGTTTGAACTTCGCAACGTGAGCGTAATCACGATGGTTATAGTCCCTAGTGACTATACCTACTGATTACCACGTTGACTAGGCGTAGTGACGAGTCGTAGTTTCGGTCAAAATGCGCATTTAAGCGTATTTTGCAACCAAACTACTTTTGGGTATCAAAACACTTTGTTTTGATATCAAAACCTGTTTTCTAACTTAGTTAAGCATGTTTTAACATGCTTAGCTCGTTGCTTTTAGTTTAGTGCTTGTTTAGAGTCGTAAGTCAAGCGGTCTAAACCACCGCTTAGACTTTCGAACTCGACCCGTTTGGTCGATCATTAGGATCCGACGAAGCATGTTTAGTGACCATAGTTGCATAGGGAATAACCTTCCGAGGTTATACCTTATGGTCACCTAGTTTAAGTAGTTGTATGATAGGTAGTTTATATGCCTTAGGTAAATGACCAAAATGCCCTTTTCATGCATAATTGGATTTTAAGCATATGTAACCTAAACATTTGTTACTTAACTGATTATGCAACATAATTAAACATGTTTAGGCATATAATACTTATCATAGGACTAGTTAGACGTCTCGAACGCGCATTTGCGTGAACGACGCGTTAAAGTAGCGTAAGCTACCTAAACGGGTCGTAAAGGGTCGAAAGCACTTAGGTTAGGTTCTGATTTAGAATGTAGGATTTGTTAAACCATACCACATGAGTTCCAACACTCATTTGGTTTACAAGACCTCATTCTGTCCGATCTTCCGATTTAGGCGTCGATTTATTTTCTAGTGATCCGATTACTAGGTACTACTTGAATTTCCTTGGTTTGCCTGAGCTTCGCTAAGTTCTTTAGATCAAGGATACCTTTCTATTCAATGTGAGTACATAGTTCCCCTATTTTACTGTTTTTAATTGTTTTGGGGTGATTCATATGTATTAAAACGATTTCGATATTTTAACGATGTTTTCAAAAACGATTAAGATGGTTTATATTAAACTAATAACGATTTCATGTCATTATTTAATTCACTTGGGAAATGATTTTGAAAGGACATCACACAACGAGGTTTTCGAAATAATATAAACCATACGAGTTTTATTAAGGAGTTTTTACGAGATATTTTACGAGTTGGTTTACTAAAACAAATGTTTTGGGGTTAAGAATCAAGGCTACGAGATTTTATAAACTATAACCAACTTGATTTGAGTTGGTTAATTGTCACACCCCCAAAATCCACCTACGGAGTACTACCGCTTGGAGGCGTGACTGACCAGGATCCAGCCACCAATCATATTGAACAAGCATATAAGTAGTTATAAAAATCCACCCAATACAATTGGTGTTCAAACAAAACATAGTTAAGTTGCAGGCGGAAGCATAAGTCTTAAATCAAAACATAAGTTTAATTGTTTCAAAGTTTAACATGGCACACAGCCGTCCATGTCCCACAACGATCCTCCTCCATGCAAGCTCCAGCTAAGAAACCTAAGGACCTGCAAAGCATGTAGTAACGAGTCAACAACAAGTTGAGTGAGTTCACGGTTGGGTGTTCGTTTTAAGTTGTTTCGAAAACAGTTTCCTTTAGCTGGCATCCTGCCGTGGGGGTTACCCCATAGTTAAAAAGTGTGACTTGTTTATTCCCGGTTACTCTGGCAATCCAGCCGTGGGGGCTACCCCGTGTTAGTTATCTGGCATTTCGGCCGTGGGGGCTACCCCGTGTTAGTTATCTGGCATTTCGGCCGTGGGGGCTACCCCATGTATACACTAGACTCGTTACCATATCGACTGCTGACTGTAGTCATGTTTATGTGCCCTGAACTGTCAATGTCTATCATCATTGACGTGCCAGTAGTCCATTAGTTCACGCCCGTCCTCTGCGGCACGGTGTGAGGTTTGTCAAACCTAAATAGCGCTATCTAACTAATGACCCGCTCGCCATTGGCCTCGGCGATTAAGTCGATACAAAGATGAGGGACTTCGTGATAGAGTTTTGGTCTAGTACGAGTTATCTGTCCGTGAGGACGAGGAATTACATTCCTGAACCTTTGCTGTCCTACCCAAGGAGGACGAGGAACCCAGTTCCTTAACCCCAATTCCCGACCCAGGGAATCCCATGCTTTGTAGAGGGTGTGAACTCACCTTGGTTTGCTCGGTAGAAACACAGAAAAGTCAAACAAGCAATGTTGTGGCTACTCACGTCCTACCATAATTGTATCATACCATCAGGTTCGTATTCAAGTAGTGCACGTATGTTTCTAGCATAATG
This sequence comes from Helianthus tuberosus, assembly GCA_030545235.1. NCBI lineage: Eukaryota > Viridiplantae > Streptophyta > Magnoliopsida > Asterales > Asteraceae > Helianthus > Helianthus tuberosus. Next base: position 103,118,451 of record CM060371.1, on the reverse strand, counting down.
TACTCAAGTAACGTTCATGGCATTCATGTTTAATCATGGCAGATTCACGTTCAACAGTTAACATATAAGGTCTGTGCATTCGGGCCCAAGAGTTCGGCCCAAACAATTAGGTCCGAAATGAGATGTAAGCCCAAACAGCGTGTATCTGTGTATAATCCCGAGTCGCAACTAGGCGTTTGCGACTCGCAACCTGAGTCGCAACTACGGTCTCGGTTCATGCTGTTTTGGTTACGAGTCGCAACTGGACTCGCAACCAGGGTTTCGAGTCAAACGGTTTATGTGCTGATCACTTGTGGTTTCGAGTCGCAACCAGGTGTTTGCGACTCGCAACCGATGTCGCAACTGGGAGATTTCGACTCATCATGCATGGTTTCGAGTCGCAACTGGAGGTCTCGAGTGGACAACTGCTGATTCGGAACAGTGTACTACCCAATGAGAATTTGATTTCAGGAAATGGTTTGTACTATCCACTTAAACCTGTTTATTTGTCTAACAATTACCATTTTGGATCAAACATACCAGAATTCAAATATTCAACCATGTTCATAACATATTCATCATGTTCTTCAAACATTCAAGTAGTTCATATTGCTTATTCAAACTTGTTCATCTTATTTCCGGGTTTTTATCCTTAATCACAACATATAATCATGAACAACAATCAAACATTTGAACATATTCATCTAATGGTTTCAAGACATCCAATAACATATCAAAATCAACTCTACACTAATCTAGTTAACATGATACTACACATATGCAAGCCGGCTTTTATGGACATCAACACTCAATGGTTTGAATCATATTTAGACATAAAATATTGTGTGTTCATTATGCAACCTATCCGAAATCAAAGCATGTTAACCAATTATCAACAACATACATATCCGGTTCTCAAAATATCATCAAGCATACAACTACACTAGTTAATCATATCATTCATACCATTATTAAACAACAACAAACATCATAAAAATCACTAACAAACATCATAAACACTAACCGGTTGTGAGGTGGTGAAAGATGAAGCCTCGTTTGGTGTGAACAAGCAAATCCGAGAGGTCCTTTTGAGGTCGGTTGGTTTGATCCGAGAAGAAGGAGAAGAGTGTGATGCTTGGTGTTGTGAGAGAATGGAGAGTGTGTGTGTAGAGGAGAGTATGAGTGTTATCAAAATGGCAACATGTCTAACTATCCGGTTTATATATCCGCTCCTAGTAATACACCCTAGTGGGCTCTCGGGTAAGCTAAGAGTGGGTGTGTGGCCCAACCGGCCCAATGTTGCATCGTTCACTCGAGACCACTTGGTCTCGAGTCGGGTTCTTGTGTCTCGGTTCATATATACATACATCGCATACTCACAAGCACACACAAATAACACATAATCACGTAAAGGTTCATTTGTCATTAATCACATAAGCTAACTAGTCACACGTTTAAGCATACATGAAAGGTTCTAAATTTCGAGTTGTCACATCATCCCCAAGTTGAAAGAAATTTCGTCCCGAAATTTGGTAGGCACTCACTGAGGAAGCTAGTTAAGTTGTATGGTTTTCCCGGTTTTCCTGGGGTGTCACATCCACCCCCCGTTGATCTGGAATTTCGTCCCGAAATTCCGTAGCTTCGGCCTCAGTAGTGGGTGTACTGTTTGCGAACAGTTGGGGATACTTTTGTTTCATCTGATCTTCGCGCTCCCAGGTGAACTCTGGGCCGCGACGTGAGTTCCAACGAACTCGAACGAGAGGTATTCTAGTGCTCTTGAGGACCTTAACATCCCGGTCCGTGATTTCGACTGGTTCCTCGACGAATCGCAACTGCTCGTCGATAGTGAGTTCCTTCAAAGGAACTACGTGGGTCTCATCTGATGGACACTTCTTCAGATTCGACACGTGAAAAACGTTGTGAACTGCACCGAGTTCTGCCGGTAAGTTTAGTCTGTAGGCCACCCTGCCTATTTTCTCAGTGACCTCAAAAGGTCCAACGTATCGTGGGTTAAGTTTACCGCGTTTGCCAAAACGAACCACACCCTTCCAGGGTGAAACTTTGAGTAGTACCCGCTCCCCAACCTGGAGCTCAAGTGGTTTCCTGCCCATGTCGGCGTAAACTTTCTGACGTTCGCGAGCGGCCGTCATGCGTTTTCGGATCTGAGCGATCTGCTCGGTTGTATCTACCACATATTCTGGACCAGTGATCTGACTTTCTCCCACCTCTGCCCAGCAAAGAGGAGACCGGCATTTACGTCCGTACAATGCCTCAAACGGAGCAGCTCCAATGCTGGTGTGGTAGCTGTTATTGTACGAGAATTCCACAAGTGGCAGATGCTTTTCCCAGCGATTGCCAAAGTCGATTACACATGCACGAAGCATGTCTTCTAAGGTCTAAATAGTGCGCTCGGACTGCCCGTCCGTCTGAGGATGGTACGCTGTGCTCATGTCTAATCGTGAGCCGAAGGATTTGTGCATTGCTTGCCACAGCTCTGAAGTAAATCGTGCATCTCGATCCGAGATAATGGAGGTGGGCACCCCGTGCCTCGAAACAATTTCTTTGATGTAGATTTCTGCAAGAGTGGAGAACTTATCCGTCTCCTTGATAGCCAAGAAGTGTGCAGATTTTGTGAGTCGATCCACGATCACCCAAATAGTATCGTTCCCGCGCTGGGATCTAGGTAGGCCAGTAACAAAATCCATGGAAATTTGCTCCCATTTCCATTGAGGTATCTCTGGTTGTTGGAGCAGGCCTGAGGGTTTCTGGTATTCCGACTTGACTCTTGCACAAGTCAAACACTTGCTGACGTAGGTCGCTATGTGGGCCTTCATGCTAGGCCACCAGTACGTAGTTTTGATGTCGTGATACATTTTATCCGATCCAGGATGTACCGAGTAGCTAGACTTGTGTGCTTCATCCATCACAAGCCCCCGTAGGTTGCCATAGTGTGGGACCCAAATGCGTCCCGTTACGTAGTAAGCACCGTCTTCCTTCTGTTCTAAGCGTTGCCTCGATCCGCGTAGGGCTTCGGCCCTGACGTTTTCTGGTTTCAGTGCTTCTATCTGAGCAGCTCGTATCTGGGAGGGAAGACTAGAATGGATCGTGAGTTGTAAAGCTCGCACGCGCTTAGGCGCAGTGTCCTTCCGACTGAGGGCGTCAGCCACAACATTGGCTTTGCCCGGGTGGTATCTGATTGCGCACTCGTAGTCATTCAGAAGTTCGACCCATCGTCGTTGTCGCATATTCAGTTCCTTCTGTTTGAAGATGTGTTCGAGACTCCTGTGGTCAGTGTAGATCGCGCACTTGGTACCATACAGGTAATGTCGCCATAACTTAAGCGCAAAGACAACAGCTCCCAGCTCTAAATCGTGCGTAGTGTAGTTCTTTTCATGAACCTTGAGTTGGCGTGAGGCGTAGGCTATAACTTTATCTCGTTGCATCAACACGCAACCAAGACCCTGAATTGATGCGTCGCAGTAGACCACAAAGTCGTCGGTGCCTTCCGGCAAGGAAAGGATAGGTGCGCTACAAAGTCTATCCTTTAGGTGCTGAAATGCCAACTCCTGTGCGTTTCCCCAGCGATAAACAACGCCCTTCTGCGTTAGTGAGGTGAGAGGCTGTGCAATCTTAGAAAAATCCTTTATGAATCTCCGGTAGTATCCCGCCAAACCCAAGAATTGGCGAATTTCCTTTGGTGTACGAGGTGCAGGCCAGTTCTTAATCGAGTCTATCTTGGATGGATCAACGTGAATCCCATCCTTGTTTACCACGTGGCCTAGGAAATGGACTTCTCGAAGCCAGAAGTCGCATTTCGAGAACTTTGCATAAAGCTGTTCTGTTCGAAGGAGTTCCAGAATAAGTCGTAGATGCTGCTCGTGTTCCTCCCGACTCTTGGAATAGATCAGGATGTCGTCGATGAAGACTATAACGAACTTGTCCAGGTAAGGCTTGCACACTCGGTTCATCAAGTCCATGAAAACCGCAGGTGCGTTTGTCATCCCAAAAGGCATGACCAAAAACTCATAGTGCCCGTATCGAGTTCTGAAAGCTGTTTTGGAGACGTCCTCTTCCCGGACTCTCAGCTGGTGATAACCCGATCTCAAATCAATCTTCGAATAGTAGCTCGATCCCTGCAGCTGGTCGAACAAGTCGTCGATACGCGGTAGAGGATAACGATTCTTCACCGTCACCTTGTTGAGTTCTCGGTAGTCGATGCACATTCTGAAAGTACCGTCTTTCTTCTTCACAAATAATACTGGAGCTCCCCAGGGCGATGAGCTTGGGCGAATGAAGCCCTTATCTAAGAGTTCTTGTAGTTGCGTGGAGAGTTCTTTCAACTCTGATGGAGCTAGACGATAAGGTGCACGGGCTATAGGCGCAGCTCCAGGAGCTAGTTCGATCTGAAACTCGACTTGGCGATGAGGTGGAAGACCAGGTAATTCCTCAGGAAATACCTCTGGATAATCGCGTACAACTGGAAAATCCTCTATCTTCTTCTCTTTTTCTGAGGTGTTAGTAACGAGAGCCAAAATAGCAGTGTGGCCCTTTCGCAAGCACTTTTGGGCCTTAAGGAGAGAAATGACGTTCTCAACAGCACTCCTCTTGTCGCCATGAATCATGAGAGGTTCGCCACCGGAACCTGGAATACGGACAACTTTCTCGTTGCAAAGAATCTCTGCGCGGTGTTGGGATAACCAATCCATCCCAATGACAACGTCGAAACTACCCAAGACAATAGGAATGAGGTCGATAGAGAAGGTCTGGTCAGCGAGAATAAGTTTACAACCCTTGACTACGTGTGTGGCTTCTAAGCTCTTACCATTTGCTAGCTCTACTGTGTGCTTGTTGTTCAAAAGTGTTGGAATACGCTTAAGCATTCGACTAACTTCTAGTGACACGTAGCTAGTATCGGCACCCGAATCGAATAAAACTGAAACATAAAAGTCGTCGAGAAGGAACTTACCCGCCACAACATTGGGGTCATTCCTTGCTTCACCTTGGCCAATCACAAACATTCGCCCCCTGGCGCCATTGTTGTTGTTGTTCCCATTGTTACCATTCCCCTGATTGTTGTTATTGTTGTTGTTGTTGTTCTGGTTCCTGTTCAGTTGGGGACAGTCTCTCTTGAAGTGGCCCTCAGCTCCACACTGAAAGCACCCTTTGTTATCTCCCTGCTGCTGCTGCTGGCGCTGGTTCTGTTGAGCTTGCTGACGATTCTGATTAGCGGGGTATAGGCTCCTGCAATCCTTTGCAGCGTGACCAGGCTTGTTGCACCGATGACAGTTGCCCCTGGTGCATGGCCCGCTGTGGTGCAGGCTGCAGCGATTGCATTTGGGATGATTTCCTTTGTATCCACCACCAGACGATTGCTGATTAGGGCTCTTGTAGTCCTCAGTCTTTCTCTGCTGAGACTGAGACTGAACAGAAGTCGAACCCTTGCTTGAAGTTCCATCCCATCTCCGTTTGTTGTCACTAGAGGTACCAGAAGTAGTTGCAGCACCTATGCGTTTTGGTAACTTGTTCTGCTCCACCGCCTGATCCGTGAGACGGTGAGCCAACTGGACAGTTTGCTGGTAAGTAGCGAGGTTCGCTGAAGTCACATGACTCTGGATTTCCGGCACTAAGCCCTGAAGAAATAGTTCGATGCGTTTGATGGGAGGATCCACCATAGTAGGGCACAGAATTGCCAGTTCGTTCGACCTTTTCACATAAGCTTCAATTTCCGACCCCGTCATCTTGAGGTTGAAGAACTCCACTTCCAGTTTGTGAATCTCATCACGATTGCAGTACTCTTCTTTGATCATTTCCTTAAAAGTTTCCCATGGGGTGGCGTTGGCAGCAACCAACCCTAGCATTTGAACTTGAGCGTTCCACCACGTGAGAGCTAAACCCTCGAGAGTACCGGTAGCATACTTCACTCTGCGCGCCTCAGGGCATTCGCACATTTCGAACACAGATTTTAGCTTCTCAAACCAGTGTAGGAGACCTACTGCTCCTTCAGTGCCGCTAAAAGTAGTTGGTCGGCAGTCCATGAAAGTCTTAAAAGTGCACACGGGTGGCTGAACATGATGACCTATCGTAGGTGAAAGAAAAGACAGAGTTTAACACAAAGGTTGGTTCACGAGAGTAGGATCCTAAAGATCCTAGAATGAGTTCGGACCGCAGGATATACCTCCTGCGTGTGCAGCTGCAACTGCTGCGGCAACTCGTTCGTTGATCAGAGCCGTCAACTGGGCTTGTGTCATGTTAACGCGTCCAGACATGATCTTCATATCAAGAAGAACGTGAGTGAGAGGGGTTCGCGAAAGTGCGACGATAAGATAGAGTAAGCACGCACGTGTTCAAGCAACAGTAGTTATACTACCCAAGCATACCATAAGCAATGTACTATGTATCTAACAAGTAGGCAATATACACAGACCATATCACCTAGAGTGTCGAGCCTTGCATGTGGAGTGAAGCATCGTTGTGGACCGTTGAGCACTGTACAGGTTATAGTCTGGTTTTAACAAAAACGTTTTTCCCTTTTATTAAAACCAAGTTCTCTATAACCAATGGCTCTGATACCAATCTGTCACACCCCCAAAATCCACCTATGGAGTACTACCGCTTGGAGGCGTGACTGACCAGGATCCAGCCACCAATCATATTGAACAAGCATATAAGTAGTTATAAAAATCCACCCAATACAATTGGTGTTCAAACAAAACATAGTTAAGTTGCAAGCGGAAGCATAAGTCTTAAATCAAAACATAAGTTTAATTGTTTCAAAGTTTAACATGACACACAGCCGTCCATGTCCCACAACGATCCTCCTCCATGCAAGCTCCAGCTAAGAAACCTAAGGACCTGCAAAGCATGTAGTAACGAGTCAACAACAAGTTGAGTGAGTTCACGGTTGGGTGTTCGTTTTAAGTTGTTTCGAAAACAGTTTCCTTTAGCTGGCATCCTGCCGTGGGGGTTACCCCATAGTTAAAAAGTGTGACTTGTTTATTCCCGGTTACTCTGGCAATCCAGCCGTGGGGGCTACCCCGTGTTAGTTATCTGGCATTTCGGCCGTGGGGGCTACCCCGTGTTAGTTATCTGGCATTTCGGCCGTGGGGGCTACCCCATGTATACACTAGACTCGTTACCATATCGACTGCTGACTGTAGTCATGTTTATGTGCCCTGAACTGTCAATGTCTATCATCATTGACGTGCCAGTAGTCCATTAGTTCACGCCCGTCCTCTGCGGCACGGTGTGAGGTTTGTCAAACCTAAATAGCGCTATCTAACTAATGACCCGCTCGCCATTGGCCTCGGCGATTAAGTCGATACAAAGATGAGGGACTTCGTGATAGAGTTTTGGTCTAGTACGAGTTATCTGTCCGTGAGGACGAGGAATTACATTCCTGAACCTTTGCTGTCCTACCCAAGGAGGACGAGGAACCCAGTTCCTTAACCCCAATTCCCGACCCAGGGAATCCCATGCTTTGTAGAGGGTGTGAACTCACCTTGGTTTGCTCGGTAGAAACACAGAAAAGTCAAACAAGCAATGTTGTGGCTACTCACGTCCTACCATAATTGTATCATACCATCAGGTTCGTATTCAAGTAGTGCACGTATGTTTCTAGCATAATGTACTCAAGTAACGTTCATGGCATTCATGTTTAATCATGGCAGATTCACGTTCAACAGTTAACATATAAGGTCTGTGCATTCGGGCCCAAGAGTTCGGCCCAAACAATTAGGTCCGAAATGAGATGTAAGCCCAAACAGCGTGTATCTGTGTATAATCCCGAGTCGCAACTAGGCGTTTGCGACTCGCAACCTGAGTCGCAACTACGGTCTCGGTTCATGCTGTTTTGGTTACGAGTCGCAACTGGACTCGCAACCAGGGTTTCGAGTCAAACGGTTTATGTGCTGATCACTTGTGGTTTCGAGTCGCAACCAGGTGTTTGCGACTCGCAACCGATGTCGCAACTGGGAGATTTCGACTCATCATGCATGGTTTCGAGTCGCAACTGGAGGTCTCGAGTGGACAACTGCTGATTCGGAACAGTGTACTACCCAATGAGAATTTGATTTCAGGAAATGGTTTGTACTATCCACTTAAACCTGTTTATTTGTCTAACAATTACCATTTTGGATCAAACATACCAGAATTCAAATATTCAACCATGTTCATAACATATTCATCATGTTCTTCAAACATTCAAGTAGTTCATATTGCTTATTCAAACTTGTTCATCTTATTTCCGGGTTTTTATCCTTAATCACAACATATAATCATGAACAACAATCAAACATTTGAACATATTCATCTAATGGTTTCAAGACATCCAATAACATATCAAAATCAACTCTACACTAATCTAGTTAACATGATACTACACATATGCAAGCCGGCTTTTATGGACATCAACACTCAATGGTTTGAATCATATTTAGACATAAAATATTGTGTGTTCATTATGCAACCTATCCGAAATCAAAGCATGTTAACCAATTATCAACAACATACATATCCGGTTCTCAAAATATCATCAAGCATACAACTACACTAGTTAATCATATCATTCATACCATTATTAAACAACAACAAACATCATAAAAATCACTAACAAACATCATAAACACTAACCGGTTGTGAGGTGGTGAAAGATGAAGCCTCGTTTGGTGTGAACAAGCAAATCCGAGAGGTCCTTTTGAGGTCGGTTGGTTTGATCCGAGAAGAAGGAGAAGAGTGTGATGCTTGGTGTTGTGAGAGAATGGAGAGTGTGTGTGTAGAGGAGAGTATGAGTGTTATCAAAATGGCAACATGTCTAACTATCCGGTTTATATATCCGCTCCTAGTAATACACCCTAGTGGGCTCTCGGGTAAGCTAAGAGTGGGTGTGTGGCCCAACCGGCCCAATGTTGCATCGTTCACTCGAGACCACTTGGTCTCGAGTCGGGTTCTTGTGTCTCGGTTCATATATACATACATCGCATACTCACAAGCACACACAAATAACACATAATCACGTAAAGGTTCATTTGTCATTAATCACATAAGCTAACTAGTCACACGTTTAAGCATACATGAAAGGTTCTAAATTTCGAGTTGTCACATCATCCCCAAGTTGAAAGAAATTTCGTCCCGAAATTTGGTAGGCACTCACTGAGGAAGCTAGTTAAGTTGTATGGTTTTCCCGGTTTTCCTGGGGTGTCACATCCACCCCCCGTTGATCTGGAATTTCGTCCCGAAATTCCGTAGCTTCGGCCTCAGTAGTGGGTGTACTGTTTGCGAACAGTTGGGGATACTTTTGTTTCATCTGATCTTCGCGCTCCCAGGTGAACTCTGGGCCGCGACGTGAGTTCCAACGAACTCGAACGAGAGGTATTCTAGTGCTCTTGAGGACCTTAACATCCCGGTCCGTGATTTCGACTGGTTCCTCGACGAATCGCAACTGCTCGTCGATAGTGAGTTCCTTCAAAGGAACTACGTGGGTCTCATCTGATGGACACTTCTTCAGATTCGACACGTGAAAAACGTTGTGAACTGCACCGAGTTCTGCCGGTAAGTTTAGTCTGTAGGCCACCCTGCCTATTTTCTCAGTGACCTCAAAAGGTCCAACGTATCGTGGGTTAAGTTTACCGCGTTTGCCAAAACGAACCACACCCTTCCAGGGTGAAACTTTGAGTAGTACCCGCTCCCCAACCTGGAGCTCAAGTGGTTTCCTGCCCATGTCGGCGTAAACTTTCTGACGTTCGCGAGCGGCCGTCATGCGTTTTCGGATCTGAGCGATCTGCTCGGTTGTATCTACCACATATTCTGGACCAGTGATCTGACTTTCTCCCACCTCTGCCCAGCAAAGAGGAGACCGGCATTTACGTCCGTACAATGCCTCAAACGGAGCAGCTCCAATGCTGGTGTGGTAGCTGTTATTGTACGAGAATTCCACAAGTGGCAGATGCTTTTCCCAGCGATTGCCAAAGTCGATTACACATGCACGAAGCATGTCTTCTAAGGTCTAAATAGTGCGCTCGGACTGCCCGTCCGTCTGAGGATGGTACGCTGTGCTCATGTCTAATCGTGAGCCGAAGGATTTGTGCATTGCTTGCCACAGCTCTGAAGTAAATCGTGCATCTCGATCCGAGATAATGGAGGTGGGCACCCCGTGCCTCGAAACAATTTCTTTGATGTAGATTTCTGCAAGAGTGGAGAACTTATCCGTCTCCTTGATAGCCAAGAAGTGTGCAGATTTTGTGAGTCGATCCACGATCACCCAAATAGTATCGTTCCCGCGCTGGGATCTAGGTAGGCCAGTAACAAAATCCATGGAAATTTGCTCCCATTTCCATTGAGGTATCTCTGGTTGTTGGAGCAGGCCTGAGGGTTTCTGGTATTCCGACTTGACTCTTGCACAAGTCAAACACTTGCTGACGTAGGTCGCTATGTGGGCCTTCATGCTAGGCCACCAGTACGTAGTTTTGATGTCGTGATACATTTTATCCGATCCAGGATGTACCGAGTAGCTAGACTTGTGTGCTTCATCCATCACAAGCCCCCGTAGGTTGCCATAGTGTGGGACCCAAATGCGTCCCGTTACGTAGTAAGCACCGTCTTCCTTCTGTTCTAAGCGTTGCCTCGATCCGCGTAGGGCTTCGGCCCTGACGTTTTCTGGTTTCAGTGCTTCTATCTGAGCAGCTCGTATCTGGGAGGGAAGACTAGAATGGATCGTGAGTTGTAAAGCTCGCACGCGCTTAGGCGTAGTGTCCTTCCGACTGAGGGCGTCAGCCACAACATTGGCTTTGCCCGGGTGGTATCTGATTGCGCACTCGTAGTCATTCAGAAGTTCGACCCATCGTCGTTGTCGCATATTCAGTTCCTTCTGTTTGAAGATGTGTTCGAGACTCCTGTGGTCAGTGTAGATCGCGCACTTGGTACCATACAGGTAATGTCGCCATAACTTAAGCGCAAAGACAACAGCTCCCAGCTCTAAATCGTGCGTAGTGTAGTTCTTTTCATGAACCTTGAGTTGGCGTGAGGCGTAGGCTATAACTTTATCTCGTTGCATCAACACGCAACCAAGACCCTGAATTGATGCGTCGCAGTAGACCACAAAGTCGTCGGTGCCTTCCGGCAAGGAAAGGATAGGTGCGCTACAAAGTCTATCCTTTAGGTGCTGAAATGCCAACTCCTGTGCGTTTCCCCAGCGATAAACAACGCCCTTCTGCGTTAGTGAGGTGAGAGGCTGTGCAATCTTAGAAAAATCCTTTATGAATCTCCGGTAGTATCCCGCCAAACCCAAGAATTGGCGAATTTCCTTTGGTGTACAAGGTGCAGGCCAGTTCTTAATCGAGTCTATCTTGGATGGATCAACGTGAATCCCATCCTTGTTTACCACGTGGCCTAGGAAATGGACTTCTCGAAGCCAGAAGTCGCATTTCGAGAACTTTGCATAAAGCTGTTCTGTTCGAAGGAGTTCCAGAATAAGTCGTAGATGCTGCTCGTGTTCCTCCCGACTCTTGGAATAGATCAGGATGTCGTCGATGAAGACTATAACGAACTTGTCCAGGTAAGGCTTGCACACTCGGTTCATCAAGTCCATGAAAACCGCAGGTGCGTTTGTCATCCCAAAAGGCATGACCAAAAACTCATAGTGCCCGTATCGAGTTCTGAAAGCTGTTTTGGAGACGTCCTCTTCCCGGACTCTCAGCTGGTGATAACCCGATCTCAAATCAATCTTCGAATAGTAGCTCGATCCCTGCAGCTGGTCGAACAAGTCGTCGATACGCGGTAGAGGATAACGATTCTTCACCGTCACCTTGTTGAGTTCTCGGTAGTCGATGCACATTCTGAAAGTACCGTCTTTCTTCTTCACAAATAATACTGGAGCTCCCCAGGGCGATGAGCTTGGGCGAATGAAGCCCTTATCTAAGAGTTCTTGTAGTTGCGTGGAGAGTTCTTTCAACTCTGATGGAGCTAGACGATAAGGTGCACGGGCTATAGGCGCAGCTCCAGGAGCTAGTTCGATCTGAAACTCGACTTGGCGATGAGGTGGAAGACCAGGTAATTCCTCAGGAAATACCTCTGGATAATCGCGTACAACTGGAAAATCCTCTATCTTCTTCTCTTTTTCTGAGGTGTTAGTAACGAGAGCCAAAATAGCAGTGTGGCCCTTTCGCAAGCACTTTTGGGCCTTAAGGAGAGAAATGACGTTCTCAACAGCACTCCTCTTGTCGCCATGAATCATGAGAGGTTCGCCACCGGAACCTGGAATACGGACAACTTTCTCGTTGCAAAGAATCTCTGCGCGGTGTTGGGATAACCAATCCATCCCAATGACAACGTCGAAACTACCCAAGACAATAGGAATGAGGTCGATAGAGAAGGTCTGGTCAGCGAGAATAAGTTTACAACCCTTGACTACGTGTGTGGCTTCTAAGCTCTTACCATTTGCTAGCTCTACTGTGTGCTTGTTGTTCAAAAGTGTTGGAATACGCTTAAGCATTCGACTAACTTCTAGTGACACGTAGCTAGTATCGGCACCCGAATCGAATAAAACTGAAACATAAAAGTCGTCGAGAAGGAACTTACCCGCCACAACATTGGGGTCATTCCTTGCTTCACCTTGGCCAATCACAAACATTCGCCCCCTGGCGCCATTGTTGTTGTTGTTCCCATTGTTACCATTCCCCTGATTGTTGTTATTGTTGTTGTTGTTGTTCTGGTTCCTGTTCAGTTGGGGACAGTCTCTCTTGAAGTGGCCCTCAGCTCCACACTGAAAGCACCCTTTGTTATCTCCCTGCTGCTGCTGCTGGCGCTGGTTCTGTTGAGCTTGCTGACGATTCTGATTAGCGGGGTATAGGCTCCTGCAATCCTTTGCAGCGTGACCAGGCTTGTTGCACCGATGACAGTTGCCCCTGGTGCATGGCCCGCTGTGGTGCAGGCTGCAGCGATTGCATTTGGGATGATTTCCTTTGTATCCACCACCAGACGATTGCTGATTAGGGCTCTTGTAGTCCTCAGTCTTTCTCTGCTGAGACTGAGACTGAACAGAAGTCGAACCCTTGCTTGAAGTTCCATCCCATCTCCGTTTGTTGTCACTAGAGGTACCAGAAGTAGTTGCAGCACCTATGCGTTTTGGTAACTTGTTCTGCTCCACCGCCTGATCCGTGAGACGGTGAGCCAACTGGACAGTTTGCTGGTAAGTAGCGAGGTTCGCTGAAGTCACATGACTCTGGATTTCCGGCACTAAGCCCTGAAGAAATAGTTCGATGCGTTTGATGGGAGGATCCACCATAGTAGGGCACAGAATTGCCAGTTCGTTCGACCTTTTCACATAAGCTTCAATTTCCGACCCCGTCATCTTGAGGTTGAAGAACTCCACTTCCAGTTTGTGAATCTCATCACGATTGCAGTACTCTTCTTTGATCATTTCCTTAAAAGTTTCCCATGGGGTGGCGTTGGCAGCAACCAACCCTAGCATTTGAACTTGAGCGTTCCACCACGTGAGAGCTAAACCCTCGAGAGTACCGGTAGCATACTTCACTCTGCGCGCCTCAGGGCATTCGCACATTTCGAACACAGATTTTAGCTTCTCAAACCAGTGTAGGAGACCTACTGCTCCTTCAGTGCCGCTAAAAGTAGTTGGTCGGCAGTCCATGAAAGTCTTAAAAGTGCACACGGGTGGCTGAACATGATGACCTATCGTAGGTGAAAGAAAAGACAGAGTTTAACACAAAGGTTGGTTCACGAGAGTAGGATCCTAAAGATCCTAGAATGAGTTCGGACCGCAGGATATACCTCCTGCGTGTGCAGCTGCAACTGCTGCGGCAACTCGTTCGTTGATCAGAGCCGTCAACTGGGCTTGTGTCATGTTAACGCGTCCAGACATGATCTTCATATCAAGAAGAACGTGAGTGAGAGGGGTTCGCGAAAGTGCGACGATAAGATAGAGTAAGCACGCACGTGTTCAAGCAACAGTAGTTATACTACCCAAGCATACCATAAGCAATGTACTATGTATCTAACAAGTAGGCAATATACACAGACCATATCACCTAGAGTGTCGAGCCTTGCATGTGGAGTGAAGCATCGTTGTGGACCGTTGAGCACTGTACAGGTTATAGTCTGGTTTTAACAAAAACGTTTTTCCCTTTTATTAAAACCAAGTTCTCTATAACCAATGGCTCTGATACCAATCTGTCACACCCCCAAAATCCACCTATGGAGTACTACCGCTTGGAGGCGTGACTGACCAGGATCCAGCCACCAATCATATTGAACAAGCATATAAGTAGTTATAAAAATCCACCCAATACAATTGGTGTTCAAACAAAACATAGTTAAGTTGCAAGCGGAAGCATAAGTCTTAAATCAAAACATAAGTTTAATTGTTTCAAAGTTTAACATGGCACACAGCCGTCCATGTCCCACAACGATCCTCCTCCATGCAAGCTCCAGCTAAGAAACCTAAGGACCTGCAAAGCATGTAGTAACGAGTCAACAACAAGTTGAGTGAGTTCACGGTTGGGTGTTCGTTTTAAGTTGTTTCGAAAACAGTTTCCTTTAGCTGGCATCCTGCCGTGGGGGTTACCCCATAGTTAAAAAGTGTGACTTGTTTATTCCCGGTTACTCTGGCAATCCAGCCGTGGGGGCTACCCCGTGTTAGTTATCTGGCATTTCGGCCGTGGGGGCTACCCCGTGTTAGTTATCTGGCATTTCGGCCGTGGGGGCTACCCCATGTATACACTAGACTCGTTACCATATCGACTGCTGACTGTAGTCATGTTTATGTGCCCTGAACTGTCAATGTCTATCATCATTGACGTGCCAGTAGTCCATTAGTTCACGCCCGTCTTCTGCGGCACGGTGTGAGGTTTGTCAAACCTAAATAGCGCTATCTAACTAATGACCCGCTCGCCATTGGCCTCGGCGATTAAGTCGATACAAAGATGAGGGACTTCGTGATAGAGTTTTGGTCTAGTACGAGTTATCTATCCGTGAGGACGAGGAATTACATTCCTGAACCTTTGCTGTCCTACCCAAGGAGGACGAGGAACCCAGTTCCTTAACCCCAATTCCCGACCCAGGGAATCCCATGCTTTGTAGAGGGTGTGAACTCACCTTGGTTTGCTCGGTAGAAACACAGAAAAGTCAAACAAGCAATGTTGTGGCTACTCACGTCCTACCATAATTGTATCATACCATCAGGTTCGTATTCAAGTAGTGCACGTATGTTTCTAGCATAATGTACTCAAGTAACGTTCATGGCATTCATGTTTAATCATGGCAGATTCACGTTCAACAGTTAACATATAAGGTCTGTGCATTCGGGCCCAAGAGTTCGGCCCAAACAATTAGGTCCGAAATGAGATGTAAGCCCAAACAGCGTGTATCTGTGTATAATCCCGAGTCGCAACTAGGCGTTTGCGACTCGCAACCTGAGTCGCAACTACGGTCTCGGTTCATGCTGTTTTGGTTACGAGTCGCAACTGGACTCGCAACCAGGGTTTCGAGTCAAACGGTTTATGTGCTGATCACTTGTGGTTTCGAGTCGCAACCAGGTGTTTGCGACTCGCAACCGATGTCGCAACTGGGAGATTTCGACTCATCATGCATGGTTTCGAGTCGCAACTGGAGGTCTCGAGTGGACAACTGCTGATTCGGAACAGTGTACTACCCAATGAGAATTTGATTTCAGGAAATGGTTTGTACTATCCACTTAAACCTGTTTATTTGTCTAACAATTACCATTTTGGATCAAACATACCAGAATTCAAATATTCAACCATGTTCATAACATATTCATCATGTTCTTCAAACATTCAAGTAGTTCATATTGCTTATTCAAACTTGTTCATCTTATTTCCGGGTTTTTATCCTTAATCACAACATATAATCATGAACAACAATCAAACATTTGAACATATTCATCTAATGGTTTCAAGACATCCAATAACATATCAAAATCAACTCTACACTAATCTAGTTAACATGATACTACACATATGCAAGCCGGCTTTTATGGACATCAACACTCAATGGTTTGAATCATATTTAGACATAAAATATTGTGTGTTCATTATGCAACCTATCCGAAATCAAAGCATGTTAACCAATTATCAACAACATACATATCCGGTTCTCAAAATATCATCAAGCATACAACTACACTAGTTAATCATATCATTCATACCATTATTAAACAACAACAAACATCATAAAAATCACTAACAAACATCATAAACACTAACCGGTTGTGAGGTGGTGAAAGATGAAGCCTCGTTTGGTGTGAACAAGCAAATCCGAGAGGTCCTTTTGAGGTCGGTTGGTTTGATCCGAGAAGAAGGAGAAGAGTGTGATGCTTGGTGTTGTGAGAGAATGGAGAGTGTGTGTGTAGAGGAGAGTATGAGTGTTATCAAAATGGCAACATGTCTAACTATCCGGTTTATATATCCGCTCCTAGTAATACACCCTAGTGGGCTCTCGGGTAAGCTAAGAGTGGGTGTGTGGCCCAACCGGCCCAATGTTGCATCGTTCACTCGAGACCACTTGGTCTCGAGTCGGGTTCTTGTGTCTCGGTTCATATATACATACATCGCATACTCACAAGCACACACAAATAACACATAATCACGTAAAGGTTCATTTGTCATTAATCACATAAGCTAACTAGTCACACGTTTAAGCATACATGAAAGGTTCTAAATTTCGAGTTGTCACATTAATCATGTTGCAATACACTTTTCAAAACGAGGTTTGTACTTTTGACTCTTGTAGTCTAATAAGGTACTGCAACATATAAACGAGCCATGAATCCGATACTCTCATAAAACCTATGTGCTCGCCAGCATTTCTTTGCTGACTTTGTTTTGACATATGTTTCAGGTGGTGTTGCGTGATATCGATTGCTAGGATGCATGAGTCATATAGGATCTGGACGAGGCCTTAGTGACTTAATAACGATAATAGACGATGTTTAATTTGTTTGTTTGGTATTAAGACAATGTAATTTACTAAATGAATCAATAAAACAAAACTTGTAATTACCATGGTTGTGAAACGATGATTCTGTTACAACACTCCCCGACGTTTTCGCCACGTTTTGTTGTTTTACGTGGTCGGGGTGTGACATCAGCAGTTGTAGGATAGACTGGGTTTTGAAGAACATTTGAATCTTCAGCTCTAAGTTCTTCAAGCTTTTTGTAGGTCTCAACTATCTTCAGTTTAGACTATCTGGCAATGGATCTAGCTGGACCATAACCAGCAGCCACAAGCTCTGCTCTCATTCTTTTAAACTTCAATGCCTCATCTGATTCCACTGTTTTGACTTTCTTCCAATTAGGTGGAGTTGGCTTTACCAGCCGATCATTATGCATTTTTGTGATTCTATCGATCTCTTCTCTAAGAGCATCTGTTGGCCAATTTTTGAATTGATCTTCAGTTGCGCTATATGGTTTGTACTTCATAATGTGTGCAACATAAGCATCCCTCAGTTTCATCTGAAGTTCAGGAATTACTGGCCTCTCAGACATGGATTTACTCACGTCCCTAGCATAGTCTTCAAGTTTTACGACTTTGCTAAGCTGAAATGATAAAAACCTCTGGTATTCCCTGTCATCCATCCCTATGCTTTTCTCTCTTGCTATAACCTCAGCCTGTGATACATTTAATTTCAGATACTCATATATGTTTTGAGGCTTCTTATAGCCATAAAGAGATGGGAATGATCTTTTAGATGGATCCTCTATTGTGAAGAATGATTCAATTTCACCTTTAACAATGACTAATTCCAGTGGATATTGAGCTTCCAGAGGAATGACTGATGGTAGTGTAGCAATTGTAAGAGATGAAGTAGGTTCTATGGGTGGAAATGACGAGCATGGACTGTTTTGAATGGAGGCAGATGATACAGGGATTGCTGATTTAATCTCCTCATCATCTTCTAACACAATATGAGTTTTTATCTTACGTGTGGAGATGATTTCTGGTGAAGGAGAATGTTTTGGTAGTGAAGATGAATGTATGGGAGATCTTTGTGACGTTGGAGGTGGTTGGATTGTGGTTGGTGTAGTGAAAATGATCGTGGCAGATGTTTGACAAACTTCTGCTGAAACAACTGGTGTCTCAGCAGCTGTTTGCTAAGCATCTGCTGATACTTTTGTTATATCAGCATCCATTGACAGAATTGGTGATGATGGTGTTGAAGTTATTTTCTCCTTCTTTTGTGGTGGTTTTTTTGGAGAAGGGTTGGAATTAGGTTGAGCAGGGGATATAATTTCTGTAGGATTAGCTTTTGAATCTGGTGGTAACTTTCTCAGTGAATCTTTCTCCCCCTTTTTGGCATCATTATCGTCATCATCTTTCTCAAATATTGATGTAGGGGTGGAGCCAGAAAGTTTCAACAGATGTTCCTTAATGTTCATAATGTCTGCTTGTGTGTCTTTATACCTGGCATCAACCAAATTTCTGATAAATTCCAAACTGAAATTGCGGTTACTTTCAGCCAAATTTCTCTAAGCTTGAAGGATGGGTTGCATAGAATTTCAAAGCTCATTGGCAATTTCCTGTGTGGTAGGTTGACTTTTAGATAGCTCTATCAACTGCTTAATCAATTCTTTCATTTCAGCAACATCTGTTTCAATGGTAGACACTATAACCGTCAAATCCTTATAATTTAATTCATCACCTACTTTAATAGGATCATCTGAATTCCCACCTGTAGTGGTTGTATTTGTTTTGATAATAGGAGAAGTCTCCATATCATCAGAAACAGATGCCCCTTTTTCTTGGTTCTGGGGACTTCCCACTGAAGCAGAGATTACAGTTGTAACCTCATCAGTGGTTGCCTTCAAGGGAGTCTTAATGATGTAACCACTATCCAACTGATTGGTGATGGGTTCAACAGTTGTAGTGGCTGCTCCACTTGAACTACCACGAAGACTTTCGTAATACTCAAGGGGATAACCTCCTCAACTGTTGGTAGGATAGCAGATTGAATTGGTTCAGGCACAGTCATTTGTTGTGCTCTACTCTCAGTAATGTGTGCATCAGAAGTTATGTTTTCTTTCTGAAATCCAATTGCTTCAAACAGAGGTAATATTGTTGATGGAACTTGAGAAGAGGGTTGTGTTGTAGAAAGCGTGATTGCCCTGGGAGAGGGACTTTTAAACATACTTTCATATGAAAGGTCTACTTCATGTTGTGGTGTCCCTATGCTTACAACATAATCCTTTTATGAGGATACGTGAGGAGTTTGGATGGGTTGAGATCTTTCCAACAAATGTGAGGAAGTAGCAGCAGTCATTTCAAGTGACATTTGTGTTGTCACTGCATTAACCTCTGGGATCTCATCTTCCAGAGTAACCTTTTTATTTTGTTTGCTTTTGGTGGGCTTTTTGGATGTGACAGATTTCTTTTTGCGTTTTCCTGGTGTGTGTTTCACAACACCGGTTGTGGTGTCATGATCACCAGGAGCAGTTGGCTCAACAACAGAGGTTTGAGCAACTGATGCGGACGCATCTAAAACAGGCTCATCCCCCTTTGTTTCCGTTGTTGAAACTTTTGACTCTTTATCCATAAGTTTAGTAAAAGTTTTACTTGTAAGACTATTTATATGAAAAGCTACACCTTGTTCAAAATCTGTTTGTGACACTTGTTTTCGTAGGCAGTAGCTTTGAAGTCTTGGATACAACAGAAAAGCATTACTACGAAACACATTTTTTCAATTTTTTCACATTATTCAACAAATCTGAAAACAGTGCTTGTGATAAATTGTAATCAGATTTTGTTAAAATAGCATAACCCAAATACTGAATGTTCAAAGGTATCTCATTAAATGAGGTGGTCTTGGCTGAGAGACAAGTTAAAAGAGTATGAAACAAAAATTTCATTGGCGGAGGGAAGTTTGGTTTGTAGATAGTAACTTCCTTTAATTGTGCATCATACCTTCTTTCAATGAACTCTGTATGAAGTTCAGGTTTTTCAAAGTTGGTCTTACTTCCCAAGTCGTCCAATGCAAATGTAGTTGAAATTGTAAAGGGAGAAATCCGTAACACACTTTCCCCGGCCTTAGATGTGATGGCAACTGGATTATTATCTTCATACTCTATTTCAGCATTAAACCAAAATTGTCGAAGTGTTTCTGTATGAACCAGAGCATCAGTAGTAAGGATTGATTTGTATTTTGATGACGTTAAAAGGTCAATTATTGAGTGAAAGCTGGTATTTTTGCTGGTTTTCTCGAAGATGGGGAGGTAGTTGTGAGGGTTTTTGATGTTCAGAGACATCATCGGAGAAGAAGGTGATTTGGGGATGAAACAGGGTTTAAGTTGGAGGGTTTTTAATATATTGGAAACTGTTTTTCTGAATTTTGAATTCGAGACGGCATATTTAGAACCTCGATTTAGGGATGAAACAACTTTTATATAGAGAGAAGAAGTGAATGCTGACTTGGCAGTAGTTACAAATATTTAATGGCTAAGATCTGTCCATGTTAGAACCTCTCTTATGACAACCGATGACAGTTGTTTGGAAACCTCTGTTGGTCGACTACAGAAGTTGGGAACAGTGTGAGTCAAACAGTCATTAGATAAAGAGAAGTTATGAGAAAAGATGATAACTTTCAGCAGTTGTTTTATTTTTAGCTAACATCTGTCCACGTCAGAACCTCTGTTGTCATAATGGATGACAGTCAGCATTATAGTAAATCAACAGTCATTAGGATAAACAGAAATTATGACAACAGACAGTACCCTTTAGCAGTGGATGTATTTTTAGGCAAGCAGAAGTTTCAAAAACAGTTGTTTTCAATCGGTGTAACTCAACAGTTGTAAGTCTAACATCTGATATTAGCCCAACCACTGTTAGTATCAAAACCTCTGTTGAGAATTTTAAGATTGAATATCATCTGTTGTTCGTTAATATATGTTGGCCCATAGCAGACCTTTGCATCTTCAGACATTTATTCATCAACAGATGCTATCTTTTGTCAGACGTTAGTTACAACATACCTTTTACAACATCAAATATCGACTCCTTGTAATTAGGTCTTACCGAAAATTCTTCCAAAAAACTGTTATTGATAAACAAAATTATATAATAATACTTAGGAATGACTGAAATAATTAAAATGAAGATGCGACAACAAAGATTAATAGTATTAAAATTTATTCATTTAGTCAACAGTGGTAAATCAACAGTCGTTAGCATACACAGTTGTTTCATAAGAAGGTTCGAATATATGACAACAGCAGCATGCTTATACAAAGGTCTACAATTACAATTTCACATACTGTACAACATCTAATCTAATGGACTAACAAAGTCCCAACAGCTGCTATTAACCTAACCACTGTTACTACAAAAACCTTTTGCCGGCTCAACATATTTTGAATATCATCTGTTGTTCTTTAACATCTGGTCTCCCATACTGACCTTTCCTTCTTCAATCTTTCATCATCAGCAGATGTTCTCTTTTACCAAACTTTAACTACAACAGACCTTTTACAACTCCAAATATTGACTCTCTGTAATTTGCAGGAGCACAGATTCTTCAAAAAACTGCTATCAATGATCAAATTCTGAACATTTGTTTTATCTTTGCACTCATCTGTTCACCATCAAACCAACCCTTGATACTATTAAACCTCTGTTGACTTACCAAACAGATGTTCAGACACAATTCAACATCAACATAATCTGTTCACCATCAAACCAACCCTTGATACTATTAAACCTCTGTTGACTTACCAAACAGATGTTCAGACATAATTCAACATCAACATAATATGTTCACCATCAAACCAACCCTTGATACTATTAAACCTCTGTTGACTTACCAAACAGATGTTCAGACACAATTCAACATCAACATAATCTAAATCAAACTCAAACACTAAATAAGTAAAACTAAAACGCAACATAGATTCATAAGATTAAAATTTATTCATTTATTCATGACATTAAAAGTCCAATAATTACATAACATACTGAACAACATTAAAGTTCAAATCTAACAATAACAGCAAGAATTAAGAAACTTTAGCTTCAACTCCATCGATTGCTGAACTTCTCGGTGTATGTCCTTCAGCATCGCCATGAACTCCACATCTCTATCACCGCACTCTATATTACTGGCAACACAAAGCTCACGAACGGAAGTTGAAGGCATCCGCATAAGAATTATGGAAACCTGCTCTCTCGTGAACAGGCCAACTTGCAATCCATTAAAACATCTCTTCAGCTCTTGAAGAGTAGCCCTATCTTCATACACCTGTTCCTCGATTTGCTTGACAAAACACTGCTTTAAATCATCTGATTTTACATAAGTGAATGACGCCATTTGAATAAACTATATTACTCGACTTTCCTGAAAGTATGATATATTCGTAGGAAAACGTGATGAAAAACAGGTGAAGTGACTATGAGTTTATATACTGAAATATCTAACAGTGAAAACGTGTAGATTTATATAAACATATTAGTGTATATTTCAAAGCAACAGTCTTTTAATGCAAAAACCTTTTCAAACCCCAACCTTTATGGGAAAACTGTAAAATTAAATACCAAGAAACCCAAGGGACAAAATTTCGAAGTTCAAAGAACAAAAGCAGATTATCACAATTACAATTAACCTCTTCATTTACTATGTAGACACGTTTTTAAATTCTATAAAAGACCGATGATTACTTTTGATTCAAAACATCAACAAATTGTCCTACAAATCACTTTCTGTAAAAAATTGTTCCAAATCAGAAAAACCAACAAAAAATCTACATGGCAAACTTCAGCTTCTACCACTGGTCAGACACCAGGGATGTGAAAACACAATTCTCGATGTGGTCACCCAAAGAAAAAAGAACAGACGAAGAACTAAACAGGAAAATCGACATAATCAATGACACTAATTACAACAAAACCTGGAACAACATAGCATTACTCGATGAAGTCCTCCACTCTCCTCCATCAGAGTTCCAGAAGAATGCAGAAGAGTTTCTGACACAACTTCTAAAACTGGATCAAAAAATCTGCAACATGCTAACTGACCTGAAATTCAAAAGAGAGTATGAAATCACATGGAGAAAGGCCAGAGTCTACGAAATCCTAGCAAGTGTTAACTCTAGCGTGTAATACTTTATAAATATTTCATTAAATTTATATTTTTCTATGTAGTAGTTCATTTTTAATAATATTAACATGCATCTTAACATATTCTAAAATGTCAGTGTCAATAAAAACTCTCAACATCATCAACAGTTAATCAAAATAAGAAACAAACCTAAAATGCAAAGGTCTCCTCTCAACTGTTGTAGCACATCTAACTTTTCACGATATTGCACGAATCTATACTTTGTATAAAAGAAGAAAATCTTACTGATGCAAGAAAAGCTGACTTTCGATTTAACGAAAATCGAACAATGCAACTCTCCCATCAAAGAAGGTAGCACATGCAACTTTTCACGATGTTGCAACAATGATACTGCAACATCGATATTGAAAGGTTGATGTGTGAAGGAAAACTTCATTGAAACGACGATGTTGGAACAATGATACTGGAACGATAACATGTAAACAGAATCAACAAACATTCGAACAAAGAAGTATAATCAGAGATTAGCCGGCTGAATCACGAGAAATATGCATTTGAGAGAGAGAGATACGCTCGCAGATATGAGCGAGAGAGATTTGAATGTGGAGCCAGATTCATATATCTTATTTATAGGATTAGAATATATGGTTTTAATTTTGAATTTTGAATATGGAGCCAGAATTTTGAATTTGAACAAAGGTTTATTGGGAACAAAGGTTTGATTATAAAATGTTGAGGGCAGAGGTTTAGACAGAATTTTAATTTTAAATGATTTTATATATTAGGCTTTATGATGTAAAAATGACATAAGAAAAATCTTTTTGGACAGCCTCTATGGCTGACACATCAGCTTTTCTTATGTCACTTAGATTTCTGCTTTTATAGAAAGTATAGATTAGATTCTATGAAGTAACTCCATGATATTAGGTTTAAGGGAATTAAACAAAACCTAAACTATCAGCCATGATATTAGGTTTAAGGGAATTAAACAAAACCTAAACTATCAGAAAAATATTTCTAAAACTTTTGCTCTCATAAAGATAAAATATATTGAATACTCGTTTTGAAAAAGAATGTGTTTACCATGGATATACTATAGTTTATTTCATAGTAAAAGTTTGAACAAAAACGAGTATACAGTTTTAACTTATAAAAAATTCATTATCTTTGAAATTAATGTTTTAACAAATATAATTATTAGGGTGTAAGATATAATAGATGATCATCATTCATCATCCAACCATTATATTTAGGGATGGCAAAAAAGCCTAAGACCGATGGGTATACCCAAAACCCGAAACATACGGGTCGGGTATACCCGAAGCCCAATGGGTATGGGCTATGGGCTTAAAAAAAGAAAAAATCGGGTACGGATACGGGTATGAGATTTAGTGATACCCGCCCGATACCTGAATAATACCCGAAAGTATCATATTATAGATTTTCATATATAAACTTAGTAGATGTACTTATTACCTTCTCTATAGTCATATGTGGATATGTATTTGACAGGTGTTTAGTAAACAAATAACTTATCTTTGAGCATGTATATTGGATATGGAAGTTATCACCCTTTATTATGTGGATGTTTATGCAATTAGGTGGTCCTGATACAATTACTTAATTAAGTAATCGTTTTGATTTAGTTTGGTATATATGGTCTGAATATGATATGTAAGTTATTAATCATATTTTCATTTGTTATAGTCATTAAAATAGTAAATTATATAAACATCAAAGTAAAAACACATTTGTCCCAACAGGTATTTTTATGAAATTAACGGGTATACCCGATACCCGCGGGTATACGCGATACCCGACGGGTAATTACCCGACAAATACCCAACGGGTAACGGACCGGGTATTGGACTAAGAATTACAACCGGATACGGGCCTAAGATTACCAATACTCGGCCCAAGCCCAGCCCATTGCCATTCCTAATTATGTTTGTTCTCTCATTAAAGGCTACACATCATATGGGACCCACCTATGATTTATCTTTTCATATATATTAATTAATTAATATTTTCACACACACATCATGGGAGTATGGGTGCAAACTAGTAGAGCTGAGCTCGATCTCAACTAAGCTCGAGCTCGATTAACTTACGAGAGCTCGAGCTCGGATTGGTTCGAGCTTTGTTTTTCGTTGCTGTTTCACAAGCTCGAGCTCGGCTCGTTTATTATCTATTAATTTATATATTAAATAAGAACAATACAAATATTAGACTCGTTTAGGCTCGCGAGCTCGATAAGTGAAGCTCGGACTCGTTTACTAAACAAACTTATTTTAGGTTTGGTATCGGCTCGTAAACAAGTTTAAATAAGCTCGGCTAGACTCGGCTCGTTTACCAGACAACTTTAAATAAGGAGTAAATGGTATTAAATATTAATAAAAACTAATATTACACTAAGGCTCGACGAGCCTGATGAGCTTCATATGCCAGGCTCGAACTTGGACTCAATAAATAGATATTCCCAGTGAATCAAGCTGACCCAACCACTTTGTAATTCAATAACTTTGCTAACCGCTCGACTCATTGATCAACCAACCATAAGTCCCATTATTATTACACTTTGATTGTACAAAACCAACCACAAAATGAAAAATGCTGTCTAATTTGTCTACATACCAATATTCATAAAGATTCAAAACCAGGTTAAGTAAGACCAGATATCGTAGGCTATTCAGGTCTCTTAAGTCTTAACAGCTATATTGACACGAAACAGCAGTTGTGCACACATATATAAACATAAAGAGACAGTCACAGTCAGCTGTGCAACAGGTACCCGAGATAAAGGCTCACAAGGGAAACCATGAAAACGAACAGCAACGGAAATCCTGACTGAGCCCGGTGTCTCTTACTTTTCAGCATATCCTGCAAGTTAACATCAAAACGGTACACATGAATAAATGATGATCAAAACATTTTGGTGACCTGTTAAGAAGTAAAGGTAAACTTTGCCTCCAACGGATCACCAAAAGTGTGTCGTAATAAAATAATTCTTTTAGTCGCATTTAAAACATTAATTGTTAATCAAATTCAAGAACATACAGTGTGTGTTGGTCTTTACTATTTTGATGCATAATAATAAAAAAAAAAGATGTTTAACACAAGCTCGTTTTGACATACATCACCTTGGGCCCACTAGTTGCATTTTATAGCTAAAAAGCAACATGTATTGTCCTTTTTTATTACAGGTTCTTTATATTAATGATCTATTCGGGCATTTTAATTTCCAACTAAAACATTTAGACATACAAATGCCCTTCTTTCAAGTGGGAGGGATGATACATAATACTATTTATATGATTAAGTATTTTAGCAAAACGCTTATGCATCACGCATAACGCAATCCCATTTAATTATACTTATTACTCATATCATAAGACCAGAATTACATCACACTAAACTTTAGACGAATAAAACTGCACCAGTTCAGACAAATTACCAATTAAACATGCAGTTTTGTCATTTGTGACATTGTAAGCACATTTGACCTCTACTTTCTTAACAAATAAGGCGTTAGTTTGCTTAAAGAACTCCAATATGTCAAAGAAATTAGCCTTAAACCTACTCCATCGAGTTGAGCATAACCAACAAAAGATACGAGATCATCATCATACTCGGTATATCCTACCAATAGCAAAGCTAAGGTAGGGTCTGAGGAGGGTAAGATGTAGACAACCTTACCTCATAGAAAAGGTAAACCACACACTGACAGTGACATCACTATGACAAACTCACTCGCTGCCAAAAGTGCAGGTGGAAACATTGTGCCTTAAACCTATTCGGACACCAACTTACTTTAAGTAGAGGTAGGCATAACACTTTAGAACTTTTGAGCAATTTAAGTAATTAATAATTTACGTCATACAAAATAAATAGATTGATTAGAAGACAAACCAGTTCTCCCTGTAAGAAGTGTTTCTCCTGAGTAACCGATCTTTTTTCTTCTGTTAAATGTAGAATAGTTGCTTTAGCCTGAGGAAGTCCACAGAATTTGGTAATCAAAATTAGCCAAAAAACTAATTTAGATAGCTAGCATAAATGAAGTAGCAACAGCGGATATCGCAGCTTATAAAGATGAGATAATTAAGCTCTATAAAGCACCAATACAAAAATTTGACAATTCTGTTAAAAGAAAATTCCTTAGAAGCTTTTGAAGTAAGTCTTTTACGGGTGCTTTGAGGCTTCTAGTAAGATAAGATCAATACATTCAATGTAAATCCAAAGCCGAAATCGTCATCTATTTCAATCGAACATATAATTGAAACACAAACATAACTTACCTCGGTAAGCCTCGACTCAAGTTCTATCACTTTTGACTTCATTTCTGTAAACTCTTTGGCTAATATCAGCTCTTCTGTATCATTCATCTGCATAAATTCTTCATTTCTTTTGATATCTTCATGGCTCGGTTTTACAGGTTGTTCTATCCTTTTTACAGGTTCTTTCCTTTTGTAAGTTTCTTCCTTCCTTGTTGCCTCTGTACTTTCTCCATCCCGTTTAGACACTTCTATGCTTTCATCAACCTGCCATAAGTTTGAAACTAAAAATTTAACCACCCAATTTTAATAAGATAATTGATTTAATATGTTGAAAAAGATTGAATAAACCTATAGAAATTAGTAAATTACTACTGCCACATATCAGCACTTGGTACATACAATAATGTCTTACCTTGGCATGAACTAAATCATCTTTCACTTCTCTACTTTCGTTATCGTGCACTAGCTTTGATGGTTCATTGACTGGCGATGATTCTGAGGAGTCTGGTGGGGAGATGAAGATCACTTTAAGCCTCTTTTCATCGACAATTTTACCATCTTCTTTAGCAAACTGACAAAAATGAAAAATCAGATAAAGAAACTACCATCAAAACCAATATCTTCATTAAACACTCCGAACACTAACCATGTTAGATGTGACGTCCTCCTCCTTTGTCCCCTCTGGTACGACGGTACTTTGAACTAAGAACTTGTCTCTGCAGATCATATCAGGAGGAACTACCTTTGGGGCTTGCATAGTAACTACATCACCACCAAAACGATTGAATCAGTTCTTTCAATAAGAGATATCACCATTATTTTTTTGGGAACCAAGTACCAACTCTTATCAGTATATAAAATATTGGTTTCTTTAGCAGTTAATCTATCAAAACTTTCACCTACTAGATAGGACGATCATAGTTCTTATTTCTAATATGTGAATTTTAAGTGAAGTATATTCCAGTGCTACCACACAATATACATGATTACATTCATTACTTCACATCACAATTTTCAAAGGCGCACTCAATGCGCAAAGGGTGAGCTTTGTGCCTAGATAAGAAAGGTGCATAGCATAAACATGCCATTTTTGGAGTTTTAGACACATTTTAGGCTTGTTAAGGGTGA
Source organism: Helianthus tuberosus (assembly GCA_030545235.1). Lineage (NCBI taxonomy): Eukaryota > Viridiplantae > Streptophyta > Magnoliopsida > Asterales > Asteraceae > Helianthus > Helianthus tuberosus. Next base: position 103,090,002 of record CM060371.1, on the reverse strand, counting down.
GGTTAGGCTGGTTCCAAGCCATTTTTTGGGTATTTGCAGTTAGACCAGCTATGCTGTATGGAACAGACTGTTGGGCTATCAAGAAGACACAAGCGCGCAAGATGGAGGTAGCAGAGATGAGGATGCTGAGGTGGATGTGTGGACACACGAGGTTGGATAGGATAAGAAATGAGGTTTTTAGGGAGAGATTAGGAGTGGCTAGTATATCGGATAAGATTAAGGAAGGGAGATTGAGATGGTTTGGGCATGTGAAGCGGAGACAAACGACAACACCAGTTAGAGTAGTGGAAACTCTTACTGTGGAGGGGAAGAGAGGAAGAGGCAGACCCAAACTGACATGGGAAGAGCAGATTAGGCATGATTTACTAGAGTTACATCTTTCTGAGGACATGGTCCAAGATAGGACTTCGTGGAGGCGTAGGATTAGGGTTAAGGACTTCTAGAGGATACTGCAGTAAGGTCTTAGGTTTTTTTAGGGAAGTAGGTTTTCTTATTCTTTTAAGTGACTTTACCGACGATTGACTTCTTGTGTATATGCCCAAATGATGTTGTATGCTATTATACATGTTTTACATTATACTGTGCCACTCTGATCACTTGCTTCGTATAGGTGACTTATTTTTTCTCTAGTCTATTTTCTATTTTTCTATATTCTTGGACTTGATGTGTTGGTTTGCTGTTCGTTTTGGAGCCGAGGGTCTCTTCTGGAAGCAGCCTCTCTATCCCTAGGGATAGAGGTAAGGTCTGTCTACATCCCACCCTCCCCAGACCCTATGTGTAGCTTTGCTATTTGTGGGATTTACTGGGTATGGTTGTTGTTGTTGTTGTTGTTGTTCAGGCCAGTTTGCCCAGAATTTGGTCAGAATCCGACCAGTTTACTGTCTCCCCTTGCTTGAGCGCCTAGGTGTGTGCCCGAAGAGCTTTTGACAACATAGCCTCACATGCATTACAATCTCTGAGTTGAGGAGGGTACATATTGTGATAGGGTCGACCACATAGCTAAAATGTCATACAATATTCGTCGAATTAATTGATATTCTTGTAGACATTAATAACTATATACAAAGCTGCAAAATGATTGAAAATTTTGGCAATGACAATGTCACTTGCTACACTAAGAGTTCCATAGAAAAAGTCATGAGCCATGAGGAACCTTCTGTTCCAGCTAACGAACACTTGGCACCAGCAAAGGTTCTTCAGATTTGTAGGTGGCTATTACAACATAGACTTCAAACGAGAGGCCTGTTGAGTGGAGGGGGAATTATTCCACTCCACATGACAGCGGTGTGCCCTGTTTGTGAAAGGGGTAAGGAGACAGTAAACCATGTGTTCATATACCACATAGTGTTCTCCTGTGATCGAATGTATTCAAACCAAAGGAGTTACTTTGTGTGTTGAATGAAGAATCTTTTAAAATGTGGATAAAATCCATGAAGTAAAAATAAGCATGGATGTGGCCTTCTTTTGCAGCATGATGGTCCATATGGTTGAACAATAGTGATAAAGATAATGATGATCAAGCTCTTATTGATCATAGATCATGTTTGTTAAGTCCGATGAAGTTGTTAAGCCTATGAAGAGGGACCCATGTTTAGGTGACGAAGGGACAACAAAAGACAAGACGTTTAATGTAGGAAGGGCTGTGTGTAGGTAGAAAATAACGGTGGTGTCGGAGGCTGTTTGAGAGGCAAAGAAGGCAACTTGTATGTACTTTCCAAAGCTTTTAGAGAGTGTTTGGCTAAGCTTAAGGACATATATGAACTTTTGTACATAATATGGATTATGGAACAAAAAAGAGGTAGCCTTCAAGAAACGACTTGTCATGTATGAATCATTGCAAGCTGTAACATGTGTAAATGAAGACAAGGAAGTGCCATGGAGGGCAGGCGGTAGAGGTGCAAAAGAATGTACATCCATAACCATTTTTTGGGATGACTATGGAGAGTTTTCTACGCTAAAAGAGGTAACAACAATGGGTGTGGAGGATGTTTATGCAGTTACAAAAAAAAATGCTATCAGATCAACAGGGTAGTTGTTAAGAATTAGTTATAAATTTCACTTGGATGAAGAGGACTGCATACTCCAAGAGTCCAAGCCTCCAAGGTACAGGTTTGTGTTAAAAAAATCAAATTGATGTCAAGAATTAGTTATAACTTTGACTTGGATTTCCTTGATAACTCATGTTTAGTTTTATACAGGAATTGCAGTAATGTTGTATGTGGCTGTGTGCTGGTATGAGTTGACTGGTACATGATATGTGTTGGTATCAATAAGAGGCATATTAATTAAAGTTAAAAAAGAAACAGAAAAAATGCTGCAAGACTTCAAGTAAACAGTCTTATACCTGTAAAATCACATAATGCATTTGGATCAATAACTCCAGTATTCGGTCTGACACAATATTTCTTGGGATTCGTAGTTTTGATCTGCAAAATGATAATCAAGTGATTAAGCCTAATGCCCATCCAACTTTAACAAGAAACATATAAGCTTGAAAAACTGAAACTCAGAAAACACATCAGCACCTTGAAAGCAACATGATGATTGGTTTTATTGATCATCTGAACAGAACATGAGCTTTGTTTCTTCAGTTCAACTGGCATAACAATACCAAAATAGAAGGTTAGCAGATTCCTCAACAAGAAATCAAGGCATATCACAAGAGATTAGATACGCTTTTAGATAAACACTATGTGAAGAAACCATTGAGTGGGTGTCTTTGCGGAGTTACGCACATAACAATAATGAGAACTTCTGCATGTACATGTGTTTTCTCTTAAAAGTCATAAACTCACTCTTCAGGAGATCTTGCCTTACGATACGCCATACCACAGAACAAACATACTCAACAAGATCTATATGAGGACCGTAAATACAATTATATTCAAACACGACCGGTGATTTTTTTTTCTGTACATTAAAGCAATCAACAATCCTACAAGTCCACTAGTTACACCTTCACCGCGTTTATCAACATTTATTTTTTCATTTTCAACTCTAAACCAGTGTTGAAAAATCGCGACTAGGCGTCGACTAGTCGGCGATTAATCGCTAGTCGGCCAGTAACTAAGTAATTTTTCGCTAATCAGTCCATTAATCGCTAGTCGGGCCTAGTCGGCCAGCCAAAAATTGGCGATTCCGGCAAAAAACCTGTATATTCCAGCCAAAACCTCTAAATTCCGGCCAGTTTCCAACCAAACCATGTGAATTCTAACAATTAATCTTGTATACTTAAAAAAATGAGTTGAGTAAGTGTTAAAACCTAGCTACTTAAAATACTTACCTATAAAAATATGTATATGTATACATAAAACTGAAAATTACATATAAAAAACCCGATCCGATTAATCCCGAGTAATCTCGAGTAGTCGCTAGTCCCCACCTCACCAACCGACTAGCGAGTTCTTCAACCTTGCTCTAAACTCATCAGCACTGCTCATCTGCCATTTTCTAAAGGCACACAATTGAATTTCCATTATAAATGTATGTATCATGTATGTGTTTATTGCTGTCAGAGCAAGCCAGGTAACCTTTTAAACCAAAAGACCTAACCCACATACATACACCTAGGCTAATTTCACAAAATCATCCATGGTAACATATTTAGATTGAATCAAATCAAAGGGATGAGAGATAGAGTGAAAAATGATCTTACATAAGAACTTAAGTTCCAGCGGCTGAACCTCCAAAATATCTGGCTTCATCCTTGCATCCATGCGTGAACTGATATATACACTTGATCCTTCACCTGAAAACGAAACCCTAGCTAATATTATAAACCAGACTGAAATGGAAAAGGATGAAGAGGAGGAGTACCTGAAGTGAAAGGGCGATAAAAACAAGTGTAGATGAGAATCGAAATTTGAAATGATTGTATAATGATTCCGTAACGGTTGGGTTATTGAGTATTGATTCGATTCGATATTTGCCTTTCTTTGATTGATTGAGAGAGAGACCAGACCCTAATCACGAAAAACTAGTCTTTGAAAACTGTAAACATTCAAATAAATATCAAATTTATAAAAACTAACAAGATTTAAATGTTATGATTTTTAACAAAATTAAGGCTACTCGGTATGATCTCGGGGAGTGTGTTTGCCGAGCGGTGAATGATCGCCGACTTCAAATCGGTATGATCTCGGGGGAGTTGGCTTATTTTTTTTTTTTAATTCTTTACTACTCTCTAGGTGTTTGAATCATTGCCGGTAATTGAGTGCAAAATGAGAAGTGGAATTAGGACTTGACATAGCATGATATCATTGGGTAGAGAATGACTCAAAAACCCTAAAGTGATTGAATGATACCCTTCACTCTAAGTAACGAATTTAAATGAAACTTACATAAATAATTTATTTTCATACTTTTGTAGTCATGTATATACGACAACAAGTTAGTATACATTGTTTATGTTTTCGCTTCGTTGTTGTAATATGTAAATTTGGTGTACATTGTTTATTTATTTTTTCTTTCTTTTTACCTGTTGTAAAATGTAAATTTGTAAATGTGAAATTTATAACCTATATGCATATCGTTGATAGTGTAAATAACCGCATTTTGTTCTTTGCGGTAGGCAGTGAAGGTTATCTCAAGATACCGTGAATTGTGGGCTCTATGAGAGGTTACAAAAGAGATGGAAGGTAAGATGATAATAGCTTTGTGAGGGTAACTAATAGCTTTTTTATGTCTATTTTATTAAGTTTTGAGGTTATATTTCTTTAGTATTTTATTTGTCTTTTGATTTTGTAAAGGTGACATGTCAACGATTATTGAGTTAGAATGTTACAAATCAAAAAAGTATTTGTATAAGGATCACACAATCATGGAAAAAATAAGCCTACGGATGTAGTTGTGTCAAGACGATTAAATCTTAATAAATTGTGATTAGATCTCACAACCTAATCGGGTGTGGACATATTGTAATTTGTATCCATAAGATTAATGGGGCATTATATTTAATGCGAGTCACATGTTATGGGTATTTAGGTCCATTCACATATATTAATGGTTAGAAGTGTATAATTGAAGAAAAACCGAATTACCGTCGGGATGATTGGAACCGCTTTCTCTGAGATGATGAAGAATCACACATTGTTCCTTCTCTTTGAATCCAAATCTGCAAAGAAGAAGAGAGAAAAGTGGGGATGTAGAGACGACCTTTATAATGAGGTGAAGACCTCCTTATATAGAAGACACTAGGTTATATACCCGTGATTTCACGGGTTATGGGTTGTTTTATAAAAATTTATATTTACAAAAGAATTTTATATATTTGATTTCTTATAATTGGATAACCTCTTTATACTAACACCACTTTAACGTCCTTTCTACCACGTGTTTTTCTTACCGTGTCTTCTTGCTAACGTGATTGCTACGTGACGCTTAATGTCTCCTATTTATACCATCTCACGCTTAATGTTATATACCCGTGAGTTTCACGGGTTATGGGTTGTGTTAAAAAAACCTATATCTATAAAAGTAATTTTTTTGTATGATTCTATATAGACGTGTCGAGGCAGATATGTAACATGTGCTTGAGTAACAAAAATCAACTTTGATCATAGCTTGAAGACATATGGGTAGCGAAATATATTCATATATCATATATTTTTAAAATATATTTCAAGATAAAATAGTATGAAAACGATTTGCTCGTCAGATAGACCGAACCAACAACATTATATATGTAACCGCAAAAAAGACAATAGTACATAAAATTCAATTTAAAAGGCATAAACTAAATCACGCAATGAATTTTCATTATTTTTATATACCAATGAGCTTGACGGGTTATTGTTACACCCCGATATTTCCACGTATTACCGGTGGGCCCGGTGGGGAGTATCGTGACGTAGTTGATATTATCATAGTCAATAATCACAGTTTAATGCACAGCGGAAGTCTAAAGTAAAAATATATTACAAACCGAACGAAAGTAACATAAGTATTACAAACGGAATGTAAAGGATCCACAGGCGGATCAAAACAAAGAAGAATATTGTTCAACAGATTTTTAAAGTGATAAAGCTTGCATAACTCTTTATTTAATTCACTTAGGAGTAGCCAACCTATTTCGCCTAGTACCTGCACTTAACCTTTTGTAAAATACATCAGTTTACACTAGTAAATACAATTAACCGACTCTTTTTGAAAAGTGTTTATTAAATTGATTTGAATGCACAAGGCACAAATAATCTTTTATAACTTGGGATAATTATTTTAAAAATAATCTTGTAAAAGAATTATATGTTTGTTATACGTTCAGTAGCCCGGGCTGAATACCGGGTTAAAGATTAATAGACACACCACATAAATAAACCCATGACGAGTTATTCTCGAACAAGCGGGCATATTATTTTACATACACACCGGCAGGTGTATGCCTACACCTCGTGCTTAAGTCGTGGCCATTTCAATGAATGAGCCGAGGATATCCAGGACATGGTTATTAACCCCCCCAAAGGCTTAGAACAAACAAAACAGATTAAATGGGTTATCTCAATTATTTAACCTTCATATGATTAAAAATTCAATACCCGACCAAGCGGTATTTTATATACCGTACCCTAAGCCCGTATAAGGGAAAATAAGTTAAAAGTATTTACCAGAGCAAATTATACAAATTTATCCCAGCCGTATACAATCAGCAAGTGCAAATATCTTTTACTGGGCTCCTAAATCTAGAACGAAGGTTTTTAATAACCTATTAGATTCCTAACGGGTCTTACTTAAGTTTAAACTTAGACCGGTTAGTTTTAAAGGAAGATATACGGTTCAAAACGCAAGATTAAGCGAAGACCGGATTAGAATGTGATTTAGACCCGACAAGTATGAAGACTTGTATAATATGGGTAAACTAAACACATTCTGGATTTTGAAGCAAAAATGATAAGGTTTGACCCGTTTCGGTCAATTTATGCAAACTAGTCACATAAGCCGTACCGAACGCGAAAAATGCATAACGGGTAACCAAATGAGTCATGTACAAGTTCCCTAAGTTAATATGCTTAAAATGTGTTATGATATCAGTAGGATACCTTCCATTATGCCCAAAACGAATTAAATCTCAAATTAAGCCCCGTAGGGGTATTTTGGTCATTTTAAAGATTATAAAAGAGATTAAAAATTAATCTGAGGTTCCAGTCTAAAATGATCAGTAAAATATTTATTTTTGTAAGTCATATCAGTAGGGTATTGCATATATGTGAAACTTATCATTTATAACCCAACTATGCACCGTGGGGGCATTTTGGTCATTTCACATAAGCTTTAAAGGTCAAATTTGGAAATCTGAGTTCAAAACTGTTACTTACTGTTAAAGTATAAAAATTTACTAAAAAATCAGTAGGTAATAAGTCTTATGTGTTAAAAATAGTTTTAACCCATACTATGTGCTTAAAACGCGTAAAAAGTCGGTTTTAGGCGACTTTAAGGTTATATAAGGAAAGCTGAGATTTTATCAACCCAAAAGGCTTAAAATATTTTATTTAACATATAAAATTAGTAGCAAAAGGTTTGGTATCAAAATGTTATGTAAAACTCATTTTATTAGCAAAAATGGTATAACCGTCAATTACTGAATCAAAGCAAGAACCCCATGTTATGATCAGTCTAAAAATTAATAAAAATATTCAAAAATCCCAAAATATTAGATTACATCAGTGGGTAAAAATTTTGGTGTCAAAATTCGGGTTTAAATAGGCTTTATGCTAAATATGTTGTTTAATTAATAAAAAGCTTTCAAATTACGATATTGAGCATAACTCCTAATTTAGACCTCAAACTGATGTCAAATTATTAGGAAAAATTTATAAATCAGTAATAAAGGTTTTTGTCCTTTCACATTTTCAAAAATCTCGTTTTACGGTCAAAAGGGCATAATGGTCAATATTTAAGCAATTAACGGAAACATGCAAATGAATCGGATAATTAAGGAACCATATAGTATAACCTCAGAGGGTTTTACTAACTTATAATATGGTCCTAATGGAAACCTAAGGCATTTCTAAAGCAAGCTAAATCAGGTCAGAACTGAAAGTCAAAGCAAAAGTCTACTTTTGCGACTTTCGGTTCCGAACCAAACCTAAACTCATAATTGTCTGGTTGAACATGCTTAGACATGTTCTAATATTATTTACCAAGTTATTTTAGTGTTAAAACAGGTTCCATAACTTCTACATTATTAGTTATGAATTTTATTTGCAAAAATAGCTTCTGTTGACTTTTTATAATTAAGTTTGACCCAACAATTGACCAAGTTAGAGTGGAAATCAGAGGGTGCCCTTTTAAGGGTTTATTACCAACATAATTACCAACTCATAGCCAATTTCAATTCGAAAAATGACTGGACCATTAGTGAATAATCACTAAGTCAAAGCTTAATTACGACGACTTTGACTTTTGGTCATTAGACTAATAAAACTTGAATTAGGAAGGCTAAGAATGCTTACAAAGGCTCTTAGCACGAATTAGGAACTTGAGGAAACTTGCTTGAAGTCCAGAGAGCTCCAGAGAGTAAGTTTTCAATGATTTTTGAAAGTGAGCACATGAACTATCAAACAAGAACCCCTATATAGGAAATTTAAACTCACAAGATCAATCCAACAAAGTCTACAAGTGATTCCTGATCATCCCAGGTGTCCCCTATGCATGTAAAACCATTGGTTCAGTCCCTGAATTCGAAAACCACCATGCAGAGGCGGTGCAACAGGCTGTACAGGCATCTGTCTTGATTTTCTGCATCTGGCAATTCTACGCGGCCCGCGTAAGAACTGCCATATGGCCTACACGGCCCGCGTCAAGGTGAACATCCGGTCACCAAGTTTCAGTTAATTGCAATTTCAGTCCCTGGCCCCTCTAAACTTGTTTTAACTATTGTTTATTGCACTTTTAACCCCCAAACTTGAATTTTAAGGGTCTTGAGTCTTTAAAAATTTATCAATAAGCTTTCGGTTAGTCACGAGGTCATCCGAATGGTCTTGATTTGCAACGTTGACGCATTTGACCCTTATTTCCTGGAATTAACACTTTAATTATTTATGTGCATCGAAACTCCACGAATTAATATCCAATTTTCTTGCGGGCAAAATATAATCGTTACAATGTTTTTGGGATCGTTAAAAGGTCACTCAGAGGTTACTTTCAACATGTTGACGCTTTTAACCCCTATGTTTCACAAGATCCTTATTTTAAGCACAAACGACTTTTCAAGTTCGATAAATTATTCGTTAAAGAATACGAACGTCGTGTGAGGTCAATCAGAGGCACAAGATTGGCATGTTGACACTTTGGATCCCTTTATTCACATATTTACATTGTTTGACAACTTCAGTCCCTTAGAAATAATTCCTTACACGCTTAAAGTCCATGACACGTGTCTTCATAATATTGGTCGTGATTTTACGAGGTTTTACATCCTCACCCCTTAAAAGAAACCTCGACCTCGAGATTTACTGAAACAAATGAGGGTACTTCTGCTTCGTTGTGGACTCAACCTCCCACGTGTACTCGGGACCTCTACGGGCATCCCATTTAACCTTCACTATCGGTACGTGCTTCCTTCGAAGCTTCTTAACCTGTCGATCCTCAATCGACAAGGGTTTTTCAACAAACTTTAAGCTCTCATCTATATGCACATCCTTATGTGACATGGCTATCGATTCATCGGCTAGACACTTCTTCAGATTGCAGATGTGGAACACATTATGAATTCCACTGAGCTCTTCGGGCAGGTTTAACTTGTAAGCCACTGTTCCGACACATTCGATGATCTCGAATGGTCCTATGTATCTTGGGCTTAACTTGCCTTTCTTGCCAAAACGCATTACCCCTTTCCAGGGTGATACCTTAAGTAACACTTTGTCACCTACCTCGAATTTAAGAGGTTTATGCCTTTTATCTGTGTAGCTTTTCTGCCTATCCCTGGTAGCTTTGAGACGATCACGTATTTGCACAATCTTATCTGTCGTCTCCAAGTCTATATCAGGTCCTGTTAGTTGGACATCTCCAACTTCTGCCCAGCAAACTGGCGTCTTGCACTTTCTTCCATACAAAGCTTCAAAAGGTGCAGCTTGAATACTGGAGTGATAGCTATTATTATACGAAAATTCAATCAATGGAAGATGATCATCCCAACTTCCACCTAGATCAATAACACAAGCTCTTAACATATCCTCCAGCGTTTGAATTGTACGCTCACTTTGACCATCGGTCTGAGGATGATAAGCCGTGCTGAAGTTCAATCGAGTGCCTAGGGATTGCTGAAAGCTTTTCCAAAAATGAGATGTATACCATGTATCCCTATCAGAGATGATAGACACTGGCACTCCGTGAAGAGATACAATCTCGTCCACGTACAGCTGAGCTAATTTATCTGAGTTGTGTGTTTCCTTAATAGGTAAGAAGTGAGCTGACTTAGTCAACCTGTCAACTATAACCCAAATAGTATCATTTCCTCGCTTTGTTTTTGGTAACTTTGTGATAAAATCCATAGTTACCATTTCCCACTTCCAGGTGGGAAGTTCAGGCTGTTGCAGCAAACCTGACGACTTCTGGTGTTCTGCCTTAACTTGAGCACACGTCAGACATTTAGCCACATAAGTGGCTATAGCTTTCTTCAAACCTATCCACCAGTAATTTGCCTTTAAATCCTGGTACATCTTGTCACTTCCAGGATGAACTGAGTATTTGGAGCTATGGGCTTCTTGAAGGATCACGTCCCTGAGTTCTCCATAAATTGGAACCCATATTCGTCCATTCAATCTTAGGATTCCATCCTTGTCATATGATAACTGTTCAGCAGTTACTCCTAACTTTTCATTCGGATAGTTGGCTTCTAATACAGCTTCCTTCTGAGCGGCTAGCAACCTTTCATTAAAGTTGTTCCTCAATTCAATGCTCTTGGCATTGATCCTAATAGGCTTAACCCTTTCTTTTCTGCTCAAGGCATCGGCGACCACATTCGCTTTGCCTGGAAGATATCGGATTTCACAATCATAATCATTCAGTGTTTCCATCCATCGATGCTGTCTCATGTTCAGATCCTTCTGGTTGAACAGATGTTGAAGGCTCTTATGATTGGAATAGATCACACACTTAGTCCCGTACAGGTAATGTCTCCAAAGCTTCAGTGCAAATACAACGGCACCCAACTCCAAATCGTGGGTGGTGTAATTCTTTTCGTGCACCTTTAATTGTCGGGAAGCATAGGCAATAACCTTGCCTTTCTGCATAAGCACACATCCCATACCTGTGTGCGATGCGTCACAATAAATCACAAATTCTTCAATCCCTTCAGGCAATGTCAACACAGGTGCATTGCTTAGCTTCTGCTTAAGCATATCGAAGGATTCTTGTTGCTTAGGACCCTCATCAAATTTGATGTTCTTGCGAGTTAATGAAGTTAGGGGTGCAGCAATCCTTGAGAAGTTTTCAATAAAACGCCTATAATATCCTGCCAGACCTAAGAAGCTACGAATCTCTGTGGGCATCTTCGTCTCTTTCCAATTCATGATAGCTTCAATCTTAGCGGGATCCACCTGGATACCACGCTCACTAACCACATGTCCAAGAAATTGGACTTCACGAAGCCAAAACTCACATTTTGAAAACTTGGCATAGAGCTTCTCTTGCTGAAGAAGTTTCAGAATACAACGAAGGTGCTTTGCATGATCAGCCTGGTTCTTCGAATAAATGAGGATGTCATCAATGAAGACGATGACAAACTTGTCCAAGTAGGGTTTGCAAACGCGATTCATGAGATCCATGAATGCGGCTGGTGCATTAGTGAGCCCAAAAGGCATAACTAAGAACTCGTAGTGACCATAACGAGTTCTGAATGAAGTCTTATGCACATCTTCATCTCTGACCTTCAGCTGATGGTAGCCTGACCTTAAATCAATCTTGGAGAAGTAACTTGCCCCTTGAAATTGATCGAACAGATCGTCGATCCTGGGCAATGGATATCTGTTCTTGATTGTGACCTTGTTTAGCTCACGATAATCGATGCATAGACGCATCAATCCATCCTTCTTTTTCACGAACAAAATCGGCGCTCCCCAAGGAGACGAGCTAGGACGAATGAATCCTTTTGCCAACAAATCATCTAACTAAGTCCTCAACTCTTTCATTTCAGTCGGTGCTAACCTGTAAGGTGCTCTTGCAACAGGTGCAGCTCCAGGAATAATGTCAATTCTGAACTCCACTTGCCTATCTGGTGGTAATTATAAGGACTCTCAAAATTGTCCTAAAAATACCCGTAAGTATAAACCCGAGCCCCTGAAACCCTACCATACAAGAAAAATCAAGAAATCAAGAACTTAGGGTCTCAGGCGGGCCGTGTAAACCCTCAAAATCACCTATAAATAGCCCGTCACTTGCACAAACCTCTGGTGTCGAAACAAACTTTCAAAAACGAAAGTATATTACTCTGAGGTCGAAATTTCATATATAATTAGCGAGGCGCTACTCCGATACCGGGTATTAACTCGATCGCTGCTACGATTCAATGTCCGATCGATTAAACTATCCAATGGATGTTTAAGTGCTGCCCACATTAGGGTTTATGCTTTGTTATTCGTCGTTAATTCGATGGAAGTTTAAGTATCGCACTTTGTCATTCGATGTGAGGGTTTAATCTCGTGAGTTATCGTAAATACCGTATTAAGTTACTAACCGAGTTGTGTGCATGTTATTAAATTTAGGTTAAAAGGCTAATCAGTAGGCTAGGCTCTGCTCAATTAAATCTGCAATGTGAGTCATTCTCTTTTTATCAAATTTGATTTCAAAAGCATGTTTATTTTCAAGGTTATAATTACAAGGATTAAGTTTATGTAATCACCAAATTACAGCCAGTATGTGGGGTTTTGTATACATTACTTATTTTCCGTCACCATTGGACAACGAGTTAGCCAATGGGTGATCTGACCATAGTAACATAAACGAGTCGAGTGACAAATACTGTGGGTAGTTGGTTGATATCTGGAAACATTGTAATCTCCCTTAATACTGTAAATTATAACAAACGCGTCATTTTCATAAAAAGAATGATTCACCAGTATTTCCCGATGACAAAACCTTTTTCAAACATGTTTCAGGTAATCTATTGTGACCAAGGAAAAGTGCCGTGAAGCACTATAAGCTTAAGGAAGTGGCTCAATATAAAATAAAGAAACATGTTTTGTAAAATAAAGATTTATCCGTGAAATCTTATGGTTGTAAATTACCAGGGTTTTTATCCCGAGTTGTGAAATAAAATAATCGGGAAAATTGCAGTTTTAAAAAGATCCTGATGAAAACTTCCGCTGTTAAATAAATACCACGGGATTTTCTATCCCGCGGCTCCTGAAACGGGTCAAACCGGGTCGGGGGCCGTGACAGAAAAAGGTGGTATCAGAGCCACTTATTTAAGCCAATTAAGTATTTAGAAATACTTAGTTTTACTGATTGCCAATTATGTGATTATGTGTTTTATTAATTGAATATTTGTGTACAGTATGGGTAAGCAAAAGTTGTCAAACATCTATCTTAAATTAGATAGGTCATCCAACGAGAAGGGAAGTTCCTCCCAATCAAAATCCTTAAATCACTCTGTAATTCCTGAAGAAGGAATATTTGTCCGAAAGGCACACTATGAGGAGCCACTTTCTCCTAATAAAAGAAGTTTGATTATTAGGAAAAGTCAGGAAAAATTAAAGAAATCCCGAGAAAAGAAAGTTAACCAGGAATTAACCAATAAAACACCTTGGGAGGACAAGTTAGATGAGAAATGGGCAGATCTTTATATGCTAGCTACTGTAGCAGTTAATGCAAATCTTTAAATAATTTGACCCAAGTCTTAGCACCTTTTTCACCTACAGTCCAGAAACCTTATTCAGTAAATAAATAAATTTACAATAAAAACCTCGTGTGTTTTAGTTTTCAATTGTTTTGTAGTTACCCAGTCTGAAATAATATTTAAAGGTTTTCTATGAAATTTTGTTATAATTTTTAAATTAGTAATTGTGTGTATTTTGTATAAACAACATGAGCGACTTGTCTGAAGCCCTTCAGAACCTAAATCTCTATCCGGTAAAAATAGAGGTTTCCAGAGATTTCAATAAATATATACCAGATATAGAAGAACCTATTGAATTCAATGCTCCACCTATCGGAGAAGTGATTATGATTACAGGAGATAAACCACGAAAACCCATGAAGTTCATTTCAGTAATGAAAATTGCTAGTTATGAACGAAAGCAAGTAATAGTATATATGATTTCAGTAATCATTAATACTAAGGATAAAGAACTTAAGGAAATTCCTGTAGTCTCAGAATACCCAGATATATTTCCAGAAGAACTCCCGGGATTACCCCCAGATAGGGAAGTAGAATTTAGAATTCATCTAATTCCAGGAACTATACCGATAGCCAAGGCACCTTATCGGTTAGCACCCACAGAAATGTTAGAACTGAAAAAGCAATTAGATGAATTACTAAGTAAAGGTTTCATACAACCTAGTTCATCCCCTTGGGGAGCACCAGTGTTGTTTGTGAAAAAGAAGGATGGGTCCATGAGAATGTGTATCGATTATAGAGAATTGAATAAAGTTACAATTAAGAATCGATACCCATTACCTAGGATTGATGATCTTTTCGATCAACTTCAAGGAGCTAGATATTTTTCTAAGATTGACTTACACTCCGGATACCATCAATTGAAGGTACAAGAAGAAGACATACCTAAAACTGCTTTCAGAACTAGGTATGGTCATTACGAGTTTACAGTCATGCCCTTTGGATTAACGAACGCACCTGCCGCATTCATGGACATGATGAATAGAATCTGTAAACCGTATTTGGATAAATTTGTAATTGTTTTCATCGACGATATACTTATTTATTCCAAAAGTCAGAATGAACATTGTCAGCACTTGCATGCACTCTTAACTTTGTTAAGAAAAGAAAAGCTTTATGCCAAATTCTCGAAGTGTGAATTTTGGCTATAAGAAGTGCAATTTCTAGGACACATGGTAAATCATGAAGGTATTCACGTAGATCCTGCTAAGATAGAGGCAATTACCAAATGGAAGGTTCCACAATCCGCAATGGAAATTAGAAGTTTTATAGGTTTAGCCGGATACTATAGACGGTTTATTAAGGATTTTTCCAAAATAGCTGTACCATTAACTAAGCTAACCTGTAAAGCAGTTAAATTTAAATGGGGACCTAAACAAGAAGAAGCTTTTAGAATCTTGAAGCAGAAATTAACCAATGCTCCAATCCTAGCCTTGCTAGAAGGAACAGAAGATTTTGAAGTTTACTGTGACGCTTCAAAACTAGGATTAGGATGTGTGTTTATGCAACGCAAGAAGGTAATTGCGTATGCATCAAGACAATTGAAAAAGCACGAAGAAAACTATACGACTCATGACTTAGAATTAGGAGCTGTAATTTTTGCCCTTAAGATTTGGAGACATTATCTGTACGGAAGTAAATTTACTGTCTATACAGATCATAAAAGTTTAAGATATATATTTGGGTAAAAAGAGTTAAATATGAGGCAAAGGAGATGGATGGAAATCCTAAGTGATTACAACTGTGATATTCAGTATCACGAAGGAAAGGCAAATGTAGTTGCAGATGCCTTAAGTCGTAAGTACCATGAGAAACAACGAAGAGTTCGTGCTCTCAGACTAAATCTACAATTAGATTTAATGGAACAATTGAAGAATATTCAAGAAACAACAATCAAGGATAATGCTGAAGGAATGAAGGGACGAATAAAAGAATTAGAACAAGGAGCAGATGGAATTTGGAGATTCCACAAAAGCAGAATTTGGGTACCTAAGCAGGGAGAATTAAGAAATAAGATTTTAGAAAAAGCCCATAAATCTAGGTATACCATGCATCCAGGAAACAATAAGATGTACCAAGATTTAAGAAAGAATTTCTGGTGGATAGGCATGAAGAAGGATATAGCAAGATATGTTTCTAAGTGTCTTACTTGTTCACAAGTTAAGGCAGAACATCAGAAACCTTCAGGTTTACTACAACAACTGGAAATGCCTGTATGGAAATGGGAACTCATAACAATGGATTTTGTTACTAAGTTACCCAAAACCAGAAAAGGTAATGATGCGATTTGGGTAATTGTGGATCGATTAACCAAATCTGCTCACTTTCTACCAATAAAAGAAACCTTTAGCATGGAAAGATTGGCAAAGTTGTATGTAGATGAAGTCGTATCTTTACATGGAGTTCCACTCTCCATTGTATCAGATAGAGATAGTTGTTTCACTTCCCATTTTTGGACTAGTTTCCAGCAAGCAATGGGAACTCGACTAAATCTGAGTACTGCATATCATCCACAAACAGACGGGCAAAGTGAAAGGACGATACAAACTCTAGAAGACATGCTCCGAGCATGTGTAATAGATTTTGGTGGAAACTGGGATGACCACTTACCTTTGATTGAATTCTCATATAACAATAGTTATCATTCAAGTATTGAAACTGCCCCATTCGAGGCACTATATGGAAGAAAGTGCAGAACTCCAGTTTGTTGGGCAGAAATAGGAGAAAGTCAATTGTCAGGTCCTGAAATAGTGCAAGAGACGACTGACAAGATTACGCAAATCAAGGAAAGACTGAAGACAGCTCGAGATCATCAAAAGAGCTATGCCGACAATCGACGTAAGCCGTTAGAATTCCAAGTTGGAGAAAGAGTACTGTTGAAAGTTTCTCCTTGGAAAGGAGTAGTTCGATTCAGTAAGAAAGGAAAGTTAAGTCCAAGATACATAGGACCATTTTCAGTAATCCAACGTATAGGACCAGATGCTTATCGTTTACAACTACCAGAAGAATTAGCTGGAGTACATGATGTATTTCATGTATCCAACCTCAAGAAATGTTTATCTGATGAATCTTTGGTAGTACCTCTCCAAGATGTAGAGGTAAACGAAAAGTTAAAATTTATTGAGAAACCTCTTCAAATAGAAGATCGAAAGATCAAGTTTCTCAAACACAAAAGATTGGTACTAGTCAAAGTCAAATGGGATTCAAAGAGAGGACCTAAATACACTTGGGAGCTAGAATCAGAAATGAAACGAAAGTATCCTCACTTATTCCAATAAATCTCAAGGACGAGATTTTAAATAAGGTGGGGAGGATGTAAGGACTCTCAAAATTGTCCTAAAAATACCCGTAAGTATAAACCCGAGCCCTTGAAACCCTACCATACAAGAAAAATCAAGAAATCAAGAACTTAGGGTCTCAGGCGGGCCGCGTAAACCCTCAAAATCACCTATAAATAGCCCGTCACTTGCACAAACCTCTGGTGTCGAAACAAACTTTCAAAAACGAAAGTATATTACTCTGAGGTCGAAATTTCATATATAATTAGCGAGGCGCTACTCCGATACTGGGTATTAACTCGATCGCTGCTACGATTCAATGTCCGATCGATTAAACTATCCAATGGATGTTTAAGTGCTGCCCACATTAGGGTTTATGCTTTGTCATTCGTCGTTAAATCGATGGATGTTTAAGTATCGCACTTTGTCTTTCGATGTGAGGGTTTAATCTCGTGAGTTATCGTAAATACTGTATTAAGTTACTAACCGAGTTGTGTGCATGTTATTAAATTTAGGTTAAAAGGCTAATCAGTAGGCTAGGCTCTGCTCAATTAAATCTGCAATGTGAGTCATTCTCTTTTTATCAAATTTGATTTCAAAAGCATGTTTATTTTCAAGGTTATAATTACAGGGATTAAGTTTATGTAATCACCAAATTACAGCCAGTATGTGGGGTTTTGTATACATTACTTATTTCCCGTCACCATTGGACAACGAGTTAGCCAATGGGTGATCTGACCATAGTCACAGAAATGAGTCGAGTGACAAATACTATGGGTAGTTGGTTGATATCTGGAAACATTGTAATCTCCCTTAATACTGTAAATTATAACAAACGAGTCGTTTTCATAAAAAGAATGATTCACCAGTATTTCCCGCTGACAAAACCTTTTTCAAACATGTTTCAGGTAATCTATTGTGACCAAGGAAAAGTGTCGTGAAGCACTACAAGCTTAAGGAAGTGGCTCAATATAAAATAAAGAAACATGTTTTATAAAATAAAGATTTATCCGTGAAATCTTATGGTTGTAAATTACCGGGGTTTTTTTATCCCGAGTTGTGAAATAAAATAATCGGGAAAATTGCAGTTTTAAAAAGATCATGATGAAAACTTCCGCAGTTAAATAAATACCACGGGATTTTCTGTCCCGCGGCTCCTGAAATGGGTCAAACCGGGTCAGGGGCCGTGACAGTAATCCTAGTAGTTATTCAGGGAAAACATCTAGATATTCAGAAATAACAGGGATGTCTTCAACCTTGGGCTTTGGTTCATCAATAGATACTTGTGCCATGTAAATGTCACAACCCTTCTCCAAACACCTTGACGCCTTAAGCATAGACACTTGCTTAGGCAACCCATATTGAGTATCTCCTTGTATTATGAGGGGCTCACCATACGGAGTCTTGATAACCACTTGTTTCTTGTCACAAACAATATGGGCTTGGTTATGAGATAACCAATCCATGCCTATCACTATGTCGAAACCAGCTAGTTTCAAAGGAAGCAAAGATAATGGAAAAGAGTGGTTCCTAATGGATATAAAACATCCATCTAATATGGTTGAAGCAGTTTCTATAGTACCATCGGCCAATTCTACTTCATATTTTATGCTTAGGGTTTTAACAGGCAGATTTAATAACTTACAAAACTTATCATCAACAAACGATTTATCTGCACCCGAATCGAATAATACCCTTACATAAACATCATTGATAAGAAAGGTATCTGTTATCACGTTGTCATTCTGAATTGCTTCTTGTGCATTCATTTGAAAGACCCTAGCATTGGTCTTCTTGCCTTCCTCAGGTTTCTTGGCATACTTTGGGCAGTTAGACTTGATATGCCCCCTTCTCGTTACAGTTGTAACAAGTCGCACCCTTTATCTTCTTACAATCCAGTGTCTTATGCTACTAGATTTATAGATCCCGCAAGCCTTAGGATGTGATTGGGATTTTGATTCATACCTGCGCTTTCCCAGATGACGCTTCTTGCAGGTCTTGCATTTGGGCTTCTCACCCGACTGTTGGTCATCTTTCTTAAATCCCGAACTCTTCTTGTGATCTGAGTTCCCTTTACGCTTCTTATCTGAACGGTGTGAGTTATCATTCTCACGTTTCCTCTTCCCTTCATCAGAATTCCTAAGCAATCTTTGCCTGACCGCATCAAGGGTAAGGGATAATGACAAATCAGCTACAGACCTAAAGGTAGTAGGTCTTGATGCTTTCACACTAGCTTTAATCTCCGGGGCTAAACCCCCAATGAAACGGGCTATACGTTTTGGTTCCAGTGTTACCAAGTATGGAACAAATCGAGACATGGTGTTAAAACTCATGAGATATGCCTGACACTCTAAGTTTTTCATAACCAAGGTCAAAAAGTCAGTCTCAATCTTCTCAACTTCATGTTGAGGGCAGAAATTCTCTTTGATCAAAGCAACAAACGGAGCCCATGTTAAGTTGTATAACGGAATCTTTCCAGTAGCTTGGATTAAGGACCTCCACCAAGCTAGAGCTTCTCCCTTGAACGATTGTGAAACATACTTCACAATATCTTGCTCCGCACATCCACTAATATCAACTACCGTATCCATCTCATCTAGCCACATCATGCAATCAATGGCTCCTTTTTCCCCAGTGAAATCCCTGGGCTTGCAGGAGACGAAATACTTATAAGAACAGGTTTTTGCTCGTGGCTCCTTATCAAATATAATCTTCTTAGACGGAATACTATGCTGATTTGAAGAGTGCTGGCCATCATCTTTCTTTGACTCGTGAGATTTAGAAGGTGGCTTACTGTGAGCCATAGAGTGAGTCTTAGGGTGTGATTTAGAATGAGGTACTGATAGGGTCTTGCTCCGAGTACCACTAGATTCATTAAACTGCCTATCCATGGCTTTGGTAACAACATTATCAATCAATGCTTGAAGTTCCGCACCAGTTACGTTGATTCTGGTAGTATCGTGATTCTCCCTCGAATGACTGTTGACATCTTCTGATTCTGCCATGTAGCTTGATTGCTACATAAAATGATGACAATGATTTATTTAGAAGTCCATAGTAGTATTGTCATTCTTGATGATTTATTAACCATGGTATTAATAAACCATATTGGTTAATTTATTAAACATATTCATTCAGGATTTCCATCATAATTATCCTTAGTTATAATCTATTAACATATTATAATGGCATAAAAGGCCAAGTCACAAGGACAATTTTAAATTTCAAGCCATGATCTTATAGGATCAAGGCATTAAGGCTTGAATCATAGTTCATCACCTTTTCTTGACAGAGAGTCGTAGACTACATCTGTCTTTTGTCTCAAAGGACAATAAATATGGCCCGTAGGCACTTCATCACTAATGGATGATTACATACAATAGGGAAAAGAATTGGAAAAATCTAATATAAGGATGACTTGTGTGATTTTATCGAATCACATTTGCCAGGAGTGTTAACATGTTTTCAGATGTTAACAAGGATCTGAATCTTAATAGAGAACTACCATCATGGCCCTGTCTTAAAATGACACATGGCTAGGTTTTGCCTTTAAGATTTAATATATAATGGCAGATCTTACAAAAGGAATGATATATTTTTATTTATTTCTTATTTTATATTAATGCACATAGTGACAAAATGAAATTTAATTAAAACATTCCACTAACATTAAAAAGGAGTACATAATTGCCCTAAACGGGACTTTAACAGAAATAACCTGCCCACGCAGGGGCTAAACTGAAAATACAAGTCCTCGCAGGGACTAGATACATAAATAGATGTCCACACAGGGACTTCATTGAAAATTTAAAGAAAAACAAACAAATAAGGAATCTCAATGATCCCTTCTGTTCTTCCCCTTGATTAAACTCGCCAAACCCTTAAGAAATCCCTGGTGGCTTCTACGCTCCTCTTGAACCTCACGCTCCACCTGGCTCAACCTTTGAAGAATCTCCTGCTGTTGCGGTGGTTGGATCTGCGGTGGCTGCGGCTGCTGTTGCTGCGGAGGTTGAGGAGGTGGCGGGTATTGGTACCCATAGGCCGGGTACCCAGTCAGATATGGGGCTCTGTAAGGCCCCTCAGGATGAAGAGCATTGTAGTTGGCCGCCACGAGATACGGGTCAACATCAGGGGCATTGTAGTAGTTGCCCCGGGTAGGCAGGCTGCTCAAAAGGATTATATGTCGCTGCACCAGTGTAGGAAGGAATTGGGTTATCATAACCCGATGGTGGTGGTGCGACCGGAGCTGAGTTGACTTCTAAAACGGGGTTTGAAGGCCCACCCATCTGCGGGTCTTCATACAGTGGCGGGTAGTGGCTGCCACTGGAGTGTTGGGGGGTGCTGAAATGAAATCCCCCTGGCACGGACATCCGTGCTCCTGATCTTCTCCGCCTCGGTGGCTCCGGAGGCGGTTGCTGCTCTGGCGGCGGTGGTGGCGGTGGAGTAACCGCCTGGAATCGAGAATCCTCAGAGGGATCCTGCTGTTGCTACTGTGGTGCTGGGTTAAAAGGGGGAGTGATCTCCCAAGGGTACGAGGCAAACCTTGCTTCATAGCTGTCTGGGCCTCTGTAAAGTGAACCGTAAAAGGACGATCCATCTGAAATTTCGATGGGATTTGTCGGCGTCCCACTCGGCGGCATCTCCGGATCGGGGTCATCATCCATATCCATAGCGTGATCACCGGAGAAATGATCTTCTGGTCCCAATGGGTTAAAACCTACTGGTTCTTGCACCTGATTTGCCGGGTTGAACCGGCCCTGGAAGTATGGGGTCGGGTCTTCAAAGGCGCGGTGTGAACCCGACCGCTGCAATGGTAAGTAGGAATGGCGGGAATGATCGGACTTGTTGCCTTGATGGAGTCCGAAGGAATCATGGTACAAAGGTGAGGAGCTTAGTGAGACAGAACGCCTCGCAGGCTCTAAGTATGTCTTCCAGTCTTCTTGGGGACTCGTGCTCATCGTCACTGAAGGAGTTCGCCGGTGAGATGGCCCGGCTTCATGATCATGGATGGTGAATGGCGCCTTGCCTCGTCCTCCTCTTCTGAACCGTGGTGGCATTTTCTTGTTCCTGTCAACACAAACAAAAGAAACAACCAAGAAAACAATAAAGGACAAAATAAAGATATAGGATTAGTCCTAAGTCCTTTGCCTAAACTCGGAGGTCAAGGAATGTGCAACTGTGTCATTGAGATTAAACACAAAAGGCTAGTGTTTAATTCACTCAATGTTGGCTCTGATACCAACCTGTCACACCCCGATATTTCCACGTATTACCGGTGGGCCTGGTGGGGAGTATCATGACGTAGTTGATATCATCATAGTCAATAATCACAGTTTAATGCACAACGGAAGTCTAAAGTAAAAATATATTACAAACCGAACAAAAGTAACATAAGTATTACAAACGGCATGTGGATCCACAGGCGGATCAAAATAAAGGAGAATATTATTCAACAGATTTTTAAAGTGATAAAGCTTGCATAACTCTTTATTTAATTCATTCAGGAGTAGCCAACCTATTACGCCTAGTACCTGCACTTAACCTTTTGGAAAACACGTCAGTTTACACTGGTAAATACAATTAACCGACTCTTTTTGAAAAGCGTTTATAAAATTGATTTGAATGCACAAGGCACAAATAATCTTTTATAACTTGGGATAATTATTTTAAAAATAATCTTGTAAAAGAATTATATGTTTGTTATACGTTCAGTAGCCCGGGCTGAATATCGGGTTAAAGATTAATAGACACACCACATAAATAAACCCACGGCGAGTTATTCTCGAACAAGCGGGCATATTATTTTACATACGCACCGGCAGGTGTATGTCTACACCTCGTGCTTAAGTCGTGGCCATTTCAATGAATGAGCCGAGGATATCCAGGACATGGTCATTAACCCCCCAAATGCTTAGAACAAACAAAACAGATTAAACGTGTTATCTCAATGATTTAACCTTCATATGATTAAAAATTCAATACCCGACCAAGCGGTATTTTATATACCGTACCCCAAGCCCGTATAAGGGAAAATAAGTTAAAAGTATTTACCTGAGCAAATTATACAAATTTATCCCAGCCGTATACAATCAGCAAGTGCAAATATCTTTTACTAGGCTCCTAAATCTGGAATGAAGGTTTTTAATAACCTATTAGATTCCTAACGGGTCTCACTTAAGTTTAAACTTAGACCGGTTAGTTTTAAAGGAAGATATATGGTTCAAAACGCAAGATTAAGCGAAGACCAGATTAGAATGTGATTTAGACCTGACAAGTACGAAGACTTGTATAATATGGGTAAACTAAACACATTCTGGATTTTGAAGCAAAAATGATAAGGTTTGACCCGTTTCGGTCAATTTATGCAAACTAGTCACATAAACCGTACCGAACGCGAAAAATGCATAACGGGTAACCAAATGAGTCATGTACAAGTTCCCTAAGTTAATATGCTGAAAATGTTTTATGATATCAGTAGGATACCTTCCATTATGCCCAAAACGAATTAAATCTCAAATTAAGCCCTGTAGGGGTATTTTGGTCATTTTAAAGATTATAAAAGAGATTAAATATTAATCTGAGGTTCTGGTCTAAAATGATCAGTAAAAGATTTATTTTTGTAAGTCATATCAGTAGGGTATTGCATATATGTGAAACTTATCATTTATAACCCAACTATGCACCGTAGGGGCATTTTGGTCATTTCACAAAAGCTTTAAAGATCAAATTTGGAAATCTGAGTTCAAAACTTTTACTTACTATTAAAGTATAAAAATTTACTAAAAACATCAGTAGGTAATAAGTCTTATGTGTTAAAAATAGTTTTAACCCATACTATGTGCTTAAAACGCGTAAAAAGTCGGTTTTAGAAGACTTTAAGGTTATATAAGGAAAGCTGAGATTTTTATCATCCCAAAAGGCTTAAAATATTTTATTTAACATATAAACTCAGTAGCAAAAGGTTTGGTATCAAAATGTTATGTAAAACTCATTTTATTAGCAAAAATGGTATAACCGTCAATTACTGAATCAAAGCAAGAACCCCATGTTATGATCAGTCTAAAAATATTCAAAAATCCCAAAATATTAGATTACTACAGTGGGTAAAAATTTTGGTGTCAAAATTTCGGGTTTAAATAGGCTTTATGCTAAATATGTCGTTTAATTAATAAAAAGCTTTCAAATTACGATATTGAGCATAACTCTTAATTTAGACCTCAAACTAATGTCAAATTTTTAGGACAAGTTTATAAATCAGTAATAAAGGTTTTTGTCCTTTCACATTTTCAAAAATCTCATTTTACGGTCAAAAGGGCATAATGGTCAATATTTAAGCAATTAACGGAAACATGCAAATGAATCGGATAATTAAGGAACCATATAGTATAACCTCAGAGGGTTTTACTAACTTATAATATGGTCCTAATGGAACCCTAAGGCATTTCTAAAGCAAGCTAAATCAGGACAGAACTGAAAGTCAAAGCAAAAGTCTACTTTTGCGACTTTCGGTTCCGAACCGAACCAAAAAATCAGAATTGTCGGGTTCAACATGATTAGACATGTTCTAATATTATTTACCAAGTTATTTTAGTGTTAAAACAGGTTCCATAACTTCTACATTATTAGTTATGAATTTTATTTGCAAAAATAGCTTCTGTTGACTTTTTATAATTAAGTTTGACCCGATAATTGACTAAGTTAGAGTGGAAATCAGAGGGTGCCCTTTTAAGGGTTTATTACCCACATAATTACCAACTCATAGCCAATTTCAATTAGAAAAATGACTGGACCATTAGTGAATAATCACTAAGTCAAAGCTTAATTACGACGAATTTGACTTTTGGTCATTAGACTAATAAAACTTGAATTAGGAAGACTAAGAATGCTTACAAAGGCTCTTAGCACTAATTAGGAACTTGAGGAAACTTGCTTGAAGTCCAGAGAGCTCCAGAGAGTAAGTTTTCAATGATTTTTGAAAGTGAGCACATGAACTATCAAACAAGAACCCATATATAGGAAATTTAAACTCACAAGATCAATCCAACAAAGTCTACAAGTGATTCCTGATCATCCCAGGTATCCCCTATGCATATAAAACCATTGGTTCAGTCCCTGAATTCGAAAACCACCATGCAGAGGCGGTGCAACAGGCTGTACAGGCATCTGTCTTGATTTTCTGCATCTGGCAGTTCTACGCGGCCCGCGTAAGAACTGCCATATGGCCTACACGGCCCGCGTCAAGGTGAACATCCGGTCACCAAGTTTCAGTTAATTGCAATTTCAGTCCCTGGCCCCTCTAAACTTGTTTTAACTATTGTTTATTGCACTGTTAACCCCAAACTTGACTTTTAAGGGTCTTGAGTCTTTAAAAATTTATCAATAAGCTTTCGGTTAGTCACGAGGTCATCCGAATGGTCTTGATTTGCAACGTTGACGCATTTGACCCTTATTTCCTGGAATTAACACTTTAATTGTTTATTTGCGTCGAAACTCCACGAATTAATATCCAATTTTCTTGCGGGAAAAATATAATCGTTACAATGTTTTTGGGATCGTTAAAAGGTCACTCAGAGGTTACTTTCAACATGTTGACGCTTTTAACCCTTATGTTTCACAAGATCCTTATTTTAAGCACAAACGACTTTTCAAGTTCGATAAATTATTCGTCAAAGAATACGAACGTCGTGTGAGGTCAATCAGAGGCACAAGATTGGCATGTTGACACTTTGGATCCCTTTATTCACATATTTACATTGTTTGACAACTTCAGTCCCTCAGAAATAATTCCTTACACGCTTAAAGTCCATGACACGTGTCTTCATAATATTGGTCGTGATTTGGTGTTACAGTTATGAGTTGATTTTTAAAAATTTATATTTGCAAAAGAAAAATTTTTATATGATTTATTATAAATTAAACACTATTTTTTTTTGGGGGGGGGGGACATAAAAAAAGGATCCGATTATATATGTGGGTGGGTTTTATTTGTTTGGATGATCCAAGGGTTGAATCTGATCCAAAAACTCTCAACACTACCAACACTCCCAAAACACACACGAGACTTTTACTCGCTTCCCCCTAGGCTTCTTCAACACTCCCAAAACACACTCACCACTACCAAACTCAAACCCTAGAATCTCTGCATTCGGTATCTTCTTCAACATCCAGAGACGCGACAAAGATTACACTCACGAGACGGTTATCAACTAACAATTATCAGAAATCTCTGCATTCGGTAACTTTTTTTTGAACTGATTTCTTGTTTTTTCACAGATTTCATAGTTTTATTTGTTTAATAATGTTAAATAATGAGAATCTAAGTGTCGGAAAACAAAATAATAATGACCGGAACTTCAATCGTTTGTGTTTCATTTTGATTTCTTGGCTTGTTTTTCTATCTAACTAATGTTTAGTTTATGTTTCATTTTTCATCAAACCCTAAATCCTTGATACTGATCAAATCCTAAATCTTTTGTTAGTGGTTGTTGATTTTCATTTGAAACCCTAAAACGAAGATTTTGATGTTTGTGCTTGATTAATGCCCTGGTTTTTTAGAATTTTGCCACTTTTTGGTATTTGATATAAGATTTCTGGTTAGAATGATTCTTTTTAGGGTTATGCTTGATAATGGTGATGTTTTTATGCTGAATTTTCATGGTGATGTTTCTATGAACAACCTTATATTGCATACTTGAATGGTTAGTAATAGAGAATGAGATTGTACCACTTGAAGATGTTCGCTGAATTGAATGTTTAGTGTGTTCTGCTTGGTTTGGGCATGTCTATAAGATGTTCGATGAAATGCCAATAGTTTAAATAATCAGAATCTAAGTGTCCGGAAACAAAATAATGATGACCAGAACTTCAATTGTTTGTGTTTCATTTTGATTTGTTGACTTGTTTTCCGATTTGAGTAATGTTTACTTTATGTTTCATTTTTCATCAAACCCTAAATCCTTGATAATGATCAAAAACTTATCTTCCCATGACATAATATAATAGTAAATGTTTTGTTAGTGGTTGTTGATTTTGATTACTTGAAACCCTAAAACGGAGATTTTGATATATTTGAGTTAAAATGATGGACTTTTTTGGGTTAAAATGTTGCTGGTGAAAGTTTGCTAATGTAAGAGGCTCTTCTTAAAGTTGTTTTCATGTTGTTTTGATGTTCATAGTTCAAGATACTCACTCACTTTAACTGTTATTGCATTCATTAGACACACACCGGATTTCATATGGTTTTTATATGAATGGTATGAAAGTCCTTGTAAAAAATCCTTATTATTTCGGTGTTCTATTTTATATTGAAGTTCTGCATATGCTAGTGTATTTACCTTCCAAATTGTAAGTATCTATTTCATTCTGTGCAGATATGGATTCAAGAAAAAGCGCTCATTCATTCATAGCGTTTATTGGTAAAGAAGAGCCTGTGTTAATGGTTTTTTTTTTTAATTTCATTGGACTGTTATATGAATATTTGAGGTTATCATTTGACATGTTTTCTATTGCTTTATTAGGCGATACCAAATGATTTTGCTTATAATCTGTGGGGCGATAAGATCCCATATTATAAAACAGATGAAATACGGGATGGTGAAAATTTGAGAAAGGTGCGTATTAGGAAAACAAATGATGGGCCTGTATTTATGGATGGGTGGATCTTGTTAGTTAGACATCATCAATTAAAATATAAAGATGGGGTTTTGATCAAGGTAGTTGGGCAGTTGAAATTTGAAGTATTGTGTTTAAAAGATTTGGTATGTCAAAACTCGTATATTACAGCACAAGTTGAAACATAACTTGGAATGTATGTAAGTAGGGCAGTAAACGAACTGAACGAACACGAACAAGGCCATGTTCGTGTTCGTTCGTTAAGGAAATTAACATGTTCGCGAACTGTTCACGAACGCATACCGAACATAAGTTTATGTTCATGTTCGTTCGTTAAGGAAATTCAGTTGTTCACGAACAGTTCATGAACACTGGTCTCGAACACAAACGGACGCAAGCGAACACAAACGAATGCAATCAAATAAAAAAGAACGCAAACGAACATTAAAATAAAAAAATTAAAAATATTGTTATCATTAAACATTGGATATAAGTAATAAATACAACCATCAAATGATAAATCAAAACACAAGAAGTCTAATACACCACCAAACGATGAATCAACTTTAACTAACTTAGACATAATTATCCCCAAAAATGTCTTAGCATGTCCAAATTTTAGCTAACTTAGAAAAAATACGGTTTTAAGTTTTCAATATGTTTAGATAAAAGGTTTATTATTTATTATTTTTTCATATAATCAAACGAACACGAACGAACGTAACCAAACATATTACCGAACGTTCACGAATGCAGTCGAATGAACGAGACCTATGTTCGTGTTCGTTCGCTAAGCTAACCGAACGAAATTTTTTGTTCGTGTTTGT
The DNA here is from genome assembly GCA_030545235.1 of Helianthus tuberosus. NCBI lineage: Eukaryota > Viridiplantae > Streptophyta > Magnoliopsida > Asterales > Asteraceae > Helianthus > Helianthus tuberosus. Next base: position 103,061,455 of record CM060371.1, on the reverse strand, counting down.
TCGTTAAGCTAATCGAACGAACATAAACGAACTTCCCACCGAACGGTTCACGAACTGTTCGCTGAACGTTCGGTTCATTTACAGCCCTATCTGTAAGTGAATTTATATTAGTTCAGTACTCATTTTAAACAACTTTTTAATTTTTTTTTTTAAATTCTGTACTAATAATTTGTTGAATTCATTTTATAGCTAATGGCAGATAAATTTTTTAATGAGTTTTACGGCAAAAATTTCAAAGGTGGAATGGCCAAGGTTTATTTTGGAGAAATATTTTGGAATGTAAGACTGGAAGGAACCTTGGAGGGTGGTTATTTCAAGGCTGGATGGCGTAAGGTGGTGGAAGAGGTCCTTCTAGACAGTGACTATTTCTTGGTTTTTACCAGGCTGGATTCAAAAACCTTTGATGTTTCGGTATTCGATCCTGACACCGGAACAAAAGTTTTTCTAAAAAAGGTTGACGGGTTCTTTTAAAAGTATATCGGAACACATTAATTAAAACTATTTATTATTATACTGATTTTTGTCTGATGTTTTTTAAAATTTATAGTCTACTGCGGATTATGATATGATAGTTGAATCAAAGTTGCCGGCTGATGTGTGTGAAGATGATCTTGAAGGAAATAAAAAAGATGTAGGTATTCAAGTTGTTCATTCTGAAAGTGTTTTATATGTTTAACATTTATGAATTTATTTATTTGAATTATTATTTAACTTTCACGTATTCTGTCACACCCTCAAAACCACATGCGGAGTACTACCGCGAGGCGTGTGACTAACCAGGATCCAGCCACTACTTATTTTGAACCATTTAGTTATTATTACAGATAATGGTGTAATTAGCGGCCAATTTAAATTTTTCAAAACATAGTTTAAGGTTTTGCAGCGGAAAGGAAAGATGTACATATCGTAATTTAAAACCACAAGTTTATTTGTTATGAACTTACAAACCACGCACTCCATCCGATTGCAACGTTCGTCCAAAGTTGTTAGCGAGCAACCTGCAAAGCATGCAGTAGAGTGTCAACATAACGTTGGCGAATTCACGTGTTCGTAGTTTTTCAGTTTTAATTCCAAAAACTTGTTTTAACCAGTTAATTTATCCGTTTATACATGCCATGGGGAGCTACCCCATAAGTGAGCGACTAAACTGTTTTTCCAATACCGAATACTTACTTAACCGTACGTTTCCGCAGTGCCCCGTTTGTCAATGTTCTATCATTATTGACGATTTGCCTGAGTCTATTAGTTCACGCCCATTCCCAGTAACAAGGGTCGGTGTGAGGCTGGTCGAACCTAAATAGCGCTATCAACTAATAACCCGTTCGCCTGGCCCCGGCGATTAATCGGTATTAAGTAGTAGGGACTTGAGTGATAGAGTTTCGTTTAGTGTTGCTCGTTGCATTTCCGTACAAACAGTAATTAACTAAGAGTCCCGCATAAGGGGATAAAAGTAGTTTGTATCCCTCACAAGGGGATAGCGTTGTTACCCGTATCCCACACAAGGAGATAGAAATACCGTATCCTGCACAAGGAGAAAGTTAGCAATCCCAAACCGGGAAAAGTGTTTCGTTCCGTTTCCCAACCACCGGGAACGCATGCTTTAAGTAAAAAGTAGTGAACTCACCTTTTCTTTGCTCGGTAGTCAATTTACTTGTGTTACGTTGGTTACCCATACCCTATTATGGTTATTAAATATTTATTAGGTTCATATGCAAGTAGTGTCACACAGTCACGTATAGTACTACACGTAGCTAACACATAACATGTATGTCATACTGGCATGTACGATATTTGGCCTAACCTAGCATATGATCAGTTCAACAGTAACAGTTAAACAACAACAGTAGCACACAGTCCAGAAACATAACATCAATTTGTGCGGCCCAATAACCAAGTAAAGTAGTGCAGTCAAAACCGTGTGGTCTCGACTCGAGAGCAAGAGATCTCGAGTCGCAACCAGACGATCTCGAGTTGTGCCTTTTTTAGTCGAGATTAGGAGGTCTCGACTCAGGCTTTGAGTCGCAATCAGGAGATCTCGAGTCGCAACCAACCCGGCCCCGAGTCCCCTGATGTGTGATGCCTGGTTTCTAGTGGTCGCTGAGTGGTCTCGAGTCGAAACCACATGATTCCGACTCGCAACCACTGATGAGAACATTGATGGAAATTCTTCTATTTTGAACAACAATAGCAAACATATACTCAAGTTTACTAGACACTAGCATCCTACTGATATTTCAACAAATCGGCAATCCTATCTCTACATTCTTCTCTTGATTTAACATCACATGGACTTAAAACAAACATTCATATTTTTGCATAATCAATGGACATCCTAATCAAGTAACTCAGTTAAGCATTTGTCATGAGGAAGTCATAGAAATCCTATCACCAACATATCATCAGGCATGAATAAGGAGTTACATACTTCTATTCTTCATAATCACAACAAAACAACCATATATATATGTATAACCAAAAAGCCTCAAAATTCCACAGACCAATCAAAACATATTCCTCAAACATATATACCAACAAATCATCAACATAACACTATAACAATCATCATTCACCCAAAATAACAATTGTCATCAAATATTCTAAATCATCTGATTACACAAAAAGAGAAACACATCCTATAATCAATCAAACAATCAGTGGTGTTTGATGGCAACATAAAACAAGATCATAACACAAGACACAAGAAGTGGATAAGACTGACCGAAGGGTTTTGAACGGATGGTTGTGAGTGCGACCCGAGACGCGGCCTTCCCTTGAACCGAACCGAACCACAGCTTGACCCGAACCAAACTCGAGCCGAACAGAGCACATCTTCAACCTGATAATCGACACCTCCGGCCGTCAACCTTCGTCATCAACATCAATCAATCAGCTGTTCATCTTCATCATTGATAACTTCAGTCGTTGGAACCACCTCCACCGCTACCATCGCCGTGAGCGGCGGCGCCGTCGAAACGACGAGAGAAAGATAGACGGATGTGTGTGGAGGAGGGATAAGGTGGGAGAGGGTTTATCGGAGAACGCGTCGACTGGAGGGATCGTCGGAGAAGCTCCGGTCACCGGAGTCAAGAACGAGAGGGTGAGGGAAGTTATGGTGTGCGGCTGTGTGTGTTGAAGAAGAGGGAGGTAGGCGATGGTGTACGTATGAGTGTAGAGTGGATTCAGGGATGTGCGACGGCCGGTAAACTGACCGGAATCCGACTCCGGTCGCCGGATTTTTAGAGAGAAAGACAGAGATGCTCTGTTGTGTGCGGCTGCCAAGTTTTAAAAAGAACTTAGGGTTTTATTTTTAGAGAAAATGAGAGGGGTAAGGGTATAAGTTTCTATTTATAGGGTAGGGTTTAGGTTAATTAGGGAGTGTGTTTGGGCCTAGCCCAAATGTGTGACTCTGTTTGAACGACTACGCGTCTCGCCCAAGCCGATTGGCCCGATTATAATTAACTGATACGTATATAATTAAAGCTTTCGTCGCGGATGATTATTATTCCGCAATTAATGATAGTAATAATAATAATAATAATAATAAACGCAAGTTTTTACTAAAATACCCCTTCTCTCGACAACGAGAGTTCGGGTTGTCACATTCTCCCCATGTTACTGGAATTTCGTCCTCGAAATTTAGGCAAAAGTCAAACGATACGCTCTATATGTATACACACACTCCATTACCGTACGTAGATACAAGCAGTTTCACGAAAGTCCACCAAAACGAACATGTAAATCACATAGCACCTAAGGTCACACAGCACGGAAAATTACGTAGCATATGATTCACAGAGTTTGCATGTATCTTACTTAGTATAGAATTTCACAACTTTAATTATAACATCCAAGAAACGTACAGGAAAACCCGAGGTGTCACATTATCCCCAAGTTTAAGAAATTTCGTCCCGAAATTTAGCACGCAGCCACTGACAAGCTAGTGTGTTTAAACGTTTTCGTAGAGTGCCACATCACCCTCTGTTGGTTTGAAATTTCTTCCCGAAATTTAGCGGTAGCCTTAGTGCTGGAGGTAATGTTTATAGACAACTGGGGATACGTGCGCATCAGCTGGTTTTCCCGTTCCCAGGTAAACTCGGCAAACTCTAGGCTAAAGCGTGAGTTCCAACAAACTCGTTCTGTTGGTTACACTACGCTAGAGGGTTGTGATTTCTTGATCCTTGATCTCAACCGGTTCCTCAACGAAGCGTTGTTTGTAGCTGATTACGAGTTCCTAAGAAGGAACAACGAATGTTTCATCTGACAGACACTTCTTCAGATTAGGCACGTGAAAGACGTGTACCGCACTCAGCTCTTCAGGCATGTTTAGTCAGTATGCTACTTTACCGATCCTTTCGGTAACTTCGAATGGTCCAACGTATCGCGGATTAAGCTTGCCCTGTTTGCCAAAACGTACCACACCCTTCCAGGGTGAAACTTTAAGTAGAATCCAGTCTCCGACTAGGCATTCTAGAGGTTTCCTACGCTTATCTGCGTAGCCTTTCTAACGGTCTAGAGCTACCGCCATATGTTTTCTGTTCTGGGCAATCCTACCCGTTGTGTCAAGTGCAAGTTTTGGGCTGGAAATTTGGCTTCCGCCCAATACAGAGATGACCGGCATTTGCGTCCGCACAATGCCTCAAATGGTGCTGCCCGAATGCTAGTGTGGTAATTGTTGTTGGAATAAGCTTCTACAACAGGAAGTGTCGTTTGTTTTCCAATGTCGATAACACATGCTCTCAGGACGCCTTCAAGGGTTTCGGAGAGTGCGTTCGGTTGACCACCCATCCACGGGTAGTAAACAGTGCTCATGTCTAACAGTGAGCCAAAAGTTTTTGTGCAAAGCCTGCGATGAATCGGATGCAAAATGTGGGTTTCGATCAAAAGTGATAGAAGTCGGCACTCTGTGCCCAGCATCTACTTCTATCAAGTAGATGGTTGCAAGTTCGAGAGCTTGTCGGTTTCTTCGGTCGTGTAAAGGCACCGGCAAATATTTCATCAATGCCCTAAGATAGGAGAGGATAAGATCACCTCATTGCTTATCTTTCAACCATTAGAATGGCGAATTACTGACATCTCTCTGATGCTAGGTGATGCCCTTTCGAGTTTAAACCGTGAGGGGTTGCGTATACAGTCGAGAAATGCGGGCCTTGCGACGTTAAAGTTGTGCATTGAAAACTTAGCGCAAGGCGGTTTGCGTCGTAGAAGTACGAGGGTATGATTCCCACTGGTTTTCGGGATAGGTTCGGGCGTCGTCAAAAGAAACAAGTGTCGAATTTTGACAGGATGGAATAAATTCGAGTGTCATAACTAGGTGTTGATCGTATCGAGTTCGAAGAACAGTGCCTGCGATACCCGTTACCCCCGGGGTATCCTTGGCTCGTTGCTCGAACGAGTAACATTCGTAGGAAGTATTTCGTCCAAACGGAGATTTGTGCAGCATAGAGTAGGATAAGAATCAGGGAATTCATAACACGAGTAGCGAGGTAATGTTTGAAGGGTAGTCAACGTTGGTGCGTTCAATTTGAGACAAAACATAAAAGGCTTGGTGGTCGGCAATAAGGATTTATCTGGTGTCGATGAGGTAGCTGGTCGTACACAAGCCGTGGGCGATTAGGATAAAGAACGTCGTTTTGCCGATAAGAGGTGTTACGTCAGTATGAATGGCACAACAAGAACCAATGATAGAGAAGGATGGTCGTCGTATGGGTCGGGGGGGGGGGGGGGGTTAAGGTTCACTAAAACGTCTAACACGATGTTCTAAGCTGAGCCGTATGCAAAAAAAAAAAAAACGAGTTTGTGATCTCCCAAACCGGTAAGTAACCAAATTTGAATAGACTACCGAAGTCGTGAGGACGAGTCCGAAGTAGTGCTTATGTCGTCGAAAGGCTTCCATGTAAGGTAATATAAACATGTCTGAAAGGATACGTTTGGATCACACGTCACAATTTTTAAGATTCAAGAAGTTTATTGACTAACAGCCGAGCTTGCTGAATTTCCCCAAACTAGAGGGAAATCTGGTCAAGGTCTCAGTATGAGGAGGGGGGGGGGGGGGTTTCGATGTGAAACTGTGAAAATAGGTTTTCAGGAAAGTACGATTGAAGTAACACATTGTTGAATTTCAAGGGATAAAAGTTTGTTGACTAAAGGTCGAGTTTGTTGAATTCACCAAACTGAAGAGAGATCTGGTGAAGGTTTCTATACGAAGAAACGTGGATGTCGTGATAAAGAAACGATAGGAGCGGGGATACCATCTGAACAATAAATGCGGATTCGTACGAAAGCTGGCGAAAGGATTCACAGAATCAGGAAAGTCGTCAAATAATAATAGTTCTGACAAATGAAGGGTAGGGTAAGCATCAAGGTCGCCGTACTCGTCGGTGGGTTGACTGGCTCGTATCTTCGTCTTGCCACGCCTTCAAATACGCCGGTTTGTAATGAAGATATTAATTTGCTGGGTTTCGGGGCGTGCTATGGTATAAGGTTCAACTTGAATAAGGATTAACCATGTAACGAATAATTAGGGGGAAAATAACTTCGTGGTCGATGGAAAGGTGCTACGGTTGCTGGCATTACAATGAGAAGCATACACCACGCATGCTTTTCGTGTTTGAGATGTGCAACCAGAAGCCCGAAAAGTGTAGACTTACCAGAATGCTTCAAGAGTCCAGGTGATCAGTCATGTGAGGGAACAAGTCTTACTACTTAAGTTGGGAAAAGAAATACGCAAGTAAAAAGGATGCGAATGACGTCGTCGTTCCTCCTAATATCCCATGATATAGGGGTGGCTCCCTTTCGTCGATTCGTTCTCGTAACTTCTCTATGTGCTTCATAGCAGGCCTTTCATGCAAGTCTATCGAGTGGATGTCTCTCGCGTCGATTTGCAGTCCAGGGATGATATCAGGAAATACATGGACGGGGGCTTGGAATAACTGGTTCCTGGCCCTTAGTGTATTGTGGTTTCGAACCGGTTTTAGGAGGACTCGCTCCTATTTAACACGTAACACGCTAGCCTAGTCTTCGTATGATCCACTGTGTTAAATACTAAATATACGCATACATACTAACACATATATGCTAATTATACACATACACACATGCGTGTTCACACACATAAGTTATGCACAAGTAAATGTCGTTAGCATACCATTACCAGGTGAGCCTTTGAGGTTAACGAACCTTGAAATCCGGAGTGTGGTGTCGTTGTGGTTTTCACTAAAGAACGGTTATAGTCTGGTTTTCATATAAAAATATTTTATTTCCCAAACCAAAAATATTTTATATTTAAAACCTAGTTCGCTATAACCAATGGCTCTGATACCAATCTGTCACACCCTCAAAACCACATGCGGAGTACTACCATGAGGCGTGTGACTGACCAGGATCCAGCCACTACTTATTTTGAACCATTTAGTTATTATTACAGATAATGGTGTAATTAGCGGCCAATTTAATTTTTTCAAAACATAGTTTAAGGTTTTGTAGCGGAAAGGAAAGATGTACATATCGTAATTTAAAACCACAAGTTTATTTGTTATGAACTTACAAACCACGCACTCCATCTGATTGCAACGTTCGTCCAAAGTTGTTAGCGAGCAACCTGCAAAGCATGCAGTAGAGTGTTAACATAACGTTGGCGAGTTCACGTGTTCGTAGTTTTTCAGTTTTAATTCCAAAAACTTGTTTTAACCAGTTAATTTATCCGTTTATACATGCCATGGGGAGCTACCCCATAAGTGAGCGACTAAACTGTTTTTCCAATATCGAATACTTACTTAACCGTACGTTTCCGCAGTGCCCCGTTTGTCAATGTTCTATCATTATTGACGATATTCCTGAGTCTATTAGTTCACGCCTGTTCCCAGTAACAAGGGTCGGTGTGAGGCTGGTCGAACCTAAATAGCGCTATCAACTAATAACCCGTTCGCCTGGCCCCGGCGATTAATCGGTATTAAGTAGTAGGGACTTGAGTGATAGAGTTTCGTTTAGTGTTGCTCGTTGCATTTCTGTACAAACAGTAATTAACTAAGAGTCCCGCATAAGGGGAGAAAAGTAGTTTGTATCCCTCACAAGGGGATAGCGTTGTTACCCGTATCCCACACAAGGAGATAGAAATACCGTATCCCGCACAAGGAGATAGTAAGCAATCCCAAACCGGGAAAAGTGTTTCGTTCCGTTTCCCAACCACCGGGAACGCATGCTTTAAGTAAAAAGTAGTGAACTCACCTTTGCTTTGCTCGGTAGTCAATTTACTTGTGTTACGTTGGTTACCCATACCCTATTATGGTTATTAAATATTTATTAGGTTCGTATGCAAGTAGTGTCACACAGTCACGTATAGTACTACACGTAGCTAACACATAACATGTATGTCATACTGGCATGTACGATATTTGGCCTAACCTAGCATACGATCAGTTCAACAGTAACATTTAAACAACAACAGTAGCACACAGTCCAGAAACATAACATCAATTTGTGCGGCCCAATAACCAAGTAAAGTAGTCCAGTCAAAACCGTGTGGTCTCGACTCGAGAGCAAGAGATCTCGAGTCGCAACCAGACGATCTCGAGTTGTGCCTTTTTGAGTCAATATTAGGAGGTCTCGACTCAGGCTTTGAGTCGCAATCAGGAGATCTCGAGTCGCAACCAACCCGGCCCCGAGTCCCCTGATGTGTGATTCCTGGGTTCTAGTGGTCGCTGAGTGGTCTCGAGTCGAAACCACATGATTCCGACTCGCAACCACTGATGAGAACATTGATGGAAATTCTTCTATTTTGAACAACAATAGCAAACATATACTCAAGTTTACTAGACACTAGCATCCTACTGATATTTCAACAAATCGGCAATCCTATCTCTACATTCTTCTCTTGATTTAACATCACATGGACTTAAAACAAACATTCATATTTTTGCATAATCAATGGACATCCTAATCAAGTAACTCAGTTAAGCATTTGTCATGAGGAAGTCATAGAAATCCTATCACCAACATATCATCAGGCATGAATAAGGAGTTACATACTTCTATTCTTCATAATCACAACAAAACAACCATATATATGTATAACCAAAAAGCCTCAAAATTCCACAGACCAATCAAACATATTCCTCAAACATATATACCAATAAATCATCAACATAACACTGTAGCAATCATCATTCACCCAAAATAACAATTGTCATCAAATATTCTAAATCATCTGATTACACAAAAAGAGAAACACATCCTATAATCAATCAAACAATCGGTGGTGTTTGATGGCAACATAAAACAAGATCATAACACACGACACAATAAGTGGATAAGACTGACCGAAGGGTTTTGAACGGATGGTTGTGAGTGCGATCCGAGACGCAGCCTTCCCTTGAACCGAACCGAACCACAGCTTGACCCGAACCAAACTCGAGCCGAACAGAGCACATCTTCAACCTGATAATCGACACCTCCGGCCGTCAACCTTCGTCATCAATATCAATCAATCAGCTATTCATCTTCATCATTGATAACTTCAGTCGTTGGAACCACCTCCACCGCTACCACCGCCGTGAGCGGTGGCGCCGTCGAAACGACTAGAGAAAGAGAGACGGATGTGTGTGGAGGAGGGATAAGGTGGGAGAGGGTTTATTGGAGAACACGTCGACTGGAGGGATCGTCGGAGAAGCTCCGGTCATCAGAGTCAAGAACGAGAGGGTGAGGGAAGTTATGGTGTGCGGCTGTGTGTGTCGAAGGAGAGGGAGGTAGGCGATGGTGTACGTATGAGTGTAGAGTGGATTCAGGGATGTGCGACGGCCGGTAAACTGACCGGAATCCGACTCCGGTCGCCGGATTTTTAGAGAGAAAGACAGAGATGCTCTGTTGTGTGCGGCTGCCAAGTTTTAAAAAGAACTTAGGGTTTTATTTTTAGAGAAAATGAGAGGGGTAAGGGTATAAGTTTCTATTTATAGGGTAGGGTTTAGGTTAATTAGGGAGTGGGCTTGGGCCTAGCCCAAATGTGTGACTCTGTTTGAACGACTACGCGTCTCGCCCAAGCCGATTGGCCCGATTATAATTAACTGATACATATATAATTAAAGCTTTCGTCGCGGATGATTATTATTTCGCAATTAATGATAGTAATAATAATAATAATAATAAACGCAAGTTTTTACTAAAATACCCCTTCTCTCGACAACGAGAGTTCGGGTTGTGACATATTCATGCTTTATTAGACGAAGATACCTCCAAAAGAAAACCTCAACCAACATAAATTCGGTGCCGAAATGGATCCAACGAAGATACCTCCTTCATTCTTAACATTTATTGGAGAAGAAACTGTATTTTTGGTATGTTTTTTTCCTTTCGTGGTAATGTGATATTGTTATTTGACATTATCATCTCACATGTTTGCTATTGCTTTATGTTTTCTATTGCTTTATTAGACCATACCATCTAACTTTGCAACTAATTTGTGGGGAGATAAAGTCCCCTATGGTAAAACAATACAAATAAGAGATGGTAACAGTTTAAGGTCTGTAAGGATCAGAAAGAGAAATGGAGAACCTATATTTACTAACGGATGGATTATGTTGGTTAGAGAAAATGATTTGAAATTTAAAGATGGAGTATTGATAACAGCCACTGGGCCATACACATTCAATGTTTCATGCTTCAAAGAATTTGTCTGCCAAAACTCTTATTTTACAGCACAAATAAATGATATGCCATATATGACTGTAAGTGAATTTATATTAGTTCAGTACTCATTTTTAACAACTGTTTTCATTTTTTGTAATTGTCTACTAATGATTTTTTGAATTTTTTTATAGCTTATGCCTGATAAATTTTGGAACAACTTTTATGGCAAAAACTACAAGGGTGAAATGGCAAGGGTGTATGTTGGACAAAGATTTTGGAATGTCAAGTTGGAAGCATCTTCCCAGTGTGGTTGTTTCAAAGATGGATGGCTTAAACTGGTTGAGGAGGTGCCCTTGGAGAACGAACCTTACTTGGTTTTTACAATGATTGATTTGAAAACCTTTGAACTTTCTGTTTTTGATCCGGAGAGTGGCACTGAAATGGTTTTCAAAAAAGATGACGTAGTGTAGGATCGTTGTAGGACCCAAACGAGTCGTTCAGAAGAGCTTTATATCCGAGTCAAAGGGGGAATCAGTGAAACGGACGTGGAAACAACTTGATACTCTTAAATTTGTCACTAATATTGATAATAACACTGATTACAACCTGGACAAACTTTGGCAGCACTTCGACACAAATTCAGAAGCGTGTCAAATGAAAACACAAGTACCCTATTTATACTATGTCTGATTTCGCTCCAAATGGTCAAGTTGCACTTTGGAGCGGAATCAGAAAGTTCTGATTTAGCTCGAAATGACCTTGTGCAGTTTCGAGCGGAATCACCTCCTTAAACCTGAAAATCTGTTTCTCAAACCTCGGGCACAGATAATCCTATTCTATCCTATTACATGATACAAGACGAAGTCAATAGACGTATTGCACTAACAGACTCCCCCTCGGATATTGACGAAGTCTTCAGTGTCTAGTCTCCAGTATGACACATCTTCGGTCTTGATCATTCTGCATTCTCATCCAAATTGTAACATTATAAGCATCCATCAATCCTTTCTTTTTCCATCAGCTTCAGGCTCCCCCTTTCGTCAAGCTTCCGTGCTTTGGGATCGACACCTAGCTATCCATCTACAAGCTCCTCTTGCTTCAAGCTTTTCTTCAGACTCCCCCTTAGACTCTGCTCTCGGGATCGTAATCTGGACTATCTGCAATCACTCAAACATCTATAAATACAATGTTTTCATATTATCAATCAAATTCTCTAATTCACTCCCCTTGTCAACAAACTAAATGATTTAGCAGCATTAAAGAATCCAACTCCCTCACAGTTAATCATCCAAGTCCAAACTAATGACCTTGGAGATATCACAAGCTGTTTTTGAATTTTGAATTTTTAATTTTTAATTCAAGTTTCAAATTAATGAACTTGTTTTATTTTCAGAAACACAATCAGCTTACTTAGATTTTGAAAATCAGCATCTCAGACATCGGTTGTCGAAAATAAAGCAGAATCAAAAATCTTTTTGTATTTTTCTGAAAATATAAAGCAGTAAAAAATATGTACAAACATATTTACAGACAATATTTTTGTTTGAGTATGCGTCAGAGGATCATATCAGTTTTTGATAAGTCACAAGTACCGTTGAGCTTAGTTACACATTAAGAATTAAACAATTCACTTAGATTGTCGATATACTGACTCACTTAAGTTTTCACACAAAGTTCAACTGATTCAGGATACGAATTAGATATTTTAAGAACTTAAACCCATTTATGTGTCCCACCTCTTGAATATACTCCCGTATCCAGATCCCAATATTCAGTCTTACAGGTGAGTATACCTAGATGATATCTGTAAGGGGTTAGATGCTAGGGCCGTGAGAGCTCAGGTCGATACTTTCGTATACGCAGGGAGATGACGGCTTCGACTTTTCGGTGTGTCCCCTTTAGAGGATCTTTTTTACAACAGCAATGACTATCAATTTTATTGTTTCATCAGTTTGTTGAGGGTGGCGCTATATTTCAAGCAAGCAGAAAGTATTATACGGGGACTAGGCCATTGCTTCCGCAAAATCAGAAGTCCCGGAATAATACCCCAGATATCACTGAGTATAAAGACCTAGTATCTCAGAAAGAGGGACCTTTCAAACGAGATTTCAGGGGTTACCTATATATCCAAGTAGTGTTCCCCACGAAATAAGTAAGTTTGAATTTAGGTTTATATCCCGAAAAAGTTTACTAAATGTATAAAAATCTACCGACACATCCACGGAGAGATCGTTTAACACATTTTGACTTTCCAATTCTTTAGCATACTGTAACTGTCTACTGATGTACTATCATTTCCTCTTTTTACACAAAAACTCAATTTTTGAATTTTATCATGGTTTTGACTTTTTCCAATAAATTTTTATCATGTTTTTGTCATTTTCAAATTTTCAAATGTTTTTGTATTTTCTAACAATATTACTCCCGCTAAAATGCAAAATCATTTCAAGAAAATTTGACAACCAATACTGATAGCTTTGTCTCGCCATCCATTTTCTGCTTCTCATGCACTGATTTACAGAAAATAACATACCCCCATGATTTACAACACATTGATATTTACAGTTTGAAAACCGTTTTTCAATCTTGTGAAATTAATCATGTTTGTTCAGCCGTGAGGGTTTCGGCGTATTCAATCAACACATATTTTTTTTTAATTTTCTATTTTTGACAAAAATTAAAAACAAACATATTTTTGGTTTTTCAAGTTTTTAACAAACTAAAACATATTTTTGGTTTTTAATTTTTTCAATTTTTTAGGATTTTTGAAAATATTGTTTATTTATTTACAGAAAAACAAATAAACTCCCTGTTCAACCAAACCAGGGTTCAGCAGCCTCCTCTCCTCATTGTGCCAGGCTACTCCAACTTCCATTCTCACAGTCTTCGGTTTTGTTGAGCACCTGCACAGTTAGACTACTTGATTACTTGAACAATGTGGCCCAGGTCTGTTGGACCTTAGGCATTTCAACACAATATGTATCATGCAGTTTCGGAAAATCTTTTTCATCAAAGACTTTTTCAACTTTAATTTCAACTTTCTCATCTTTTACTGAAGTCACTTGTTTCTTAATACTCCATGTTTGACCTTTTGGAGTACCTCTTTTGTGACACCTGGCCCAAACCGGTAATTTCCGTACACATTAATTATTGCTTAATGACTGCAATTATGGGTTTAATTGTCAGCAATGTCTGAACACATGATCAAACAAGTGAATTCATGCATGTTGTATACTACAAAATATTGCTTTATGCATAAACGAGAGCGTTGCGTCAGAATAATAGTAAACTCACCGGTAAGACACTATGTGTCGACGGAACTGCAGAAAGCAGCCAGACAATAAAATTGGAGCCTAGGTGTAGGTCCGACAACAAGAATGCATTAAAACCCAAGAGTACATACAAGGGTTAATATATATGCAATACGAAAGCAAAAATAAGCACTAAAAAGCACCCGAAACGCACTTTAAGTGCAGAATTTATAAAATTCAGCAATAATTCAGCATTTAAACATATGAATATTGTGCAGAAATGTCGTTTTATTATCCAGAATATTTCCCTAAGTGTTGGGAATGGAAAGAGTACAAGAAGGGTACTTAAAAGACCCTAAAAAGTGTAATTTAGCACTTTAACGAATCGGTATGCAACCGAACAACCGGACTTTACCCGGAACATAAAAATATTGTTAATAACATTATTTATTTTTTTCTGAGCTAGTTAGGATCCCTGATTTCCCTAACACCCGTTATAACACACTACACGTTAGTAACCGGGTTAATTACTTAACTTAACCTAACTAACTACCTAATTACTAGTTAGAAGCCAACTAAAGACCCCCCCCCCCCCATTGGAAACGGCCCCATCAAGGGGAGACAAGCCTTGATTTCTTTTTATTATTTTAAGCAAGGTGTTTAAAATCTAGAAGACACTTGATCCCTTGGATAATAGTCACTCTAATTGTCTATAAGATCCAAGTTAAACACACTAGAACATTATCATCACAAAACTCACCAACACACTCTCCTCTCTCCCTCTAGAACTTACGGCCAAACACCCCTCTTTCAACCATCCATCTTCGAGTTCGATCATCATCATTCCAAGCACACACAAGTGTTAAGGGTCACGTATTAGGAGTCTTGGAGCAAACGGAAGGCGAAGGACCTCTCTACTTAGCTTTTATCCACGCCATTTCCGTCAAGACCCTTCCCTAGCCTTGAGCTAGAGGTATAACACTTAGAACTCATATTTAAACTATTCTAAAGTGGTTAAAAGGATTTTTGTCGGTTAAAACTCGTTAACATGCAATATGATGCTTAAAAGTCTACTAAAGGCATGAAAAATGATGGTTAATAGCACATAAGTTGTGTAAATGTTGTAGTAATTGAAAGTTGTGATTATTTAGACCCGATCTATGATTTGGTAGCTCGGATCATCATTTAACCCGGTTTAGTCATGATCTTGGATTATGACATAAAGCTTGTTTAAGAGTAACAAAGGTTAAACGATGAAACTCTACCACACACATCATGAACTTGTGTAAAAGCGATTTAACTTGTGAAATAGTGTTTAAAACTAGTAGATCTACGTATCTACAAGTGGTATTTTCAAAGGACCAAGTGTCCAAGAAATCACATGTTCTAAACCAGATCTTACACAAACAAAAGTGGTTTTTGTGAACAAACAAGTGTATGGATACTTGTGTAACAAAAGCTTTAACAAAGAAATAATTTTCGTAAAAACCGACTAGAAGTTGTAAAACTTCATATTCTTTAAAAATAAAGTTTTTAAGAAATTAAACTTATTTTTAAAGATAACAAGACTCACTAAATGTGCTAGTAGGTTACTACACATTTTTGTAAATATTCAAGTTCATGAAATTAGTGATTATTGTTGACGATTATTGTTGATAATTGTTGTTGATGATTGATGATGATTTAAAAGAAAATAAACACACGTTTTGAAAACGTGGGAAACCTCCATTTTTAGGGGAAACTCTGTCAAAATTTTTATAAATTTTGACACTTAGAAAAATATAAGTTTTGAGAAACTTATTCCCTAAGAATGTGTTTAAAAGTATTACTAAGGTTTCCCTAATTTTTGGTGATAAGAAATGGTGATTTCTTGAAGAATAAAAATGGATATTATGTATATATATTTTTGGAGAGAAAAATATATATTATTTTATCACCAATTTTTGTGCTAAGTGTATATAGTATGTGTTATACGTGCTAGTGTATTAAGACTTAAAAATACACTAATTACTCATGAGGAGTAGAAATATAAAAATACACATACAACATACAAGATACATAATTCGGGTGCAAAGTGCAAAACACAAAAGACTTATATTTATTTTTGGAGAAAATAATATAAGTAAGATACGTAGTTAAAAATATAGAATATTTTTAACACAAGAATATATACAAAAGAGAGTGACTGTACTTGTGCGACGCAAGTCTAGTGACTAACGTTAAGAAAACGCGTATAGGTTACGACGTTAATTAAGCAAATCCGGTGGAGTTTACGACGCTAGGAACGCAAAGTTGTGAGTTCATGCTCCCCCTTTTCTCTTTAACTGTTTTCAGTTTTCATAACTTCGGGGGTGGAATACATGTACAAATGTACAATATTTATAATTGGTATGATATAAATACAAGAAGCGCACTTGGTGAGAATGAGAACCAAGTATGAGGCGCTATGAGAAATGATAACAAGAAACGCGCTTGGTGAGGACGAGAACCAAGTAGGATGCGTTATGAGAAATAGTGTCACGAATAGGGTACAGAAGCACCATTAATCAACGTATACATTCAGACCGCAGAACAAAAGGTTAGATCTAACGGGTGCCTGGCAGCCACACTCCCGGTCGGGGCGAGAACCGAGGAAGTGCTTTTGTGTCTCAGAATATACCAATTAAATGCCTTAGGTTTGGTGGCTTCCTATGACGTGTCACATGTTAATGGCTTTGCAACCCATTAACAATCCTGATATTTACAGGAATATTTTAATTACATGAAATTCATACCATACTAAAAATTGATGAATACTTGAGTACGTGGGGTACTCAAGAAAAGATTGAGTTATACTTGAAGTACGTGGGGTACTCAAGAAGAAATTGAATTATACAGATGTACGTGATGTACACATGAAACTGGATTTATATATGAAAACTTGATTTACTCACAAACTATGTTTTCATACAAAGTATACAAACATGAAATACAAAACTGCATGAATTCACACCAACTTTATGTTGACGTTTTTCCAAAAACTCACATGTATTTCAGGTAACTAGGATGGATGTGCGCGTGGTCTTGCTTATGCTCGTGGATGTCGCTTGTGTTTAACTTTAAATAAAGTTGTAAACTCTTGAGACAATGTTTTAAGCTGTCTAGCGATGTAAACGCTAAACTTATGTTTTCAAATTATGGTATTTGATGTTATTTTACGAGCATGTAGCATGTTTACTCTTCCTATGCAATGAGAACCTTTCATGATCACACCTCGTGCTTCCGCCGTAGAAAGGGGTGTGACATCTTTTGTAAAAATGTGACTCCTTTTGAACATTTTGTTTTTGATCAACAACTTTTGGTTTCCAAAACTCTTGAGGTTTTGTCATATCAACAGTTGTTTTCCAACTCTGTGTTGTTCTAAATCTGGGTGTATGAGAATTCCTGGTCTGTCTAGAATCAAACCTATACGGGTTTGACTTCCAATTTTGATTCGAAGCAAACTTATTTGTGTTGTACCTCCAAGTTTGTTTTGAGTCAAATCTGGTTGACCTTTGTCTCACATTCTCAGATTTTTGTTTCTCAGCATCAATCTTCTTTTTGTCAACATCCACAGGTTTCAGATTTGGACACTTTCGTGCAAGATGTCCTTTTCGATCACATTTGAAACATGTTCTCATGGACACATCTTTGACCTGTGGTTGTTGCTTTTTCTTTTGATCTAAGAACTCTTCAATAGACTGTTGTCCAATTTTAAGTTTTTCCTCTTCTTCAAAACTTTTTCCTTGAACAAAACTCATTTTTTCTTGAAAATTCAATGTTTCATTTCTTTTCCAATTTTGTTTTTTTAAAACCCAACCCAGCCTTCATGTTTTTCTTCTTGAAACTAGGTTTGTTATAAAAAGTTTTGTGACTTTTACCAGCAAACTTTGAAATATCAGATTTTTCAATTTCCACCATCTTGAAAACTTTATCAACCTTTTCTAAGATCACATTCTGAATCGGGAATACAACATCTAAGAATAATTTGTCTGATCCAATCATGGTATAAACCAATCCTTTTGAATCATCATTCAAATTTTTCTCGGATTTTGTGTTTTTCAGATAACTATCATGAAGATTTCCTTCATCTTCATCCTGTGATTCAGATTTACCTGTATCAACCGACTCTTCTTTCAACACACTCTCAACGACTTTACCTACCACCTCTGAATCACTAGAATCATCAGATTTGAAATAGGTTACGTCAATGTTGTCTGGCAATTGATCTACCATGTTGAAAGCTTTTTCGACTTTTTCATCATCATAAAACACAAACTTTTCCGGTGGTAGAACTTGATGAAACTCTGAGCCAATACCTTTCGTGTTTTGCTCAGAATCTTTCCCATCCGGTTTTATGTTGAAAATACGTTCAAGCACATATGACGACGCGTGATAACTTTTTAATTTGTTGTTATCCTATTCTAAATCAGCAATCTTACGCTTAAGTTTAGCAACATCTTCAATGTAAGAGTTTACAACTTGTTGTTTAATTTCATACATTCGTTTTAGTTCATTTGATGTTTCAGAACAGTATTTCAATCTTGATTGAACAAGTTTCATTTCACTCTTTACTTTTTCATATGATTCCTTTGTAATGTGATAAGCCAATTTTATTGAATCATATTCCTTTTTCATTTCTTGGCAAATATTTTCTTTTTGAAAACATTCTTCTGTCATTTTAGAAACATTTTCTTTCAAAACTTCATTCTCTTTTTCTAATTTTTTATATTTTTCTGAAAGCGTTTCATTATTTTCTTTTAAAACCTTTTCATTTTCAAACATTTCTTTGCACTTGTTTTTGAAAACTTCTTCAAGTTTTGTGAAATCAAGATCTCTTGTTCTGATCTTTTCGTCTTTTTCAGTACAAGCACTGCACGTTTCCATGCATTTCTTGCACTGTTCAACAATTTCAGTTAAGATGTTAGAATCAGAATTTACCTCAGTGATTGGGACTTCGGTGTTTGTTGCAGTCTTTGTCTGTTTCTGATCAGCATCATTCTGCTTTTCTTCAACACTAACTTCATCAACAGCATCACCAGCTTCCAAATTCTCATTCTTGACTACTTCAACTTGCTGTTCTTCAATAACAACTTTCTCTTTCTCAACTACCTTCTGTTCTTCAGACGTCTTCACATCCTCAACTTTCTGAATTTCATCTTTCACTTCTTCAATCTTGACTTCCTCAACGACATTCTTCAATTCATCAACCATATTCTCAATATTCTTCTTCATTCTTTCTTCATTTCTCTTTCTCAATTTGATTGTCATAGCATCCCTGATGATTTTATCCAGCCTTTTTACATATGTTTTGTCTTTTGCAACATTTGAGTAATATTCGCCGGATCGAGGAATAACAAGGAGAACATCACATGAACTATGTCACATCTGGGAACAACTGGTTCACCTTGTTTGTTGACATAACATTCTTGCTTTTTATCCCATCGTTTGTTCGCAACAGCATTCTCATATTCTTCCTCCATTTTCTGCATTCTGCATCCCACAATAAATCTTTCTCTCTCAGTTTTCTCCTTTAAAATCTCTTCCCGAGTTCTCTCTTTGACTTCAACAATGCCTTTTTCTTCTTTAACATCTTCTTTAATTTCAGCAACAAAAACAAACTTTCTTTCCTCTGTCACAGCTCTGCCATGAGCTGTTTTTCGAACATTTTCCAAACGATCTTCTTCTGGACAAATTGAGCTCCAGTCAAAACCTTCATCATCGTGAATTACAAAACAAGCTCTTGATTTGGTTTTATCTTCAATCAATTTCGGCTCTTCTTTGCTTCGGTGGTAGATCGCTTTTCGATAATAATCATCGTTGAAAGGACGTTCATTTCCTTCAGCAACTTCAGAATTTCTGCATTCTCTTTTGAAATGACCCTTTTGCTTGCATCTGAAGCAGGTCACTTTGGATTTGTCAAATCCAAGTTTCGTTGACGGACCACCCAAAGATTTTTTCCCGGTAATCTCCATATATCTCTGAGCTCTGCGAATGCAACTTGCCAAACACCAACGAATGTCAATGAGTTCCATCTCTTCCGGATCAATCTGGCCGTAGTCTTCTTTGGTTAATTCGGAGTTTCCAATTTTACCAGCCACTAGACCTTCATACGACTCCAGAACAGGTGCAAGAAAACTCATTTGTTGCTTAGCTGCATTGATGCTCATTGCAGGAGAATTCTTCAGTTTAAGAGCAATGTTGCACAGAATCTCCTCAGCTTCATCAGAACTTGATTTTGAAGATGAATGATATCCAGAATGGTAACTTGATGAAGTTGTTTGTGGTTCTTTCATCTTCTCACCACTGAATGCTGTCTTTGGTGAACTAACACCTTTCTCCGAAGGTACACTCCCTTTGAAGTACAAGCCAACATTTTGTTGATGAGATGAACCACTCATCTTGTTTTGCTTTTGTAGCTCCAGATTGTTAGTAAATAACGTCTGTAGCTTCCGTCAGCATGTAGTCATATTTTGTATTCTGTGTTTGTGTAATCTATATGTATGTATGCAGTTAGCAAGACAACTCAGGAATAGGTTTTGTATGTAAAAGTGTTGGTTGTGACAAGTTCACCCGTACGGATGGTAATACGCACGGATGACTTATCCGCATGGATAAGTCATACGCACGGATAAGTCATACGCACGGATGACTTATCCGCACGGATAAGTCATACGCACGGATAGCCCACCCGTACGTACAACACTTCTTAGTTTCCTGAGGTTGTCTATAAATAGGAGGTCCGGTGCAACTTTGTTAGAACTTTTGACTCTCACGGATAGTCTGTACTTCTACCGGATCTTTGTAACTTTCAGAACACTCAATAGAAAGAACAAACAAGCAGTTAAACGTTGAATTCTGTGTTGAACAAATCTGTGATTCGTCATAATGGATTCCGCACATTAGACGAAGTCGATTCATCTTGTTCCTTACGATCAGATCCTGCATCAGCGGGACCAACAAGTGGTATCAGAGCATCCAGGGAGCTGAATCGAGATCAACAACACTGAATTCACCGGAATTCAAGTTTTATTTGCCGATCAAAGTCAAATTTCATCGGAGATTTGACATCTGTTGCCGATTTGATTCAAATTTCACCGGAAATTTGACAGATTTCTTCTATTTCCACTTAGTTTTTGCATCCGTTCTTCATTCGTCACCATAAAATCAAAAAAAAAAAAAACTTAAAATTGAGCAAGAATCTACGGTTAAATTTTGATAAAATTGATATCATTTGATTCGCAATCATTCAAAGTATAATCCTACTTAGTTTCATAATCAGATTCAACCTAAAACTAGATCAAATTCATCAAAAACCATGTTTAGCTGTTCGTATTTGATGACGTCATTCACTCGTGCGGATAGCTGTCCTAACGGATTGGATTAGTTAGTTACTACAAGTTGTTTGCTGACGTCATCATTGTTACTCGCACGGATTACAACCCGTGCGGATAACCTGAAAAGTCAAAAGGTCAAAGATATTCATACGTACAACCATCCGAGCGGATCATTATCCGTGCGGATAACCTCTGTCATTCGTCCGGATAACTACTCGGACGGATCATCATCCGGTTCAAGTGTTTGAAATTTTTAGAATTTGTAAAAATTGTCAAGTGTTTGAAAATTGTTTCAGGTATTTGAAAATGGAAGAATTCATGAATCCCTTCAGTGAGATGTATGCTTTCGCGGGTAACTCCGGAGACGATACTTCCAACCATTTAAATGATAATCCGAACCCGAAGAAAACTTTGTCCGATGCCCTAAGTGTTGAAAGCGCATATGGTACTTATAACAAACCACCAAAGCTCATGGCAATCGAAGAATATAATCGGTGGGCAAAAAGATTTGATGAGTGGCTGAAAGCATTCGCGTATCCAAGCTGGAAAAGCTTAAAGAATGGTTTCAAAAGTGGTAGACAAGATTGTGAGAATCTGGAAGAGACTGAAGAAATAGAAAACTTTGTTGCTGAACAAAAGTGCGTGGCCTTGATTCATCAGTCTGTGAGAGACGACATTATTTCACTAATTGAATACACAAACGCAAAAGATTTATGGGAAAAGTTAAAAATAAAATGTGTAGGAAGTGCTGAAATAGTCAAAAACAAAAAGAAACTGTTGAGAAAAGAGTTTGATTTGTTCGGATGCTTAAAAAATGAATCTGTTTGTAAAATGATTGAGAGATTTGGACACCTATAGTTAGAATTGGCAAGACACGGAATTCTCTATTCTCAAGAAAAGCTAGTTGACAAACTGTTCGATTCACTACCAGAGGAGATGGATTGGCAGTACTATGCATTGATGTTGAAGAATACAATCAAAGCTGAAGATCTGACCGTTGACTTGCTGATTGAAAGACTAGAGAGTCATGAATTGGAGATAAAGAAAACACACAAAGTAAATCATTCATCATACCAACAAAACATGGAGCTGTACTATCCAAAGAGTATGATTCCCAAGAATGTTTCTCCAAGAACTGCTTTCTCTGCTGAAAATTCAAACCCTTCAAGTAAAGAAAGTCAAAGTTCAAACAATGGTTTTCATGGAGGTTTTTCATCGAATATTCCAAGCCAGGGATCTTCTTCAAATTCTTCAAGTCAACAACAATCTGTTCCAAAGAACGTGTTTCAATGCAACATTGCGGTGGATTTGAAGAATGCTCAGAATTTTGATGAGGAGTCGGCCAAAAAGCAGATGATCTTTCTAGCATCTGTGTTGGGGTCGTATGAAGGGTTAGTAGCTGGTAAGATATGTAACACCAATCTGACGAAAGAAGATTATGATCAGATTGATCCTGAGGAAATGGAGCTGGTCGATATTCGTTGGGCTATGGCTAGTGCTGTTCGTCAAGCACAACGTTTCATGGAAATTACCGGCAGGAAGACAATTGGTGGTGCATCTACCAAGCTGGGGTTTGATAAGTCCAAGGTGACGTGCTTCAAATGTAAGCAGAAAGGTCACTTCAAACGAGAATGTAGAAACGCATATGCTGATGAGTCGGAGAACCCTTTCAGAGATGATTACTACAAGAAAGCAATTTATCACCAGAATAAATCTGAACCACCTAGATTGAAGCAGGTTGAAGACAACAAAGAGAAATCTAGAGCTCTTGCTGTGATTCATGATGATGAAGGTTTTGATTGGAGCGAACTGTTACCAGAGGAAGATGCGGTGGGTTATGCATTTGTGACGAAGATTGTTCCTTTTAAAGACAATAGAAATGAAGAAGAAAAGTTCGTCAACCGAAGAATGAAAGCCCAAACCAGGATGAGCAGAATTTATAACACATACAAAGAAGCTAAAAGAGCTAAGAGATGGGATGCCGACAGAGAATGTTATCTTGATCCACAAGGAAACATTGCAGTTGACCCAGATTCCATTAGTGTTGATGCTCTCACCCAGCAATTTGCCGAGGAAGAAGAAGCTAGACAAAGAGAATGGTGGGGAGGTGGTGATGAAAAACTAGTAGAAAAGGAAGAAAAAGTCAAAGAAGCAGAACAGAAGCCAAAGCCAAAGAATGCTGATGATGGGATCATTGATACATCACAAGAGTTAACGGCTGAAAACTTGAGGAAGATGGCTGAAAAAGTTCTTGCAGCAAAAGAACTTGAGGTAGTTTCTGGTTCTGGAACTGAGTCCAAAAACAAGGTCAGTTCAAATGATACAATTGAGTCAGGTAAGAAAGTTAAATCTAAAAATGACTGCAAAAATTGCATGAAAGAGTGCAAAGTTTGTAGTACAATCACTTACCTAAATGGTAAGAAGGTAGAAGAGTTGACTAGTAGAGTCAAGAGTGTTGAAAATCAAATCTTAAACCGTGACAAAATGCTGAAAGCTTCGAATGATAGATCAAAGGAATTAACTGAGAAAATTGAAAATGATAAAAATGACATAGAAAGAATAAGAAAAGAAAACGAAAGGTTGATTCTTGAAAATCGTAAAATTTCTGAAAATTTTGAGAAGCTAAAGCGAACGGTTAAAGATTCTGATGACAGAAATGGTAAAACAACGAAAGAAAATCTTCAACTATCAGGGGTTCTTAGAGTAAAAGAAGAGTTAATCAACCAACAACTTGATGAAATTGCGAAATTGAAGCTTCAGTTTGAAGAAGCTAAGATTGAGAATGAGCGTATTAATTTGAAACTGAGCAGTTACAACTCTGCAAGCTTTGTTTTGCAACACATTGTTCCAAAATCCATTGGGAAAAACAAAGCTGGCGAAGATGTATACTGTGATGGAACTGGGGTGGGATTTCATCAAGTTCCGCCACCTGTTCTAAACAATTTTTCAAAGAAGCAATCAGGGTTGGTTAATAATGAAGTTGAAACTAATAAGATAAAATTGCCAGAGTCAATTGATGTGACATTTTCTTCATTATCATCCGATGATAGTGTTCAAACTGAGATTGTTAAAGGCATGGTTGAAAGTGTTTTGGATAGTGATTCAGGTGAAGACGAAGAATGTTTTCTGAACAATTACATTTCGAAACCAAAATCTAAAAACAACTTAGATGACGAACCGGGTCTTGTGATGTACAAGATGTCTGGTTCTGATAAGTTGTATTCAGACTTTGAGTTTCCTCTGGAGAATGTTAATGTGAACAAATTGAAAAACGTTTTCAAATTGGTTGAAATTGATTTGTCTGAAGTAGAAGGTTTGAAACAGACAAAGAGGCAAATGAGTTTTGATAAAGATAAAGCTTACTATAAAAAACCTGTTATTCCACCACGTTTTTCAAACAACAATCGCAATAAATGGTCGGGAGGATATCAGGGTGGTAAGAATTATCAGAAAAAGAATGTTCAGAACAAGAAGTTTGCTGTGAAAAAGGTGTTTGTGAACAGTTCAAGTTCACTCTCTGATGAGGAATCTGAAATTTTTTCAAAAACAAACAAAGAGTTCTTTGAAAAGAAGGCCTCACAGCCTCAGTCTGAAAGCTCAAGTCGGGTAGTTGACACCCGAACATGTTTCAAATGTAATCAAGTTGGACATATTGCACGAAAGTGTACCAACTTGAAGCCTAAGACTGAAGCTGTGAAGAATTCTATCAAGAAAGATGTTCATGCTGCCTTCAATGAAATTGAAGTAAGAAAAGTTGAAGAAAGAAGACTTGAAAGAGAAAGAAGACTAGCTGAAGATGCGATACAAAAGAACAAAAGTATAGTTGAAGATGTTCAGGAAGCTGGTGGTTCTTTAAGTCAAATTGATACTGAGATGATTGATGTTGAAAGTGCTCAAGAACAAGTAGTACATGGTCAAGATTTCATGTTAGTTGGAGAGCCTTCTCAAATCATTGATTCTGATCAAATCATTCGTAGAGTTGCTGCTGAACAAAAGAAGAAAAAGGCCAAAGAAGTGTTGCTTTTAGAATTCAAGACAAAGCAATTTGTACTTATTGGTAATGCATATACAGTGCCTCTCAACGTAAAAGAAGCTCTTCACAGAATGAAAATTATGAAAAGAAGAAAAGAAGCAAAGAAGGCTCGTGGAGAGGAAGTTAGTGATTCTGATGAAGAACTTCTTGATGATGATGAAGCAGATGAAAATGAAGAAGACGATGATAAGAAAGATGACGATGATGAGAAAGATGACGATAAGAAGAATGATGACGATGATCAAGGTGCTTCAGGATTGATTGTGAAGAATCCTATTGATGAACAAAAGATTGAGGAGTTTCTGAATGATCAAATCAACGAACAAGAAGATGATGATCAGCAAGAATCTTCTACTTCTGGAAAGCAGCACATGGATCAGGTATTCCTCACAAATCCTACCGTCATTTTCTTACATGATAAAAATCAGGAAGAGATTGAGGTTCGAAGGTCAAGGGAAGAGATGTTAGAAGAATTGGGATTGCAAGAAGGGAAATTTAAATTCGATATTGAAGATGAAATTCCTGAGACTTCTGAAGATGTATTTGAATCAAGATATGCCTTTGAAGCCGATCATTACAACGAAGTAATTGTTGAAGATGCTTCAGATTCATCTGATGATGAAGTTGATTTTCATTATTCTGGAATTGATGAAACATTTCCTTCGTTGTCGGAAATGTTCAAAGATCGAAATGAAGAAGAAATCAGAAGAAAGATAGTGGAGAAAGTGTCTACAGAAGGAATTCCAGATACCATACCGAGAGAAAACCTTGCTGAAGAAAGAAAGAAATGGTACAAAGTCATGCCAAAAGAAAGAAAGAAACTTCGGGCACTTCAATTCTTCACACATGATAAAGATCTTTCTTGGGGTGACATTCTCTCTTGGGGATATTTGGAAGACTTAAAATTTTATGCAATTAGAAGAGAACATGGAGTACAATACTTTGAGTTCTTGGCTGATATCAAAACTCTGCCATGGTGGGATATAGATGAATTGGTAAAAAACAAAGAACATCAAAGAATTTTACCATGGGTTAGATGTGAAGCAACATGATCAAAGGTTATGGAATTATGTGAAGCTGCAAGCTGAGAAAAGGTATCCTGATTGGAAACCACACTTTCCACAACAAATTGTCAGAATTTTAGAAAGTGGTGAAAAAGATATTACTCTGGATGTCAAGCCTCCTAGTTGTTTGAATAACATGCCTTTACGGGCAATGGAGCAAGATTTCCACGAAGAGTTTGAAGGGTGGTTGTACAATCAAACTACAGCTGAAGCAATAATTTCTTTACATAACAAGTCCACAGGAGAAGCAAGAAGGATCTGTGTGTTAGATCCTATGTGGCTTGTAAATTGCTCGAAGAAAGATATAGATTGTCTGTTCTACAACAAGATAGTTTATGAGAGACCTGACAGAGAGCAAGCTATGCAATATCAAAAAGTTGTGGATGTTTGTTACGCAAAAGACATCAACTCTGGAAGATACTGGAAGACAAAATGGAGAGATCTAGAGATTGATGAGTTCTTGAAAGTATACAAGCGTGAACAACGTTCGAAAAAGATTGCTGAAAGAGCTGCTGAGTTAGGAAAACGTAAATTGGGGATTGTTCCTCCAACAGATCAAACACCAATTGAATCTGAAGAAAACAAAATTCCTAAGTGGGAACGGAAGCGTGATGGAGATCCTGTCTACAGAAATTGGTGGATGACTGAAGGAAGACAAAAACGAAAAAGAATGTTGGAGGAAACAGCACAGAAAAGAAGGGAGAAAGCGCGTGAACGAAGACGCAGCAGAAGGAATTGAAGACTATGCTGGAAGGTACTACAGCTACATCCGAGGGGGAGTCTGTTAGTACATAACGTCTGTAGCTTCCGTCAGCATGTAGTTATATTTTGTATTCTGTGTTTGTGTAATCTATATGTATGTATGCAGTTAGCAAGACAACTCAGGAATAGGTTTTGTATGTAAAAGTGTTGGTTGTGACAAGTTCACCCGTACGGATGGTCATACGCACGGATGACTTATCCGCACGTATAAGTCATACGAAGCTATCCAAAGACCAAAGACAGTGCAAGAATACATGAAGATTGCAAGATGACTGAAGACAAAGTTATTTTATGAAGCTATTGTCAAGGGGGAGTTTGTTGGCTCATGTTTGTGACAACAGCTTAGATTTGGTCTTTGGATATCTTGTAATTAGTTAAATGATTAACAGTTAGCGGGTTTAGCTTTGTAATAGTTAGTTGTAATGTTTGGGCTAACCAAACCCAACGAATTGGGTGATGGGGGCGAATTGGGCCTGTCCAATTCGCAGTCCATGTTGGAAACCTAGCCCAAGTAGTAACCTTATGTTATATAAACAAGGTTAGGCTTTAGGGTTTAGGTTGATCAGTAAATCAGTTAATCAGCTAATCAGCCAGAACATTGTTTGATAGATAGAATTTCGTGAGAGCTAGGGCTTGGACGAAATTAGTGGTTGTTAGGGTTTGATTGATTGTAATTCTTGTAATTGATAATCAATAGAAACCCTGGTTGAAAGTGATTTGCTGTTTTCTGTTTCCTACACGTTTTCTGCTATATTCTGATCAAGAGGATTCCGCACTCTTGATTGGATTGACAATTCTGTTGAAGATCCATACGAATAGGGGACCTACAATTGGTATCAGAGCATTAGGCTCTTGAAGGCTCGATTCAGAATTGTTGCTGCAGAAACAGGAAGAAATTTTCGAAATTTTGAAAACCTGAAAAATTAGGGTTTTGAAATTTTCGAAATTTTTGATATAATTTTTCGAATTTGTTGGCTGTTTTGATCTTCTGGTTTGTTTGTTTGGTGTTTTTCAGGATTTCTGGAAAGATTCTGTTGATTGCTTGAAGGATTTTGGCTGGAAACTCTTGAAGATTCGAAGACTGTTCTTCGTGTTCTTCGTTAAGTTCATAAGAATTTCGTGTAAAGCTTGCTGATTTGCTGTTTTGATTTTGCAGATTGTGTTGGAGAATCTTCAGAATACAAAACAGATTGAGTTTCCAAAGATACTGGGCGAATTTAACAAATTCGCAGATAGACCAGCATAATTAACTGATCAGCAGCGAATTTGGGACTTATATCTCGGTGATCGGCGAAGTTAAATCCAAAGGCGACTTTGGTAACCGTATAATTTTCCACAGCGAAATTATCACGGTTTTCGGCGACTTTACAAGTAGTCGTAATCGCGAAATTAGCAGCGAACTTTGGCCAGCGAAATTGAACAAGTAACAGATCAGCGAATTTGGACAATTAAGTGACCAGCGAAATTAACTGACTGAGCAGCGAAATTAACTGAGACCCAGCGAAATTATCTGATTGACCTGCGAATTTAGCAGCAAATTTAAAAGGGTGGAATATTTTCTGGCAAGCGTCGATAAAATTTCAGAGTTTTGCAAATAGAAATTGATCCGTAGCTCGTTAGACAGAACCGTTTGGACCGTTGAATTCCTTTGACTCTGGAAAATCCCGAATACGGTTTTTGACATTATATATCATTGGATTTATCTTTTCGAGACGATTCTAAAGGTGTAATTTGGTAACCACTGTTTTCGGAGATATTGTGTACGGTTTTACCAGTCTGTCTGCGTTAAAATGTCGAACATGACAAAATTGAATGCACCTAAGATGATGAAGGTGGAGAATTATCATACATGGAAGGACAGCTTCAAATCCTTCATTGAATCTCAAGATGCATGTATGTGGATATGTATTGAAGATGGGTACATAAACCCTACACATGATTATGAGGGCAGACAACGTAGAATAGACTATGTGAACATGAAAGAGGATGATAAAAGGAAGTATGACGCTGAAAAGAGAGCATTGGCTGCAATTAAAATGTCCTTACCTGATAGCATCAAGCATACCTTCAAAAAGTACAATAATTTAAAGGATATGTGGGATGCATTACAAAAGCGATATCAGGGAAATGAGAGTGCCACTCAGGCATTCATGGCAGAGATAGTTCAAGTTGATGAGGCTGAAACTAGTGTGAGTGATGCTGAATCTGAAGTGAAGAATGCTGAAGCAAAAGTGGATGCCGAAGTAGAGAAGGAGAGTGAAGCTGAACAGGTTGTTGCTGATGAAAACTCAGAAGTTCATGAGAAAGAGGTACAATCTATTTCTGTGTGTTTGAGATGTCATGAACTACAGGGTGAGGTTGCCAGGTTGACAACACAAAACCAAAGTCTGGTAAGTGAGATGTCTAACATAAAAGAAGCAAATTTTTTTGTTAAAAGAAATGAATCGTCATACTTGAAGAAAATAAAAGGTTGTGAAGCTGAAATTGAAGCTTTAACTTGCAAACTAAATGAAAAACTTCAAGTTATAGACTTAGCTCATGACATGATGGCTGAGAAAACAAAAGAGATTTCTGAAAAATGCAAAGAGTTGTCAGATGCACAACTCAAAATTGTTGAACTTGAAAAGAAATTAGGTCAATTCAGAGATTCATCTTTTGTAATGAAACACATGATGGGTGGGTTAAAGAAGAGTAATGACAAGACAAGTGTGGGCTTCCAAGGCTTTAATGAAGTTCCACCTCCTCTTAGTCATGACTATTCATTCCTGCCTAGTGAAAATGAGCTAGCAGACTTTATGGCATCTACACCTAGTAGTTTCGCATCCACATCAAGTAAAGGTGATGGATCTGAGTGTGATGATTTGAAAAGGAAAAATTCACCGCCTAAGAATAAAAATCAAGCTTTTGTTAAAAAGATTAATTTTGTTCAAGGTAGTGATATGAAAAACGAAACTGCTGTTATTGAAAATGAATCGAATGTAGAGTTTGCTAAAAATAAAAACAAAGAAAAATCTGAACCCAAGCAAACTGAACATGGTTCATCCAAGGGATCATCACCATCTGATAAGGGATCTACCTTAGAGACTCCAGCTAAGAAGTCTTCGAAAAGGATATCGTGCTTCAAGTGTCACGTAAAAGGACATGTAGCAAGCTGCTGTCCTAACAAAAAGAGTGAAGCACAACTTAGTGAAAAACAGAGAGGGAAATTACCAGTGAAGGAAGGTGATATTGAGGAGAAAGGTTCAAATTCTCCAAAGAAATCTGCTCCTAAGCAACCAGTAAATGTTGCTGTTGGTGTAGATAAGGCTGGAACAGGAACTCCACAAGTTCCACGTTTTCAAAGAAATCAACCTAGATTTCAGCCTAGATCTCCACCAGGCAGATTTGAGAGACCTAGAAGCAGTTCACCAAGAATGAACAATTATAATGCTAATAATTTCAGAAGTCAAGGTCAATATCAAAATCGATACCAAAATAATGGTTGTCAAAATTTTTATAACAATGGCTTTAGAAATTATAACAATCAAGCTTCTTGGAATCAAAATTCGAGATATCAGAATCAAAATTTTCAAAGGTCATATAGTCCAAATGTATATAGGAACCCTCAGGACCAAAGACCTAGTGGAAATCAAAAACAAATTCCATTAACAGGTCTGAGATCCAAGACTCCAGTTAGGAGTAATGGATATTGGATGGATGTTCCTGTAGTTGGTGAATTTGGACGACCCAAGACCATTAAGGCTTGGGTCCCCCAATCTAACTAATTTCTTAGTTGGTGTGTGCAGGAGATGCTAAGGAGGATTATCAACTTATGTTGATAGTGGCTGCTCTAGGCATATGAAGGGGGGGTGTGAGATTGTTGATATATTTATGTTAATTGATTTAAATTGAGGTTCAAAGTGCTGAGTCGACACACTAGATAACCTGGCAGATCTTTATACTAAAGCTTTTGACAGGGCTCGCTTTGAACATTTAGTCGAACTCAACGGGATGAGGAATCCTGAATAACTGGTTTTTCATAAGAATTTTTGTAAATAGTTTACTGTTTTTCTTAAAAATCAAAAATAAAAAAAATTTGAAAAATCAAAAACATAAAAAAAATAGAAAAACAAAATTGAGTTATCACTGTGTGAAAAAGAAGAAATGATAGTACATCAGCAAGTTAGACTGTCACACTAAAAATAAATTTAAAATTTCTTAAGTGTGATAGCAGCTTCATCATATGATGTACCAGTAGGCAAAAAGCATGAAATAATCAACTTACCAATGTGATATAAACTTAAATGAACTGTGTATGAGTGGGGAACACATCAGTGGTGTATGGTTTAATGACCTTAAATCTTGCGTTGATAGATTGCCAAAATCTGAAGTTTTGGGTCTTTATACTGTTATTTCATCTGGGGATATCTTGACTGTACTTCTGTTCAGAACTAAAATTGTACATGACCCCAGGAAAGAATGTCACTTGGAATTAGCACATTTCTATTTGAATGTCTGTATGTTGTCCCGATACACACAATTTTGATCTGATTCTGAAATCTTCTCTGAAAAAATCGTGTACCTCCTCTGCTGCATCCAGATATATGCTGACCTGGAGGTTCTAGGCAACGACAGCTTCTGCTGCATCCAGATACATGCTGACCTAGCTGTACGTTGTCGCGCTATAGATCTAATACACCCGAAAGAGGCCCTCAAGTGCCCAAATAAAACCCAATAAACCTATATCAAACTGAGAAAAACTCATTTGATCTGTATATTATACCATCTCTCCTAAAGATCTATTCTGTTCTCTTCTCAACCTATTCCCAGTTAAGATTTCAGAAATCTGGATTGGACTTGTGAAATATGTGGTAGGGAAGATACTTGCATGATAGAGTGTGTTGTTTATATTTCCAGGATTTGATTAGTATTTGTTTGGGTGTTCATTGTTTAAGCAATCAAAACATGATAAAACAGATTATATGCAGACCTAGATATTGTCAGGATATCTTAAAGGATGAAATCAGTATACTCACCTACTACGATGAATCTTTGTGCATACCTTGATCGTGGGGGTATATCCTGAAGTGGGACACACTAGTATATCAGTATTAAAATTATCTTAATGTATCATATGGTAATGGTACTTGAAATGTTCATGCATTTTGTTTAAGTGGACAAACATACTGGTAATCGTCTTGGACTGCTGTTCATGAAAAATTAAATAAAGAATTATCTAATAGTGTGAAACAGTTTGATTGTGCTGATATGATCTTCTTACCAGTGATTCTCACAAAAATAGAGTGTTTATTGCTTTTCGTATTTATTTGCTTTCAGAAAATACAAAAATACAAAAAATAGTGTCTTTTTCTGTTTAAAATTCTTAACGTACGGAAAACTGTTATTCTTGGAGGAATTGTTACTGATAGGGGGAGACGGTGTTGGAAAGTGAGTTCAAAATTTTAAATCCTGCGGGTTATAGAGTGTTTGATTAAAAAGATTTGCGTGTTGGTGATAAGTTGAAAATGCTTAATCTGTGATACAGTTTAACTATCTCTTGAATAATAATAATTTGTTTAACTTATGTTGAAAAATTCTTATGGTTTCTCGAGATGTTTGTTTTATAGTAAACAAATTGAAGCAGTGTGTTGCTGAGAAGTTAAAGTGATGAGTTGCTGTAAAGATGAGAGTTTGATTGGATGCATGGTAGAACCTCCTTTCTATATTGCAGACAAAGATGAAGAGTTTGAAGATTGCTATACAAATGCTGAACTGGAGTTTACTCAAACGTTAAAGTTTTTGAAGATTTGGTGATTGGATGCATCAGCTTAGGGGGAGTCTGTTGCTGACAGAAGCTATTGAAGCTGAAGCTATCCAAAGACCAAAGACAGTGCACGAATACATGAAGATTGCAAGATGACTGAAGACAAAGTTATTTTATGAAGCTATTGTCAAGGGGGAGTTTGTTGGTGCATATTTGTGACAACAGCTTAGATTTGGTCTTTGGATATCTTGTAATTAGATAAACGATAAACAGTTAGCAGGTTTAGCTTTGTATTAGTGAGTTAATAGAGTTTGGGCTAACCAAACCCAATGAATTTGGTGATGGGGGGCGAATTGGGCCTGTCCAATTCGCAGTCCATGTTGGAAACCTAGCCCAAGTAGTAACCTTGTGTT
This sequence comes from Helianthus tuberosus, assembly GCA_030545235.1. Classification (NCBI taxonomy): domain Eukaryota; kingdom Viridiplantae; phylum Streptophyta; class Magnoliopsida; order Asterales; family Asteraceae; genus Helianthus; species Helianthus tuberosus. The sequence continues at coordinate 103,028,217 of CM060371.1, read as the reverse complement.
ATATAAACAAGGTTAGGCTTTAGGGTTTAGGTTGATCAGTAAATTAGTTAATCAGCTAATCAGCCAGAACATTGTTTGAGAGATAGAATTTCATGAGAGCTAGGGCTTGGACGAAATTAGTGGTTGTTAGGGTTTGATTGATTGTAATTCTTGTAATCGATAATCAATAGAAACCCTGGTTGAAAGTGATTTGCTGTTTTCTGTTTCCTACACGTTTTCTGCTATATTCTGATCAAGAGGATTCCGCACTCTTGATTGGATTGACAATTCTGTTGAAGATCCATACGAATAGGGGACCTACAGTACGTACAACACTTCTTAGTTTCCTGAGGTTGTCTATAAATAGGAGGTCCGGTGCAACTTTGTTAGAACTTTTGACTCTCACAGATAGTCTGTACTTCTACCGGATCTTTGTAACTTTCAGAACACTCAATAGAAAGAACAGACAAGCAGTTAAACGTTGAATTCTGTGTTGAACAAATCTGTGATTCGTCATAATGGATTCCGCACATTAGACGAAGTCGATTCATCTTGTTCCTTACGATCAGATCCTGCATCAGCGGGACCAACACAGATCATGACTCTCAATCTTTTCTAACAATGCATCAAGAGAAATTGTATCAAATTTAGCATCATTTTCAAGATAAAAACAAACGTTTGCCACTGATCAGCTCGTGGTAACGCTTCAATTACTTTGTCAATTATCTCTTCTCTTGTTTTCACAATTTTGAATCTTTCAAGTTCAATTTTTAAATGGCAAAACCTCTCAATCATTTTCCTCATTGTCTCTCCCTTTAAACTGTCAAACAAATCAAATTCTTTTTTCAATAATGCTATTTTGTTTTTCTGAATTTGTTTACCCCCCTTAGCTTTTACTTTCAAAGCTTTCCACACAGACTTTGATGACCCATCATGAACTAATAATGAGAAAATATCATCTCGAACTGATTGCTGAATCAAAGCAATCATCTTCTGTTCATAAGAAAATGTCTTTCTGTCATCTTCTGAATAATCTTTGATCAGAATTTCTTCTCCTTTGTTATTTACTGGGCTCTCATAACCAAACTTCAAACAGAACCAACTCTCATGTGTATATGCCTTCGCCCAATTGATGAACCTCTCCTTCCACCAGACATAATCTTCAATGTTATCCAGCTTCGGAGGTTTTGAATAGGTTCCATAAAAGTTGTCATGTTTGATGTTATCCTTGATCGTCTTAGTTATAGCTTTGGGTGTAACCTCTGATGATTCTACAGTATCCGATGTAAACGCATTGTAGAACGTGTTGAAAAATTCTTCAGCCATGATTTGAAATTCTTGAATAACCTGGAAAAATACAATCAAACAAACACAATTAGTACAAACAATATCAAATATTTTGAAACAGAACGACACTCGATTGATGTGAAATGATCTCGATGCGAAAAACCCTCTTTTCAAGCTAAAAAAGAATTTCGAGTGAAATCACTTAAGTGTGTTTTGGAGGGGAATCAGAATTTTGCAATTTGGAGCGGAATCAGACTTTAGTAACTTGGAGCGGAATCAGACTTAATCTTCAAGCGGAATCACTTGATTAACACTTCGAGCGAAATCAGATGTTTATCACTTCGAGCGGAATCATATGTTTATCACTTCGAGCAGAATCAGTTGAAGACTGTTTAGAGCGGAATCAACAATTTGGTAACTTTGGAGCGGAATCAGAGAGATTCTGGAGCGGAATCAACCATTTGTTAACTTTGGAGCTGAATCAGAAAATATTTTGGAGCGGAATCAACAATTTCAAGCTAAATCAGTGTATTTTCAAGCGGAATCAGACTAATTCAAACAAAGTCAGTTCGAGCGGAATCAAGTCGAGGATTCATTTCAGTCACTTTTAGTCCGAATTTTGCTATGATACTTTTAAGGCTTTGTTAATGTGTACTTTTAAACAATCTGTGAAAAATTGATCCAATTTTGACCGTGAAATCTTCCTGAACTGATGAAAGAAGGTGTAGAAGATAGAAAATAGATGATATCAAGCTAAACTCTTCTTCCTGAGCTCTGATACCACTTGTAGGATCGTTGTAGGACCCAAACGAGTCGTTCAGAAGAGCTTTATATCTGAGTCAACGGCGGAATCAGGGAAACAGACGTGGAAACAACTTGATACTCTTAAATCTGTCACTAATATTGATAATAACACTGATTACAACCTGGACAAACTTTGGCAGCACTTCGACACAAATTCAGAAGCGTGTCAAATGAAAACACAAGTACCCTATTTATACTATGTCTGATTTCGCTCCAAATGGTCAAGTTGCACTTTGGAGCGGAATCAGAAAGTTCTGATTTCCCACGAAATGACATGGTGCACTTTGGAGCGGAATCAGAAAGTTCTGATTTAGCTCGAAATGACCTTGTGTAGTTTCGAGCGGAATCACCTCCTTAAACCTGAAAATCTGTTTCTCAAACCTCGGGCACAGATAATCCTATTCTATCCTATTACATGATACAAGACGAAGTCAATAGATGTATTGCACTAACACGTAGTAAATACATAACCTGTTTTATTTTTACGAATTTATTTATTACTCTTGTTATTAAACTTTTATACATATTAATACTTATTACTTTTTTTTGTGAAGGATAAAGGAAAGTGTAAGATAGATACTGATGAGGTTTTGGTAACAAAGAATGAAAATCTGGTACTTATTTATTCGAATTATTATTTAACTTTTACATATTCATACTTATTGTTTTTATTGTGAAGGTTAAAGGCAAGTCCAAGGTAGATGATGCTCAGGTATTTATAACCAAAAATGAATATCGCTTAAGTTATTTACCATTTTATATTTCATAGTAACAAATTTATTTAAAAGCTATTACTTATTTGTGTTACTTTTGGTATAGACACAACGAAATCTTTGAAGCAGAGTTAAAAGGGTTGATGCAGCGCCGATCACTGGTTCTCCGGTCTTGAAATCCACAGACCTGGTAGAAAACAAATTGTAAGTTTTTTTGACATTTTTTATTGTTTACATAGTTCAGATATCTTAATTACGTAGTGGCTTTCGGTCATTATGGTTTCTGCAATAAATGTGTTTGGGTTTAAATGGTTTGGTGATAATATAGGCGCTATTTGTTTGGTTATAATATAGGTGTTATTTCTTAATTGATAATTTAGTGGTTTGTTCATTTCGTTTGGTGATAATACATGCTTTATTTGTTTTATGATAATATAGTCATTTGTTCATTTGGTTTGGTGATAATAAAGGTGTTATTTGCTTAATGATAATATAGTCATTTGCTCATTTGGTTTGATGATAACTTAGGAGTTATTTGTTTCGTAATAATATAGGTGATAATATTGTTTTTAGTGATAATATAGTCTCGTGTTCGTTTCGTGATAATATTGTTTTTAGTGATAATATAGTTTCGTGATAATATATAATTTCTATAATATATATCTAGAATATGTTCTAATTAATTTAATTATGTTCAGAAGAAGCGCAGGAAGACAGTTCAAAAAGTTAACCCACAATCACCTGTTTTGAACTTCACAAGATTTGCTGAACACAGAATTGTAAGATTTTATATATTTTTTATTGTTTCCTTGTTCAACTTTTTATCCAAAGGCTATATTTACTGATGGCTGGAATATGTTGTGCTTTTCAGTGACTACCAGCAAAAGTGTCATCTGTGTTGGACCTATTGTGACAACCCGAACTTTTGAGGTCAGTGTCTCGTCGTCACGTGATCCTGCTCCTTGTTATTTCTCTTTCACAATATCTTCGACGATAAAATTAGTAAACACTTGTGACTGTGGTATAATTTAATTGTTAAACGTAAATGTGTCAGGTTATGCTCGAGTGTGTTATTGGGCCATGTTTGTGTCGATATTATCATACCGTTTGGGCCGCACACAATTGCCTCGGCCTACACTCCCTAAAACCCAAATCCGAACCCAATTGATTATGTAAACCCAATTTAGTTGGGCCGGCCATATAGTCAACATAATCATTCACCCACACGCCATATTGTTAACCGTTTCGGCCCTTTATGTTTGGCTTCGGCTCACGGATATGTTAGGCCCACAACTCATGGACCACATTATGTTATGGGTTCGTTTAGGTGTATATTAAGGGGTTAGGTGATTCATAATCTAGGATATGATGATACAAGAAAACCCTAACCACCTCTCCTCTACTTCTTCTTAATCGCGACAGCTGTGGACACCCCTCCCCATCTCTATCGAAGCATCATCCCATTCGAACAGACTATTGGTTAGTTGTTTTATATTCATGTTATTCCTTAATTGTTAATCTTGTTTATGCATGATTCTGATTAACAAAAGCATATATGTATGCGCATGAGTGTGTTGTCAAACTGATCATTGTATGTGAATGTGTTGTATGAGAATTGATGTGGGTTTTGGACTTTTGCAATTGATTGTAACCGTGAGCGAAAAGAATTGGGGGGTCCACCCATGTGCTTGCATGTCACGAAATCAAATGGTTGGATCAGTTATCATTTAAAGTCTATATACACTAGGGTTTAGTGGGTGGGTGTCCTTGAGTCATGTGCATGATGTTGTTTATAGTTGAACCATTCAACGAAAATTATATATATATATGAGCCGCCGATTTCTGATGTTGATGATGATCGATGTGGTGATAATTAGATGTGTGAATGATTCCTATGTAAGGTCAAGTCCTCAATTAATGTTGTGATGTGATGTTATATGTGATAGAATAGGTTTTGACTATTCTTGGCTACTATGATGATGATGTAATTATAAGAGATAGGGACCTTTCTTTTGATTGTTTGAATTGTAGTCACTGTTAACATTAATTAAATGTAGTTGGGCCACACAAACATTAACTGGATCATGTATGGATTGGTTTACACAAGTAGATAAGGGTTGTGGTTTAGTGTAAGTATTGATTGATTTGGGACATGCCATAATGGTTTGGGTTGGGAATTATGCATGGTAGCATGGTTGAGTTTAGTGATCTTACAAATATGATATAACAGTGGAATGTTTTCGTATGATGGCATGGGTATAAGCAAGATATGTTAATATGTTGATTGTTTGGTAGTCACGACTTGTGTTATAAGTTGTTGTCGCTATTCTGTTGCACTCCCACAAATAGTAATCATGGTTCTGACTTGTAAATTGTAATATAGCTGGGAGATATTTTTTTTGATGTTCATAATATGTGCAAAGGGAGTGGGATCGGTTGTGGGTTAAACTCGAGGGGTGCTTAAATGGGTTGGGCTCGGATGGTTGGCTACTGGTTGTGGGGCTACCAACCGAGTGGACAGAATGCTAGATCATGGGCCGCACATAGGTTAAGGGTCCATGAATGAATGGACAACGTGATTGACTGAAACAACTTGCATAACTTGTTTAATGCTAATGCATTGTTTGTATAACATGTGAAATATTGTATATCATAAGAGAGATTGGGATACTAAACTGCGTGTTCTGGTAAAACATGATAGGACGTATTTGGTCAACTGTTAAACAAGTGAATAATCTTACCGAGCAAAACCAAGGTGAGTTCACTACATTCGAGCATGCGTCCCAGTGGTTGGGGACAGTCAGTGGTTTGGGTAAAAACGGGTATATTGGTTAATATTCTCACCTATCATTTTGTAAGTCCCTTATTCGGGTATTAGTTGGTAGCGCTACTTAGGTTTGGCACCCTCACACCGCTCCTGGATAGGACGGATGTGAACTAATGACCCAGTCGGGCCCAGTACTAGATAGGAGTACGTGGGATAGGGCAGTCATGTACATTAGGAGCCGTCTTGTTCGGAATTGAGATATTAACAATATTACTTGCATTGGTTATTGAACTGTTTTACATACAACTGGTAACAAACGTTTTCTAAAACTGTGAACTCGCCAGTTTTGTCTGATACACTTGTTACATGCTCGCAGGTCGTTAGATATTTCGGATTTGGGAATTTGCGGTCTGGAGTAGCTGGAGTGGTCATGGGTCGACTAGAAGGATTCATGTGATTGGATTATTGACACTATACTTTGATTTTGAAACAGTTTAACTTGGTTTACTAATTGCTTCCGCTGAACATATTGGTTTTCATTTAAACTTGATGATGGTATTTTATTAATGAATGGGAACTTTATTTAGAAACTTGTATGGGTTCAATGTAAGTAGTGGCTCATTGTTGGTACGTCACACGCCTAACAGGGACACTCCCTAGGTGGTAATTTGAGGGTGTGACAGTTTGGTATCAGAGCCACTGGTTATAGTGAACTTGGTTTTAAAACGTTTTTATGAAACCAGACTATAACTGAACTGATTCGACATCGACCATGACACTCAGCTCTAGGCAGCAAGGTTCATTTCTTGTTTATTATTGCATAATATATCTAGTGTTTGCTTATGAATAACATCACACGTGAATGCACACTTAGCGTTGCAGTATGAACTTCTATGCTACCAACCCATGTTACGTATTTTAAGAGTGCGACTCTTCTTGAACTTTCATGATCCATGTTGTGGTGTCATCTGTCTTATTGCTCGAATTCGGGGAACCTTTTTGCGCGAGTTAAGAGGCACTGAGATAAGCATGTAAATTGCCTTATTATTATGGGTGCACACATAATAATAATGTGGGGTGCATGTGAGTCCTAGTGAGGCTTAACGAGTGTGAGAGGGGTTCCACTCTGTTAATTGATGTTATGTTAGAACTCAGCAGTCTATAGGAGTCATAGCAGTGATTGTCTCCTACTCGAACATGACCTTTTCACCTCTTCCTGAATCCTTACGAATCTTGATGCTATCGAGTATCACCTGATCACACATCTGAACGCCTAGCGAACTGTGTAGAATGTTAGGTGCAAGTACGAACGTCCCTGAGTTGGATGGCTCAGCGTCAAATGATTGGACTATACTTTCCTCACTTATCTTTGTTTGCTGGAACTTAGCGTGTTGACGCCTTAGATCCCGAAGTGCGATCACTTCTGTAACACTCTCGCGACATACCGTGTATTACTCAGTCAACTTGCAAGAACGATGGACAAGAGGGTAAACGTAGTACCTTACCGACTTTAGCATTTGAACGACCCTAGTTACCGACAACGAACAACAGCGATTTGACCCTAATCGAATCCTTAACCCCAGCCAGCGACTCATGGGAGTCGACCCTTACGAACCAATCGGGATAAAAATCAATGACGATTGACTGTAGAGCGGACTGTGTAACCGCCCGCACCATGAGTAGTGCCTTAGGACGTGGCACGGAATGTGAAAAGAGGGACCTTGTTGGTGAAAGGACGCAGGACACCGATACAGGCAACGATATTAGAGGCAACAGTCGTGGCAACATCAAGGTACTCGTGATCGTAGCTTACAGTATGGAAACGAAGGTGACCTCGACAAGGATTAACTGTGTTAAGTCAAGTTGACGACAACCAAGGGAACGACGGCAGTACTGGAAATTCTCGTGACGAAAACAACACTGGAAATGAAGCTCATGGAAGGACATTAGGTATTGGCATAGGCTATACCAGGCGTAATAGCAATACGACAGCTTGGATGGGTAGCTATTCGCTCCGTCTCCGATCTGTTTGCCCTGATGTTTCTTGAAACCGAACTTGTTGTGGCAGCAACGGATGGCAAGTCAAATGAAATCTCATATGTCCGCTGGGATGTAAACTCGACCTTGTGGGACAAGTGTTCGACGTCAACCTTCCTTCCACTACCCTTGATGGTTGTAGTACAGTAGTTAGTGTGGATGGGTTATCCAGAGATCGCGCAGATACACCAGTGAGGAGAAAATCTTGTGTGGGGAATCATTATTTGTTCTAAAGCGTCAGAGTGGTGCAAAGGTTAGCGCCATTTCAGCTATGAAGGCCAGAAGTTAGGGCTAAGGAGACGGAGGATCGAGGACCCACAAGCCATTCATGATTCCTTTCGGTGTGCTATCCAAGGAACTTTCGGGCTTACTTCCACAACAGTTAGGCGAAATCTCAGTCTGATCTCGCGCCGGAGACAGCCCTGACTACACGCACTCTTACCATCTTGCACCAGGAGGGTTGCAAGAGCTGTCTAATCAACTGCAGGAACTGTTGGACAACAGTTTTGTCGGACCTAGCTTTTCGCCTTAGGGAGCCCCAGTTATATCCGTGAAGATAAGCCTTTTCATATGTATTATCGAGAACTCAACAAGGTGACAGTCAAGAACCTTCTGCCTCAACCATGTATTGACAACCTGTTGACTAGCTGTGAAGGTTAAGCTTCTATTAGAGGGTTAACTAACGAGTGAACTATCACCAGATGGAAGTCCAAGGGGAGAATGCTCCTAAAGCGGTATATCAAACGCTGTACAGCCATACGACTTTGTATTCCACAACCTTTGGGGTAATTGACACATCAACAGCTTTACGGATCACATAAATCGACCGTGTTTTGATGACGTTTTGAATCATTTCCAGGGGAAAGGAACATCATGGGCGGCATTTGTATCTCATCTTAGTGCTTCTGGGGGAGGAGCCACTACACGCGAAGTCTTGCTAAGCGTAACTTCTGGATATGAGAGGTACATATTTGGTCATGTAATCAACGAAGTGGGAATACACGTTGATCTCACTAAGATCCATTTTGTTGGAAACTGATCGACACCAAAGATCCCTTCGAGGATACAGCAATACCTTGGTCTCGCTAGATATTATCGCAGATTCATCGTAAGATTTTCGAAGATTGCGTAGCCTTAACCTCTTTAGCACGGCGGGGAGCTGTGAACTCATGGGAACCAAAAACAGGAGGACATCATCTCAGCTTTTGAAACTCAACTCAACTCTGCAATGCACTGAGTATTGTCTTTACCTGAGATATGGGCGATCTAATGGTATATTATGATGGTTCGAATCAAAGTCCCAGTTACACGCCTATGCAACACGAGAGAGTGATGACTTACGTAATGGTGTTACGAAGAGGAACTGCACGGCATACAATCTGCGGTGTAAGCCGTAGTCTTTGGATCTAAATTGGAGGCATTACTTGGACGGTACCGAATGCACCACTTAGACCGATCACAAGGGCCTCCCGTGTACCCTGGTTACGAGAGAGTTAGATCAGCTAATAGCATTGCTGGATGGAACTTTTGAATGAATACGACCGTGAAACCTGGACTTGCACGGGATTTGCAGCTCGATATCCACTCTAACATACTTGATCAGATTCACCTTGTTCAAACTGAAGAACTGAAGGAAGAAAGTTCACAAGATTGACCCATGTAGGGCATGGGGAAGCATCCTTTGGCAGGTCGGACGGTATTTGCTAGATCATGGAACGAACATGGACCTCACTGTTAGGGGAGGATTTTCTAACAATTAGTGATCCTTATTCGTTATCCTAACTAGTGATCCTTACTTCTGTGACAGGTGGTGATCCTCAGAAGAGCTTCAGGATCAGGATCATGGATCACTTTAAGGATCCTCGTACTGACGATTGTTTACTTATGTTTTGTAGCATATCGCAGGTATATTGAGCTTGACCAAGTCTAAGCGACATTCCTGGAGAATATTCCTATACTATTCTGCACGTGCTTGACCGAAAATAGACGTTATGGAGAACGTGGAGGCTTGGCACGAAAGTCGGATAGTTAGTTTAGGTGGTTTTTTCTATTTTAAAAATGGAGTAACGAGCTAGTAGAACACACTTAGCCATTTCTCAGTTACACACACTCGTACAAACGCTCATACAAGCTCTCGTTCAAACACTTAGCAATTTCATATACTTTTTACACATTTCACCGTAGTGATCCTTGTACCTAGCTCGTTACTATCCGAAGTTGTAAACATTTAACCATTTATTTTAGCTTGGTGATCGGTAGTTTCCATCACCCGGGGTTTTTTGTGCCGGAGATCAATTCTTGATCAAGGGCTTTTTCCCCGTATAAATCCTTGTGTTGTTTGTGCATTTTACATTGAAGTGATCCTCATCGCTGTTACATATTTAAAGCATCATTCCCCTAAACAAAGAGTTTGGTTGCAATATCCTCATCAGATTTTCTGACCAAAATAGTTTGGCGCCCACCGTGGGGCAATTGGTGCTTCGTCCTTAAGAAAATACGCATTTCTGTGCTCAATTCGGTTCACTACAACCAAGCAGATGGCTTCCTCATCGAAGAATGCTTCAAACTTGATGCCCTCATTCACTTCTTCACAAGGCGTTCCTCCTTTGCCTCCACCACCTTCTGGATCCCAGAAGAATACTGAGAATGCTGCGAAGGAGCCGACTCCCATTTTTTCGAAACCACCTACTTCTTCTGTTTCAACTAATCCTACTACTAATGATCTCTATGCCTTGATTTTGCAGATGAGGAATCATGCACAAGAGCAGGATAAAACCAACGAAAGGATCCTCCGGGAGATTGACGAAATTAAGAAACAAAAGAAAACGGCGGAGAATCACTCCCCACTGATGCCCAGATCTTTGAATTTTGATACTCCGGTGATTACTTCTCAGCCATCAGTGGTTCCAGACATTCAATATATGGGAGGACCAAAAGGAGTGCACTACGGAACAACAACCATGACCCAGGCATCAGGTTCACTTTTCCAGCCAGCGGGATCCTATCCTCAGCATATGGGATCCCTCACAAGTTCAGGAGTGCAGCAGTTTCAAGGATCCTCCTTCGTTCCAGGATCATCCCAGGTTCAAGGATCCTCCTTCGTTCCAGGATCATCCCAGGTTCAAGGATCCACCTTCGGTCCAGGATCATCCCAGGTTCAAGGATCCTCCTTCGTTCCAGGATCATCCCAGGTTCAAGGATCCTCCTTCGTTCCAGGATCATCCCAGGTTCAAGGATCCTCCTTCGTTCCAGGATCATCCCAGGTTCAAGGATCCTTCTTCGTTCCAGGATCGTCCCAGTTTCATGGATCCTTTCAGATGCCAGGATCCTTGAGGAGTTTGCAAACAGGAAGTTCAGATGTCCATCAAGGAGATTTTATTCCAATGCAGACCAATGCCTCTACTGGTCCCTCGATCATTCCAGAGCCCCAACAATATGGATTAACATCCATTCTCCCTAACTTGAATCCAATGGGAGGTAACACTTTTAACAATTCTTATACTACTAACCAAGGTCTTATGCAGGATCCAGGTATCAATCATGCCATGGCCAGAGAATTGCAAAAGCTAAAGGATATGATATCAAGTGTCCCGGGAGTAGTCAAACCTATCCCCGAGATTGCAGATGGGAGCCATAAGATATCTCGTTTTGCACCACCAATCTGTGATGCTGAGATACCCAAGAGGTTCCATGTGCCTACAATGAAGCTGTATGATGGCTCAACAGATCCTGAAGAACACATAGCACAATACAGGGAGAGGATGGAGATCAATCCAATCCCAGAAAGGTTAAAGGAAGCATGCCTGTGCAAAGGATTCGGATCCACTCTTACTGGATCAGCTCTCAAGTGGCTGCTAAGTCTTCCTCCCTATTCTATTACCTCATTTGCTAACCTAGTTAACTTGTTTAATAATCAGTTTTCTTGTAGTAGAAAATTTGAACGATTAACTAGTGATTTATATAGGATAACCCAGGGTCATAATGAATCACTAAGAGATTACATTACCAAATTCAGTAAAGAATCCTTAGACATTCCTAACTTAGATATAGCCACGGCTGTTGAGGCCTTCAAAATGGGATTGCTTAGGGATTCGTTATTTTATGATGATCTTGTTATGACACCATGCAGGAACTTAGATGAGGTAAGAACCCGAGCACTTAGGTACATTCGGCTAGAGGATGACAAGAGGATCCAGGAGAGGATAACAGGATCCTCAAAGCAGGATAAGCAAGGATCCTCATTCAGGAACAACAAGTTCAGATCCTACAACAGATCTGATAACCAGAACGTGCACTCTATTGATCAAGAAGAGGATGACGAAGATTATCCTCCACTCTCTGAATATTGCTTTAGTGTTGATAACAATGAATTAATACTTGCTATGCAGAACCTAGGTGATAAAGCTAGGTGGCCGAGAAAGAATGATAGGCCGGCTGCAACTAAGGATAAATCAAAGTGGTGTGCATATCATGAAGATTTTGGGCACCTTACAGAAGAATGCATTGCATTAAGAAAGGAAATTGGATACTTGTTGAGCAAAGGGCATCTAAAAGAGTTGTTGGGAAGAAAAAAGTCAAGGACTCAGGATCCTGAAAGGATCCCTGAGAAGGCTCCAGCTCCTCCAGCAGATGCACAAGTGATAAACTTTATTTCTGGAGGATCCGACATTTGTGGCACATCCTTCTCAGCAGCTAAAAGGCACGCGAAGGAAGCTAAGATGGATAATGGAGAAAGACCAGTTCGAACATCAAGTGTCTCCGAAGGAAAAGTCATAACCTTTGATGAAGAGGATCGTGTTGATATCCAGGATCCTCATCACGATGGTTTAGTTATTACTCTTTTCATATCTAACCATTTTGTCCGCAGGATCCTAATAGACGGAGGAAGTTCAGTGAACATTATCCAGCTTGATGTTCTAAAGAAGATGGGTATCCCTGAATCAGAGATCATACCAAGATCCTCCGTGCTCGTGGGATTTAGTGGCGAAACTAAGAACACCCTGGGGGACATTAAACTCCCAATATATATTGAAGGATTACACTCTTATCAAAAATTTTGCGTTATTGACTGTTTATCTTGTTGTAATGTTATCCTTGGCAGGCCCTGGATACACGATATGAAAGCAGTCCCATCTACTTACCATCAATGTGTGAAGCTCCCTAGTCCTTGGGGAATAGTAAAGATTGATAGTGATCAGCAGGAGGCTAAGAATTGCTACACTTCATCGATGAAACCAGCCTCGAAGTCAAGGGAGCAATAGCAATCAAGGTATCCTCCAAGGAATGTCTTGGAGGCCACAGAGCAGGATGTGGTAGAAATCCTCATGGATCCTGATGATCCTGAATCCAAAATCTATATCGGATCAGGGATCCTTGGCGAAATGAAAGAAGACCTCATATCCTTCCTCAAAAGGAGAAAGACTACCTTTGCATGGAAACACGAAGATATGACTGGTATATCCAAAGATGTTATTACTCACAAGCTCGGCATCGACAGATCCTTCAAACCAATCCATCAAAGGAGAAGGAAATTTGCACCAGAAAGGAATGCCATTATCCAGGAAGAGGTAGAGAAATTGCTCCGGGCAGGTATGATTAGAGAGGTCAAGTATCCCAGATGGTTGGCCAATGTGGTTGTTGTTCAAAAGAAAAACGGAAAGTGGAGGGTATGTGTCGATTTTACCGATTTAAATAAGGCATGTCCCAAGGATCCTTTCCCTTTACCCCACATTGACTCCATGGTGGATGCAACTGCGGGTCATGAACTGTTAACTTTCATGGATGCTTCATCTGGATTTCAACAAATCCAAATGGAACCATCCGACCAAGAGGATACAGCCTTCATGACTCCAACTGGTATATATTGCTATATTGCTATGCCGTTTGGATTAAGAAATGCAGGTGCAACGTACCAAAGGCTGGTGAATATGATGTTCAAGGGTCAGATCAGACAAACTATGGAGGTCTACATAGATGATATGGTGGTAAAATCCATAAGAGCTGAGGATCATCTAAAGGATTTGGAGGAAGCATTTGATATCCTTGACAAATATAACATGAAGCTTAATCCTTCAAAATGTCATTTTGGTGTTAAAGCAGGTAAATTCTTAGGATACATGGTGACTAAGAGAGGCATTGAAGCTAGCCCGGAACAAATCAAAGAAATAGTGAACATCAAATCTCCGGCCAATGCTAAGGATGTTCAAAGGCTAACAGGCAGGATAGCAGCTTTGAACAGATTTATATCCAAATCCTCGGAGAAGTGCAAAGAATTCTATGATATCCTAAGGAAGAACAAGAAATTTGAGTGGACCGAGAAGCATGAAAATGCTTTGAGAGCCCTCAAAGATTACTTATCCTCAGCCCCATCCTTGATGAAACCAGAAAAAGGCGATGTGTTATCCTTGTATCTTGCAGTATCCTCAAAAGCAGTAAGTGCGGTCCTTGTTAAGGATCATGAAAGTACACAACATCCTGTCTATTATGTAAGTAAAAGTTTACTTGATGCCGAATCCAGGTATTCACACCTTGAAAAACTTATTCTTGCATTAATTATGGCATCTACAAAGTTAAGACATTATTTTGAAACTCATGTTATCATTGTTAAAACTAATTTCCCAATTAAGAATGTCCTCAGGAAACCAGAGATGTCAGGAAGGATGGCTAAGTGGGCAGTGAAGCTAAGTGCATATGATATAAGATATGAGCCTAGGACAGCCATCAAATCCCAAGCATTAGCTGACTTTGTGGCTGATTTCAGTAGTGATTTACAAGAAGAAGCTGAGTTAGAAGTCCAGCAGCTAGAAGAGACCAAGGATCCTTGGATACTTCATACTGATGGATCCTCAAATGTCAAAGGCACAGGGCTTGGAATACTACTAAAATCGCCACAGGGGGACATAATACCTCATTCTATAGCTTGTGAGTTCCAAACCACTAACAATGAGGCTGAATATGAAGCCCTAATTGCTGGTTTGCAAATCGCTAAGCATATGGGAATCAGGTATCTTGAGGTACATGTAGATTCTTTGTTAATTACAAACCACTTTAATGGATCCTATGCTGTTAAAGGTGAAAAGCTAACCAAATATTTGGAGATAGTCAAAAGTTTGGCACTCTCTTTTGTTTCCTTTAGTTTGTCACAGGTACCAAGGGAAGAAAATACAGAAGCTGATGCATTGGCTAACTTAGGATCATCTTTGAAGATCCCAGAGGATATTAGGATTCCTATTATCCATATCCTGACCCCGGCTATCGAGGATCACCAGACTATGGAGATAGGAAATGATTCTGAAGTTATCCCTAGTGAGGATACTCAATCCTATTCAGGATCAGGATCATGGATTTCACCAATTATGAGATACTTACAACATGGAGAGATTCCTACAGGAGAAAACCCTAGGGCTTTCAAATCTAAGGTATCTCAATTCGCAATTATGAATAATATGTTGTATAAACGATCTCTTGCAGGACCATACTTGAGATGCATTGAGGATCCTGAAGTTCAAGAAGTTTTAAAAGACTTCCATGAAGGAGATTGTGGAAACCACACTGGGGGCAGGGCTTTATTTTCAAGGATCCTGAGGACAGGATACTACTGGCCAACCATGAAGAAAGATGCTATGGAGTTTGCCAGAAGATGTGATCCTTGCCAGAGACACAGCAATATCCTTCATCAACCAGCTGAATTATTGCATCCTATATCCTCCTCTTGGCCATTTATGAGATGGGGTATGGATATAGTTGGAAAGCTCCCTAAGGCACCTGGTGGGAAAGTATTCATGTTAGCTATGACTGATTACTTCTCCAAGTGGATAGAGGCTGAAGCTTTTGCCCAAGTCAGAGAAAAGGAAGTTATATCCTTCATTAAAAGAAATATTATAACTAGATTTGGAATTCCTTCCGAGATTATATGTGATAATGGTTCCCAATTTATTGGGGGCAGAACCACTAACTTTTGTGACAGCTGGGGGATTAAGATGATAACTTCAACACCAGTCCACCCACAAGCTAATGGCCAGGCAGAATCATCCAACAAGATCATCATCAACAATTTGAAGAAAAAGCTTGGATCCAAGAAAGGGAAATGGGCAGAAGAACTACCCTATGTGCTCTGGGCTGACAGGACAACCCCTAAGAATGCTACTGGTCAAACACCATTCTCTTTGGTGTTTGGGGCAGAATCGGTGATCCCAACAGAAATGGTGGTTCCTACTGCTAGAACAAGTACCCGTGATCCTGAGGAAAATGATGAAAACTTGGCTCAAGATCTGGATACTATTGAAGAAATCAGGGATATGGCTAGAATAAGGATGGCCAGTTATCAGCAAAGAATGGCTGGTGCTTACAACAAAAATGTCAGGATCAGGAGGTTTCAAGTTGGAGATATGGTGTTAAGGAAAGCATTTCAAAATACCACCAATCCTGCTGATGGAAAATTGGTTCCAAAATGGGAAGGCCCTTATTTGATTGAAGCTGAAGCAGGAAAGGGGGCATATAGATTGCTAACCATGGAAGGTGATTTGCTACCAAGAGCTTGGAATGCTGTCCACTTGAAGAAATATTTCATGTAAGCAGGATCCTTATGGCATAGGTGATCCTCACGATAGGGATATCCTTAAAGGATCCTCAAAGTATCGGTGATCCTTACTTAGGTAATATCCTAAACTTAAGCTATTTCATTTCATTATTTTCTCTTATAAGGATAAGGATCATGTATCCTTTATCCATCTCTCACGTGAATTCAAGTTTTGAAAGTTCAGGTATCTTTAGCACAACGTTGGTTATCCACAGAAGCAATCCGTCTTTTGGGTTAAACCCCAGTTATATGGGCTTGTCCCCAGATTCCGCCTGTAGCGCACGATGATCCTGGTGTAGTTCAAGGCTTTGGGACCAGTACTCGTTCTAGGGGCTGATAATTCCATTGTTCTGGCTATGCTTAGGATCCTACGTATAATGGTAGACGTACCATACATCCGTTCATAAGGTTTCTAACGTTTTCACGTTAGCTAAGGTTACTAACGTTTTCACGTTAGCTAAGGTTTTGGCATCTTCATGTCACTAAGTTTGGATAGTCGCCAGTTAGGGCCATACTCCAGTTTACACACGATCCTTGGGCTTGTCCCCAGTTATCCTTGGGCTTGTCCCCAGTTATCCTTGGGCTTGTCCCCAGTTGCTAACTCTTTTCTTATATTGGCTTAGTCCCAAGTTATGCTCTATTTCAGGTCCTTGAAGATAGGCAGCTAGGGATCCTTGATCCTTATTTCACTCTAAGGTTTATCTTATAGTTATCCTTATTAAGGTTAGGATTCTAACTTGGATCCTCAGGTATGATCCGTAACTCTTTTGATTTTATTTATTATTCTTTTAAATAACCCTTATACTTGACAACTGAACCTGTACTTCTTAAATCATATCACTTTTTAAAACCTATCGGTTATGGGATATGTGATCCTTGTTCATTTCCTAAATTTTTGGATATCTTTTCTAATTTTTCAAGGCTTGATAAATATAAACAGAATGAACATTACAACAGTTGGAAAGTAACATACTAAAAAGGATAGCAACACAAGATAAGCGACAAAAGGTTAAGTTTTTATTTATTAACATAAGGCTAACCCTTTAAAGGTTGTCAAAATTACCTACCCGAGCTTCTACCAGCAAAACGTGGCCCGTCCGCTGGGGTAGGTAAAGGGTGTCCATGATAATGAGTTCAAAAGTAGTGCAGGAATATAAAGGCAGCAGGATCACAATGGCTTCATCCCCCAAACAGAGGATCCCTCCACCAATTGCAATCCTGCCTATTGTCCAAAGGATCATACATGATCCTTAATCCTAAAACCTATTGTTCGAAGTACAAACCATGAAATTGTTTTAAACATCACAACCATCAAACTAAAAAAATTGGGCTCCGGCCTTGGCACATGTATCCATCATCGCCCAATTGTGCAGCCTACACCTTTGCTGCATCCTCCTCTCCTCCAGCTGTGGTATCCTTCACCTGATCCTTCCCACTGCCACTTGCTTCAATCGCTAGGACCTTAGTAGCCTCCTCTTCATCATCCTCAAGCTCAGCCAACCTTTCCTTCCAACCCTCAACATCCCAGCTGTTTGTATCAAAGCTAGGATCTTGAGCTTCCTGGGCCATCTTCAATTTTGTCTGGTACATCGTAATGGCGGCAGAGACCTTAGCATTTTCAATAAGTTCATGCTTTTCATAATCAAGGTTGATCAGAAGTTTGGCTGTCTTAGTCTTCTCCTCTAGGAGTTCCTTCCGAGCATCAGCAAGTGCAAGATCCTTGAGCACAGCAACCTGTTGGAGGTCGGCAATCTTTTTATCTTGATCCTCAACGTGGCCCACATAATCCTCAATCTCAGCAAATTTCTGCAAAAGAAAAGGATAAAAGCAGTTCAAGACCAAGTGATCCTCATGCGAGTAGGATACATAGGCAGAATAAAGGATCCTTACTTCATTGAAGTATTCAAGGAACTGGTGGCGGATCAGTGGTAGACCCTGAAGATCCTCAGCATCAGAAGTTTTCCTCTTCTTGACACCCTTTCCTTTAGTGGGTGCCTTTGGAATGGAAATGCTAGGACTGCTGGTGGATCTCTTCCTTCTGGGTCGTACGACATCAAGGTCAGCTGTGTTGAATTGGGATACAGGCTTGGCAGATTTTCCAGCACCTACACAATTAAAGCAAGATAAGTATCTTTTCCTAGTTCATATTTCACTATATATCTAAATTTTAAACAAGGATACTTACTTGACATTGTGACAGAGCCAGAGGATACCTCCTGCGAATCTTGAGTTGTTGTCTTGAAAGTTCTTGTCTCAGGATCAAGTCTCTTGAAAGCGAGGAGCCTTTCCTTAGCAGCAGGGGACAGTTTGAGGTGTGAAACGGTGATAGCTGCATAACAAGAAAGCAAAAATATCAGTTATCCTTACATCAAAAGGAAGTTCCTGGTGATCCTTCTCAGGATCCTCCATCCTACCATGGGTAGCCCATTTTTTAGGAAGATCCTTTCCATCCTGGATGGAATCTCTCTTGATAAAAAAGAAGCGTCGTTTCCAATTAGCATCATTCTTGGTGGCTTTGAAGATCGGGTGTTCTTCACCAGGTTTACGTTTGAACAAATAACGGTGAGAGCCAAAGGTGGTAAGATCATACAGTTCTCCCAGCTCTGCCATTCCTAGATCTATTCCCTCTTGATCGATGATCCTTTCAAGGGTGTGCAAAACCCTCCAAATCATCGGCATGGCTTGGATATAAGAGATGCCGGTTAGGGAAAAGAAAGATTGGGTGAATGCTGGAAAAGGATATGTATAGCCTATGGTGAAAGGAGTGACGGGGAAAGCAACCCACTTATCAGAGATATGATCGCTCAAGGCGTTGGGGTCAAAAGGCCTGAATTCGGTGTTCGCCGGAAAACAATAGCGAATCCTATCTATCTGAGCATCATTGAAGCAGCATCGTTCTTTAATGGAATCTTCAATGATCCCCTGGCTTTTCGGAGGACTGTTCTTTGGGTGATCCTTGCCCGGTGAACTTCGAAGCAACATTTTCGTACTGACGGAGATAAAGGTAGAGAAACAGAGTAAGAAGGGAGAAAGAGGAGAAAGAATTACCTGGTTGCTCGTCGACTGAGAATTTAAAGGGAGTCTCTTTCGAATTTGAATGCATGATGATCCTATCTATATCTCTATTTATAATTATGATTCTGCAGGATTGTCACTTCCGTGACATCATCATCGCAACGGCTAGTTCTATTTTAACGGCTATATATCCGTTAGTTTGTTACGGATAAGATCAAGAAAACATAACTCGCTAATTTTACAATTTCACTCCTTATATTTTGGGGGCAATTGTTAGGGGAGGATTTTCTAACAATTAGTGATCCTTATTCGTTATCCTAACTAGTGATCCTTACTTCTGTGACAGGTGGTGATCCTCAGAAGAGCTTCAGGATCAGGATCATGGATCACTTTAAGGATCCTCGTACTGACGATTGTTTACTTATGTTTTGTAGCATATCGCAGGTATATTGAGCTTGACCAAGTCTAAGCGACATTCCTGGAGAATATTCCTATACTATTCTGCACGTGCTTGACCGAAAATAGACGTTATGGAGAACGTGGAGGCTTGGCACGAAAGTCGGATAGTTAGTTTAGGTGGTTTTTTCTATTTTAAAAATGGAGTAACGAGCTAGTAGAACACACTTAGCCATTTCTCAGTTACACACACTCGTACAAACGCTCATACAAGCTCTCGTTCAAACACTTAGCAATTTCATATACTTTTTACACATTTCACCGTAGTGATCCTTGTACCTAGCTCGTTACTATCCGAAGTTGTAAACATTTAACCATTTATTTTAGCTTGGTGATCGGTAGTTTCCATCACCCGGGGTTTTTTGTGCCGGAGACCAATTCTTGATCAAGGGCTTTTTCCCCGTATAAATCCTTGTGTTGTTTGTGCATTTTACATTGAAGTGATCCTCATCGCTGTTACATATTTAAAGCATCATTCCCCTAAACAAAGAGTTTGGTTGCAATATCCTCATCAGATTTTCTGACCAAAACACTCACTATACAGCAACCTTAGGGAACTGGTGCAGGCAAAACACACGGGTTTCGATATCTTATTCATTTAGGTTTAGGTAGGATGAATTAAAACATGAAGACCATGTACGGATGACCGGGCCTGAAGGCTCACATAGCAACGCATGAGAACGATGTTTGACTTGTGGAGAAGTCAAAGTAGGATTTTAGCAACCAGAAACGCATATATGGAAATGGGAACAGACTGGCGTGGATTTTATCACTGGTCTACTTACAACTCGAAACAGAAACATTATCACCTGTATGATCGTTGATGGACTCACGTTACCAGCACACTTTCTTGCAATCAAGAAAACTGACGAGTCTTAACAGTTATAAATGTTCCTCCGAGAGAGGCGGCTTTTAAGTACGAGGTGCCAACTCCTGTTACCTCTAAATTTGATCTATGCATGATTTATGTCAGGCAATACACAACAACCTTGGCTCACATCAGGACCAGAGCATTGCTTATCGCCGTTGGGCAAACGATCAGAGAAAACGAACTCTCCTGGCACTCGAAGACATGCTGCGAGCCTGTGTGTGACGGGCTTTGGTACAAATTGGAAGGACTTTTACCAATGGTTGAGTGCTACTGCGGCAGTTATCATCTTGGTAACCAGACAGCTCTGTTGAGGCATTACACGGACAATAATTTCAACCTTCTTGTTAGATTGAGATGGTGGACAACTTAATTACTGGTCCAGGACTGGTACTCGAAACTCTTGGGAATGTTGTTTGGATCGGGAGTCGATTGGCGGCAATGCTTGACCATCAGGAAACCTAATAAAGGCGATCGTATCGTGTTGAAAGTCTCACCCTAGGAGGGTGTGGGATGCTTGGGAAGCATGGCGAACTTAACTGACGTCACGATGGACCATTCAACAGTCTGGGAAGAATCGGTAGCGTAACCTACAAACTCGAGCTACCCAACGAATCGGGAAATGTACACGAAGTCATTTATGTTTCGGATCTAAGGCAGTGGTTGTCTGATAAAACACGTACGATACCTTTACTGGAGGAATTTACCAAACACGTGGACCAGGAAGTCAAGGTTCGTTAACATAGTCGTATCCCGATTGCGAGAGTTCGTTGGAACCTAGGAAGTGGACCAGAGTTCACATGGGAGCATGAGGATCAGATGAAACTCAAATATTCTCAACTTTTCCCTATTGACCAATCTAATTCTAGTATCACTGATGAATTTCGGGATGAAATTCCTTTTCAAGTTGGGGATGATGTGGCACCTGAGGAAAACATGCAACAATCCTGATTTCTCACTTCACTCCTTTGTGCTTACTTGTCAAATTTCGGGACGAAATTTCTTTTAAGTTGGGGATGATGTGACAACCCGAACTTTTGAGGTCAGTGTCTCGTCGTCACGTGATCCTGCTCCTTGTTATTTCTCTTTCACAATCTCTTCGACGATAAAATTAGTAAACACTTGTGACTGTGGTATAATTTAATTGTTAAACGTAAATGTGTCGGGTTATGCTCGAGTGTGTTATTGGGACATGTTTGTGTCGATATTATCATACTGTTTGGGCCGCACACAATTGCCTCGGCCTACACTCCCTAAAACCCAAATCCGAACCCAATTGATTATGTAAACCCAATTTAGTTGGGCCGGCCATATAGTCAACATAATCATTCACCCACACGCCATATTGTTAACCGTTTCGGCCCTTTATGTTTGGCTTCGGCTCACGGATATGTTAGGCCCACAACTCCTGGACCACATTATGTTATGGGTTCGTTTAGGTGTATATTAAGGGGTTAGGTGATTCATTATCTAGGATATGATGATACAAGAAAACCCTAACCACCTCTCCTCTACTTCTTCTTAATCGCGACGGCTGTGGACACCCCTCCCCATCTCTATCGAAGCATCATCCCATTCGAACAGACTATTGGTTAGTTGTTTTATATTCATGTTATTCCTTAATTGTTAATCTTGTTTATGCATGATTCTGATTAACAAAATCATATATGTATGCGCATGAGTGTGTTGTCAAACTGATCATTGTATGTGAATGTGTTGTATGAGAATTGATGTGGGTTTTGGACTTTTGCAATTGATTGTAACCGTGAGTGGAAAGAATTGGGGGGTCCACTCATGTGCTTGCATGTCACGAATTCAAATGGTTGGATCAGTTATCATTTAAAGTCTATATACACTAGGGTTTAGTGGGTGGGTGTCCTTGAGTCATGTGCATGATGTTGTTTATAGTTGAACCATTCAACGAAAATTATATATATATATGAGCCGCCGATTTCTGATGTTGATGATGATCGATGTGGTGATAATTAGATGTGTGAATGATTCCTATGTAAGGTCAAGTCCTCAATTAATGTTGTGATGTGATGTTATATGTGATAGAATAGGTTTTGACTATTCTTGGCTACTATGATGATGATGTAATTATAAGAGATAGGGACCTTTCTTTTGATTGTTTGAATTGTAGTCACTGTTAACATTAATTAAATGTAGTTGGGCCACACAAACATTAACTGGATCATGTATGGATTGGTTTACACAAGTAGATAAGGGCTGTGGTTTAGTGTAAGTATTGATTGATTTGGGACATGCCATAATGGTTTGGGTTGGGAATTATGCATGGTAGCATGGTTGAGTTTAGTGATCTTACAAATATGATATAACAGTGGAATGTTTTCGTATGATGGCATGGGTATAAGCAAGATATGTTAATATGTTGATTGTTTGGTAGTCACGACTTGTGTTATAAGTTGTTGTCGCTATTCTGTTGCACTCCCACAAATAGTAATCATGGTTCTGACTTGTAAATTGTAATATAGCTGGGTGATATTTTTTTTTGATGTTCATAATATGTGCAAAGGGAGTGGGATCGGTTGTGGGTTAAACTCGAGGGGTGCTTAAATGGGTTGGGCTCGGATGGTTGGCTACTGGTTGTGGGGCTACCAACCGAGTGGACAGAATGCTAGATCATGGGCCGCACATAGGTTAAGGGTCTATGAATGAATGGACAACGTGATTGACTGAAACAACTTGCATAACTTGTTTAATGCTAGTGCACTGTTTGTATAACATGTGAAATATTGTATATCATAAGAGAGATTGGGATACTAAACTGCGTGTTCTGGTAAAACATGATAGGACGTATTTGGTCAACTGTTAAACAAGTGAATAATCTTACCGAGCAAAACCAAGGTGAGTTCACTACATTCGAGCATGCGTCCCAGTGGTTGGGGACAGTCAGTGGTTTGGGTAAAAACGGGTATATTGGTTAATATTTTCACCTATCATTTTGTAAGTCCCTTATTCGGGTATTAGTTGGTAGCGCTACTTAGGTTTGGCACCCTCACACCGCTCCTGGATAGGACGGATGTGAACTAATGACCCAGTAGGGCCCAGTACTAGATAGGAGTACGTGGGATAGGGCAGTCATGTACATCAGGAGCCGTCTTGTTCGGAATTGAGATATTAACAATATTACTTGCATTGGTTATTGAACTGTTTTACATACAACTGGTAACAAACGTTTTCTAAAACTGTGAACTCGCCAGCTTTGTCTGATACACTTGTTACATGCTCGCAGGTCGTTAGATATTTCGGATTTGGGAATTTGCGGTCTGGAGTAGCTGGAGTGGTCATGGGTCGACTAGAAGGATTCATGTGATTGGATTATTGATACTATACTTTGATTTTGAAACAGTTTAACTTGGTTTACTAATTGCTTCCGCTGAACATATTGGTTTTCATTTAAACTTGATGATGGTATTTTATTAATGAATGGGAACTTTATTTAGAAACTTGTATGGGTTCAATGTAAGTAGTGGCTCATTGTTGGTACGTCACACGCCTAACAGGGACACTCCCTAGGTGGTAATTTGAGGGTGTGACACCTATCTCCTGATAATCTCAAAGAAGTCAGAGTTCAAAACCTAACAGGTGAAGTCAAGAAGATCATGACCAGATCGGAAAAACATCGCAAAGGGTTCCGGTATGGATTCGTTGGATGGTCGGGTTACTTGAAGGCTTGGAAGATCAACATTGGTGCGGAACTGTTTTTTGAGTTCCACAAGTCAAGTAAGCTCTTGAGATTGTCAAAAGTTGTGGAGAAGGGTTGTGTTAAAAAGAAAAACTTGCGTGCATGACTGGGAAGTGGTGCTTGTGGTTGTGGTTGTTATTATAAACAATATATGGTACTTTCTTTGGTTGGGCTTTAGAGTCCTAGTTGGTGTAGAAAAACTTGTGGCTAAATTGATTTTGGGTTCGACTTTATGTAAATGTAGGTTAACAGGTAATTGCGTGGTTAGTTGGTCTTTTTAGGTAGAATAACTTGACTAATTTTGATATTATGTGTTATGCTTAATGGTAATAGACGGTTGATAATTTATTAAACTTTAGTCTCGTCATGGTGTTGTGTATAATAGATGACGAATTTTGGTACAAGTTCATTTTTGTTTCAATTATTATAGATATGTTTGTAAACGTTTATGTGTTATACTGTGAAACACTAATCAACTATAGTAACATGTGTTATGCTATGAAACAATAATATATAAAAACTATGCTTTTGATAACAAAACAAATTACATATACAAATAAAATTACAAGTAACTAAAAACTTCTTTGTATATAACATTAGATGTCCTATTAGTAAGGTTACCATCATTATCAAGAATTGATAATTTGAGTCCGTCTCTGCTCTTGACTCTCGACAAAGCAACATAAAGTTGACCATGTGAAAATACTGGATTTTTCAAAAACAAACTAACTCTGGATAATGACTGGCCTTGACTTTTATTAATTGTCATAGCGAAGCATAAAGCAACAGGAAACTGTCTTCTTTGGAATCTAAAAGGAACCTTCTTATCCGACGGTATTATACCAATTCTAGGACGAAAAATTCGAGCACCAATGTTGCTTCCAGATATCACTTCTGCTTCAATAACGCGATTTCCAAGTGATATTACCTTTAAGCGAGTTCCGTTGCACATACAATTTTTTATCAATATTTCTGAGGAGCATGATGGGAACACCGACCTTTAGTACTAATTTGTGATTTGGAACACCTGAGATCTTAAGACCATTTAGTACGTCGAGAAAGTATAAACTTTGATTAAAACCATCATGTAGATTTTCTATCTCACAAATACTATCGGAACTTAGGTATTCCTTGGAATCGCCTGGGAACATCAGCAACAACTGAGAATTAATTTCATCAACAACTTCATTCGTCGGTGCAAGAATCGCTCTTTCTTGGTAAAAGCCAGAACTTTGGTAATTTTCAAGAAGATAAGGATAAACAAACTCTATAAGACTTGAAATAGGATCAGCGGAATCCATGATTAAAAGATCATCGGGTATATCTATAATCGCATCACCATCGTTAGATCCGCCTAGTTTCCCTTCACCCAAATCCAACAACCACTGAGCAAACATTCGTATTTGCTCGACATCATGCATTCCACTTCCTGCAGTCAACCTCATGTTCTTGGTTAAAGTGAGTACTTTGCAGTGGTCCCATATGTACGAAGAAGTCAACGAAGCATTAACAATGTCTTGTCTAGTACCACCTTGAATGACAGGAAGAGTTTGTCAAAAATCTCCACAAAATACGATTGTTTTACCTCCAAATGGACTTTGGGAATTATGAGAACCATCACATTTCAATATATCTTTTAGAGTTCTATCCAAAGCTTCAAAACCATGTCGGTGTACCATTGGCGCTTCGTCCCATATAATCAATGATGTTTTCTTTAATATATTTGCAACATCACTGGTAGGGATTATAGGACAAATTGAGTCTTCATTCAGATTAATTGGAATGAGAAATCGAGAGTGAGCTATCCTACCTCCTGTAAGAAGCAAAGATGCAATCCCACTTGAGGCAACATTTAAAACAATTTCCCCTTTCGATCTTAGAGATGCAGATAACGTTTTCCAAAGAAATGTTTTACCGGTACCTCCATAACCGTAAACAAAAAAACACCACCTTTATTGTCTTCAACCGCTTTCATGATATCATTATAAATAAATCTTTGTTCATCGGTTAATGAAACTAAAAGGTTCTCAAACTGCTCTTGAAGATCAATTCTGTCATAATCCA
This sequence comes from Helianthus tuberosus, assembly GCA_030545235.1. Classification (NCBI taxonomy): domain Eukaryota; kingdom Viridiplantae; phylum Streptophyta; class Magnoliopsida; order Asterales; family Asteraceae; genus Helianthus; species Helianthus tuberosus. The sequence goes on along the minus strand of CM060371.1, from coordinate 103,001,940 downwards.
GCTCTTCAGTAATCAAACGATTATTTGAAGTAGAAATCAACTCATGATCAGGATAAGGCATTGTATTAAATTTCGTAAGCTGGAATTATTACGAATTAAAATCTTCTCAATCTCGTATAAATCTGAAAAAACACATTAAAGATATATTTTTTAGATTAATATAATCCAATGTATAAGAAACAAATATTTGTTAAAATCTAAAAGAAGTCATTGGATAAAATAAAACATTTTAACATGATTATATATATAAATATATGTGAATGTGAATTAAAAATATAAAGATTATAAATAAACATAAAAAGGAGTAATTGTCATAAAGTACTTGTACCTGGAGACTTTAAAATAAGTCGTTGTTTATAGAGGATGCCATCTGATAATAATTCCCATGTTTTTTGCCATACACGTTCCGGCAAAGACAGAGTCTGGCATGTCAACATCGTAGCAAACAGTGTGCGAAGATAATAACCGGAGCCTGAATGACTTGCTTCTTGGATAGCTTCTATATATTCCATGTCATCATCTAGTAGACCGTGAGCATAACATGCTTCTCTAAAGGTATTAAATTTACGACCATTTACAGTGAGGATATCATCAAAGGATCGAGGACCTTTAAGTTTCTTTAAAAGAATCCTCAAAAAATATGCCACCCCGAGAGTAGGAGAAACAACATGAATTCTTCCAATTGCAAAACCACCCGGTTTGCGACGTTTCCAACAACGTTCATCCTTTTTAAACACAAACTTAGTAGGGAATTCAACGTAAGTAAGCTCTCGGGCAACTTCATCTCTTTGGTTACAATCCATCCAAGATGAAAACATTGAAGAATTCATTGACGGCCGATTGAGGACTAAGTCAATATCATCGTCTTCACCGTATACAACATTTTGTTGGTTCGGAAGATGAAATGGGAGACGAATAACAGTTGGGTGCCTATAGTGAACATCAAATGTGAATATACGCCATGATGTCTCACATGCTGACAAATATCGACAATCATAGTATTTTTTAATCTCATCAACCGGCGGGCCAGGTTCGTCTGATGTGTTACTTTCAACAATGGAAACGGTAACACGATCAGGCCCTTTGTTGATATATTTAAACAAATACTTTATAGATCCAGCTTGATTGCACCATTCAACATTGATGTGGGACTGATATCTCTTCAAAAGTGTTTTGTTGTAGGGAACAACAAATCTGTTATCTAGCTTAACTCCAGATTTTTCAACAAACATTCCTGAATCTCTTCTTCTGTAGAGAGGAAAACCATCCATGTCGACAGGCGTATGATCACGGAATCTCTTTGGAAAGCCCTTAGAACACTTATTATCTACCATGCATGGGCAGTTGATGTTGTGAGGACCACAAGGACCGTGAATCATGAAATCACTGACAAGAGTATACAACTCTGGATCATCGTTTGGGTCAGGAATTTTAGCAGAAATGAGGGGATCAATGTGTTCAACAGTTGGAAACTTGTGATCGGGATGCATAAATAAACATATATGCGCATGCGGCAACCCACGCTTCTGAAACTCCACCGTATAAATAACTACAAAAAGTAAAGAAAATAACATATTAAATGTTTGTATTCAATTTTTAAACATTAAGAAGAAATGAAGCTTAATAGTAAATATCTAAAAAAATACCTGCTGAAACATTGCCAAATATTGACTTGTCCTTCAAGTCTTTAATCAAAGCATTGAGCTTGATTTTAAACAATCTAGAGAGGATATCAGGCCTGTCTTCAGGACTTAAATTGGTATCCTTAAGATATCTTTTAATTTCAGGCCATTTAGGATTGCATGTCACGGTTATAAAAACATCTGGATATCCATACCATTTACACAGAGACATTGCATCCAAATAGTTCTGCAGCATATACCGAGCACCTCCAGTGAATGACGAAGGCAATATGACACGCTTTCCAGTGTTGGATACATTTATATTACCATGGTTACGTAAATTGGAGAGGTTCTCAAAAGTATCACATCTTAGAACCTTCTTTTGAAAACGTATGTAATTTAGTCGCTCAGTTTCAATCATGGTATACACATCAACTAAGAATTGTTGAAATAGGTGACGTGAATTTAGAATTAATGAAAAAACACCCTGCCTATCTTGTATCCTGTATGCAAATAATTCTCTCATAGTGACATATGTTCGTTTGGTTGATGTAGAAGGAGTAACACCTCTATGAGGAATATCAATTTTGTAGCAATCATCACCATAAGGAAACAAAAGTGGATACTGGAGAGCAAGATACGATGGATGTAACTCACTAATACGTTGTAGACCACCAGATTTCGTTTCTACAATAATATCTCTGTTTTCTAAGGAATCGCCAATGTCACCAACAATTAAAGTTGCCACTTCAGAAGCGGTTGGTAAGTTGTATGTTCTTCCATCTTGTTGCCTTCTTCCAATGAGCCACAACTTTAGCTCAGCATTACAGTTATCTTTAAAAAATCTCTTACCATGCGATATGTTTTAACCAAAACATTCTTCGAGTCTAACATATTCTGTATATGTTGTATAACTTGAAGATCAAGATCCAAAGACTTTGATGAAGAAGCTCTATTAGATTCACTAAAGAAAATCAAAACATATAATATTAATTTAAAATTAAAAAAGATTCTTAAAAAATACAATAGTAACATTGAATACGTACCCAAAAGCGGATTGTCTATTTGAGAGTTCATTGTCAGTATCATATATATAAAGCTGGGAGAATTTTGGTTTAGATCCGTCCTCTGGTAGAAGACTTCCCATTCTATGGTAATTCTGACCACCCAATCGGAATATATAAGGAGCATTGCCTCTGTTAATGGATTTATCAACTTTTCCGCCAATGGAAGTAAATGAGAACATGGAATTGTATCGACGGATGTTCTTGATGAATGACTTGCTTTTTGAATCCAATCCATTAAAAAGAGACTGATAACTTGGTGGTGCTTCCTTCATATTAGGAAGTTGAACTTTACCATATGCACATCAAATTGAATAACTTGAACTAAATTGGATTTTTGTACTCCCTCTACGAGCTTCGACATCCCATAATTTTGCTTTACATATTTGGCAAGTGACATTCTGATCTAAGTGATCAACATAATCCATTGAAAAATATTTAAATAATATTTGTAATAAGCAATTATAAAGTTGGAAGCAATTTCAATTAAATTTAATTAACCGTATGTTGTATATTTATGTAAAATGTACATTTTGAGATGCCCACAAATTCGTCATTTTTAGTATCACTTTCATGAACTCCTTGAACGGATAACTCATTCGATCGTCATTTATCCAAAATAGTCTTTCTTAAATTTCGCCTTTGTTGACTGTTAAAATTGTCCATGGAATTATTTAAACTTGTAACAACAAAAAATATAAAAATGATTGATACAAAATAAAATATAAAAAATATGAAAATATTATGGTGTTACCGTTTGAGTATTCTGCTGTAATGTCAGAGACAGGACTTCTAGTATTTCCATTGGTACAATTGGTAAAAGATAGTGAATTACATAAATGATTCTCTTTGATGACATTCTCTTTGTTCTTAGCCTTTCTTGTATCCAAATACAATTTTCGTAACTTTCTCCTGTGATGACTCTCAATATTGGTAGAGTTTGTGTTTAAAACTGTACAAAAAGACAATATTTAAGATATAGGAATTTATTAGAAAAAAAAAATCATTAAACGAAATACTTACTGGAGGGTTAATAGATATTGGTGTAATATTTGAAAATGGTGTTGTATTTGTGCAATTATTTAAACCTGTAATAAAATTATATAGAAATGAATAATGATTAAAAAATAGTAAATAAAAATAATATTAAAAAAACGTATATGTGATAATGAAAATAAGAATAGGTAAGCGGTATATTTGTAGTTTTTTTATATAAAAGATTTTTAATATAGTACTTGTTGTAATGTCAGACAAAGGGCTTCTAATACTTCCAATGGGAGAATTAGTAAAAGATAGTGAATTACATAAAAAATTATCTTTGACGACATTCTCTTTGTTATTAAAAACATTCTCTTCAACAGAACCGTTCTTAACCTTTCTTTTATCCAAATACAGTTTTCGTAACTTTCTCCTCTGATGACTCTCAATATCGATAGAGTTTGTGTTTAAAACTGTAAAAAAAAAGAAAATAATTCAGATGTAGGAAATTATTTGAAAAAATAAATTAATAAATCATTAAACAAAAAACTTACTGGGAGTATTAATAGATATTCATGAAACATTCGACAATGGTATTGTATTTATGTTGGGATAATGATGTATATCTGTAAATAATAATAATAATAAAAAAAGTCAAATATTATATCCTACCTTGGAGGAAAAGAAATTCTACTAATAATTAAAGTTAAATCATAATTTGTTTAATATTACAAACTTGTTTCCATTCATTTGGTTTTAAAACGTCAAAAAGGTAATGAAAAGAAATACAAACATGTTAATTTAAAATACAATTGAAAAAAAATATATACATGTTAATAATAAAACTAATTTTAACACAATTTTAATAAAAGTAAAAATAACACTGCTAACACTAAAATTTTGAAATTTAAAACCAAGGATAAATTTAAATAACCAAATCCAAACATTAAACCATCATTCCTACATAAAGTGACTTAAACAACATAAGTTTTCAAAAACAAATAGTATATATCCTAAACATGGAATAATAATTGTCTTAACAATGGATAGATGTGATCATTTTTCCTTCTTCGGAATCAAAAGTGACTTAGGGCCTTCATTCAAAGATAAAGGATCTTTACTTCCAGAGTCGTCACAATCATAATCTTCCGCAAGAACACGCTTCAGCTCAGTTTGTGCCTTCATCTTTCCTGGCCTTTTGTTACGCAAAGCCATACTACCAGCACTTGAATCAATCAATGAAACCGGAGTCTCATAACCATTGTTGAATGGTATAGAATCCTTCAAATTAAAGTAAATAGATTTGTTAAAATACAAAAGGTTTGTATTTAGAAATAGGAATGTGTTTAAATGAAAAATAGATAGTACCTTCTGGTTAGTAGTATGTTTTCTCGTCTTGCGCTTCTTTTTGCTATAAGTGTTGAATTCTAATTTAAATAGAAAATATGGATTAGAAATATATAATTACAAAATCCAAAAGATTGAAAAAACAAATAGAAATAAAATGCGGACCTTCATTGCAACCTAAAGCAGCTTTTGTTGCTGACTCGTCATGATCATAAGACTCCGCAAGATTACGCTTCAACTCGGAATGTTCACTTATCTTTTCAGCATTTTTGGTAGCCAAAGATATTGATCCAATGCTTGAACCAATCAGTGACATCGGGGTACCATCCTTAATATGGAAATGAATTGAAATGAATATAATTTATTATTATAAACAATATTTGTAATCATAATAGTGATGAATAAAAATAAATGAATAAATAAATTTTGTCGTATAGTTTGTTTAAAAATAATACATTCAGATCGACAGTATCAACACTTGCAAAATCACCAGATGAGATATTCATAGAGTTTGAAAGATCAACCTACATTGTAAATAAAGAAGGTTGTGTTAAATTGTTGAATAAAGAATGTAGGTAAAATATAGTATAACTGTAAAAACTTAATATCAATAACAATAGATACTTGCATGGTCAATCCCTAACTTTGATTCAAGCTGAGAAATGATTTCAGGATCATCAGAAAATCTTTTGACAGTGAATGACTTGTAGTGATTCTTCACATTAAAGTGAGAAATCTCAATCTTAAACGCCATCTTTTGGCCAACCAAATTACTAATTTCATCTGGTAGCAAATTATCCGTTTCACCCTACATAATAATTTAAGATGTAAAAACAGTGGTACAATATGAGATTGTATACATTATAGAAATTGGGAAAATAATAAAGCCAAAAGAGATACATCAAGAAACTTATCAACCAACTCTTAAGCACTCTTTCCAAGTAGTTTTCGAGCTACATGATCTAAGCAAGTTAGAGATGCAATACAAGTAGAATCTTGTAACCTAAGTTGAAGTTTCAACCTAAAAAAGAATAATAAAAAAAGTCAAATTATACATGATTGAAAAATTGGTATTAGTATAGTATTGAAATATAACATTTTAAATTTAAAGTTATCATAAAGTTAGGACTTTACCTGGGAACCACAGAAACACCTTTTTCATTGCAAACATCATTTATGCATCGAATTGTCTGCTTCTCCTCACATAAATCTAATCCATCCTCTCCATCGCTTATAAAATACAACACAGTAACCTTCTTCATACAATCCTTACAAGAATTGTAATACCACTCAACACCAGGAGGGAAACTTATCACTATACCAAGCACAATCACATTCTTTGTCTCCTCAATTTTATTAACCTCATATATGCTTTTGAATTCAGTTCCAACCAAAAAATCATCATGAATAGTTTTGTCAGCTTGAGATGAACCAAAAGGACGGCTTGAAGAACCAACATCCGGTCTTCTTTCAAGTAACCTTCAAATTATTATACATATAATTAGTCTATAAATTATAAAACCTTTCAACATTATGACATAAAATAATATACTGAAACAAATAATCAAACAGTTAATATGAAAAAATATGTACGTCTTACCTCTTTTGGAAATCAATTAGCTCATCAATGCTTTCGTTCAGATACAAATTGCTGTTTTGAAAAGAACTGGACACGTATGCCTTACCTACATAGTTAAGAAAAAAATTATATTCAAACAATTAAGCATTGATAAGTACAACAATAGAATGTAAAATATATAGAATTTTAATGAGAAAGATAACAGTAATTAATTAAGTATAAAACCTTCATGAAAGCTATATCTTCCAAACTGCAATATCACAAACACATCACTCGGGTTCTGTTCCAAAAACTTTGACATTTGCACCGCATAATCTCCCCACAAAGTGAGATAAACATTAAGGTACATGTGAATAAAAATTTAATAAAACATGAACTAATTGATAAATATATAAACAAATTCTAACTCTAAGTCACGAAGTTGTAAGCTCATTTTTTTGTTCAATCTCCCATTACTGCTGGTATGATCGACCATAGGAAACCAACCATCAACATAACCAATGATATCTATAAACAAACAAAAGAATAAATTAGAACAATAACAATGGTGTAATATAAGTAAAGATCAAAAGATAAAATTTTAAAATACGGTGCACTTACCAACAGGAGAGTCTTGCGGAATAGCACGATTACGAAGAACATTAAAGGATGTAAAAGAGAATCCATGAATTGAACCACCAAAGTCATCACAGTTTCTGATATCGGTAGAGAAATTGAAAAACAGTTTATGTTTGTGGTTGGTTGGGCGGTACGGAGACACGTTGTCACCAACATCAAACTTAGTAACCATGACACAACTATTTTCTACCAGTAATGTAATGCCTCACCTTTCGCAGCTTTCCGTTTTTAGAAAGATTGGATTGTAATTCTATTTTCGGAAACTTGTAATCTCGTGTTATCATATTTCATTTCGGATCATTGTAATCCGAGACTTCGATCGTAATAAAATTAACTATTCCATACCAATTATACTTTGTTAATTTATTCAAGCTTGTACATTTAAATCCGTTTATACATTTGATACATACAATCATTCGATAAGTATCTGTGCTTCTCTTAAAGACGCGTCTAATCTACAAATAATTATCATGAATGCATGACCTTAAACATGCTATACTTGTAGTTACATTGTCACAATCCATACCTACGTACTTGGTTTATACATTTACTCACTTCTTGCGTTTGATTAATACTCAAAATATGCCATGTAATTGTTGCCTAAATTATATGTAATGGTACATAATATACCTTGAAATATTATTAATTAAAAATTAAATTAGCATTAGTAAATATATAGTCATTACATATTATTTAATCAGATGTTACATAAATGACTTTGTGATATCAATTTAGTTAACTAATAAAAAAAAGAAAAAAGGGAATTATGTACATGTGTGGCCGATCATAGCCATGTATTGGCTGAATAACGCTTTTATCCATCTTTTTTTATAACTAAGTCGATCTACGACTCACACGTTATGTTAAACCTGTCAAACGGGGTAAAAATAGACGATGTAAAAACGTTCACCCACACACGCACTTTGCGGCGTGTTAACTCGCAAAATTTAGAACGAAACGTAAAAACGTTAAGCCAAAGACGCACGCTGTGATGTGTTAAGTCACAAAATTTAGAACCAAGTATAGAGCACAAAATTTGCGGAAAATGAAAACTATAAAGGACCAAAGTTGAAAGTAAAAAAAGTTATGAGGATAGATTGTAAAAGATAAAAAGTTTTGGGTTAAAAGTAAAAAACAAATAGTTTTGGGTTAAAAGTAATTTATGAAATACTTTTGGTTGAAAAGTAAAAAAAATCAATTTTTTTTTGGAAAACCCCCAAAGCCAACGTTACGACAACCATATGCATAACAATTTTTTCTTTGAAAAATCCCCAAAGCACACCCCGTGTTGCGGCGGGGCGTAAAACAGTGTCAAATAGTACTAATGTCACACAACCTTCATTGACAACCAACACTGACTCGACCTATAATATGCGTATTGCGACGAACCTGTCAAACATGGAAAAATAGAGGTAAAAACGTTGAACCACACATGCTCGTTGCGTCGTATTAACTCGAAAAATTTAGAACTATACGTAAAACGAAAATTTGCGAAAGATGAAAAGTATAAGCGACAAAAGTTGTGAATTTAAATTGAAAATAATGAAAATTTTTGGGTTAAAGTTAAAAAAACAAATTATGTAGGGTTAAAATTGAAAAATGTACAAACCTTTGGGTTAAAACTAAAAAATCAAGTTTTTTTTTTTGGAAAACACCCAAAGCACAACTTACAAGTCCTTATGCACAAAAAGTTTGCTAATTTATATAGGTTTTAATTTTAATATATTAATGCTTGTTATACTTTGAAAATCAAATATAAGCTAATCCAACGTACAACCAAGGTTGTGGTTTGTAGTTGTTTTGTTTTTTTTAAATTATTTGTAACTACCAACTACCTTGTGACATAATGTGTAATTATTTTACTATTAATTGTAACAAATAGCATCCTATATTAAAGTCAATAAAAATAATAATAAAAGAATACAATTTGCCAAGGCAGATCCGAACGCAGCAAGCATGAGGCAATTTTTAATTGTTTTTATTATTATCTAACTCTCAACTAACTACATTTAAGACTCACCCACTTTAACCCTAATCCTTCCCCTATAAATACCCACTTATATTAAGCCACTTCCCACTTTTACAAACCTCTTAATCACTCCAAAATCACTCTAAAAATTCCCAGCTTTGAGCAGAAAGTTTAAGTCATTCAAAGTGAGTTCTAGCTCACTTCTTCAACTCTTTTCTTCTTGTTCCTTCTTCTAAAACATTTGGATAATCTATAGGAAAGTTTTTACAAGTTTGCTTGGGCAAACTAAGGTGAAACCTCACCATTTTTGAGGTCCAAAGTGCATATAAAATTCTGCTCATTTTTATTTCTTTTTTTTACAAAGTGCATATAAAATTCTGCTAAGTTTTTAGAAGTTCCCACCAAGCTCACAACTTAGTCTATGGTTGTGGGTTTGTGTTTAGGGGATTTCCATCAAGGTTTTGGGTTCAAACACCCCTTTTATTTCTGTTTATACATAACAAATCAATGGTGAAAACAAGCACAAGACATCATCTTTTATATGATGAACTTGTGACTTGTGAAGTGTGAACAAATGGAACCTTTGGCTTTCCAAACTAAGTTCCACTCCTTCATTTGAATATTTTATAACTTTTTAGATTAGATTTACTTTATTGTTATTCATGACCCTCCCACTATCTTCATGATGGTGTGTGTAGTGGTGAACACCAAAGAGGTACCTAAATGGAAGACTTGTTCTTCCTACCTCATGCATGACTTATGTGAATTACAAAGAGGTTCCTAAATGGGGGATTCATCCTCCTACCTCATGCTTGACTTATATGACAATATGATATCTATATAACCTATATAATATACAATTAACCAAACTTTTGATGATGAACTAGTGGTCATTTGTCAAGATAGTAGGTTACATCATCTAAAGACAATAATACTTGTTACGATTCTAATGGACATTTTAATCCATAAAAACATTCAAACTCTTTGAGTTTCATAGTGTCAAGGACAAGTCTTATGTGTGCTAGATGATTACTTTTTCATATGTTTATTTTCATGTCCTCAAACTCCAAATCCTTAAACCATATGTAAACATCTCTTAAACTCCAAATCGAACACATTCAACTTTCTAGTCTCAACAACTTCGTCACATTGGATAATCGGAAGACTTAGCAATATTGTGAGTATACTCGCAACCCCCTTTTTATGTTTACCACTTTTGGGGTGTAACATGTTTAGCTATTAAACTACACTTAAACTTATTCTTTATGCAATGCACGAAAACAATCCTTATACATGAATACTATGTTGTTATACTTGATGCTTATACGTGGACCATACTTATGTGATATGTTTTAGTCATTAGCTTTCACGAGCCTCCATTGGCATGTATAGCGCTATAGGAGTAAAGCACCGCCCGTAGACTAGTGGTCATGTTGAATTATATAATTTTGCGTAAACAGAGGGTTGACTAGAAATATTGCATGCCATGTTATGTTGCTATTGTATAAACTAAGTTGCCATATGGATTCGTTTTTAACTTTTAAACTTATACTTATTCTTAAACTTGTATACTCGCCTTTGCTTTTGCATTGAATTGTATTTTAAACATGTTACAGGTTGATGATTGATGATGCTATGAAATGGATTAGCAAAGATGCCTAGATACTCACTTAGACGTTTAGGTTTAAAGTGTTGTATCAATTTTGTTATGTTATGTTTGAACAATGTTGTTATTTGAATTTCCTTGTAATGTTTGACAATTTGATTATGAAATGAAATCGGTTGAATTAAAATATTGTCACAAATAGTGTTATGAAGTCTCTTACAATCTCGAACTAAGTCCCACTCCGATGATTCCGCCATTGGTTGGGGTGTGACAAGTAATCTTCCATACTTTACAAGATAATTACCACCAACACTTGCTTGAATTTTGGTACCCTATCAAACAAATATAACCTTTTAAGATGTAACATAAGATATAAAAAAATAAAATAAATGTGTTATAAACTTATAAAGTACCTCCTCATCCATGAGGATCAGTTCGACCGCATGAATAACATTCTTGACTTTAAATGATAGTAGCTTCCAAAGCGTAAGTATGTGAACTTTAATAGTCACGTCTGTCTTGGTTACATCCAATTCATTAAGAGAAGTGATGGGAGTATTCTCCATTGACCTTTATAGTTAAAGATTTATTTTAGAAAACAAAATCTCTGATTCATAAACAAATTTTAGTTTTTAAAAGACTGTATCAATTGTCTGGGGGTCTTTAAATTAACAATTGTTGTGAAACATTCAAGGAGTTTTTGGAACATTAGAGAACTGTTGTTTTATGCATATATGTAATTTGGCGTAACATTTGAAATATTATCATTATAAAATAGTGTATCAATTGTGTGAGGGCGAATATTTACGGATGCGTGGATCATGTTAGTTAGACATCATCATTTGAAATACAAAAATGGGGTATTGATTATTATTACTCTTAAAAATAATTAAATAATAAGAATTGGCAATATTCAAATATTCAAACTTCCAATATGATTATTAAGTACCGTTACATTAATATAAGAAAGTAAACTTGGCAACATAGCTATAGATAAGTAAAGTTAATTTAAAAAACAAAAAGTTGACCTAAAACAACATAAATCTCTAAAACAGTCCCTAAAAACACATGTATATCACGAAAAATTAAGTTAAAAGCTAAATTTCACGAAAAATCATAAAATCTCTAAAACAGTCACTAAAACACATGTATATCACGAAAAATTAAGTTCAAATCTAAATTTGACGAAAAATCTAAAACATACACTAAAACAGTCCCTAAAACACATTGATATCTAGATCTGTCCCTAAAACATCATAAATCTCTTTAATCAGCAAAAATATTTAAAACAGTCCCTAAAACACATTTTAGCAGTTACAATATGGAAAACTATCTAAATCTGACCCTAAAACATCATAAATGTATTTAATCAGCAGATTCAGAACATAATTCACAAAAAATTAAAACTTAAACATCTTTACACAGAAGAACTTAAGAATTTATGCCAGTTTTGGTCCTCTTAAAAAAATTGTGACTCTTTTGACTAAAACAGCAAGAAGTTGTGTATAATTCACAAAAAATCATAAAATTTCTAAAACAGTCCCTAAAACACATGTATATCACGAAAAATCTAAATCAGACACTAAAACAGTCCCTAAAACACATTGATATCTAAATATGTCCCTAAAACATCATAAATGTCTTTAATCAGCAGATTCAAAACATAATTCACAAAACAGCAAGATGTTTAGTAAATAGGAAATACGATGTTTAGTAAAAGGTTCTAAACCAAAAACAATGACAGAGGGATATGCAGTAGCCAAATAGCAAGAAGTAGTGTATAATTCACAAAATATATGTTCAAATATTTAAAACAGTCCCTAAAACACATTTTAGCAGTCACAATATGGAAAACTATCTAAATCTGTCCCTAAAACATCATAAATCATAAAATCTCTAAAACAGTCACTAAACAAATGTATATCATGAAAAATTAAGTTCAAAGCTATATTTGACAAAAAATCTAAATCAGACACTAAAACAGTCCCTAAAACACATTGATATCTAAGAGCATGTTTGGCTAAGCTTTTTGAAACAACTTATTCCCTAAATCTGTCTCTAAAACATCATAAATCTCTTTAATCAGCAATGACAGAGGCATATGCAGTAACCAAACAGCAAGAAGTAGTGTATAATTCACAAAAAATCTGTTCAAATATTTAAAATAGTCACTAAAACAGTCCCTAAAACACATTTTAGCAGTCAAAATATGGAAAACTATCTAAATCTGTCCCTAAAACATCATAAATCATAAAATCTCTAAAACAGTCACTAAAACAAATTTATATCACTAAAAATTAAGTTCAAAGCTAAATTTGATGAAAAAACTAAACCAGAAACTAAAACAGTCCCTAAAACACATTGATATCTAAGAGCATGTTTGGCTAAGCTTTTTGAAACAACTTATTCCCTAAATATGTCTCTAAACAGCAAGAAGTAGTGTATAATTCACAAAAAAATATGTTCAAATATTTAAAACAGTCACTAAAACAGTCCCTAAAACACATTTTAGTAGTCACAATATGGAAAACTATCTAAATCAGTTCAAAGCTAACTTCCACGAAAAATCAAAACCAGTACATAAAAATGTCCCTAAAACACATTTATATCTAAATCAGACCCTAAAGCACATGTAATAATTCAGTTTAAAGGTGAATTACAACTATGGAAAACTATAATATATCTAAATCAGTCCCTAAAACACATGTAATAGTAACAAAATTAACAAAATGGACTAATTGCACAATCTAATCCCTAAACATTAAAATAAAACGAAAAATAAGTTCAAAGGTGAATTTCACATACTTGATTTCTTGAAACAACAGCAAACCTTTCTTCAATCTCTAACACCTTGTACATTAAGTTCAATAATTCAGTTCATAAGCCACAAAAAATTAAAAAGTATAGAAAATTTAACAAAATAAAAACAAATACTAGAAGACCAAAGCAGATGCACAACGGAGAGAGAAAGAGAAATGGTATGGCTTTAAAGACTTCATCGGAGGATTAGGGCAAAAAAGAGGAACACAATTTCAAACCTCAATCCGTGTGAATGATGATCTATACCGTCAGATTAAGTTTCAAATTCAAACACAGCCGTAGGATCTGTGTTTGTTGAATAAAGTTGGAGTTTTATGCGCAGATGGGACTGAATAATCTGTCTTTGTTGAACAACAGGGATACAGTAGGTGCGATTGTGGAATTTTGAATCCAAACTCGAAAGGGTATTCATCTGTAGGATAGAGAGAAGGAGAGAAGAAGAAGAAGGCGAGGAAAGGGAAAGAATTTGGGATTTGGGTTTTGGTTGCTTGCATTGACTTGCAGGAAGAGAGAAGAGGGAGAAAAGCATTTCTCCGCCCTCATTAATGGTCTTTGACCTTTAGCAATTGTTTCAAAAAAAAAAATAACCGAAAATAATGAGGAGTGGACACGTGGACCAGATGAACTCGGGAAATGACATGTAGGAGAGATAGAGAAGAGAGGGCTTGTGGTGTTGACACCTCAGCCAAGGGAGCTTTGATTTATTAGAATAGAGAGATGAGCAACCCTAACCTATGGGCCAACCCCAGTTAGGGGTTGTCTCTACAAGCCCACACAACTTAGTGTAGTGTAAACTACATCACGCTGGCCTTCGCGGGTTAGTACGGAATAATAAATAACATAATAATAAAGGGCGATAAGAAACAGAAGCAATAATAAGTATTATAATAAAAGGCGATATTCGGGTCAGGTCCAATTCCATACCCATCATGTCCCCCAGTCTAGTGTTGCTCCCGCGTGCAAGCGTGGGAGGAGCACTAGACTTAATAGGAGTGCTCGGAAGTGAAGATTGTGAGTTTTAGGCTTACCTATCGCTCGGGTTCCGGAAAGTTGTTGGTCACGCTTGTTGCATCTGTCTGTAGCTATGAGTAGAGATAACGGAACAGTGAATCGCACACGATTGTTCATCGTGTGAATTGGTTGGGTAGAGCCCGATTGTTATCTTTTGTACTGGCGCAGTCTCATGAGCTATCAAGGTTGCGCGTGTGCGTATATGCCCTGTTCATGTACTTTGGAACATGTTGAGTTTGGGTCGTTCAGTGTGGGTATGGCCTAACGGGCGTATGACTTATGCGGCAATGTGAGACCATATCCCTTCAAGTCCCCCAAGTCCAGTGTTGTTCCCATGCGCGGATGGCAAGTGTAACGCTCCGCATTTTTGTACATTCCTTATTTAGAAAGTGTAATCGTATTTTCTATTTTTAGAAACTTGTAATCGTATCGTGTTCATATTTAATCCCAATCTTGTAATCCGAGACTTTGAACATAATAAATTCTATTTTTATACATACACATACTACATACTTGCACTATATGTTACAAACTTGAATGCATAATTGCACGCGCAACCGATACTTGAAACACTTGCAATTATAATTTATGCTCACTTTATACTCATACAATACGCTATTATATATTTTCTTCTTACATACTTGAAACGGGCTAAATACAAAAAGTGGCACGAACTAACCCGACCCATAACCTTCAGGCTGAGGACACATGAAGGCAGCCCAAAAGGCCACCTCCGTGGCCTTCGTGCCACATAATATAATAATAATAATAATAATAATAGTAATAAAGTGGCCTTTATGCCACTTAGGGCTTTCGCCCCCCCCCCCCCTCTTGTCACACGAAACAGAAGGCCAAAAAAGGACCTTCGCCCCATCACTCTCCCACACAAAAGCACCATTAGGTGCTTCATGTCACGCAGGACCCCACGAAGGCACCACCTTCGTGTGGGATACCCTCCTTCGCGTGGGGACTTATCTGCAACAGACATGTTGCGCAGTCATTACAATAAGATCTTTTAAGTCCTGTCTCAACTTTATTTTAACTCCCAACCACCTGCGACCATATTAAATGCTTAAACCCTAATTTTATCATATAAATACAAGCCTCCTTTCACTCCATCATCCTTTCCACACACTCAAAACTCTCTCAAGCTCTTATTTCTCTCAAGTTACTCCAACAAGTCAGTGAACTTCCTAGTTGTTCACAGTGAGTTTCTACTCACTTTTTCTTCATTTTTCCTCATCTTTTCTTCTCTAACTTTCTTGGATAACCTCTAGGAAGGTTCCACAAGTTTGCCTTGGCAAACTAAAGTGGAACCTCACCACATTGAGGTCCAAGAAGTTATAAACTTACTGTTTTGAAATTATATTCTTATTTCTTGTTTGTTTGATTTAAAACTTTGGTGTAAACTTGTACCCAGTAAGCTCCCAACTAAGTTTGTAGCTGTGTGTCACACTCCCAAAATTTTTATTTATAAAAATTAAAATAAAGTATATAAAAACTTATGTTATTAAACGGATAGATCATGGGTAAGTTGACTGTTAGAATTATGAAGGTATCTAGACGAACATAGGAACCGTTTAACAATTATAATAATAAAAATACGTTATAATTAACTTTACTCCGTTTTTAATGAAACTTGGTTCAAAATGTAGATACAAATAATCTCGTTCTAATGACATATTCATTGTTTTATAAAACGTCATATTTTAGAAGTTATAAACGCCAAATAAATGAAGCAGCTGAATTAATTATAATATATATAATAATAAATTAATAATTAAAAATCTAAAACTAACATTTCAATTTGAATTCAATTATGAGTGTACGTGTCCAGATAGAATCACACATTGAATTGTGAATATGGTTGTACGTGGCTCCTTGGAAACGTGCTCCCAAAGAATCCAGTCTATATATATAGAAGCAAAGGTTGAGCTTCACAATTGCTCAGTTCGTTCATTCTCTCGCTCTCTACTATTATAATTCTATTTTTTCTTTTCAATAATAATAATAGAGCCCTGCTCCGTTTTAAGTGTTGTAACCCATGATCACTGAATCGATACCTTATCCGATTGATTTAGGACCCACAAACGCATGTCAAGGCTCTGCCCAACTAAGTACGTTGGAGTTCTATCTCGTGACGTAGGGATAAAGTTGAATTAGGTTACTATACTTAACGCGAGTGCATATTTTATTAAGAGCTCAGGAGTTATGCCAAAAATTATAACAGGAGACCTCTATTTGAACCCGTTTAACCCTAATATCATCAAAAATCAAATAAAAATAATAATTACCCTCTCTCGTGGGGTGCGACCCATTACTCTGGGTTTGTTGCGGGCCGCGACCCAGTGATACTAGGCGACATCCTGGTCAGCCACATGTCTGGCTACGTGTGAAAAGGCTACTATGTGACGCGACAAGCCTACAACCGCCATTAAGGCCCTCGCGGGGCGTGAAGGAGAAAGAGGTGGTCCTCGCGGGGTGCGAGGGACCCCTCGACCAGCCTATATAAGAGGCTTCAGGCCTCATTCAGTCGCCGTTCATTTTCCTTTCTTCTTTCAAACTCTCTGATAGTCAAACCCTCGGGATATTATACCCCTAAAAAGTGAAGCTCTGCCTCGTTGTAAGTATTATAATCCCTGGTTACATATTAGTTAGTCTGCCCAATTGATCTAGAGCTCCGTAACGCATGTCAAGGCTCTGCCCGACTCAGTCGTTGGAATCCTGTTTCAGGGGAAGGGTATAGCTAATGTAAATTGGGTTATCTTACTAACCCGTGTGCATTGTTTATTTAATAGATTATAACCAGGAAGTCATCAGAAATTATCTAAAATAGCAATGTGAGTGATTCCTCTTTTCACAAATTGTTGTTACAAAACCTCAATTATTTCTATCTTATAATTAACAGTGATTAAGTATTTGTAATTCTACAATTATCGTCGGTATGTTGGGGGTTTTGTATACAAAATTTCTTACTACACTGTGAGTTGTAACATTACCACAAGTCAGGATTGACAGTACCGTGAGTGGTAATTAAAGTAGATGTAAACAAATGTGATTGCGGGTTGCCCTCAATGTTGTAAAATGATAAAACTTGTTTTGATTAAACTGAGATGCACTCACCAGTATTTCTTGCTGATAAAATGTTTTTAAAACGCGTTTCAGGTAACAAAATGTGAAAGCCAATAAAAGCCAGCTGTAGAGCACTGAAGGCTTAGAAAAGTGGCTATAAAAGTTACCCAAATAAAAAGGAGAATTGTTTTCAATAATTAGGGTTTAGTCCTATAAATATATTACAAATGAAAATCGGGTTTGGTCCCACTTGTTTACTATAAATATATTATCAGAAAAACTTGGGTTTTATCCCATTTATCCTTTTTAAGCATTTTGGTGTTTAACTCTGATAAAAATATTTCCTAACTACGGTCCTGATAAAAATTTTCGCTGCCAAATTAATAATCACCGATACCATTTGACTGGTTCGCGGCTCCCGCTCCCAGGGTGGGGTCGGGGGACGTGACACTGTGGGTTTGTGTTGTGGTTGATTTCCACCAAGAACACAAGCTAAAATCTTATTTAAATTGTATCCAAATGTTCTAAGTGATTGAAAACCATCCAAGCTTCAACATATTATGTTGAAAGTCTTGTGCATGAGTTGTGTGTGAACCATGGAAGCTTTGGCTATCCGAATTAGTTACACAAAATCTCACTTGTTCACACATTCCAACTAGTAACATCAATTAGCTTCCAAGAATCAAAGTAACATAACCCCGCCTCGCCTCCAACATTCTCCATGTTGGGTATGACACACCCGGGTTATCCTTACTTGGCTACTTGACAAATTAGTTAGTTATATTTTTATTTCCATTCTTGACCAACTGGGTCATCAACTAAGTTGATGACTTTGTAGTTTTGTGAAACATACAATGGGGTTAATCTTACATCCATACTTGACTTACATGATTTATATGATTATACAAGATGGACTATACTATATAATATAATATATAGAGTTAATTGCCAAAATCGTCCCTGAGGTTTGGGAAGGTTTGCCATTTTCGTCCAAAATGACACTTTTGTACCAAGTTGCCCCCAACGTTTGTAACTTTTTTGCCATTTTCATCCAAACCACTAACTTAGTTTATTTTTTCTGTTAAGTTGAGAATATTTGGATGAAACTGGCAAATATAAAACCACAGGGACGATTTTGGAAATTTACTCAAACTCTTTTAAATTTCTTTTATTTATTTAATTTGTTACATATATAATAAAAAAGAATATACATGCAATTTTTATATGAAAAAAATAATAGCTTTGTCACATAATTTTTTATAAATTTTCATCCAACCACTAACTAAGTTAATTTTTCTATTAAGGCGAAGAATGTTTATAAACTAAGACATAAATTAATTTCTATTTTTTATATAGATCAGTTTTATAAAAATAAAATCTACTTAAACCTCTCAATTTTATAAAACTAAAATGCTTGTGACCTTATTGAAAAAGGTCAAATAAAAAAATCTTATCATATGTACCAAGTTTGTAATTCATCTTCTACTCTTTTAAACTCGCTCCTAAGGAAAAACAGAAGCAAGTGCCCCCCTATCAAACAACGTATCGTTACCAAACCTTAAAATTACCCACCAAATTGTAATTTTAATGTTATGAACCAAAAGTTTCTTTACTCAAGCCACTCAGAATAAGTATTAATTAGTTACCCTTATAATCTTAATTAAATAAATATTTTATTTCTACCAACTTATTTCCTAGGTGCTCAACACATTTAAAAAATATGCAACGTTTTACAATTTTTTTTATCTCTACAACTGATACATACTAAAAGTTGTAATCGACTGTTATGTGTTGCACACCAATGACATTTTCTTTTTATAAAACTGATTTATATAAAGAAGCTGTAAATTAATTTCTATCTTAATTTATAAAATTTAAAACATCCTTCACCTTAACAGAAAAAATAAACCGAGTTAGTGATTTAGATGAAAATTTACAAAAATTATGTGACAAAACTATTAATTTTGTTTTTTCTAAAAACTCCATGTATATTCTTTTTTATTATATATGTAACAAAAATAATTAAATAACAGAAATTAAAAAGGGTTTGAGTAAATTACCAAAATCGTCCCCGTGGTTTTATATTTGCCAATTTCATCCAAATATCCTCAACTTAACAGAAAAAATAAACTAAGTTAGTGGTTTGGATGAAAATGGCAAAAAGTTACAAACGTTAGGGGTAATTTGGTATAAAAGTGTCATTTTGGACGAAAATGGCAAACATGCCCAAACCTCAGGGACGATTTTGGCAATTAACTCTGAAATATATATATTTAACCGAATTCTTGATACAAACTGGATTACGGTTAGATGTCATGAACTTAGGTTATATTATCTTCGTTCTAAACTTCTCGTTTGTGATTTTAATGGGCATGTTAGGACCCATGAAAACACATAAAACATAGTGTTCAAACGAATACTTAGACAAGATATATTCTCGTGTACTTATACTTTTATACTTAATTCTGAATCCGAACCCTCTACAAACTTCGAATACTCATACACCTTTGTTTCCCCAATGTAGGGTAACTTCGGAATTCCACCCTCAACATCTCGTCAATTCGCGGGTAAACGGAAAGCTTTGCAGAACCGTGAGTGTACATGACCCTTTTACTTTTTTGACACTTTTGGGGTGCAGTACTTATTCCTTATTAAAAACGCACACATACACTTACAACATGCTTACAAACAAACAATCCAATATACATGCTTGATACGTTATACTAGAACTCATACATGCTAGAATACTTATTTGCTTTATACTTGTCATTAACTTCGTACAAGGCTCCCTTAACATGTATAGTGTCACACCCTGACTTTTGCGGAAGCGTGATTATGGTGTGACTTCTTAGTACCATTGCATACAATCATAACAACACTATATGATTAAACCATTAGATATTCATCCATAAATTAAGTTTGAAAATATCACAACATAATTGTCTAAAACGTAGACTCCAAGTTTAAATTACAAACCACAACATGTTTAAATGAGTTCACGAGGACTCGACAAAAGACTTTAAATAAAACCGAGTTTAGAACCATGTATCTCGTCCAGGATTAAGGTACATCTCCTAAACCCTAATGACTTCGGATGACATCTTTTATTCATGTCGCAGCTTGAAACATGCAAACACCCACCAGATCCACTTAATTCCCTGAAATACATGTAATTTGAAAACATCAACAAAAGTTGAGCGAGTTAATGTGTTTATCTATTTGTATGAATAAACCTTTACAGCATGTCTGTATGTAAATCCTGGTATGAAGCAATAAGGAAAAACAGATCACCAATGGTTTGCAAAGCCAATGGTATGTCTGAAGTGATGTAGGAAAACTCAAACCTAGCAAATTTGACTCCGGGAATAAGACATAGTCACCACATGGGCCACCCTGGTCCGCATGGGTGTGGGCTCGCTACACCCAAATAGATCTATCACTCATGTCCATCGGTCCTACAACGGGGATTAATGGCCTTAATTGTCATACCCACCACTCACATAATCAAGCAGTAACCATCCTTAGCTAACCATACCATGTATAAAACGTTTGTAAACAATCGTAACATGTATTTCACCCCTGAAGTTATAAAACTGAAAACAGTTAGAAGAAAAGGGGGACATGAACTCACAGTCTTGCGTCTTCAGTACTCGTAACTCACGTTCCTTCGGCAAACACGACAACCTACAATGTACTAATGTCTATTAGACGGACGGGTCATGCCTTGTCTTAGTATTAATGTTTTTGAGTTACGTGTCTTTTATGACTTCAACGTTATTACAAGTTATAATTATTTGTTAAAATATTAAATATTTTAACTTAGATTATATTTGTTACTTTTTGGAATAATTGTTAAACAATATTTTCATAATAATCCTTCTCAAGTATTTATACTTGTACTTCCTTCCCAAGGATGGGTATATTAGTATTTGTATTTGTATATTTTTGCCATGTATCGGTGTCGTATTCCGGTGTGGATTTATACTCACGAGAATACGTATTTTCTTGTAATTGTTAAGTATTCTTATACTTAGTTTCGTGTTAAACTTTCTGGAATATTATTTTTAATAAAAGTCCACTAATATATATATATATATATATATGAATATTATTTTTAATAAAAGTCCACTAATATATATATATATATTTCCCAATATCTATTTTAGAATTATTACTTAGAAAAAATATATATAATTTTTCCTTTTGGCAAAAATATTTGTAGTTCCAAAATAATATGTTTTCAAGTCTCACTTAGAAAATATATATAAACTTATTTTTATCCAAAAATAATGCATTTCAAGTTTATCCAAGAAAATATATATTTTTCCCAAAAATAATATATCTTCTAAAAATTCCAAGAAAATATATTTTTACTTCCAAAAATAATATATTTTTTCCTTGTCAAAAATATGATATAACTTCGTGATAATCATAAAAATCATATTTTCATCTCTTGTGTCCAAAATATTATTCACCAAAAATATATTTATAAAGGTATTTTCCGGAATATTTTGTAGGTTACATTCTTTCGTTCGGTTTCACAATATTATGTGTGTAACTTGTATTTTTATTCCATGAGATTTTTGGTAAATACTTTGGATTGTAATTTCTTGGTATTTTGTTAAGTTATATTATTTTTCCCCTAAAATAATATAACTAATACACAAAGTATACAAATATTCACACATGTGTCTTTAATATATATATATATATATATATATATATATATATATATATATCTAGCCATTTTTTATTTATAAAAATCAATCTCCAATATTTGTATTTTTGTAACAAAAATTATGGCAAAGTTTATATGGAAATTCTTGGTTAAAATATACTTGTAAATGTTTGTTTGAAAATATTTTTCTAAGTGTTTATATTTTTAGAAAATTTTGCCATAGTTTCCCCTAAAAATGGAGGTGTCCATGCTATCAAAGCATATCATTTTCTTTTTAAAATCATCTCAACAATCAACAATTCAATCAACACTTACCAAGTGCCAAAATCATGCAATTTACACAATAACATGAACTTGAACTTTTATGGAAACTTGTAGTAACTTACTAGTGTTTTTAATAAGCCTAGTTACCCTTAAAAATATGGTTATTTGTTTGTAAATCTTATTCTTGTATAACTTAGTCTTTTACAACTTGTATGATGATTTTTCAAAAATAAATCTTCTTGAATTTTTCTTTTTACATATACTTTACTAGCTTTGTTTTCACCCTCAAAACATGATTTGTTTCTTTAAAAATCATGATTAGGTAAATCTTACAAATGAACTTGGTCACTTGAGAAAACTATTCTTGAAGTCATCCATTTACAAGACTTATGTTGTGTTTAAATCATCATCACATATGAAAACAATTTTTATTATTCAAGTTCATGTATACATAAGGTATGATCATCTTGGTCTTTCACAAGATCATCGCCTTAACTTACTAGATCATGTGTTTAATCACAATCTAGTAGGTTTCATATGATGTCTCACATCATAAACACAAACAATCAATCATCAAGAAGCAAAACAACACTAAACAATATGTATTCTTATGGTTTTGAGCTTTATGTTAGAGATTAACATTTTTTTCATTAATGTTCATCATGATTAGTAACATGTACCATCTTTTAACCAACATAACAAGAAGTAACAAAGGATTATAAGAGCCTTACTACTAGCACAAGGCTAGGGATGAAACTCAAGAAGATGAAGATGATAAACTAGGTGGTTAATAGCAAATGGTGAAGGTCCTTCAATCTCCAAAGCCACCAAGCTTCCTTATCTTGCTTCTAACACCTTGTGATGAGTATGGAATGGATGAACTAGTGAATGAAGATGATGGTAGTGTGGTGGTGATCTTCGGCCATGAACAAGAGGGGAGGAAGGAGAGAGAGTAGTGTGTGTGAGATATGAGATCAAGTCCTGATGTGTG
Organism: Helianthus tuberosus; assembly: GCA_030545235.1. Classification (NCBI taxonomy): domain Eukaryota; kingdom Viridiplantae; phylum Streptophyta; class Magnoliopsida; order Asterales; family Asteraceae; genus Helianthus; species Helianthus tuberosus. Next base: position 102,978,321 of record CM060371.1, on the reverse strand, counting down.
TAAAATGCAACATATAAATTACATCAAATGAGGCATAAAACTAACCCTTTTTTAGTACTAATATTGGAAAAAGAGTGTTTTTGTCTTCCTTTTGTATTTTCAGGATTAAATGAGCTCAAAAACGCAAAAGAAGCAAAAAGACAGCTAAAACCAACATAAATACAAGAAAAGGAACATTAGTGGATTGCCCGAACCCTCAACGGCACCTTCCAAAGCAAAATAGAGAAAACAGAAGGCTGAACACGCCCCGTGCTCAGCCAGCACGGGGCCGTGCCCAAGAAGCAGCAGAAAAGACAAACCTATAGAAGCTTCTATTGCCCACCACGGGCCGTGCTCAGCGGACACGGGGGGCGTGCCGAAAGTACTGCAGGCGCATTAATTGTAATTGCGAATTACAATTAATGAAGAGAGAGAGTGTCAGACGGGCACGGGGCCGTGCCCAGCGAACACGGGGCCGTGCCCAGGCTTCTGTTCAGCCTATAAATAGGAGTGCTTGGTTTCATTGCAACTCATCCCTTGGCACACCACCTCTCTCACACTTCATCCACCACCCACCACCATCACAACACCATCATCCACCACCATCATCCATTGTCCATCGTAGAGTGTGTGAGTCGTCTCGGGATCCAAGATTGATCGTAAGAGTTCTTGACAATCAAGGCCATGTTTGCCTAACTCTCTTACATCACTTGGTGAAGACAAAGTGTCTAGTATAATACTTTTTATTTCTAATCTTTTGCACTTTTTATTTGGTTTTGTATTAATGACTTTAATAACTAGTTACTTATGTTGAAGGTGATCTTTCCTTATCGTTTGTCCGTGGTGTCTTGGCATTATTTTACTGTCTATATAAAATAAAGGATTTTCACCATTCATATCTCCACGGTCTATATGGAGGTATGTTGGCTACCTGGTAGGGGGTTAAGGGAACGGTTTGGTAAAGGTCTTGCCATTGTTCAGCGTTTAGAGGTCCTGCAATGGACCTGGGTCAAATTTAGTAGGACCTCCTTCAATACTTCACGGTATTGGATGGCGGGGGTCCAAACTCTTTGATCCCCTCATAAGTTAACTACTATTAATACTATAACCCGGCTATTTAGGACTGTATCCCTGCTGACTCAGACTACTTAGTCGAGGGTAACGTCACCGCCAAAAGCGGGGCCTACCACAATACTGCATTAATAACTTAATTCATTATCTTCCAATAATCCACCCCTTTAGGATTGTATCCCTGCTGACTCAAACTACTGGGGTGAGGGTAACGTCACTTTCAAAAGAGGGGCCTACTACAATAACTAAGATAATCTCTTAATTATGTGCAAAAGTGCGGAAATAATCAAAGGTTATACTAGATACGAGTCGGAACCAAGTGATTCATCTTGTCTATCTGTTTTTATTTTATTTTTATTTTCAGCATTTTAGTTAGTTTTTATTTTTCTTAGTTTAAAACATTTTTCTAAACTTTTATTTTGGTTAGACGTTGAGGATAAACCGGTATTAAAAGCTCTTGTGTCCTTGGACGACCTCGGTATCTAACCAACGCTATACTACACTCAACGATGGGTGCACTTGCCCATATGTGTGTTTAGTGTTAGTGAAATATCGTGTTTTATAAATTTAAAACTTGGCTAAAATAAGTGTTAAAAAGGGCTTAAAATATACACCTAAAATATACGACACTTCACACGCATCAAGTTTTTGGCGCCGTTGCCGGGGACACAAGGATTTTAAGAAAGCTTAAAATCGACGGCCTAATCAGTTTTTTTCAAACCTTTTTAAACGCGCGCACATTTTTCTGCATTTAGTTTAGTTTTGCATTTACAGTATCCTGTACACGGGGCCGTGTTCACTGAACACGGGGCCGTGCTGCAGATTTTTCATAAACGCCCAGTAACAGTAGCTTGAACACGGGCCGTGCTCACTGAACACGCCCCGTGCTCAACTAGATCAGTCAATTTAATTAAAACGCCCAGATACAGAATCTGAACACGGGGCCGTGTCCACTCAACACGGGGCCGTGTCCAGCCTCTGTTTCCATTTTTATTTTTGTTTTCTGATCTCGAGACTCGGTTGTGGTCTGTTGAGTGATTCTTATGGATCAATACTCAGGAGGTTACAACTACACCTATGATGAGGATGATTATAGGGGTAATTATTGCACAAATTGTCGTAATACACGTTCAATTCAAGATAATCACTCGTACCAACCATCCAATTCATACACTTACTATGAGGAGTCCAGGTACGAACCATCAACTTCATACACATCCTATGAAGACCAAAGGTATGAACCTCCTCCCTCATACTCATATTTTGATGAACCAAGGTATGAGCCTTCTTACTCATACTTTGAGGAACCAAGGTATGAGCCACCACCTTCATATGCTTATTATGAGGAACCTTGGCGTGAACAACCCACCTCATATGAGTATTATGAAGAACAAAATTACGAACCTTATCCATCATATGCTTACAATGAAGGGCAATGGTGTGAACCATCAACTTCATATGGGTATTATGAGGAACAAAGGGTCGAACAACCGGATTCAAGCTTAGAAAATAATGATTCTTTTTCTATAACCGAAGTGACCGATAGGATATTAGAACACATTAGAGTTATCGATCGGTGTATAAAAGAAGCTCGCGCAAGGGAAGAGGAGTCCCGCGCAAGAGAAGAATTAAAAAAGGAAGAGATAACTAAAAATGAAAAAATGGAAGAACAAATAAGTGAAAAACCGACACATGAGTTAAACAACGAAAAAGGTGAGTCCGACAACGTTAAAATCCAAGAAGAGTCTAATTTTGAAGAAATTCATCTCTTATCACCTTCTTTCGAAAATCATTGTTTAGTACCCACTCATGCTAAGTTTCTAAAAGAGTTAAACACCAACACTAAAATTGACGAAACGGTAAGTGTTAAGTTAACTAATGATCAAACTTCACTAATAAAAGAAGACCCATTTGAAATTAACATCACACCGGTTCCATGTTTCTTTCAAAATTCGTTTATTAGTAATGTCACAATCGATAAAGATCTTTGTGTTAACATAATGCCTAACTACCTTTTCGAAAAATTAAGTATTAGTGATTTTTCTCCACTTCAAATACCCATTTTTCTATCCAATCGGAAGGTAATAAAATCAATCGGTATAGTTGAAGATGTCTTGGTTCAAACAAATCAAATGGTAATTCCAACCGACTTTGTCATCCTCGATGACGCTCCTCTAGTGTTGGGACGACCATTTGTAAAAACTAACGAAGCTTTGAAAAACCGGAAGTTCAATAATCTACCTCTTCAATTAGGGGCATTTAAAAGAAGTGTCGATCTCGAACGATCAATGAAATATCCATTCGGCAATAATGACCCCCTAATTGAAGATGAAGATGAGCCACCCGATACAAGTGAAGAGACTGACCACTTTGTTGAAGAAGAGGTCGCCATAGAACAAACTTTTAAAGTTCTTGATCGAAACGAGCAACCAAATAAGGAGTCTCCTAAAGACCCACCACTTGAGCTCAAAGAACTTCCAAAAGGTTTGGAATATGCTTTTCTAGACAAAGATGGTAAATTACCTGTAATTATTTCGTCTAAATTAGATAACCTAGAAAAAGAAAAGCTAGTTAGTCTTTTGAAAAAACACAAAAATGCAATAGCTTGGAAACTTGTTGACATAAAAGGAATTAGTCCTTCTATGTGCACACACAAAATTTTGATGAATGATGACTACAAATCTGTCATACAACCACAACGTCGAGTAAATCCAAATGTTCAAGAGGTGGTTAAAAATGAAGTCATCAAATTACTTGACGCATGACTTATCTATCCTATTTCCGATAGTCCTTGGGTAAGTCCCGTCCAAGTAGTTCCAAAGAAAGGAGGTATGACGGTAATTACTAACGAAAAAAATGAATTAATACCAACGAGAACCGTCACAGGATGGAGAGTATGTATAGATTATAGACGATTAAATGAAGCAACAAGAAAGGATCATTTTCCTTTACCCTTCATTGATCAGATGTTAGAAAGATTATCCGGTCATAAATTTTACTGTTTCTTGGATGGTTTTTCAAGTTACTTTCAAATCCCGATAGCACCCGAAGACCAAGAAAAGACAACGTTCACATGTCCCTATGGAACTTTTGCCTATCGACGCATGCCGTTTGGTCTATGTAATGCCCCCGCAACATTCCAACGTTGCATGGTAGCCATTTTCCATGACATGATAGAAAAGACAATGGAAGTCTTCATGGACGACTTTTCTATCTTTGGGGATTCATATGACCAATGCCTCGATAACCTTGAACGAATGCTATCCCGATGTGAGGAAACTAACCTCGCCCTTAATTGGGAAAAATGCCATTTCATGGTAACGGAGGGAATAGTACTCGGTCACAAGATCTCAAGCGAAGGAATGGAGGTGGATCGAGCCAAAATAGATACCATTTCTAGGTTACCTCCTCCATCCTCCGTAAGAGCTATTAGAAGTTTCCTAGGGCATGCCGGATTTTATAGGAGGTTTATCAAAGACTTTTCAAAAATCTCAAGACCTCTAACAAAGTTACTTGAAAAAGATGCTCCCTTCATCTTTGACAAGGATTGCAATCAAGCATTTCTAACCCTAAAGGAAATGTTAGTCAATGCACCTATCATGATAGCACCTGATTGGAAATTTCCTTTCGAAATCATGTGCGATGCTAGTGACTTTGCAGTTGGAGCTGTCTTGGGACAGAGAAAAGAAAAGCATTTCCACCCAATATATTATGCTAGTAAAACACTTAACGATGCACAAGAAAATTACACAACAACTGAAAAAGAGTTACTAGCCGTGGTATTTGCTTTTGATAAATTTCACTCTTATCTTGTTCTTTCTAAAACTATAGTCTACACAGACCATGCAGCCATTCGATATCTCTTTAAGAAGCAAGACGCAAAACCACGTTTGATTAGGTGGATTCTACTCCTCCAAGAATTCGACATTGAAATCAAAGACAAAAGAGGAGCAGAAAATACCGCAGCAGATCATCTTTCGCGCTTAGAAGACCCAGCTTTGGAGGCAACCAGGGGCGAGCAAATCAACGAAAAATTCCCAACTGAATCCCTGGAAATGGTGGAATTTAAGGAAGAACCATGGTACGCCGACTTTGCCAACTACTTAGCTAGTGGAATAGTCGCAAAAGGATGGCCACATCATCAAAGAAAAAAATTCTTTGCCAATGTGAAACACTATTTTTGGGAAGATCCATATCTTTTCAAAATGTGTGCCGACCAACTCGTCAGACGATGCGTACATGGCAGTGAAGCCCGAAGAATTCTTCGCCATTGTCACGAAGGTCCATACGGAGGACATCATGGTGCTGCCAGTACCGCACGAAAGGTATTTGATTCAGGATTTTATTGGCCAACCATTTACAAAGATGCCCAAAATCTTGTAAAGACATGTGATGCTTGCCAAAGAACAGGTAATATTTCTTCCAAAAACGAAATGCCACAAAATGGCATTCTTGTTTGTGAAATTTTTGATGTGTGGGGACTCGACTTTATGGGACCTTTTCCACCATCGAAAGGAAACAAATACATACTTGTGGCAGTAGATTACCTGTCTAAATGGGCCGAGGCCGAAGCACTTCCAACAAATGATGGAAGAGTAGTGGTAAGATTTCTGAAAAAATTATTCTCTCGTTTTGGCACACCCAAAGCTTTAATAAGTTATAGAGGTACTCATTTTTGTAATCATCAACTTGAAAAAATTTTAACAAGATATGGGGTCTATCACCGGGTTTCGACAGCTTATCACCCTCAAACAAACGGACAAGCCGAAGTGACCAATAGAGGGCTAAAACGAATACTTGAAAAAACCGTAGGGTTAAATAGAAAGGAATGGGCTGATAAATTAGATGATGCTTTATGGGCTTTTCGAACTGCTTATAAAACAACGATAGGTACAACCCCATATAAGCTAGTCTATGGAAAAAGTTGCCACTTGCCAGTAGAAATTGCACACAAAGCCTACTGGGCAATCAAAAATGTAAACTTAGATCTAGAATTTGCTGGTAAAAATCGATTTTGTCAAATAAATGAATTAGACGAACTTAGGAATTATGCATACTCAAACTCTGAGATTTATAAGGAAAGAATGAAAGATTGGCATGACAAACATATTAAACCTAATGAATTTCGGGTAGGAGATTTAGTTCTTTTGTTTAATTCACGAGTTCGATTGTTTCCTGGTAAATTAAAGTCTAGGTGGTCAGGACCTTTTTCCGTCACCCATATTTTTCCACACGGTGCAGTGGAAATTAAACCTCGACATGGGTCACCATTTAAAGTCAATGGCCAACGGCTGAAATTCTATCAAGGATTTATTGAGGATGAGGAAGAAGAGATCTCGCTTCAAACCGTGGAAGAATAAAAACATCATGCCTGGTAAGTTATGAACGATTGAGGCGGCAAAATAAAGCGGTAAGTTTTCTAAACCATAGCTTATAGGAGAAAGGGGCACTCACACGCGCACTAAGAAAAAAAAAAAAAAAAGGGGGGCTCGGCACGAGGCCGTGTCCACTGGACACGGGGCCGTGTTCGCGCTGCAGACGGGATAAAACCCCTTTTTCAAAACAGTTTCTTCATTCCACACGCCCCGTTTCCCCACAAAAGCTCTGGTTCCAGCCGATTTTTCGCGAAATTCCAACGTCTCTTACCGATCTAACAGCGTCAAGGTATGATTCTATCACTAGTAGTAGTTAGATTAGTCACTTGCATGTAGTTAATACACCACAAATTTGGGGAAAAATCTAGGGTTCTTGATGTTCATTCGGATCGAACCTAAAATTTTTACCTAAATCTGTTTGCATTTAGTTAGATTAGTGTTAAGGGAAGTAAATACACTTGTATTGTTCATAGATTCACCCGATTTCTTACAAAGACCCCAAACCCTTGTTCTTGAACCGAAAAAGATAAAATTGATAGGGTAAACGGGTTATTTTGGGAAAAACGGCACTTAGGGTTTCATTTTCGGGGGAAACCGCACCTATTGGTTCAAAAATTTTCAAGTTTCGAAACCGGATCGAAAAATGGGATTTTTGAGTAACAGACCCCTGGACACGGGGCCGTGTCCGCTGGGCACGGGGTCGTGTCCAGCCCGCTGTTTGCAGTTTTGTCCGAAAATATTTCTGTTTCATGCTAACTTTTGGTGTATTCTTGCAGATGGCCAGGAAGTTTACCAGATTCAACGCAAATGAGCTAGATGCAAGAGCTCGATACGAGCTTCTTCAAACAAGACCAGAGGAATACCCGAGGCAGGCGTGCACAGAACTACTAACCATGGTGAATCAAATTGACCGTTTCAACAACATTGTCACGGGACCACTCAGAATCGCACTAACAACCCGACTCCGTTCTGTCCATGAATGCACCTTGGAATTCTACAGCACCTTTGCATTCAATTCAAGGTGCGACCCGTTCTATAATGAAGGGGTGTCATTCAGGTGTGGCGGAACGAGGTATTCGATCTCCATGGCATAATTCGGGTCGATTATCGGGTTGTATGCGGAGGAGGATGCGGGAGACGAAGACAATACCGGGGGATTGAGAGAGATCGAAGACAACGAGCGCCAAGCCATGTGGGCTCAGATTGGGGAAGGGTTCTACAATCCGAGCAGCACTAAGAGTACCAAGCTGAGGGATCCGCTTTACAGATACATTCATAGGCTCCTCGGCTACTCTCTTAGCCAAAGGCATGACAGTGGTGGCGTCGTTGGGTTAAGAGATTTGCTTGTCCTCCATTGCATTCACAACCGCAGGCCGCTCGATGTTCCGTTCCTCATGCTCCGAAACATGCATCACAACCGCCTTGCTAGTACACCAACTCCTATTTTCTTCGGGGGGTGGGTGCACCGTCTCTTCAGGCACTTCGCCCACATTCCGAGGGCATTTGAGAGGAGCCCATGGTCGGGTACGGTGGATATTCACATATGCCGCTCAATGAACCTGGTTTATGAGGCAGAAGACGGGACGGTAACCTTTCAAAGGATGCAAGGTCATGCATGGAACCCGCAAGAAGCACTTGTCCTCCCAGCACCGCAACATCATCAGTACCAATACCCACCCCACGGTGATCCGGGCCAATCATCCTCCTCGGGAGGCAGTTTTCCTAATTTTCAAAGTTTGCATGATTTGTTGCAGGAAAACCTCATGTGTACTCGGAACACCTATAACATGGCGAGCAACACCTACCACCGGGTCGGAGCTATCGAGAGAAACCTATCCGAGATACAAGAAGACGTCGGATACATACGAGACCACATTGCACGCCATGGAGGGGGTGACGATGATGATGATGATGATGCCATGGAGTAGGCAGGAGGAGCATAGGAGGAAGCGGTTGATTGATGACTCCCCAGGTTAACCCTTTGCAATCTTGAACAATTGATGGCCTGCGTGCCAAGTGTTAGACAATTTACTTTTCCTAACTATTTTCTGCATTTTTATTTTTTTTCTTTTACTTTATGCTTGGAACAATTAACTTTGGTAATGTAGGATGATTGTATTGCTTGGTGTGGTATTAAGTGATGAAACAGGTACAAACCAAGGCTTAGGGTGTTAAGCCTCAGCATTCATAGGGCTAGAATGGAAAAACCGGAGAAGGAAACCTGTTTTTCAGGCTTCCAGACTGTCCACACGGGGACGTGTCCAGCCAACACGCCCCCGTGCTCACCTCCCTGACCTGCTGTTTGGCTTCTGTTCGGCAGAATTTTGTCAGACACGTGGCCGTGTTCAGTGGACACGGGGCCGTGTCCACCTTCTGTAAGTTCTTGTTACTGGCACCTGAACACGGGGTCGTGCCCACTCTACACGGGGCCGTGTTCAGTGCCCAGTAACACAAATTTTTGCTTTTTAAACACTATTTTACACATCTAATCAACCTAAAAATTTATTTTTGGGACACATTGAGGACAATGTGTAATTTAAGTGTGGGGGGATGCTAAAACCTTGAATTTTGCAAGTCCTAAATACAAGCCTTACACAAAACTCTATTGGAACCGCTAATCACCCCAAATTTTTTTCAAAAATTTCATTTTTACTTGTCTAGGTTTAACTCGGGAAATTCAAGCTCTCAAAAAGGTTATATTTTTACAAATTTACAACCGATAGCGTAGTGATAAAAAGAACCAACATAAGAAAATTATGAAAAGGCATGACAAACTTATTTAAAATTTGATTATATATACTTGATCACATAAAAACCCATTCCCACAAAAGTGAGTTTTGAGCCTTTATTGAGCACACAATTCCATATCATTTGACTAAATGCTCATTTTTCGTTTCTTGTGTGAATAGCCGCTTGGTTCTTACGACTCTAGAACTTGCCATAACAATACATTCCCGGTCCTTATCAACTTAAACCCGAGTAAGTAAATGATGGAGGCATTAGGACTAACATTTTTTTTTCTACACCATTATTTTTCTTTTTCTTTTACCACCTACCCAAAAATCCCCCTAGTTAGCCCCTTTGAGCCTAAACCTTTTCGTTTCATCACCCAAAACAAAAACCCTTTCACCCACCAAAACCTTTTTCATTTTTAACCCTTTATTTCAGTAACAAGTTCGGTTCTTCGTAAAAAAAAAAAAAAAAATGAAGCAAAAAGAAAATAAACAAACAAAGTAATCAAAAATAACTTTGTTTGAATAAAAGCTTCATCAAAAATAAAAAGTTGCAAAAATACGAAAACCGACACTTGTTACGCTTTTTAGCCCTTTTTCTACTAACCACTAACCCAACCACATACCTTTAACCCTAGCCAACCCTTAACCCACAAAGTCCTCTTGATATCTACAAAGGTATAAAAGTTAAAAAGGAGGAGGATTGATTTTTTGGCAAGCCTATGGTAGGAATAAGTTCCGTGCCGCTCTCGAGTGATTCACTAAAAATACACCTTCGGCCGAGTGTGAGTGATTTCCCCGCGAGGTATGTGAACTTGTATATAAATAGAATTTTAAAAAGGCATGTTATGCCCAAATAAGTAATTTCTTTTATGAACAGTTCTAAATAAATCATTACGAATAGGAGTGTAAATAAATAAAAATAAAACCCCAAAAAGATCTTGGAAATCCCGACACTCTATGACAAGCCCAAAACCTTCTCTTCTACCTATTCCATTTGGGAGTGTAAGCCAAATATTAAAGAGTTTTGCTTGAGGACAAGCAAAAGTTCAAGTGTGGGGGTATTTGATGTGTGTAAAATGCAACATATAAATTACATCAAATGAGGCATAAAACTAACCCTTTTTTAGTACTAATATTGGAAAAAGAGTGTTTTTGTCTTCCTTTTGTATTTTCAGGATTAAATGAGCTCAAAAACGCGAAAGAAGCAAAAAGACAGCTAAAACCAACATAAATACAAGAAAAGGAACATTAGTGGATTGCCCGAACCCTCAACGGCACCTTCCAAAGCAAAATAGAGAAAACAGAAGGCTGAACACGCCCCGTGCTCAGCCAGCACGGGGCCGTGCCCAAGAAGCAGCAGAAAAGACAAACCTATAGAAGCTTCTATTGCCCACCACGGGCCGTGCTCAGCGGACACGGGGGGCGTGCCGAAAGTACTGCAGGCGCATTAATTGTAATTGCGAATTACAATTAATGAAGAGAGAGAGTGTCAGACGGGCACGGGGCCGTGCCCAACGAACACGGGGCCGTGCCCAGGCTTCTGTTCAGCCTATAAATAGGAGTGCTTGGTTTCATTGCAACTCATCCCTTGGCACACCACCTCTCTCACACTTCATCCACCACCCACCACCATCACAACACCATCATCCACCACCATCATCCATTGTCCATCATAGAGTGTGTGAGTCGTCTCGGGATCCAAGATTGATCGTAAGAGTTCTTGACAATCAAGGCCATGTTTGCCTAAGTCTCTTACATCACTTGGTGAAGACAAAGTGTCTAGTATAATACTTTTTATTTCTAATCTTTTGCACTTTTTATTTGGTTTTGTATTAATGACTTTAATAACTAGTTACTTATGTTGAAGGTGATCTTTCCTTATCGTTTGTCCGTGGTGTCTTGGCATTATTTTACTGTCTATATAAAATAAAGGATTTTCACCATTCATATCTCCACGGTCTATATGGAGGTATGTTGGCTACCTGGTAGGGGGTTAAGGGAACAGTTTGGTAAAGGTCTTGCCATTGTTCAGCGTTTAGAGGTCCTGCAATGGACCTGGGTCAAATTTAGTAGGACCTCCTTCAATACTTCACGGTATTGGATGGCGGGGGTCCAAACTCTTTGATCCCCTCATAAGTTAACTACTATTAATACTATAACCCGGCTATTTAGGACTGTATCCCTGCTGACTCAGACTACTTAGTCGAGGGTAACGTCACCGCCAAAAGCGGGGCCTACCACAATACTGCATTAATAACTTAATTCATTATCTTCCAATAATCCACCCCTTTAGGATTGTATCCCTGCTGACTCAAACTACTGGGGTGAGGGTAACGTCACCTTCAAAAGAGGGGCCTACTACAATAACTAAGATAATCTCTTAATTATGTGCAAAAGTGCGGAAATAATCAAAGGTTATACTAGATACGAGTCGGAACCAAGTGATTCATCTTGTCTATCTGTTTTTATTTTATTTTTATTTTCAGCATTTTAGTTAGTTTTTATTTTTCTTAGTTTAAAACATTTTTCTAAACTTTTATTTTGGTTAGACGTTGAGGATAAACCGGTATTAAAAGCTCTTGTGTCCTTGGACGACCTCGGTATCTTACCAACGCTATACTACACTCAACGATGGGTGCACTTGCCCATATGTGTGTTTAGTGTTAGTGAAATATCGTGTTTTATAAATTTAAAACTTGGCTAAAATAAGTGTTAAAAAGGGCTTAAAATATACACCTAAAATATACGACACTTCACACGCATCAAGTCCCTTTAGGTATTACTTATAACCATGTTTAGGTATTAACCATAGTGTAATATGTTTCTAAAGTACAAGGCAAATCTCTTAACAAATCACATAAGATCAAGGGTGGGGGCCACCCTTGTGACCGTCCACATAAAGGGGGGGGGGTATTGGTTGTGTTGTGATGGATGGTTAAGATATCTAGTTAGATTCCAAGTATAAGATTAGGTGTTTTAGTTAATATGATGTTATATAGTGTGTTAGGGTGTTCGGGGATCATAACTAGCTTGGTAATGATAAAACAATGATTCTAGTGTAATTTTGATGTTTCGGGTAGTGTCCGGTTGTTCGGTTAGATACTGGTTCGTTAAGGTGCTAGACTATACCGTTTAGTGTTCTTTATGTACCCTTTTGTGACACTTTTAATTCCCGACACTTAGGAAATCATTCAGGACCATTTAGTCATATTTTTGCATGATACTAGCTTGTAAAAATGCTGATTTTTGCTGAATTGTGCTGAATTCTGCACTTTGGGTGAGTTTTAGGCACTTTCCGGCACTTAAACTATCAGTTAAGGATGCAGTTTTGTGGTCCTTACTTTCCTACACACCACACTAGTGTAATTCTTGGTTTCTGGCTCATACTGTGTCTCAAAACAACGTCTGTCTATGTTCTAAACTCCGTCAGCATCTTCCCGGTTTGTCTATTAATTGTGATAACGGTGCTTTGTGCATCATTTATGTCTATATGTTTGCATGCAGTCAATGATTATGTCATTTGCAATATGTGATGCACATGTGTGTGTAAAGCAATAATCAGAAAGCAGTTCAAGTCATTAATTGTAATTTGGCACAGTCATTAAGCATCAATCAAGATTAATTAATTGTCTGGTGCATGCAAATTTAGCAGTTGTCACATTCTCCCCCTGTTAAGAAAATTTCATCCTCGAAATTTATACTACCTTAATTCCTTAGGGTTACATTATGCGTGTGTGTATATGAATAATACTGGGGTAGATAACCACAAAACCGAATCAAATCTTATTCAAATCAGGTGAATCCAGGGATATATTTCAACAACAAGGACCTAATGGTTAAAAGATATGTGTTCTAGCATTTGATGTTAAAGGACACGAGATGTATAGATGTATAATCTAGTGCATCCTAGTTACCAGGGGCGCATCAAAGGAGTTTTGACCAATGGATTTTCAAACAATCGATCAATATGCAAATAAGTTTTCAAAAACCATAGCATCCGCTATATGAACTCAAAATCAACAATTCGAATAAGATAGTAACATGAAAATGATCTGCCAACTTTCGAATAAATAAATGGTAAGGATTAGTGTGCTGACATTCTTGAATTGCAAGTATACACCGAATGAAATACAAGTGAATCTGGTGTATCATCGCCTTGATTCGTAGTTGCATTAGGAATGTCTAAATGACAAGTCAAACAAAAGTATGTGTAGTTTTGTGTGAAATGGTTGATCATGATTAGCATAAGCTACAAGTTTGAAATGACACCACAAGGTGTCGTAATTGACATAATTCAATAATAGCGGTGACCTAACAAGTTCACCGTGCTTGAGATCAAATGAAAATGTAATGGAACAATCCTGAGGATTTGATTCAAACGGCATAGTAGGACCTTTTAATTGAATATGGAACATCAAAGAGCCACTGTTTCTGATTGAAGATGAAATGTAATAAATACCGCAAGGCATTCGATCGATAATGAAATAATCGTTAGAAGGTACACCGTGATATGAAATGAGTCTACGTACCATCGTCTTAACACAAAACTGTGGTGAGACCGCTTTAATCGTGATGAACAAAACGGATCTAGAGCAAGTTAATAAATAAATAATTAAATCCGTGTATGAGGTGCGTAACCAAATTAGCGCAAGCTTCAATCTTGTGAAAGCATCATCACAAGGTGTCAAAATCAACAAATGATTTAATGGTGTCTCAGACCAAACAAGTCTACTACGACCTGAAACAAAAGAACTTTTGCAACAATAATTGAATATGATGCTCTCAGTACATCATATGGTGTCTTAAATTGAACATGTGAAATGGACAAGTTCAAGCAATTGAACTTGGTTTCAGCGCAAGCTGACAATAAACGTGTGTATCGATAAGGGAATCTCGGCATGGTTACAAAGATAAACCATGAATGTAACTTGAAATAAAAGAAGTTTCAAGAAAGTGTGCTGACTTGATAATAAGGGAGCCAACAATTACCATAATGTAGGTCATTCGAATCACAAATCAATAATTCGATTTAGAAAAATAATGTGTGAACTTTGACAAAGCGCTTATTTGAAACGAAACCACATACGTAACAAAGGGTGCATGCGTAACATATGAATTTTCAAGAAATGACACAATGAGTATTTGCTAAAATGAAGAAATGGTCAAGTATCGAGACAATGGAGTGTTTTCCTTAATAAAGAAAATCGTTGTGATGCAACTACCATAAAGAGGAGTAGAGATGTAAAAATTTACTTGCTAGAAGCAAAAGTGGGAAATCTCAATAAAAGAAATTTGAGTACTCTATCTATTTGGTTAACTGAGATGGCACATTTGGCAAATTAATGGTGTTTTCCCAAGTTAATAGGCGTAATTCCTAAGTGATAACCCTTTACAAGTTTTGAACTACGCTCCTGGTAGTTGATGCACGTACGAAAACTATCGTCCTTCTTCTTAACGAGCAAAACTGGAGTTTCCCAAAATGAGAAACTTGGTCTGTTAGCTTCCTTTTCTAGCAACTCCTGAAGCTGCGCCGAAAATCCTTGCACCTCTGGAAGTGTAAGTCGATAAGGTGTCTTAGCTACAGGCGTGGTTCCTGGAACCAAAGCGATGTGGAATTCGACTTGTCGCTGAGGGGGTAACTCCTGGCAAGTCTTCGGGGAAGACTTCGGGATATTCCTTTACCACAGGGACATCTTCGAGCTTCAGTTCGTCGGTTTCTTTTCCCATGACATGGGCTATGAAGGCGACACATCCTTTACGCAAAAACTTCCGTGGCTTCAAATAGCCAGTAACTCATAGTAGCATACCCTACTTCTTTTCCAGGAATCACGATCGTCTCTTCACTCGCCATTGGGATACGGATACTCTTTTCATGGAGAACAATTTCAGCACGATCATTCGACAACCATTCCATCCCAATAACAACGCCGAAACTTCTCAACTCAACTGGCAGGAGATCTATCGAGAACTCACGCTCTCTAAGTTCTATCACGTAGCCTTTAATTACTTTATTGGCATCCCACTAGCTTCTCATTAGTCAGTTCTATTGAACACGGGACATCTAACTTACTGCTACTAACCCAAGTATATTCTTAAACTCTAGAGATACGAAGCTATGGTCGGCATCCGTCTCAAACATCATAGGTACAAAATTTTGGTTGGTAGAGAACGTACCAGCAACCACATCTAGATCTTGGCATGCTTCACGAGCTCCGATGTTGCACGCCCTTCCACGGTCCTGGTCATCTGTTGGTGCATATGTCTGTTGACTTCGTCTTGTATCGAGTCTTGTAATAGAAATGATAGATTTAGGACACGTAGTACGAGGAAAATGGGAAATTGGCTGAAAAAGTCATTTCACACGAAATACCCATTTCGTGCGAAATAGCAAATGACTGTTTCGTGTGAAATAGCAAGTGACCATTTCGTGCGAAATAGCAAGTGACTGTTTCGTGCGAAATAGCAAGTGACCATTTCGTGCGAAATAGCAAGTGACTGTTTCGTGCGAAATGACTTGGCTATAAATACTAGGTCTGATCATTTCATTTGTAACCTTATGATTCTGATACCGAGGTGCTGCCAGAGTGTCTCCTGATTGTAAAACGTTGTGTAATCAATACAAGAGACTGTTAAAGTGTATAACAAGCTGAACGAAGACTAAATCAATGAATTACGCCTCTGATTTAGTCTGAGAACTCTTCCGAACGACTCGTTTGGTCGTGCAAACGATCCTACATGTGGTATCAGAGCTCAGGAGGAAGAGTTCTTACCATTTAGCTTGTTTTCACTGGAAAATTCTGACTTCTACTCATTCTTTCACGTTTTCAACTGAATTTTGCAAAATTGAACGGGTTTTTACGGTCCCAAATTGCTGATTTTTTGATATGTTGTGCGAAAATACCTGATTTATAACCCTACAAAGTTTCAGATCCTAATTCCTAGACGTTTGAGAGAAATTTGAGATTTTATGTCCGATACCGCGTGACGTCAGCTTCATTTCGCACGAAATGAGCTATTTCGCTTGTAAGTGTACTCATTTCGCACCAAATAACTTCATTTCGTACGAAATCAGATCCATTTCGCTTGAATGTACCTCATTTCGCATAAAAAGTAATCATTTTGTTTGAAAACATGTTATTCCACACGAAATGAATTCTATTTCATATGAAAGTCGTTTATTTCGTTTGAAATAATCGCATTTCGTTTGAAAGAAATCTCATTCCGTACGAAATGGAGTCTATTTTGTTTGAAGGTGCTCATTTCGTGTGAATGTATCATCATTTTGCATCAGATCTCTATTTCGCATGACATAACTTCATTTCGTTTGGAAATAGTTTTCATTTCACGTGAAATTGCTAATTCGGTTTGAAAGTTTCTGTCAACATAATCGATAAGTCATCGGATTCATTAATTGATAATTCAGAGTGCATGTGATTTTGATTTAAGCGGCCCAGTCATTATTAAAGATCAATTTAGAGGCCCAATGAGAATTGAATTGTGAATTGATTTTGTCGGCCATTGTTTAAAAGAATGAGAAAGGATTAAAGTGAGCTTGTGACCACATCACGTGAATTACTGAATCAGTTTAATTGTCCATATCGTGGGCCCAATCATAGTCTTTTAACACTTGAGAGTTGTCGGCCATATTCAAAATGAGGTCCAATTAGAGTAAATTGAGTTGTGAACTAAGCTTGTCGGTCATTGATTACATAGCCCAATACATTTGCATGTGAATTAAAGTCATCAACCCATGTGTTAAAAATTGCGGCCCAATCAAAGTGTTGTGAATAATTGAATTGTCTAAATTATCAAGGTTGCATGTGACCAGATAAGTTCAAGTCAATATACTCGGCCCAATAGGAGTGTGGTGTGTTTTAAAATTGTCAGCCATTAATTTGATAAAAAGTTGAACGACCCAATCAATATTCAGATCCGTTTATAGTGGCCCAATCAGATTTGAGTGAAACATCACTGTTGTTGGTTTAGTGGAATTTTTGGTCCAATTAAAAGTTAGTGTGGGCTTGTGAAATTTGGAACAAGAGTTTTTAAACCGGGTTTGATTAGTGGACATCTCGCTTGTGGACTTCTTGGTTACAAACGTTTAGTGGGATTCGTGGGGGTTAAAATTTGTGGACTTTGAACTAAAAACCATTTTTGAACCATGTCATTTAACAAAGAAAGTGTGGTTAAAATGTTTGACTAAAAGAGGAAAACGATAACCTTGAAATTTTAAATAATTGGTTTGATGGGATTTGGTATATTAGGAAACAAAATGAAAATAAGAATGTTTGGGTTAAAAGATTTGAATGTTTCTTGTGTAAGAAAGATGAAATAGTGAATGAGTTGGAAAATCGGTATGAAAGCTTGCTTGACAATTTAAAATGGTTTGAGATAAGAATGTCAAATGATGAGCAGAAATCAAAATTTGCAGACGCGTTACCTGCAGAGTGGAATGAATTTTTGATTAAATTGAAAAAGGAGTCTAAATTTTCGAAATTTTATCCAAAAGAATTTATCAGTGAGCTGAAAACATTCAAGTATGAAAATGATAAGAAAAAGAAGGAGGTGATAAATGAAATAGAAAAGAACTTAGAAAAAATAAGTTTGGATGTGATGGTTGAAATGAGAAGAAAAATATATATGTGTCTTGCAGCAAAAAATGTTATGAAATATGATATTAAGAGGGGTTGTTATATTGATGAAAATATGAATCCTCTTGATTTTGTTAATTTTTTTTGTGCAGGTACATACGAGACAAAGACAAATGTAATTTCAAAGAATGAAGAATCCGAGAAAAATGAAGTTTCAAGATCTAAACCAATGTGCTCAAAATGTGATAAATCTGAATCAGACAATGTCAAACTTCTGAAAGATGTAGAGAGTTTGACATTGGAAAACAAAAACTTGAAAGAGAATGAAAAGAAATTTCAAAATAAAATAACATTTTTAGAAAATGAAAAGTTGAAAATTGAAAAAGATTTTGAGAATCAAATAAAAATTTTAGAAAACGAAAAGTCTGTTTTAGATAAAAATAAATTTGAAAACGAAAATACAATAAATTCTCATCTTGAGAAAATCACTTAACTTGAAAATGAAGTTGAGTGTGCTAGAAATAAAATTGATGATCTTGAAAAGAAATTGAAAGGTTTTGTGACCTCATCAGCAATACTAGATCAATTATGTCCAAAACCGATCAATGAAATTCCAATAAGTGACAATGTCACAAATTATGACGATGTCATAATTGATGATAAATCTGATGATGAAAATGATAAAAAGAAAATATTTTTGAAATTAAAAGAAAAATTTCAAGAAACTGTTTTATAATCTACTGAAAGAGGTGAATGCTCAACGCAAAAACCTTTTAAGAAGAATGTAGAACAAAAACAAAATGTAAAAAATTCGAAAATTTTTCAAAACAACAATAAAAGTTCATCAGTTCAATCATCCAATCGTTATAAAAACCACAAAAATTTGAAAATCAAAATTCACAAAAAGTTGGTAATAAGTGGTGCAGGTTTGACCACAGTGCTCAAACATCAAATCAAGCTTACAGGAGAAGTCGTGATTACTACAGGACAAATCAATGTCATGATCTAAGTATTTGGTTTGAAAGTGGAGAACGGTATGATAACAGGATGTGTTACAAATGTGGTTTTCAAGGACACATTGTTGTTAACTGCCAGAGTCAGAGTTTTGAAACAAGAAGATGTTTTGAATGTCAAATCAAAGGTCATATTGCCAGAGAATGCCCCAAGAGATCAAAGGGAAGATCGAGGGCTGAATCTCATGGAATGGTGAAGAAATCAGTCAAAAGTGATGAAAAGCCCAAAGAACCGAAAGTGAAAGAACAGAAAGTGAAGCTTTCACAAGGGCAGAAAGATAGACTGAGAAAGAAGAGAAAGAAAGTAAGGGAGTATCTTGAAAGGATTTTGTCCTCGGGTAAAATTGTTGATTCAGATAAAAGTTCTGATGAATCGCTTTACTCAACACAGTCAAGTAAAATGAATCCATCAGATACAAATCTGAGGACAAAAGAGAGGATAAAGAAAGAAAAATTGACTAATCAAACTGATAAAAAGTCAAAGAAAGTTAATTTTCAGACAAAATCTTTATCAAAGTTTTTGAATATAAAAGAAACTGTGAAAAGTCATTTATGTCACAGGTTGATGAATTTGGAAAACCTAAATCCAGTGTGGATTGGATTCCAATAAAGGTCGGCGATAAATCTGTTGTGTTGAAAACAAATGAGCCACCTTCTGGCAAAGATTTTGTTTCTCCGGAAGCAAAGGAGCCACGTTCTGGCAATGAATCTGATTCGTAAAAATCAGAGGAGCCATCTGTTGAATTAAAAAGAGAAAAATAGTACCGCAATGGATGATGTCAACTTTCCACCATTGCGGGCTGCAAATTTGAAATCACCCAAGGACCGTCAGGCTTGGGAGAATCTTTTTAACTGAAAACTTGACTTGCCGGAGCTCCCAAGTTGGTAATTGTGGAGCAGGAATCGGCATCTTTCTTAAAAATGTTTAATCAAGGACATACATCGGACAGCCACCGGGCTTCACCGATCCAATCCACAAAGACAAGGTCTACTTTCTAGACAAAGCGCTGTATGGTTTACACCAGGCCCCGAGAGCTTGGTACGAGACATTGTCTCAACACCTGCTAGCCAACAGCTTCATTCGTGGAAAAGTGGATGCCACTCTCTTCACCAAAGAGGTCACCGGACATCTTCTGATAGTTCAAATTTATGTGGACGACATCATATTTGGGTCAACAAATGAAAATTTGTGTAAATATTTTGAACGAGTCATGAAGCAAAAATTTGAAATGTCATCGATGGGTGAGATGAAATTCTTCTTGGGACTTCAGGTTAATCAACTACCTAAGGGAATTTTCATACATCAAACGAAGTACGTTCATGATATCTTGGAGAAATTCGGGATGTCAGGTTCTACTCCAGCCTCCACCCCATTAGCGACGAATCATGGGATAAACCCTGATCTCACCGGAGAGAAGGTAGATGAAACGATGTATCGTTCCATGATCGGATTGCTGATGTATTTGACAGCTTCAAGACCTGATATTATGTACCCAACCTGCCTCGCAGCAAGATTTCAATCTAACCCAAGAGCTTCGCATATGGTGATTGTGAAAAGGATATTACGCTACCTGAAGGGAACTCCATCATTGGGGTTGTGGTATCCAAGAAAAGGCGATTTCACGCTCGAAGGGTATTCCGATTCCGATTTCGAAAGCTGCAAAGTTAACGCTAAATCAACAACAGCGGGGTGCCAGTTCTTTGGATCACGTTTGGTTACCTGGCAATGCAAAAAGGAGACCTCTGTGGCTCTATCCACATGTGAAGCGGAGTATGTATCTGCTAGCAGCTGCTGCTCACAAATCTTGTGGATCCAGCAACAGATGCGCGACTACGGTTTTCAATTTCTAAACATCCCTATCTTTGTTGATAATGAGGCAGCGATTAATATTACAAAAAATCATGTTCATCACGCTAAAACGAAACACATTGAAATTATTCGCGATTGTTTCGAGAAGAAGTTGATACGAATTGAGAAAATCCACACTGACGAACAAAAAGCAGATTTACATACTAAAGCATTTGATAAAACACATTTTCAGTATTTGCTAAAACTGAACGGTATGAAGCTTTTATCAGTGTTGGAGGAGATTCTTGGTGTTGATGAAGGAGACATTGTAGATGATGTTGAGAAGCAATCTGCAATGGTTTGTCGATTTTTTACATGTTTTGGTATTTAGGGGGAGAGTATAGGGTAATATTTTCAGAAAATACAAAAACAGTAAAAAATTTCAAAAATACAAAAATACAAAAACATGAGATATTTTTAAAATCCAAAAACAATAGAAAACCGGAAAAGAGCTTGTGTAAAAAGGGAAAATGATAGTACATCGGCTTGACAGTTACGGTATGCTAAAGATATGGAATGTTTAAATGTGATTAAACAGTCTCGCTGATGATGTGCTGATAGGTTTTTGCACATTTAGTAGGTTTGTTCGGGATATAAACCTAAAATCCTTACTTGCTTATTTCATAGGGAACACTACTTGGATATATAGGTAACCCCTGAAATCTTGTTTGAAGGATCCCTCTTTCTGAGATACTAGGTCTTTATACTCAGTGATATCTGGGGTATTATTCCGGGACTTCTGATAATGCGAAGCAATGGCCTAGTCCTCGAATAATACTTTCTGCATTGCTTTAAATATAGCGCCGCCCACAGCATAAATGATGAGACAATAAAATTGCTAATCAATGTTGTTGTAAAAAAGATCCTCTAAAGGGGACACACCAAATTCGAAGCCGTCATCTCTCTGCTGAACGGAAGTTCTGACCTGAGCTCTCACGGTTCTTCGCAATTTAACCCATTACAGATATCATATGTGGTATACTCACCTGTAAGACTGAATATTGGGATTTGGACACGGGAGTATATTCAAGTGGTGGGACACATGCATAAGTTTAAGTCTTTAAAACACTAAATCAGTATCCTGGACAGATTGAAATTCGTGTGAAAATTTAAGTGGATCAGTATATCGACAATCTAAGCGAATTGTTTAATTCTGATTATGAAATTAAAGCTTAACGATACTTGTGACTTGTCGAATAGCTGATATAATTCCCTAACACGCTCGCCAAAAATATGTTTGTATATAGTTTACTTTCACTGCATTTTATTTCTGTTATTCATTTTTAGTTTAGATGCTTTATTAAAAATCCAAAAAGATTTTACATTTCTGCTTTATTTTCTGACAAACCAAAGTGGAAAGCTGGTCTTCAGAGTTGAATTGAAGCAGATGCAGGAAGTTTCTGGACTGGAGGATGAGTCGTGAGCTAATCATGATAAGTTTGTGAAAGATGAAAAGTTAAAAACAAGTTCATTAATTTGAAACTTGTAAATTTTCAGAAAATGTTTGAACAAAATGTCAGTGTAAATTATCTCAGATCATCCAAGGTCATTAAGTTGGACTTGGTAGATTAATTGAGTAATTAGGGTCATTAATTTGGACCTGAATACTTAAGTGGATTGCTTAACACTGAAGGTTGAAAGGTTAGTTTGAATTGAAATTATTATTGTCATATATCTTATATTTGGGTAGAGATTGTACAGGAATCAAGTTTCCCATGGCAAAGAAAATGTTAAAGTTTGAACCAGAATTTAAAGCCCTAGCTTATCGAGAGGGGGAGTCTGTGAAAGGGGGAGTCAAGATTCTGGATCAACACTCAAATGGGAAATTGAAGTTTAAAGTTTGAAGATAAAGATTGAAGGGAGCTTTTACACTTTCAAGACAAAATTTGGAAAGAGACAAAGACTAAAGACTCGACGCCGAAGACTTCGTCAACATCCAAGGGGGAGTCTGTTGGTGCATCTAGTGTCTGTTAACTTCGTCTTAATCGAGTCTTATGTCTAGATAGGATGAACGAGTGCACAATAGGATAGAAATTAGGGTTAGATTACATGTTTGTATGTAATTTCGCTTGAACAGGACTGTGACACCTTCAAGCGAAATCATGCTGGCTATAAATAGGATTGTGCTGGTTCATTTCAAGCGAACCTGGTCATTGTGTATGAGTCGAGGTGCTGCCGTATTTTTATCAGAAATCATTGAAAAGAATCAGAAAATCAGTAATAGAAAAGAATTGAAAGGAAACAAGCTGTTTGACATTCTTTGCATTGATTCCGCCTTTGTAAATGATGATGAACTACTCAACTTGACTGTTTAGGGTCACCGGAACGATCCAACAGCTGCCAGAACCATGCTTGCTGATTCAGGTTTGCCATTAACTTTTTGGGCAGAGGCAATAAACACTGCTTGCTATGTCCAAAACAGAGTTTTAATCAACCCCAGGCATCAAAAGACTGCCTATGAACTGCTGTATAAAATAAAGCCTTTAATTTTATATTTCAAAGTTTTTGGCTGTCCATGCTTCATTATAAACTTAAAAGATTCCATCTCAAAGTTTGCAGCCAAAATTGATTGTGGTTATCATCTGGGATACTCAACCACTGCTAAGGCCTACAAAGTGTTTAACACAAGGACCAGAACAGTGGAAGAGACTTTGAATGTAAGGTTCAATGAACTTTCATCAATGAAAATCCCAGCAAACCCTGCAGATTTGTTTGATCTTGATAAATTCACCTTTGAAAATACTGTTATCAAGACTAACAGTGCAGGTCCATCAGAGGATTCATCACCAGACTATGGGTATGAAATCATCATTCCTCAACAAAAGTCTGTCCAAATGGGAAGAGCAGTAGATGTTCAAAACAGCTGTCAAGGCTCAACCACTGCTACCTCAACAGTTGTTGAACAAAGTAGCCCATTAAGCCCTGCTTCCACATCATCAAACACTGTTGACAAAAGTCCTCAAACAGTGGATCAAAGTCAGCATGTGTCCACACCATTACCTCCTATTCCACCACCTTTTGAAGCCACTGTTGGATCATCAAAGTCACCAGCAGTGGTTAGCTCAGATGATTCACATCTGTAGCCCTCCCCACTCAATGCCATTGTTCCATACCAAGGAGATCTTATCTTCTTGAAATCTCATCCACTAGACCAAATTATTGGCAACATCAATAAAGGGGTGCTCACAAGAAGTCAATCCCAAAACATTTGTCTTTTTGCTGGCTTTCTATCTCTCCATAAGCCAGTCAAGTACCAAGAGGCACTAAAAGACAACAGCTGGGTAGAGGCCATGCAAGAGGAGCTCCAACAGTTTAGAAGACAACAAGTTTGGGAGCTTGTACCATTGCCAGAGGGTGTAAGTCCTATTGGCACAAAATGGGTCTTCAAAAATAAAACTGATGAAAGGGGTATTGTTGTCAAGAATAAAGCCAGGCCTGTGGTTCAAGGTTACAGACAAGAAGAGGGCATTGACTATGATGAAACATTTGCCCCTATAGCAAGACTTGAAGCTATCAGATTATTTCTGGCCTTTGCTATCAACCACAACATCAAGGTGTACCAAATGGATATCAAATGTGCATTCCTCTATGGTAAGATTCAAGATGAGGTTTATGTTTGTCAACCTCTAGGCTTTGAGTATCCATTTAATCCAAATCATGTCTACAAGCTGAATAAAGCTTTGTATGGCCTGAAACAAGCACCAAGGGCCTGGTATGAAACTCTTTCCACCTTTCTAATTTCCATTAGTTTCACAAGAGGTAAGATAGACAAAACATTGTTTCTAAAATGGAGAGGAAAGGATTTGATGATTGTCCAGATTTATGTGGATGACATCATCTTTGGAAGCACATGTAATAAAATGTGTGAAGAGTTTAGACAACTCATGACAGCTGAGTTTGAAATGAGTGCAATGGGTGAAGTCCAGTGCTTTCTTGGTCTCCAAGTAAGGCAACTGAAAATGGCACTTTTATCCACCAAGGAAAATATGCCAAAGAACTTTTAAAGAAATTTGAGATGGATGATTGTAAGCCATGTAGTACACCCATTGCAACCAATAAAGTAGTCATGTCTGATAAGAAGGATGATTTGGTTGATCAAACTTTATATAGAAGCATGATTGGGTCTTTATTGTACCTAACTGCATCCAGGCCAGACATCATGTTTGCAACATGTGTTTGTGCAAGATCCCAATCAGCCCCCAGAAAGTCAAACCTTATTGCTGTAAAAAGGATATTCAGATACCTAAAAGGTGCTCCCACACTTGGTATCTGGTATCCAGCTGATGGTAAAATTGAGCTTTCAGGTTTCTCAGATAGTGACTTTGCTGGATGTGACAAGACAAGGAAGACCACTTCAGGAGGGTGCCAATTCCTAGGCAGTTGTTTAGTATCTTGGCAAAGCAAAAAGCAAGCAGCTGTTTCCACATCCACTGCTGAGGCAGAATATATAGTTGTTGCAAGCTGTACAGCCCAACTACTTTGGCTTCAAAATCAGTTGCTGGATTTTGGTATCACTACCTTAAAGACACCACTCATGTTGGATAGTTAGGCAGCAGAAAATATCATCAAAAATCCAGTTTCCCACTCAACCACCAAGCACATTGACATCAGACATCACTTTGTGAGGGATTGCTATGAAAAAGGTTTGATTTTTCTACACCATGTTCCAACTAAGGATCAGCTGGCAGATGTGATAACCAAAGCATTAGACACATCCACCTTTGAAAGCTTGATCTCTAGGATTGGCATGCTAAACATGGAATAACAGGCAAAATCCTGTTTTTCTATGTATAAAAGCATTAAAATGTTTTCAGAAAATCAAAAAATCCATCCTTAAAAATAGCTAAAAATGAATTTTTCATTAAATCCTTAAAAGTCTGTCATAACCACTGTTTTGTTCAAAAGTCTGTTCTACTGAAAAACACTGTCCACTGCTGAAAGTCAACCCCTGTTTTCCCATTTTCTTGATAAGCACTGATATTCAAAATCAGTGTTTTATCCACTGATGTGCTATCTACTGATAGTAAAAATCACCCACTGCCTTCATTTTTTCCTTACAACCACTGGTCTTGTTCCATCAGTGGCTTTCATAAAGACAACTTGTCCTTCATCTCATCAGGGGTTGGCACGTGGACAGTACATAGCGGTCAGATCTTTTGTAACCGCTGCCACGTCAGCATTCACTTTTTCCTTATAAAACCCTTTTCAAAACCCCAAACAGGATTTTACTGTCGAATCGAATTCACAAAAATTTCTTTCTCAAAACAGTTTCCACTTCCCTCTCTCAAATCCTTCAAAACCTTCATCAATCTTCTTCTCCAAAATGACAAAATCAAAGTCATCCGCACAATCCACTTCAAAATCCTCTCGTAAAAAGGCCGCTCAAACGACTACACCCATCAAAATCCCATACAAAGCACCTCACAATTATCTGGGTCTTTTGACAAAACCAGGCACCACCGATACATTCGACTCCATTCTTGACACCATGTCTGCATCAAAGTACAAAACTTTGTTAACAGCAAATGCTCCAATTTATCTGCAAACCCAGAGAGAGTTTTGGAAAAATACTACCCTTGAAAAACAAGGAGAAGATGTCATAGCCATTCACTCTTCTCTAATGGGTAAAGCTGTCAAAATCACTCCACAATCCATCTCGGAGGTCTTTGAACTCAATAATCAGCAAGGTAAAACTTCTTTTCCCAAAAATGAGTTAAAAACTGATTTCCTTGAAAGGGGTTATGCAGAACAAATAAAAAAGGATACCTTACAAAAAGGTAATTTTCCACCTGCAACAAGATTTTTGTTCCATACTCTGCTTATGTGTGTTTCAAACAAAACCACTTCTTTTAATGAGATATCATCAAAGATTCAAAACCTGAGATATGCTATTCTTCAAGATGAAAATTTAAATTACTCCCAGGAAATCTTTAATGATTTGGTTAAAAATGTTGATAAAAAGCCATTCTTACTTTTTCCAAGATTTCTAAGCTATTATTTTGAAAAGAAATTCGGTAAGGATGATGCTTCTGCAATAAAACAAGGTGAATCTTTTCAAATAAACAGCTTAACTGCTGAAATTTTTACAAGAATGTCAACACCTTGCAAAACACAAGCAGAGGTGCCTGAGCAGACTTTAGCAGCTACCACTGCTCCTCAGGTATCTGCTGCTGAGCCCACTACTCAAGGTGATCATAGCAGCAAAACAACTGCTTTGAAACCCACACCTAAAATCACCAAAAAGCCGAAACAAAAGAAAAATCAAAAGCCCCCCAAACCTACCAAAAAGGCAACTCTGGAGGATGAGATACCAGAGCAACTGCCTGTGACAGCACAAAAGTCACAAGAAACCACTGCTGCTACTTCCTCACAGCAGTTGGTAGAAATATCTCAACCCATGCCTAAAAATCCTCCTGCTTCTTCTCAAAAAGAACAGGTTGTACAAATAGGGACACCACAATATGATGCTCTGGAATCACTTGCTTCCATCATCCACAACCCAATGCCCGAGGCAAATTCTCTTTCTACACCCAACCTCACCTCCACAATTCCCCCACCTACAAAATTATTGTTGGATGCTATTGATTTGAACCAGGCACAAACTAGTCCTTCTCACTCACCTATCAATGAGAACATACTCCAACAAGTGACTAGGTCTGATGTATCATTCATTGCTAACCCACCAACAAGACCTGAGGAGGTTACACCCCTTGAGTTACATGTAACTCTTGGTGGTAGTCCAAGTGAAGCAGCCACTACAAATGTTGAACCCACTGGTTTACATTTGGACAGTGGTTACATCATTAAGACTTCCTTGGAGGCAATTCCTTTTATAGCACCTCTGATAACCACTAGTGAGTTTGTTTTGACCACTGGTACCATCAAAAGGTTATCAAGTGTTGAGGGAAGAAGTCCCCAGAACCAAGAAAAAGGGGCATCAGTGGATGACTATTGGAATACATTCCCTGAGTCAACCACTGTTACAACCACTGTTAGTGGGAAATCAGATGATCTCATTAAGTTGGGTGATGATTTAAAGTACCTAGAATTGACGGAGAGAATTGACAAACTGGATACCTCTGTTGCAGAAATCAAAGAAATGTTGCAACAGTTGTTGAAAGTTCAACAGGTGCAACCCACTGCTGTTCCAGCTCAAGCATCTGCTCCACCACAAGCACCTGCTGCAAATGAGTTATGAAATCTATTTCAACCCCTGCTCCAACAACAACAACAAATGGCTGATCAGCAGCATGCAATACATGTTCAGATGCTGAGAAACATGATGGAGTCAAGGTTTAAAGACACTCAAGCTGACATCAAGGCTATAAAGGCCCATATACTGACCACCACTGGCACTGCTCCTCCTACTATTCTCTTCATTGATAACCCCCCTCCAGATAATGCCAAAAAAGGGGAGAAAATAAAGCAGTGGAAGAAGAAGGGTATTGAAGATGGTATTTACATTGAGCCTCAACAAGATAGTATGCTCAAAAACATCCCTTTGCCAGATGGTTCCAAAAAGATTGATGTTACCACTAATGCAATTGCTGATGCATTAGCTGAGGTAAAAAGGGATAGAGAGGCTAAGGATAAAGCCAGGTGGGAACAGGAGAAGAAAGCTTTCATGGAGCTGAATGCACAGGGTACTTCTGAACCTATGAATGTTGAAAATTCTAAGGATGAAAAGAAGAAGCCCACTAGACAAGTGAGGCAACCCAAACACACACCATCCAGACCTACAAAGCATACCTCCAAACCACCTACTAAAGGCTCCAAACCTCAAACTGCAACACAAACAGCTGTTGTAACTTCTGTTGTATCAACAACTGCTAATACTTCAGTAGTTTCAACAACTGCCAGCCAAACATATGCCATCTCTTCAACATACACTACTTCAACACACACCACAACCACTGCCTTACCACCACCACCACCAAAAATCACTTCACCACCAAAAACAACCTCACCATCATCACCTCCTGCTAAAAAGCAGAAGACATCAGATGTTACAACATCTGTTGTAATGACAACAGTGGTTGAAACACCAGTTGTTTCAACAACTGTTAGTTAGCCACCTTCTACCACTCAAAAAACCACCACTGATCCACCCAAAACATCATCAACCTCTCCTACAATAAAAAGGAGAAGGATTTTTATACCTGATAATGATTCTCCATCACCACCACCAACATCCTCACAATCTCTTTCACTTGTTAATATCCCAAACCCTATTCCTCTCTCATCAGCTCATGTACAACAACCAATCACTGCCTTCACTCCTGCAGGTTTCCAATATCTTCTTGAACTCATTGATGTCAGAGAAGAGATCAAATCCTTCTACTATGAGGATGATCCTGCTAAAAGGAAGTTGCCATCAGTTGAAGGATATCCTATGCCTAACAACATTGAAGAGTACTTGAAAATTAAAGCTCTACAGGCAGAGGATATCTCCAAAAGAAACTCTCAAGGAAAAACTGATAAAGAAATTCAAAGGCATTATCAATTTCTGCTCACACAAGTCAGATCTTTGGAAGCAGTTTGCAAAGAATGTTTGTAAGAAAGTGTCAGAAAGAGCAGATGAAACCCTGAGAAAAGACTACATTGAAAATATCATGGCTTTTAAGAAGTATAAGGGTGAAAAATATATGTACAAAGAGTGGACCATTCCTGAGATTGGTCAAAGTACAAAAAGAATCTGCCTGAAAAGACACTAGAGCTGAAGAGAATGAAAGAGGAATTAGTTGCTGCTGATTATGGGTCCAAAAATCAAGTGATGAGATGGAGAGAAGACAAAGTCAGGACCACCTACAAAAGGTTGGAGGAATTAAGGAAGAAAGATCCTAAAGTTCCACAAAAAACCTGACTACCCTGAAGCAGAGGTTTCAACAAGACCACCAAAGCTGCAAATCAGGAGATTTACTGCTCCAGCTGGTGCTGCCATCTATAAAAGAAGACAACAACAGTTGGATACTGAAACAGTGACAGAATTAATGGCAGGATATGACCTTGTAAAAGAGGGCATTAAGATAATGATAGCTGAAACTCTTGGCCTAAATCAACCTGCAAGCACTGCTCAGTCAGTCATCACAAGGCCAGCATCACCAAACTCCTCATCCAATAAAGATCTCCCAAGAAACCCACCAGACTCAAAAGTACTAAAGTGGAAAACTGACAAACAGACCCATGTACTAACAGTGTTCAAGTCTAGTAGAGAAGTGAAGAAAATAACAAGGGAACAAGCACTTGGCCTAAGTCTTGAAGATTTGCAGGATCTCCTTGATCTTTCACTGTGCAGGGATAAAGATGACACAGATGCCTTAGCTTTTGAGTTACAACTCAAAGGGCAAATAAGGGAACTGCTGATGAGGCAATAAAGATCTACCAATAATGAAGAGTTTTGGCATTATCTGTTCCAGGGGGAGATTGTTGGGATTGAACCCTATCAGAGGAACAGACAATTAAAGCCAAAACTGGATCAGAGCAGTGGATCCAGAATAAGCAGATGTTATGTAATCAAGTCTCTCCCCTTGAAAGTGATTTCAACATCTGATGACCTCCAATCCACTGATCGGTACAACTGCTGATCTACAACTGCTGTTCAATCTACTGCTATGAGTCAAGCACTGCTGGAAATATCAAGTGCTGCTGGGTTCACATCAGTGGAAGGATTCAGCAGTAGTTAAGTTTGTCTTTATGTAATGTATTGTAATAACAGTTGTTAGCATAGCAGTACTTGTATAGATCAGATGTTAGAGTTTGTTAGGAGGTTAGATGTCACTTTCATGGTGACGTCAGCTAAGATGCCTCAGTGGTTTGTCCGTGCCTATAAATAGAACAGTACCCTGTACTGTTCTATTAGCTCTTCACCATCTTTCTTCCTGTACGAACAAATCATTATGAGCTTAGGTTGAGGGGGAGTTTGTTGCAAACATGCAATTGTAATCGTTGATGAAATAAATTCAATCATTCGGTTCATTGTCGAAAATGTGTGTTGAAAGCAATTCTCCTGTTTGATTGTGAAAAGTTTGTTTCCGTTAATATTCCGCTGCATTTCTCATTCATTGTTCATCTTAATTCAAACATAAAACACAATCAAAACCAAACTCAGATCCTAACAATAAATTAAGTTTGAAAATATCACAACATAATTGTCTGAAATGTAGACTCCAAGTTTAAATTACAAACCACAACATGTTTGAATGAGTTCACGAGGACTCGAAAAAAGACTTTAAATAAAACCGAGTTTAGAACCATGTATCTCGTCCAGGATTAAGGTACATCTCCTAAACCCTAATGATTTCGAATGACATCTTTTATTCATGACGCAGCTTGAAACATGCAAACACCCGCCAGATCCACTTAATTCCCTGAAATACATGTAATTTGAAAACATCAACAAAAGTTGAGAGAGTTCATGTGTTTGTCTGTGTGTATGAATAAACCTTTATAGTATGTATGTATGTAAATCCTGGTATGAAGCAATAAGGAAAAACAGATCACCAATGGTTTGCAAGGCCAATGGTATGTGTGAAGTGATGCAGGAAAACTCAAACCTGGCAAATTTGTCTCCGGGAATAAGACATAGTCACCACATGGGCCACCCTGGTCCGCATGGGTGTGGGCTCGCTACACCCAAATAGATTTATCACGCATGTCCCTCGGTCCTACAACGAGGATTAATGGCCTTAAGTGTCATACCCACCACTCACATGATCAAGCAGTAACCTTCCTTAGCTAACCATACCATGTATAAAACGTTTGTAAACAATCGTAACATGTATTTCACCCCCGAAGTTATAAAACTGAAAACAGTTAGAAGAAAAGGGGGACATGAACTCACAGTCTTGCATCTTCAGTACTCGTAACTTACGTTCCTTCGGCAAACACGACTACCTACAATGTACTAATGTCTATTAGACGGACGGGTCGTGCCTTGTTTTAGTATTAATGTTTTTAAGTTACGTCTCTTTTATGACTTCAACGTTATTCCAAGTTATAATTACTTGTTAAAATAATAAATATTTTAACTTAGATTATATTTGCTACTTTTTGGAATAATTGTTAAACAATATTTTCGTAATAATACTTCTCAAGTATTTATACTTGTACTTCCTTCCCAAGGATGGGTATATTAGTATTTGTATATGTATATTTTTGCCATGTATCGGTGTCGTATTCCGGTGAGGATTTACACATACGAGAATACGTATTTTCTTGTAATTGTTAAGTATTCTTATACTTAGTTTCGTGTTAAACTTTCCGGAATATTATTTTTAATAAAAGTCCACTAATATATATATATATATATATTTCCCAATATCTATTTTAGAATTATTATTTAGAAAAATTATTTATAATTTTTCCTTTTGGCAAAAATATTTGTAGTTCCAAAATAATATGTTTTCAAGTCTCACTTAGAAAATATATATAAACTTATTTTTATCCAAAAATAATGCATTTCAAGTTTATCCAAGAAAATATATATTTTTCCCAAAAATAATATATCTTCTAAAAATTCCAAGAAAATATATTTTTACTTCCAAAATTAATATATTTTTTCCTTGTCAAAAACATGATATAACTTCGTGA
Organism: Helianthus tuberosus; assembly: GCA_030545235.1. Classification (NCBI taxonomy): domain Eukaryota; kingdom Viridiplantae; phylum Streptophyta; class Magnoliopsida; order Asterales; family Asteraceae; genus Helianthus; species Helianthus tuberosus. The sequence goes on along the minus strand of CM060371.1, from coordinate 102,946,119 downwards.
TAATCATAAAAATCATATTTTCATCTCTTGTGTCCAAAATATTATTCACCAAAAATATATTTATAAAGGTATTTTCCGGAATATTTTGTAGGTTACATTCTTTCGTTCGGTTTCACAATATTATGTGTGTAACTTGTATTTTTATTCCATGAGATTTTTGGTAAATACTTTGGATTGTAATTTCTTGGTATTTTGTTAAGTTATATTATTTTTCCCCTAAAATAATATAACTAATACATAAAGTATACAAATATTCACACATGTGTCTTTAATATATATATCTAGCCATTTTTTATTTATAAAAACCAACCTCCAATATTTATATTTTTGTAACAAAAATTATGGCAAAGTTTATATGGAAATTCTTTGTTAAAATATACTTGTAAATGTTTGTTTGGAAATATTTTTCTAAGTGTTTATATTTTTAGAAAATTTTGCCATAGTTTCCCCTAAAAATGGAGGTGTCCATGCTATCAAAGCATATCATTTTCTTTTTAAAATCATCTCAACAATCAACAATTCAATCAACACTTACCAAGTGGCAAAATCATGCAATTTACACAATAACATGAACTTGAACTTTTATGAAAACTTGTAGTAACTTACTAGTGTTTTTAGTAAGCCTGGTTACCCTTAAAAATATGGTTATTTGTTTGTAAATCTTATTCTTGTATAACTTAGTCTTTTACAACTTGTATGATGATTTTTCAAAAATCAATCTTCTTGTATTTTTCTTGTTACATATACTTTACTAGCTTTGTTTTCACCCTCAAAACATGATTTGTTTCTTTAAAAATCATGATTATGTAAATCTTGCAAATGAACTTGGTCACTTGAGAAAACTATTCTTGAAGTCATCCATTTACAAGACTTATGTTGTGTTTAAATCATCATCACATATGAAAACAATTTTTATTATTCAAGTTCATCTATACATAAGGTATGATCATCTTGGTCTTTCACAAGATCATCACCTTAACTTACTAGATCATGTGTTTAATCACAATCTAGTAGGTTTCATATGATGTCTCACATCATAAACACAAATAATCAATCATCAAGAAGCAAAACAACACTAAACAATATGTATTCTTATGGTTTTGAGCTTTATGTTAGAGATTAACATTTTGTTCATTAATGTTCTTCATGATTAGTAACATGTACCATCTTTTAACCAACATAACAAGAAGTAACAAAGGATTATAAGAGCCTTACTACTAGCACAAGGCTAGGGATGAAACTCAAGAAGATGAAGATGATAAACTAGGTGGTTAATAGCAAATGGAGAAGGTCCTTCAATCTCCAAAGCCACCAAGCTTCCTTATCTTGCTTCTAACACCTTGTGATGAGTATGGAATGGATGAACTAGTGAATGAAGATGATGGTAGTGTGGTGGTGATCTTCGGCCGTGAACAAGAGGGGAGGAATGAGAGAGAGTAGTGTGTGTTTAGTGTGTGTGAGATATGAGATCAAGTCCCTTTAGGTATTACTTATAACCATGTTTAGGTATTAACCATAGTGTAATATGTTTCTAAAGTACAAGGCAAATCTCTTAACAAATCACATAAGATCAAGTAAGATCAAGGGTGGGGGCCACCCTTGTGACCGTCCACACAAAGGGGGGGGGGGGGGGTATTGGTTGTGTTGTGATGGATATTTAAGATATCTAGTTAGATTCCAAGTATAAGATTAGGTGTTTTAGTTAATATGATGTTATATAGTGTGTTAGGGTGTTCGGGGATCATAACTAGCTTGGTAATGATCATGCAGTCGCGTAGCGCGACGGGTAGGCCCTTAGGGCTCGCGCTACGCTACTGCCTCCCAGTTCCAGAATTGTTTCAAAAGTGACAGGTTTAGTCCCTGCAACCCGTTTAAGCGATTTTCGATGCGTTTGAACCCCGTTAACCTCATTTCAAGGATCTAAAATGAAGTTAAAGTATAGGGAACTCAAAAAATGCTCAAAAATATGTCGGATGTTGGTTCGTTCAGTCGTACGATCGCGATGTTCGCTTAATTACGACGGAATGCGCATAAGCGCGAAAAACGATCCAAATGATGCAACGAATGGATTTTTCTTATGGCGAACACTAAAATATAATATAGTCATGCTTACATAAATTTTTGGATGTCCGGATGTATTCAGAACGTGAGTTATGCGTAAAAATGCAAACTTGTGCACTTTTTGACACTTTTAGTCCCTGAATGACCCAAAAGTTTATTTTAGCACACCAAACACCTCAAAGCCTATTTCTAAGCCATGTAAAGGATATTTATGGTATGTTTAACTTATGGTCATGTTCCGGAATGTCTGTTACAGTTCAAATTGGCATACTTTCGCAGTTTGTCAAATTTAGTCCCTGTAAGCGATTTAACTTGATTTTGCCATACCAAAGCCTTCAAAACTTATTTCTAAGTTATGTAAAGGTTATTTAAGGTACGTTAAGCCTATGTCACTATTCCGGAGTGTTTGTTGCATTAAACTGGTTATATTTACGCATTAGTGCGCGTATAACCTTCCAGAAAGCGATTTAGAGTTTGAAATCGAACAAGAGTTGATATGTGTAAACGATACACATATTTTTACAAATCCCAAGTATGAAATACAATATTTCATTGGTTTGGCATTTGTTTGTTGGCCGTGGAGGCACAGGTGTTACAGTCTCCCCTACTTTAGGAAATTCCGTCCCGAAATTTATTTAGAGGAAACTTGTGAGAGCTTAAAAACATGAAGTTGAAAAGATCGAACAACATTGGTTAGGGTTCTGAACTTTTAGTAACTTTAATAACATCATGATTGCAATGTAAGAGGGATACTTATATACAAGTATATGAAGCGTCATTGGTGCGTCCACCGTACCTCCATTACATCGTTCTCATTTCGTTATTGTTGTCACTATCGGTTCTTACACATAATAAATCTTACTGGGTTTCTGTGCACTAAATTTCATTATTATGTACGCGTCCATAATCAGACAATTCCTTGCACAGTTCACACAGTCTATTTTATAATGTGTAGGGTAAAACCAAATGAACTTTCCTATGATGAGTGTGACTAGACCTCCGTAGAGTCCTTTTAATTAAATCAATAAATGATCTAAATAGACTATCAAGGAGTCTGTTCAGCTACATCACTAGATGTCGTTCTTTAACCAAATTGTGAATCAATCTTTTAGACTAGACCACTAAAAGGATCTCTTATCGAATCATGGAATGGTACTATATAACCCAAGGGTCTTAACTACTACGTAGGAGCCCATAAGGATTTAAGGTAGTACCTTTTGACTATCCTGCTATGAATCCCTCATATGAAGATATGAAAGATCCTGCGAGGATTTGGATAACGAATTATCCAAAGTATAAAAACACAAAAACATAGAGGAGAATACATAACACATAAACACATAATCGCATAATTGCATACTCGTTCAATCGCATAATCGTTCAATTTGACCTTTAATTTGTTATCTTTGGACACGGGTATTTAAAGCATACCAGGAACCCAATCCGTGGATTTCCTTTGGCACTTTAAATATTTTCAAGAATCTAACTATGAAGATAGGAAGATCTTAAAAGGAATTCGGTTTGTCCTAATTGAGTTGTTTTGTACATTTTAAAGTGTACAAGGAATTCAATCAGGGCTCCGATGTCAACGAAGGTGTTGATCGTGATTGGCTCAGGACATGAATAGATCAAGATGTCATCAATAATAACAATGACGAACTAATCCAAATAAGACTTGCAGACTCTATTTATTAAGTCCTTGAAGCTGGCTGGAGCATTTGTCAACCCAAAGGGCATGACTGTAAACTCGTAATGGCCATACTTCGTGCAGAAAACTGTTTTGGGAATATCTTCTTCGAGAATACAAAGTTGATGATACCCAAAACGCAAATCGATCTTGGAAAAGCATGAAACGATATGCAGTTGATCGGAGAAATCGTTGATTTAAGGTAGGGGATATCGATTCTTGATGGTAAGATTAACAGGCTTACGTTAATCGATATGAATTCGAGAAGATCCATCTTTCTTTTTCACAAAGAGGGCAAGAGTTTTCCCCAAGGTGAAAAGTTCGGACGGATGAATCCTTTATCAGACAACTCTTGAAGCTGTTTGATAATTCTTGCATCTCGAACGGTGCAAGACGATAAGATACTTTAGATTTAAAAGAAGTAAGTGTTTGAGGTTCTTAGGGAGATCACAAGTGATCATAAAAATGACAGAACCACACGAGTAGTTTTGTCTTTGTGTTAACATCATAAGGTTGAATCAAACATTCATACAATTGCATTAGTTAAAAATAAAACCACAAATTTTATTTATATAACAACCGCATTGTCTTTAAATGTTACAAGATAACAACCAGAGGAAAAACAAACTGCTAATTGTTCACTCGTTCATCATTGAGTGCCTCATTAATGTTAAACACTCGACCGCGTGCTGGATTCACATTGACGTTGACATTCGCATTCGGGTTTGCGCCAGCATTTGCATTCACCATTCTTGGGCAGTTGTGGCGGAAGTGACCAATCTCTCCGCATTGAAACATGAACCCAGTGGAAATCTCGCAGCATTCCCTTGAACCGGAGCTTGAACCTGAGCAGCCTGATTTTGTCCCAAACGACAAACCTTGACCAAATGCCCAAGTTTACCACACGTCGTGCATTGCCAGCAAGCTTGTTGTACTGCGTGATGACCGTTGCAGCGTGCACAATAAGGTGCGGTACCGGCATATGCTTTCTTTGCAGGTGGCTGAGCTGGTTGGTTCCGCGGGTTCTGAGCAGTCTGTGCTGTAACAGCAAAATTTTGGGCACCCTTTCGCTTCTTTGATTTCTTTGACGTCTCACCTTCCTTACTCTTCTTGTTTTGACCTTTCTTGCTATCCTCCTTGTCAGCTGACTGTTTCTTGCCCTTGTCACCCTTCCTGTGTAACTTGTTCTTCCGAATCTGCGACTCAGTCAATGTCGCTGATAACTCGATCGCCTGACGGAGTGTGGCAGGGTTACTACCAGTAAGGATGTCTTGTACCGAGTCAGGTAGGCCGTCGATGTACCTTTCGATAGCTATGTCAAGTGGGGTAACCATTGTCGGGCAAAGCAGACTCAGCTCCTCAAACCTATCAGTATACGCCCTATGCTCACCACTATCTTGCTTCAACTCATCAAATTCCTTCTCCAAAGCTCGCTGCTCATGACGAGGACAGAATTCCCTCATCATAAGGGCCCTAAGTTCAGCCCACGTCTGAGCTAGAGCAACTTCTGCACCATGATCCCTCATAATCCCGTTCCACCATGTGAGAGCCCTCTTCTGAAACACACTCGAAGAAAACTCAACCTTGCGATTGTCAGGACACTGCACGTGGCGGAAAGTATTCTCAATGATCTCGAACCATTGAAGAAGCCCAGTCGCCCCTTCAGAACCACTAAACTTGAGTGGTTTAGCCTGGTTAAAATCCTTGTATTTGCATGGAACATTGCTGTTGTTGTTGGCTTGGTTCCATTGAGCAAAGAGAATTGGAAATTGAGCAGCCATCTGCTGTGCAATGATTTCTGCCAGCTCGGCAGTCTCTATCTGGTTTTCGCGTCGAGGAGGCATTGTCTAAAAGAGGAAACATGAAAGGAAACGAGAGAGAGAATTTAGACGAAAAGAATGAGATGAAACAAATCTGATGAAAGCAAGGATAGTGGTCATTTGTTTGTTACTACAAAACAACAAACGACCTTGGTGATTAGTCAAAGTAAATAGGTTAAAAATAATGTATCGCGAAGACATGCTCGCCTATAAGTGAACACTCATCCCAAGAATTCCCAGGTATGCACAACTGGTCTCGCGTCTGATGAGATGTATACGAAGTGCTTGCCTAGACAGAAAACCCAGAATACAGGCATTCACCCTTCCAGTTTGCACGTGTTCACATTATTTAAAACCCAAAACCTTGACGAGATTTTGAAAATTCAAAGGGGTTCAAAACCATATAACAGAGGGTTCAAAACCTTACAATAGAGGGTTCAAAACCTAGAAATTAATCATCCTAGAACAGATGACTAGTTTTCAAAGAGGTTTTGAAATTTATGTTCTTGTTGTGGTCGTCGCCTAAGGATAGGTGACGGTATTGTTTTATGACTAAACGCAAGTAAACTCGCGTTAGGGTCCTAAGAAAGTTATAGACTAGGTCAAAGCATTACTAATAACCTAATTCCCTATAACCATTGGCTCTGATACCATCTTTTCTGTCACACCCCGACCGCGTAAAACAATAAATCGCGGCGGAAACACCGGGGCGTGTTGTAACAGAATTAATGTTTCATAACCATGGATACCAAAAAGTGTTTCGTTTTATTAAACATTGAATAATTACATCATCTGGAAATCTAAATACACAATTTAAACATAGTCTATCATTGTTATTTAGTCACTAAGGCCTTGTCCAGTCCTATGTGAGCATGCATCCTATCAAACGATATCATCCAACAATACCTGAAACATATGTGAAAACGAGGTCAGCAAAGAAATGCTGGCGAATACATTAGTTTTGTTGAAAATAAGTTTCATGACTTCTGTTTGAGAAAATGTTTAGTCATGAACCTTGTAATTTGCTTTGTCTTTGTAAATCATTTGAAAAATAATAAGTTTAGATGATATGTATAAATAAGAGAATAATGCATGATTAAATGAATAACCATGTAAAATGAGTTTGTATAAGATAAGTTGTTTGTAAAACAGTGTTTTGTGAAAAGTATGTTACTTGTATAAAATGTTCTATGTCTCAAACTAAAATGATTCAAATAACGCTACAATATGTAATACCATACAAACACTTATATATAGGAAGTACCAACGGCGTATCCACCATGTTTGTATCATATTACACACGCATAGTTACTTAATCAGTTAATCAAACCAAACCACCAAAGTAATGTTCATGTCCAATGTAAATCATGTTATGTATAACCAATGTCAAAAGTGATATGTATGGCTAGTGAAATGCATCAACTAAACCATAGGTGAAACGCACAAAACAAAGTATTGAAGTAAAACTTGGTTTAAATCAATACTATGTTTCGTGTAAATGCATGATCAAATGTAAATCATGTCCCAATGTTTACCCAACCGTTAAACCATTTTGTAAAGTCGTTCTAGTCGTTCTTGTTTTAATTGTGAAACTACTTTATGGTTGAGTCTCTAATAACATTCAAACCTTCTTGACGCGTTCCTCGTTCCAACTCGCTCTCGCTCTCGTTCTTAACAAACCCTTACCAAAGGGTAAGTTAATAATTACAGATTCAGTCGCTACCCAAAATATCCACACATAACCATGGGTATAGAGAATAACGGGATTTGTCAGATCCTATGGTACCATAACCTAATACTGGTCGGCTTGATCATTGCTAATGAATGTCATTTGGTTATGTAACTATAACCAACAAGTTTGTTCACTTTTTGAAATTTGTAATTAGTTTTTGAACCATTGAAATCGTTCTTGAAACCCTTGTTATTGTTCTTGAAACTACATTGTAATTGTTATTGAAATTATTGTAATCGTTCTTGAAACCACATTGTAATTGTTATTGAAATCATTGATAAAGCATTTAGCACATATGAGTCACCCCAAAACAGTTGAAAACAGTAAAAGAGGGGAATAATGTACTCGCCTGAGAATGCTTGGAGGTCTTGAACAACAACCAAACAAAGCTAGAGGGAGCACAGAATCAGTCGGCAAATCCAATACTATATAAATAAACCGGACTTAAATCGAGAGATTGGATAGGATGAGGCTTGGTAAACCAAATGAGTATTGGAACTCATATGATATGGTTTAACAAGGCCTACATACTACATGAAACCTAACCTAAGTGCTTTCGACCCATCGCGACCCATTAAGGTAACATACGTTACTTTAACGCGTCGTGCGCGTGAAACGCGTTCGGACCGTCTAACTAGTCCTATGACAAGTGTTATATGCCTAAACATGTTACATAATCAGTTATGTGACAAAAGTTTAGGTTACATATGCTTAATTACCAATTATACACGAAAAGGGTATTCTGGTAATTTACCTAAGGCATATAAACTACCTATCATACAACTACTTAAACGATGTGACCATAGGGTATAACCTCGGAAGGTTATGCCCTATACTAGGGTCACCTAATGTATTTGGTCGGATCCTAATGATCGACCAAACTGGGTCGAGTTCGAAGGTATAAGCGATTTATTAGATCGCTTACCCTACGACCCTAGACAACGTGGTAATCAGTAGGCATAGTCCCAAGGGACTATAACCATCGTGATTACAATCACGTTGCGAAGTTCAAACGAACTTCGCATTGACCATTACTGGTCAACGCTGAAAGTCAAACAAAGTTTGACTTTCGGACTCGAAAAGCAATAAAATAAGGAAAAGAACGAAAGAATACTTACCCAGGGTCCCCGAATGCTAATCCCTATCCAAGAATCTCAGGTATGAAACAATGGTTTCAACTTAGAGTTTCTAAAATCAGAATTCTTGTAAGTTATGCAATGGGGGGCATGGGGTATATATAGTTTTCGGTCCACCGTTGAGATCGTTTGATGAAAAACGTGCCATGATCCAACCCGTACACTTGTCGGAAACTCATGGTAGCTAAAAATGGTTCTTATCCGCTGACTAGACATGTGAGAATGTGTGGTGGAGGATTAATCAGCTGAAATCTGATATTAAAACATTGAATCTGGTCTGATCATCCAGTCGCGTAGCGCGACGGGTAGGCCCTTAGGGCTCGCGCTACGCTACTGCCTCCCAGTTCCAGAATTGTTTCAAAAGTGACAGGTTTAGTCCCTGCAACCCGTTTAAGCGATTTTCGATGCGTTTGAACCCCGTTAACCTCATTTCAAGGCTCTAAAATGAAGTTAAAGTATAGGGAACTCAAAACATGCTCAAAAATATGTCGGATGTTGGTTCGTTCAGTCGTACGATCGCGATGTTCGCTTAATTACGACGGAATGCGCATAAGCGCGAAAAACGATCCAAATGACGCAACGAATGGATTTTTCTTATGGCGAACACTAAAATATAATATAGTCATGCTTACATAAATTTTTGGATGTCCGGATGTATTCAGAACGTGAGTTATGCGTAAAAATGCAAACTTGTGCACTTTTTGACACTTTTAGTCCCTGAATGACCCAAAAGTTTATTTTAGCACACCAAACACCTCAAAGCCTATTTCTAAGCCATGTAAAGGATATTTATGGTATGTTTAACTAATGGTCATGTTCCGGAATGTCTGTTACTGATGTGTGTAAAATGCAACATATAAATTACATCAAATAAGGCATAAAACTAACCCTTTTTAGTACTAATGTTGGAAAAAGTATGTTTTTGTCTTCCTTTTGAATTTACAGGGTCAAATGAGTTTAAACGAACAAAAGGAACAAAAATACAGCCAAAACCAACATAAATACAAAGAAAAGGAAGAAATGTGGCTTGCCCGACCCCTCGACAACAACTCCCAAAGCAAAAACAAGAAGAAAGCTGAGCATGGGGCTGTGCCCAGCCCGACACGGGGCGTGCCCAGCCCGAAACGGGGCGTGTCCAGCTCAACACGGGGTCGTGCTCAGCGAACACGGGGCCGTGTCCAGAATGGTCAGCCCTGGCACAAAAGACAAACCTGTAGAAGCTTCTATTGCCCACCACGGGGCCGTGCCCAGCGGACACGGGGGCGTGGCGAAAGTACAGCAGGCGCATTAATTGTAATTGCGAATTACAATTAATGAAGAGAGAGAGTGTCAGACGGACACGGGGCCGTGCCCAGCGGACACGGGGGCGTGTGGAGCAAATAAAGACAAACAGTATTAATGAAGAAAGAGAAAAGGGTGGACACGGGGCCGTGTCCAGCGGACACGGGGCCGTGTCCAGGCTTCTGTACAGGCTATAAATAGGAGTGCTTGGCTCAAGCTCAAACTATCCCTTGGCACACCACCTCTCTCACACTTCATCCACCACCCACCACCATCACAACACCATCATCCACCACCATCATCCATTGTCCATCATAGAGTGTGTGAGTCGTCTCGGGATCCAAGATTGATCGTAAGAGTTCTTGACAATCAAGGCCATGTTTGCCTAAGTCTCTTACATCACTTGGTGAAGACAAAGTGTCTAGTATAATACTTTTTATTTCTAATCTTTTGCACTTTTTATTTGGTTTTGTATTAATGACTTTAATAACTAGTTACTTATGTTGAAGGTGATCTTTCCTTATCGTTTGTCCGTGGTGTCTTGGCATTATTTTACTGTCTATATAAAATAAAGGATTTTCACCATTCATATCTCCACGGTCTATATGGAGGTATGTTGGCTACCTGGTAGGGGGTTAAGGGAACGGTTTGGTAAAGGTCTTGCCATTGTTCAGCGTTTAGAGGTCCTGCAATGGACCTGGGTCAAATTTAGTAGGACCTCCTTCAATACTTCACAGTATTGGATGGCGGGGGTCCAAACTCTTTGATCCCCTCATAAGTTAACTACTATTAATACTATAACCCGGCTACTTAGGACTGTATCCCTGCTGACTCAGACTACTTAGCCGAGGGTAACGTCACCGCCAAAAGCGGGGCCTACCACAATACTGCATTAATAACTTAATTCATTATCTTCCAATAATCCACCCCTTTAGGATTGTATCCCTGCTGACTCAAACTACTGGGGTGAGGGTAACGTCACCTTCAAAAGAGGGGCCTACTACAATAACTAAGATAATCTCTTAATTATGTGCAAAAGTGCGGAAATAATCAAAGGTTATACTAGATACGAGTCGGAACCAAGTGATTCATCTTGTCTATCTGTTTTTATTTTTATTTTTATTTTCAGCATTTTAGTTAGTTTTATTTTTCTTAGTTTAAAACATTTTCTAAACTTTTTATTTTGGTTAGACGTTGAGGATAAACCGGTACTAAAAGCTCTTGTGTCCTTGGACGACCTCGGTATCTTACCAACGCTATACTACACTCAACGATGGGTGCACTTGCCCATATGTGTGTTTAGTGTTAGTGAAATATCGTGTTTTATAAATTTAAAACTTGGCTAAAATAAGTGTTAAAAAGGGCTTAAAATATACACCTAAAATATACGACACTTCGCACGCATCAAGTTTTTGGCGCCGTTGCCGGGGACACAAGGATTTTAGGAAAGCTTAAAATCGACGGCCTAATCAGTTTTTCAAAACCTTTTCAAAACGGGCCCACATTTTTCTGCATTTTAGTTTAGTTTTGCATTTACAGTAGGTTGAACACGTGCCGTGCTCATTGAACACGCCCCGTGCTCAACTAGATCAGTAAATTTAATTAAAACGCCCAGATACAGATCCTGAACACGGGGCCGTGTCCACTGAACACGGGGCCGTGTCCAGCCTCTGTTTCCGTTTTTCTTTTTGTTTTCTGATCTCGAGACTCGGTTGTGGTCTGCTGAGTGATTCTTATGGATCAATACTCAGGAGGTTACAACTACACCTATGATGAGGATGATTATAGGGGTAATTATTGCACTAATTGTCGTAATGCACGCTCAATTCAAAATAATCACTCATATCAACCATCCAATTCATACACCTACTATGAGGAGCCCAGGTACGAGCCATCAACTTCATACACATCCTATGAAGACCAAAGGTATGAACCTCCTCCCTCATACTCATATTTTGATGAACCAAGGTATGAGCCTTCTTACTCATACTTTGAGGAACCAAGATATGAGCAACCACCTTCATATGCTTATTATGAGGAACCATGGCGTGAACAACCCACCTCATATGAGTATTATGAAGAACAAAATTACGAACCTTATCCATCATATGCTTACAATGAAGGACAATGGTGTGAACCATCAACTTCATATGGGTATTATGAGGAACAAAGGGTCGAACAACCGGATTCAAGCTTAGGAAATAATGACTCTTTTTCTATAACCGAAGTGACCGATAGGATATTAGAACACATTAGAGTTATCGATCGATGTATAAAAGAAGCTCGCGCAAGGGAAGAGGAGTCCCGCGCAAGAGAAGAATTAAAAAGGGAAGAGATAACTGAAAGTGTTAAAATGGAAGAACAAATAAGTGAAAAACCGACACATGAGTTAAACAACGAAAAAGGTGAGTCCGACAACGTTAAAATTCAAGAAGAGTCTAATTTTGAAGAAATTAATCTCTTGTCACCTTCTTTTGAAAATCATTGTTTAGTACCCACTCATGCTAAGTTTTTAAAAGAGTTAAACACTAACACTAAAATTGACGAAACGGTAAGTGTTAAGTTAACTGATGATCAAACCTCACTAATAAAAGAAGACCCATTTGAAATTAACATTACACCGGTTCCATGTTTCTTTCAAAATTCGTTTATTAGTAATGTCACAATCGATAAAGATCTTTGTGTTAACATAATGCCTAACTACATTTTCGAAAAATTAAGTATTAGTGATTTTTCTCCACTTCAAATACCCATTTTTCTATCTAATCGGAAAGTAATAAAATCAATCGGTATAGTTGAAGATGTCTTGGTTCAAACAAATCAAATGGTAATCCCGACCGATTTTGTCATCCTCGATGACGCTCCTCTAGTGTTGGGACGACCATTTGTAAAAACTCACGAAGCTTTGAAAAACCGGAAGTTCAACAATCTACCTCTTCAATCTACCTCCAAGTTATAATTACTTGTTAAAATAATAAATATTTTAACTTAGATTATATTTGCTACTTTTTGGAATAATTGTTAAACAATATTTTCGTAATAATACTTCTCAAGTATTTATACTTGTACTTCCTTCCCAAGGATGGGTATATTAGTATTTGTATATGTATATTTTTGCCATGTATCGGTGTCGTATTCCGGTGAGGATTTACACGTACGAGAATACGTATTTTCTTGTAATTGTTAAGTATTCTTATACTTAGTTTCGTGTTAAACTTTCCGGAATATTATTTTTAATAAAAGTCCACTAATATATATATATATATATATATATATATATATATATTTCCCAATATCTATTTTAGAATTATTATTTAGAAAAATTATTTATAATTTTTCCTTTTGGCAAAAATATTTGTAGTTCCAAAATAATATGTTTTCAAGTCTCACTTAGAAAATATATATAAACTTATTTTTATCCAAAAATAATGCATTTCAAGTTTATCCAAGAAAATATATATTTTTCCCAAAAATAATATATCTTCTAAAAATTCCAAGAAAATATATTTTTACTTCCAAAATTAATATATTTTTTCCTTGTCAAAAACATGATATAACTTCGTGATAATCATAAAAATCATATTTTCATCTCTTGTGTCCAAAATATTATTCACCAAAAATATATTTATAAAGGTATTTTCCGGAATATTTTGTAGGTTACATTCTTTCGTTCGGTTTCACAATATTATGTGTGTAACTTGTATTTTTATTCCATGAGATTTTTGGTAAATACTTTGGATTGTAATTTCTTGGTATTTTGTTAAGTTATATTATTTTTCCCCTAAAATAATATAACTAATACATAAAGTATACAAATATTCACACATGTGTCTTTAATATATATATCTAGCCAGTTTTTATTTATAAAAACCAACCTCCAATATTTATATTTTTGTAACAAAAATTATGGCAAAGTTTATATGGAAATTCTTTGTTAAAATATACTTGTAAATGTTTGTTTGGAAATATTTTTCTAAGTGTTTATATTTTTAGAAAATTTTGCCATAGTTTCCCCTAAAATGGAGGTGTCCATGCTATCAAAGCATATCATTTTCTTTTTAAAATCATCTCAACAATCAACAATTCAATCAACACTTACCAAGTGGCAAAATCATGCAATTTACACAATAACATGAACTTGAACTTTTATGAAAACTTGTAGTAACTTACTAGTGTTTTTAGTAAGCCTGGTTACCCTTAAAAATATGGTTATTTGTTTGTAAATCTTATTCTTGTATAACTTAGTCTTTTACAACTTGTATGATGATTTTTCAAAAATCAATCTTCTTGTATTTTTCTTGTTACATATACTTTACTAGCTTTGTTTTCACCCTCAAAACATGATTTGTTTCTTTAAAAATCATGATTATGTAAATCTTGCAAATGAACTTGGTCACTTGAGAAAACTATTCTTGAAGTCATCCATTTACAAGACTTATGTTGTGTTTAAATCATCATCACATATGAAAACAATTTTTATTATTCAAGTTCATCTATACATAAGGTATGATCATCTTGGTCTTTCACAAGATCATCACCTTAACTTACTAGATCATGTGTTTAATCACAATCTAGTAGGTTTCATATGATGTCTCACATCATAAACACAAATAATCAATCATCAAGAAGCAAAACAACACTAAACAATATGTATTCTTATGGTTTTGAGCTTTATGTTAGAGATTAACATTTTGTTCATTAATGTTCTTCATGATTAGTAACATGTACCATCTTTTAACCAACATAACAAGAAGTAACAAAGGATTATAAGAGCCTTACTACTAGCACAAGGCTAGGGATGAAACTCAAGAAGATGAAGATGATAAACTAGGTGGTTAATAGCAAATGGAGAAGGTCCTTCAATCTCCAAAGCCACCAAGCTTCCTTATCTTGCTTCTAACACCTTGTGATGAGTATGGAATGGATGAACTAGTGAATGAAGATGATGGTAGTGTGGTGGTGATCTTCGGCCGTGAACAAGAGGGGAGGAATGAGAGAGAGTAGTGTGTGTTTAGTGTGTGTGAGATATGAGATCAAGTCCCTTTAGGTATTACTTATAACCATGTTTAGGTATTAACCATAGTGTAATATGTTTCTAAAGTACAAGGCAAATCTCTTAACAAATCACATAAGATCAAGTAAGATCAAGGGTGGGGGCCACCCTTGTGACCGTCCACACAAAGGGGGGGGGGGTATTGGTTGTGTTGTGATGGATATTTAAGATATCTAGTTAGATTCCAAGTATAAGATTAGGTGTTTTAGTTAATATGATGTTATATAGTGTGTTAGGGTGTTCGGGGATCATAACTAGCTTGGTAATGATCATGCAGTCGCGTAGCGCGACGGGTAGGCCCTTAGGGCTCGCGCTACGCTACTGCCTCCCAGTTCCAGAATTGTTTCAAAAGTGACAGGTTTAGTCCCTGCAACCCGTTTAAGCGATTTTCGATGCGTTTGAACCCCGTTAACCTCATTTCAAGGATCTAAAATGAAGTTAAAGTATAGGGAACTCAAAAAATGCTCAAAAATATGTCGGATGTTGGTTCGTTCAGTCGTACGATCGCGATGTTCGCTTAATTACGACGGAATGCGCATAAGCGCGAAAAACGATCCAAATGACGCAACGAATGGATTTTTCTTATGGCGAACACTAAAATATAATATAGTCATGCTTACATAAATTTTTGGATGTCCGGATGTATTCAGAACGTGAGTTATGCGTAAAAATGCAAAGTTGTGCACTTTTTGACACTTTTAGTCCCTGAATGACCCAAAAGTTTATTTTAGCACACCAAACACCTCAAAGCCTATTTCTAAGCCATGTAAAGGATATTTATGGTATGTTTAACTTATGGTCATGTTCCGGAATGTCTGTTACAGTTCAAATTGGCATACTTTCGCAGTTTGTCAAATTTAGTCCCTGTAAGCGATTTAACTTGATTTTGCCATACCAAAGCCTTCAAAACTTATTTCTAAGTTATGTAAAGGTTATTTAAGGTACGTTAAGCCTATGTCACTATTCCGGAGTGTTTGTTGCATTAAACTGGTTATATTTACGCATTAGTGCGCGTATAACCTTCCAGAAAGCGATTTAGAGTTTGAAATCGAACAAGAGTTGATATGTGTAAACGATACACATATTTTTACAAATCCCAAGTATGAAATACAATATTTCATTGGTTTGGCATTTTTTTGTTGGCCGTGGAGGCACAGGTGTTACAGTCTCCCCTACTTTAGGAAATTTCGTCCCGAAATTTATTTAGAGGAAACTTGTGAGAGCTTAAAAACATGAAGTTGAAAAGATCGAACAACATTGGTTAGGGTTCTGAACTTTTAGTAACTTTAATAACATCATGATTGCAATGTAAGAGGGATACTTATATACAAGTATATGAAGCGTCATTGGTGCGTCCACCGTACCTCCATTACATCGTTCTCATTTCGTTATTGTTGTCACTATCGGTTCTTACACATAATAAATCTTACTGGGTTTCTGTGCACTAAATTTCATAATTATGTACGCGTCCATAATCAGACAATTCCTTGCACAGTTCACACAGTCTATTTTATAATGTGTAGGGTAAAACCAAATGAACTTTCCTATGATGAGTGTGACTAGACCTCCGTAGAGTCCTTTTAATTAAATCAATAAATGATCTAAATAGACTATCAAGGAGTCTGTTCAGCTACATCACTAGATGTCGTTCTTTAACCAAATTGTGAATCAATCTTTTAGACTAGACCACTAAAAGGATCTCTTATCGAATCATGGAATGGTACTATATAACCCAAGGGTCTTAACTACTACGTAGGAGCCCATAAGGATTTAAGGTAGTACCTTTTGACTATCCTGCTATGAATCCCTCATATGAAGATATGAAAGATCCTGCGAGGATTTGGATAACGAATTATCCAAAGTATAAAAACACAAAAACATAGAGGAGAATACATAACACATAATCGCATAATCGCATAATTGCATACTCGTTCAATCGCATAATCGTTCAATTTGACCTTTAATTTGTTATCTTTGGACACGGGTATTTAAAGCATACCAGGAACCCAATCCGTGGATTTCCTTTGGCACTTTAAATATTTTCAAGAATCTAACTATGAAGATAGGAAGATCTTAAAAGGAATTCGGTTTGTCCTAATTGAGTTGTTTTGTACATTTTAAAGTGTACAAGGAATTCAATCAGGGCTCCGATGTCAACGAAGGTGTTGATCGTGATTGGCTCAGGACATGAATAGATCAAGATGTCATCAATAATAACAATGACGAACTAATCCAAATAAGACTTGCAGACTCTATTTATTAAGTCCTTGAAGCTGGCTGGAGCATTTGTCAACCCAAAGGGCATGACTGTAAACTCGTAATGGCCATACTTCGTGCAGAAAACTGTTTTGGGAATATCTTCTTCGAGAATACAAAGTTGATGATACCCAAAACGCAAATCGATCTTGGAAAAGCATGAAACGATATGCAGTTGATCGGAGAAATCGTTGATTTAAGGTAGGGGATATCGATTCTTGATGGTAAGATTAACAGGCTTACGTTAATCGATATGAATTCGAGAAGATCCATCTTTCTTTTTCACAAAGAGGGCAAGAGTTTTCCCCAAGGTGAAAAGTTCGGACGGATGAATCCTTTATCAGACAACTCTTGAAGCTGTTTGATAATTCTTGCATCTCGAACGGTGCAAGACGATAAGATACTTTAGATTTAAAAGAAGTAAGTGTTTGAGGTTCTTAGGGAGATCACAAGTGATAATAAAAATGACAGAACCACACGAGTAGTTTTGTCTTTGTGTTAACATCATAAGGTTGAATCAAACATTCATACAATTGCATTAGTTAAAAATAAAACCACAAATTTTATTTATATAACAACCGCATTGTCTTTAAATGTTACAAGATAACAACCAGAGGAAAAACAAACTGCTAATTGTTCACTCGTTCATCATTGAGTGCCTCATTGATGTTAAACACTCGACCGCGTGCTGGATTCACATTGACGTTGACGTCGCATTCGGGTTTGCGCCAGCATTTGCATTCACCATTCTTGGGCAGTTGTGGCGGAAGTGACCAATCTCTCCGCAGTTGAAACATGAACCCAGTGGAAATCTCGCAGCATTCCCTTGAACCGGAGCTTGAACCTGAGCAGCCTGATTTTGTCCCAAACGACAAACCTTGGCCAAATGCCCAAGTTTACCACACGTCGTGCATTGCCAGCAAGCTTGTTGTACTGCGTGATGAGCGTTGCAGCGTGCACAATAAGGTGCGGTACCGGCATATGCTTTCTTTGCAGGTGGCTGAGCTGGTTGGTTCCGCGGGTTCTGAGCAGTCTGTGCTGTAACAGCAAAATTTTGGGCACCCTTTCGCTTCTTTGATTTCTTTGACGTCTCACCTTCCTTACTCTTCTTGTTTTGACCTTTCTTGCTATCCTCCTTGTCAGCTGACTGTTTCTTGCCCTTGTCACCCTTCCTGTGTAACTTGTTCTTCCGAATCTGCGACTCAGTCAATGTCGCTAATAACTCGATCGCCTGACGGAGTGTGGCAGGGTTACTACCAGTAAGGATGTCTTGTACCGAGTCAGGTAGGCCGTCGATGTACCTTTCGATAGCTATGTCAAGTGGGGTAACCATTGTCGGGCAAAGCAGACTCAGCTCCTCAAACCTATCAGTATACGCCCTATGCTCACCACTATCTTGCTTCAACTCATCAAATTCCTTCTCCAAAGCTCGCTGCTCATGACGAGGACAGAATTCCCTCATCATAAGGGCCCTAAGTTCAGCCCACGTCTGAGCTAGAGCAACTTCTGCACCATGATCCCTCATAATCCCGTTCCACCATGTGAGAGCCCTCTTCTGAAACACACTCGAAGAAAACTCAACCTTGCGATTGTCAGGACACTGCACGTGGCGGAAAGTATTCTCAATGATCTCGAACCATTGAAGAAGCCCAGTCGCCCCTTCAGAACCACTAAACTTAAGTGGTTTAGCCTGGTTAAAATCCTTGTATTTGCATGGAACATTGCTGTTGTTGTTGGCTTGGTTCCATTGAGCAAAGAGAATTGGAAATTGAGCAGCCATCTGCTGTGCAATGATTTCTGCCAGCTCGGCAGTCTCTATCTGGTTTTCGCATCGAGGAGGCATTGTCTAAAAGAGGAAACATGAAAGGAAACGAGTGAGAGAATTTAGACGAAAAGAATGAGATGAAACAAATCTGATGAAAGCAAGGATAGTGGTCATTTGTTTGTTACTACAAAACAACAAACGACCTTGGTGATTAGTCAAAGTAAATAGGTTAAAAATAATGTATCGCGAAGACATGCTCGCCTATAAGTGAACACTCATCCCAAGAATTCCCAGGTATGCACAACTGGTCTCGCGTCTGATGAGATGTATACGAAGTGCTTGCCTAGACAGAAAACCCAGAATACAGGCATTCACCCTTCCAGTTTGCACGTGTTCACATTATTTAAAACCCAAAACCTTGACGAGATTTTGAAAATTCAAAGGGGTTCAAAACCATATAACAGAGGGTTCAAAACCTTACAATAGAGGGTTCAAAACCTAGAAATTAATCATCCTAGAACAGATGACTAGTTTTCAAAGCGGTTTTGAAATTTATGTTCTTGTTGTGGTCGTCGCCTAAGGATAGGTGACGGTATTGTTTTATGACTAAACGCAAGTAAACTCGCGTTAGGGTCCTAAGAAAGTTATAGACTAGGTCAAAGCATTACTAATAACCTAATTCCCTATAACCATTGGCTCTGATACCATCTTTTCTGTCACACCCCGACCGCGTAAAACAACAAATCGCGGCGGAAACATCGGGGCGTGTTGTAACAGAATTAATGTTTCATAACCATGGATACCAAAAAGTGTTTCGTTTTATTAAACATTGAATAATTACATCATCTGGAAATCTAAATACACAATTTAAACATAGTCTATCATTGTTATTTAGTCACTAAGGCCTTATCCAGTCCTATGTGAGCATGCATCCTATCAAACGATATCATCCAACAATACCTGAAACATATGTGAAAACGAGGTCAGCAAAGAAATGCTGGCGAATACATTAGTTTTGTTGAAAATAAGTTTCATGACTTCTGTTTGAGAAAATGTTTAGTCATGAACCTTGTAATTTGCTTTGTCTTTGTAAATCATTTGAAAAATAATAAGTTTAGATGATATGTATAAATAAGAGAATAATGCATGATTAAATGAATAACCATGTAAAATGAGTTTGTATAAGATAAGTTGTTTGTAAAACAGTGTTTTGTGAAAAGTATGTTACTTGTATAAAATGTTCTATGTCTCAAACTAAAATGATTCAAATAACGCTACAATATGTAATACCATACAAACACTTATATATAGGAAGTACCAACGGCGTATTGACGGGTGGTCCATGGGACAACCCTTAAATGATCTAAATACATGCACATTCCATGCTTATTTTGGTTAATTAATTGAACATGATAATCTCTAGATGATTTGATGTGCAGGCATTATAATGTTTAAAATGTGGATTTTATGGAGCTTTGACTTTGTGAGGACAACATCACCTCAATTTGAACATCAAAGTGGCGGCTGGTGGATTTCTAGGAGCATTGGGTGGAGCCATGATTGTTTCATATAGTCATCCATCATCATCATCATCACAACATCATTTTAATTATATGCAACATGTTGGATGGTGGGAAATGGACTTTGGCAGACATCATCACGTGTAGCATCATAGGGCTTTGGGGAAGTTTTGCTAAAGTCAACATCTATTTACAACATCACATGTGACAACATAGCAAACATCATCATCAATTTGGCTGATATGGGCTGGAGCATGAGTGGGCCGCACATGGGAGCTGCTAGTGGATTGGGCCGCCAATACAAGAATTGGGCGGCACATTCTAATCATGGGCTTTGACGGCAAAGATGAGACTGTTGGGCTTCTTCTTTATGGCCGACACACATAATCAAACATTCACGTGCACAATAAATGGGCGGCACCTTTTGGACTTTTGTGAAGATCACATCGAATAAGGGGTGTGGGCTCGCTATCTTGGGCTTCGAAAGTCAACAAGCAGCATCAACAGAACATCACGTGGAGGAAACATAGTAATCATCAACATGTAGCGGCACATCACACTTGAACATCACGTGGGTGTCTTGGGTTTGATAAAACACACGCATGCAAGAGGCAGAAACATCATGTGAAGGATTGGACGGTTTGGAGGCACACAAGTCAACATTACATCACCGTAAATCAGTCTATGCATGCCGTAAACATTTCATGTCCACCGTAATTTACGGTGGAGCCGTAAATTACGGTGGTGTCGACGGACAAATCGTAACTGCCTCATTAAAATCATTTTTATTATGTCTTTTCAAGACACTTCATCATTGGACGGTTTTGGGAGTAGAGGGGGCGATTTTTGGCTCTTCTCTGGTGTTCTTGAGTGGTCAAAACATGAGTACTTTGTTTTTTATTCCAATAAACAAAGGTTTGATTGTGATGATGATTCACCACACTATGAGCGGCTAGGTTTGCTTGGTGATCATCCAGAATGTAAGGTTTACTTGTGACAATTATGTTTTGTTCTTGAATTTCTGGAATATTAAACTGTGCATGTGTGGTTAGTTTATTATGGTGCTTGATTGGGTGTTTGTAAATTGTTGATGTATGTTTGATCATAATTCTAAACCATACGTTCTTGGTGCCGTTGGCAATCGAGATATCATGGGAGGGATTAGGGTTGGATATATGTTAATTGGTCATCGGGTAACAACCTCGCGTTCTAGGAATCCGAGTACTTAGTTCCCTTTCATCACAAATAATTGATCTTGCATGAGCTATGTCTATGTAGTTCTTTCCAGTTAAACATAAACCTTGATTGTCACTTAAAACCTGAAACTCGGGATGATTACTACCCTCTTATCCTGTTACAAAACTTACTTTTGATTTGTATTCTAATTTAGTTTAATCTAGTAATTAAATCCAATCGCCAAAACTCTTGAATTTATTTTATTTGCAATTAGATTAATTTAGTCAAGTTAGACATACATCGAGATAGCACATATTCCACAAACTCCCTGTGTTTGATACCCACTTACCGCTAGCTAATTAGTTGTAACTGGATTAAATTTGAATGTGACCACGAAATCACGTCAAATTTTGGCGCCGTTGCCGGGGAGTAGTGCGCAACGTGTGTTATCTTGTGTATTAGTTTGAAAAAAAAAAAAAAACCAAAAAGATTTCTTTTATGTTCATGATTTACACTTGGTAGTTGAGTTGTGTTGTGCAGGATGACAGGGCATTACACAAATTTCAGCTTATTTACGTGTAGATTGTGCAAAGGCCCACTTCATCCGAGTATATGTTGTGGGGAGGCCCAACATAAGCGTAGAGAAGAACAGATGAGAATGGACGAGCGGAATGTCCATTATGATGAGTTTCACCCACATGATTCATACTATGATTCACCTTACAAGTCGAACATGGATTATTATGATGAATATTCCCAACTTTCATATGAAGGCCCTCAGATGTACGATCAAGATTATTATCATGCTCAGTATACATTTGATCAGTCTGGTTATGAATGTGTAACTCAACAACCTACTTTGCACTATCAGTCACATAAATCTGAAAGTCTTGACGAGATGATGAGAAAGAGACACATGGTTCATGTTGAAAAAGAATTAACAAAACCTCATTTGTCAATGGAAGAACGAGTAGAACTTTTGGAATGGAAATATGATTTGTTACCAAAAGAGGTAAAAGCAATGCGGCCAGGGACGTCGATAGTGGAAAAACGTCAAGCAAAACAACACTGGATACATGTGCAGATTGAACAAATGACACCTATGGGTGATGTAGAAGAAAAGGTTGTGAGTCCTCCCGAACTTGAAACTGAATTATTAGGGCCAAATGAGGAATATACAATTGAAATTATTGTGGAGGAACCACCTATGGAGAGCAAAGTTGAGGGTCTTTTACTTGATGAAGCAATCAAAGTTGATTACAACTCTCCGACTGTGGTGGTTATGGAAACCAAGAGTGTTAAGGATGCATGTTTAGAAACTAGGAAGGTGGCACTTCATGATGTGGGAGATTTCATTCATAAGTTATGTTTATGGGAGAGTTTGGATTTGTTGGGCACAGAAAACGAAGTAGTGAAGTGGAGAGTAAACTACCGAGCATTTGTTGGAAATTCGGTTGGAAAATGTGGATTTAAAGAATTTTGCAAAGAAAGATGGGACGTGACAAAGCACACACATAATAGAAGAATCAAACACCGTGCTTATATCAGCAACGAAAAAGGTAAATGTGCTTTGAGACCACCTTGAGGCATATCAGGTATGGTCTGGCTGAAGACCTGTAAACTTAGCGCTCTCGGGAGGCAGCCCGAGGATGTAGAGTATTGTATTTGTATTTTGTTTTGTTTTGCTTTGTTTGGTTTTGTTTTGTTTTGTTTTGGTGTTGTGTTTGTGTGTTGGCAGGTTATTACGTTTCAACCCTCGCGGATGCAATGATTCAAGTGTGGGGATGTTTGGCAACATCCCTGTGGAGATATCGGCGAATCTAAGAGATGTTTTTGAACCGGTTCGATCACCGCAGCTGCATCACTACCAACACTGCTGATTTACTAATCAGGTCGTGTCTTGTTCTCATCTTGTGCCCCTTTGTATATATTCATGTTTAAGTTTTTGGTTGGGCGGTTGGGTGGTGTTTTAATGTGTTTAGTTTATGGGTTGTGAAGGAATTGGTGGTGTTCTTAATAATTAAAATAAAAAAAAAAGAAATTTGGGGTTTGAGAGTATAAACAATTGTTGATGTTCTTGGTTAAAGCGATCTTTTCCTCAAAACCATACATTGGGACAATGTATCCCAAGTGTGGGGATGGGGGAATTTTTGAGAATTTTAAAATTTTTTGTAAATTCAAGTGAAAAATTGTCAAAATTTGAAAACTTGATATTATGCCATTTGACACACCGACACCCATTCCTAGTCTATGCATGGTGAGAATTTGAGCCACATATGTTTGTTATTGATAATTCTTTGTTTGAGTGGCGGTGTGTGTTGTGTGTTAATAGAACTTGTGTGTGAATACTTGTTAAATCCTAGAATTAGCATGCTTTTGAAAATGATAGGGGTACTTTTAGGAAGCTTCGTCTAGATGTGTGAGAGTGCGGGATTGGTGGGTTGGACCTCATACTTTACATATATGAGCTTGGTATTGTGAGGGGTGGGGGTTTGGTCCTTAGAAAGCCATGTTGAGCCTTAGACTATTCGATTGTGACCCGAGCCTACTTCTTACAAAAATTTTACCTTTTGAGATGACCCGGTTTAGGAGATTTAGTATGTAGTATTGATGTTCTTGTATATATTGTTGAGTTCGATGTGTTATGAAAAAAAAAAAAGAAGAAAAAAAAAGAAAGAGAAAAATATGAAAAATACAAAAAGAAGTATTTAGTTGCAATAGAGTTGAGAACGTTGAAAAAGTTATGTATATATTTTGGTGTTTGCTTTGTTTAGTAGTGGAAATAAAAACCGGGTCAAATCAATTAGCTCTTTCATATGTATTCCACCATTTTCCTACCTTTACACCTAGCCCCGTTGCAACCCGCAAGTCCCTTTGATTCTAAATCATGTTAAATATTTGTTAGGAGGAAACTTGATTCTTATACAAGCTTATTGTCGCACACACACATACACGCATTGAGTGGTTTTGCATTACATGCTAGTAATTTTTGTCACCGAGAGTTTGGCGAGGGGTGTGTCTTATTGTATGGTTGAAGGTTAGTAAAAGGATGGCACATTTAGCTTGGTTTGCATGTTGATCGCTTATGGTTTTGAAATAGTTTTTGAATTGATGAGTTGCTTGGGACAAGCAACGGGTAAGTGTGGGGATGTGACGGGTGGTCCATGGGACAACCCTTAAATGATCTAAATACATGCACATTCCATGCTTATTTTGGTTAATTAATTGAACATGATAATCGCTAGATGATTTGATGTGCAGGCATTATAATGTTTAAAATGTGGATTTTATGGAGCTTTGACTTTGTGAGGACAACATCACCTCAATTTGAACATCAAAGTGGCGGCTGGTGGATTTCTAGGAGCATTGGGTGGAGCCATGATTGTTTCATATAGTCATCCATCATCATCATCATCATCACAACATCATTTTAATTATATGCAACATGTTGGATGGTGGGAAATGGACTTTGGCAGACATCATCACGTGTAGCATCATAGGGCTTTGGGGAAGTTTTGCTTAAGTCAACA
This sequence comes from Helianthus tuberosus, assembly GCA_030545235.1. NCBI lineage: Eukaryota > Viridiplantae > Streptophyta > Magnoliopsida > Asterales > Asteraceae > Helianthus > Helianthus tuberosus. The sequence goes on along the minus strand of CM060371.1, from coordinate 102,921,102 downwards.
TCTATTTACAACATCACATGTGACAACATAGCAAACATCATCATCAATTTGGCTGATATGGGCTGGAGCATGAGTGGGCCGCACATGGGAGCTGCTAGTGGATTGGGCCGCCAATACAAGAATTGGGCGGCACATTCTAATCATGGGCTTTGACGGCAAAGATGAGACTGTTGGGCTTCTTCTTTATGGCCGACACACATAATCAAACATTCACGTGCACAATAAATGGGCGGCACCTTTTGGACTTTTGTGAAGATCACATCGAATAAGGGGTGTGGGCTCGCTATCTTGGGCTTCGAAAGTCAACAAGCAGCATCAACAGAACATCACGTGGAGGAAACATAGTAATCATCAACATGTAGCGGCACATCACACTTGAACATCACGTGGGTGTCTTGGGTTTGATAAAACACACGCATGCAAGAGGCAGAAACATCATGTGAAGGATTGGACGGTTTGGAGGCACACAAGTCAACATTACATCACCGTAAATCAGTCTATGCATGCCGTAAACATTTCATGTCCACCGTAATTTACGGTGGAGCCGTAAATTACGGTGGTGTCGACGGACAAATCGTAACTGCCTCATTAAAATCATTTTTATTATGTCTTTTCAATACACTTCATCATTGGACGGTTTTGGGAGTAGAGGGGGCGATTTTTGGCTCTTCTCTGGTGTTCTTGAGTGGTCAAAACATGAGTACTTTGTTTTTTATTCCAATAAACAAAGGTTTGATTGTGATGATGATTCACCACACTATGAGCGGCTAGGTTTAATTGGTGATCATCCCGAATGTAAGGTTTACTTGTGACAATTATGTTTTGTTCTTGAATTTCTGGAATATTAAACTGTGCATGTGTTGTTAGTTTATTATGGTGCTTGATTGGGTGTTTGTAAATTGTTGATGTATGTTTGATCATAATTCTAAACCATACGTTCTTGGTGCCGTTGGCAATCGAGATATCATGGGAGGGATTAGGGTTGGATATATGTTAATTGGTCATCGGGTAACAACCTCGCGTTCTAGGAATCCGAGTACTTAGTTCCCTTTCATCACAAATAATTGATCTTGTTGGAGGGGCGATTTTTGGCTCTCTCTTGTGTTCTTGATTAGTCTAAACATGAATACTTTGTTTTTGATTCCATGGGACAAAGTTTCGATTGTGATGATGGTTCATAACACTATGAGCGGCTAGGTTTGCTTGGTGATCGTCTCGGATGTAAGGTTTTATTTGTGACAATTATGTTTGTTCTTTAATTTCTGGAATATCAAACTGTGCATGTGTTGTTAGTTTATTATGGTGTTCGATTGGTTGTTTGTAAATTGTTTATGTATGTTTGATCATAGTTCTAAACCATACGTTCTTGGTGCCGTTGGCAATCGAGATATCATGGGAGGGATTAGGGTTGGATATGTGTTGATTGGTCATCGGGTAACAACCTCGCGTTCTAGGAATCCGAGTACTTAGTTCCCTTTCATCACAAACAATTGATCTTACATGAGCCATGTCTATGTGGTTCTTTCCAGTTGAACATGAATGTTAGTTGTCCCTTAAAACCTGAAATTCGGGATGATCACTATCCTCTTATCTTGTTACAAAACTTAACTTTGATTTGTAATTTAATTTAGTTTAATCTAGTAATTAAATCCAATCGCCAAAACTCTTGAATTTATTTTGTTTGCAATTAGATTAATTTAGTCAAGTTAGACATACATCGAGATAGCACATATTCCACAAACTCCCTGTGTTCGATACCCACTTACCGCTATCTATATAGTTGCTTTTGGGATTAAATTTGCGTGACCACGACAATCACGTCAAATTTTGGCGCCGTTGCCGGGGAGTAGTGCGCAACGTGTGTTATCTTGTGTATTAGTTTGAAAAAAAAAAAATTTAAAAAAAAAACCAAAAAGATTTCTTTTATGTTCATGATTTACACTTGGTAGTTGAGTTGTGTTGTGCAGGATGACAGGGCATTACACAAATTTCAGCTTATTTACGTGTAGATTGTGCAAAGGCCCACTTCATCCGAGTATATGTTGTGGGGAGGCCCAACATAAGCGTAGAGAAGAACAGATGAGAATGGACGAGCGGAATGTCCATTATGATGAGTTTCACCCACATGATTCATACTATGATTCACCTTACAAGTCGAACATGGATTATTATTATGAATATTCCCAACTTTCATATGAAGGCCCTCAGATGTACAATCAAGATTATTATCATGCTCAGTATACATTTGATCAGTCTGGTTATGAATGTGTAACTCAACAACCTACTTTGCACTATCAGTCACATAAATCTGAAAGTCTTGACGAGATGATGAGAAAGAGACACATGGTTCATGTTGAAAAAGAATTAACAAAACCTCATTTGTCAATGGAAGAACGAGTAGAACTTTTGGAATGGAAATATGATTTGTTACCAAAAGAGGTGAAAGAGATGAGGCCAGGGATGTCGATGGTGGAAAAACGTCAAGCAAAACAACACTGGATACATGTGCAGATTGAACAAATGACACCTATGGGTGATGTAGAAGAAAAGGTTGTGAGTCCTCCCGAACTTGAAACTGAATTATTAGGGCCAAATGAGGAATATACAATTGAAATTATTGTGGAGGAACCACCTATGGAGAGCAAAGTTGAGGGCCTTTTACTTGATGAACCAATCAAGGTTGATTACAATTCTCCGGCTGTGGTGGTTATGGAAACCAGGAGTGTTAAGGATGCATGTTTAGAAACTAGGAGGGTGGCACTTCATGATGTGGGAGATTTCATTCATAAGTTATGTTTATGGGAGAGTTTAGATTTGTTGGGCATAAAAAATGAAGTAGTGAAGTGGAGAGTAAACTACCGAGCATTTGTTGGAAATTCGGTAGGAAAATGTGGATTTAAAGAATTTTGCAAAGAAAGATGGGACGTGACAAAGCACACACACAATAGAAGAATCAAACACCGTGCTTACATCAGCAACGAAAAGGGTAAGTGTGCATTAAGACCACCATAACGCATATCAGGTATGGTCTGGCTGAAGACCTTTAAACTTAGCGCTCTTGGGAGGCAGCCCGAGGATGTAGAGTATTGTATTTGTGTTTTGTTTTGTTTTGTTTTGCTTTGTTTGGTTTTGTTTTGGTGTTGTGTTTGTGTGTTGGCAGGTTATTACGTTTCAACCCTCGCGGATGCAATGATTCAAGTGTGGGGATGTTTGGCAACATCCCTGTTGAGATATCGGCGAATCTAAGAGATGTTTTTGAACCGGTTCGATTATCATCCACTAGAAAGAACTACATAGACATAGTTCATGTGTAATTACTTATTGTGATAAAAGGGAACGAAGTACTCAGATTCCGAGAACGTGAGGTTGTTACCCGATGACCAATCAACCCTTACCCAATCCTAATTTTACCCATGATATCTCGATTGCCAACGGCACCAAGAACGTATGGTTTCAAACTAGAAAAAAATATAAGAATTAACAATTTACAACTAAGCAAACTAAAAAAAAACCACAAAGATTTCTTTTATGTTCATGATTTACACTTGGTAGTTGAGTTGTGTTGTGCAGGATGACAGGGCGTTACACAAATTTCAGCTTATTTACGTGTAGATTGTGCGGGGGTCCACGACATCCATGTATTGGTTGCCACGAGGCTCACTACAGGAGGGCACATGGAAAACCGGTGTCTTATGTTTCACAGCTTCCACCTCCATCATACGTTAATCAGAAATGGAGGATGACTATTATTCATATGGATATGATCGGGACGAGGAAGTTTATTATGAGGCAAGGATGGATGGTCTATGTTTTTGTTGCGGTCGTGATCACACTTATGATTATGATGTGTGCCCGGTGTATTCGGAAAACCCGAAGTATTGGAATAAAAAGATGATGGAAGCACGCATCTATAGACCGTATCAGGGATATCGACAATATCATCCCGAAGAATATTCTGAGCCCGAGGGTGTTTATGTTTATGAGACCGAGAGGAGAAAGAGCTTGCTGTATTGGAAGTAACTTTGTCCAAACTCGAGCAATATTTAGCAACACCCAACCTGTCCGATGAAGACCGAATCAGCTGCTTAGTCTCTAAGTGTCATACTTTAAAATTGAAGATAGAGATAGAAGAACGCCTCTCACCATTACCTGACGATATTAGAGATTATTCTCACATGAAGGAGGAGGTTGTGGAGGATAATACCACACCATGATTGTCGTGGTCACGCAAATTTAATCCCAATAACAACTATATAGATAGCGGTAATAGGGTATCGAACACAGGGAGTTTGTGGAATGTGTGTTATTTAGAAGTGTATCTAAGTTAACTAAAATTAAACTAATGACAATAAAAAGTAAATTCAAAGAGTTGGATTGTTTGGATTGGTTTTAAAAACTAAGAATACTAATTAATTTGAGAAATGAAAATTGAGTTTGTAAACAATTTGGAGACGAATGACCATCCTAAGTTTCCGGTTTGTTTTAACAATTGTGTTATCATCCACTAGAAAGAACTACATAGACATAGTTCATGTGTAATTACTTATTGTGATAAAAGGGAACGAAGTACTCAGATTCCGAGAACGTGAGGTTGTTACCCGATGACCAATCAACCCTTACCCAATCCTAATTTTACCCATGATATCTCGATTGCCAACGGCACCAAGAACGTATGGTTTCAAACTAGAAAAAAATCATAAGAATTAACAATTTACAACTAAGCAATCACACACCATGATAAACAAGACATAGATAAAGTTTATCATTCTAGAAATATGGAATCAAAACACAACCGTCTTAAACAAACCTTCAACCTAGGATGATCATAAAGGGTTTAGCCACGCATAGCTTCAAACAACATCTTAACAAAAGTTTCAATGTTAATCAAGATCAACAACAATAAACCTAATGATTGAGAAGTGTTCTTGTTGCCAAAAAATCTCCAAGATAGCTCCCAAAATCGTCCCTAATGATTGATAACCGAAAACAAGTGAAAAGCCTCCATAAAATCCATCAAATTGGCCATTAAATGAGGAGTTACACATTTTGGATCAGACGGAGCCGTAAGCTACGCCTCTCAGCCGTAGCTTACGACAGTCAACCAAGTCTTACGGCCAGGAGCTCCTGTCTTACGGCAAGAAATGCTGAAAACTTGTTTTCAGCATAACTTTTTCGTTTCAACTCCGTTTTCTTTACCGTTTTCGCCTACATTCTCGTAATTTCATCCTCTATCATGCTATCCTCTTAATTCTTCAATTCCAAAATGTTATTTTTTATTGATGCTCCAAATTCTTTCCCTTTTATGCTCCATTTGCACCTGCACGTCCAAACAACTAGTAGTTACCAAGTTCAAACAATTAAACGTGTAAAGCATGGGATTTTAATCTTTTTAAGGCACTTAAGGGTTGTCCTACGGACCACCCGTCAGGGATGTTTGGCAACATCCCTGTTGAGATATCGGCGAATCTAAGAGATGTTTTTGAACCGGTTCGATCACCGCAGCTGTATCACTACCAACACTGCTGATTTACTAATCAGGTTGTGTCTTGTTCTCATTTTGTGCACCTTTGTATATATTCATGTTTAAGTTTTTGGTTGGGCGGTTGGGTGGTGTTTTGATGTGTTTAGTTTATGGGTTGTGAAGGAATTGGTGGTGTTTTTAATAATTAAAATAAAAAAAAGAAATTTGGGGTTTGAGAGTATAAGCAATTGTTGATGTTCTTGTTTAAAGCGATCTTTCCCTCAAAACCATACATTGGGACAATGTATCCCAAGTGTGGGGATTGGAGGGGCGATTTTTGGCTCTCTCTTGTGTTCTTGATTAGTCTAAACATGAATACTTTGTTTTTGATTCCATGGGACAAAGTTTCGATTGTGATGATGGTTCATAACACTATGAGCGGCTAGGTTTGCTTGGTGATCGTCTCGGATGTAAGGTTTTATTTGTGACAATTATGTTTGTTCTTTAATTTCTGGAATATCAAACTGTGCATGTGTTGTTAGTTTATTATGGTGTTCGATTGGTTGTTTGTAAATTGTTGATGTATGTTTGATCATAGTTCTAAACCATACGTTCTTGGTGCCGTTGGCAATCGAGATATCATGGGAGGGATTAGGGTTGGATATGTGTTGATTGGTCATCGGGTAACAACCTCGCGTTCTAGGAATCCGAGTACTTAGTTCCCTTTCATCACAAACAATTGATCTTACATGAGCCATGTCTATGTGGTTCTTTCCAGTTGAACATGAACGTTAGTTTTCCCTTAAAACCTGAAATTCGGGATGATCACTATCCTCTTATCTTGTTACAAAACTTAACTTTGATTTGTAATTTAATTTAGTTTAATCTAGTAATTAAATCCAATCGCCAAAACTCTTGAATTTATTTTGTTTGCAATTAGATTAATTTAGTCAAGTTAGACATACATCGAGATAGCACATATTCCACAAACTCCCTGTGTTCGATACCCACTTACCGCTATCTATATAGTTGCTTTTGGGATTAAATTTGCATGTATTTAGATCATTTAAGGGTTGTCCCATGGACCACCCGTCACGTATCCACCATGTTTGTATCATATTACACACGCATAGTTACTTAATCAGTTAATCAAACCAAACCACCAAAGTAATGTTCATGTCCAATGTAAATCATGTTATGTATAACCAATGTCAAAAGTGATATGTATGGCTAGTGAAATGCATCAACTAAACCATAGGTGAAACGCACAAAACAAAGTATTGAAGTAAAACTTGGTTTAAATCAATACTATGTTTCGTGTAAATGCATGATCAAATGTAAATCATGTCCCAATGTTTACCCAACCGTTAAACCATTTTGTAAAATCGTTCTAGTCGTTCTTGTTTTAATTGTGAAACTACTTTATGGTCGATTCTCTAATAACATTCAAACCTTCTTGACGCGTTCCTCGTTCCAACTCGCTCTCGCTCTCGTTCTTAACAAACCCTTACCAAAGGGTAAGTTAATAATTACAGATTCAGTCGCTACCCAAAATATCCACACATAACCATGGGTATAGAGAATAACAGGATTTGTCAGATCCTATGGTACCATATCCTAATACTGGTCGGCTTGATCATTGCTAATGAATGTCATTTGGTTATGTAACTATAACCAACAAGTTTGTTCACTTTTTGAAATTTGTAATTAGTTTTTGAACCATTGAAATCGTTCTTGAAACCCTTGTTATTGTTCTTGAAACTACATTGTAATTGTTATTGAAATTATTGTAATCGTTCTTGAAACCACATTGTAATTGTTATTGAAATCATTGATAAAGCATTTAGCACATATGAGTCACCCCAAAACAGTTGAAAACAGTAAAAGAGGGGAATAATGTACTCGCCTGAGAATGCTTGGAGGTCTTGAACAACAACCAAACAAAGCTAGAGGGAGCACAGAATCAGTCGGCAAATCCAATACTATATAAATAAACCGGACTTAAATCGAGAGATTGGATAGGATGAGGCTTGGTAAACCAAATGAGTATTGGAACTCATATGATATGGTTTAACAAGGCCTACATACTACATGAAACCTAACCTAAGTGCTTTCGACCCATCGCGACCCATTAAGGTAACATACGTTACTTTAACGCGTCGTGCGCGTGAAACGCGTTCGGACCATCTAACTAGTCCTATGACAAGTGTTATATGCCTAAACATGTTACATAATCAGTTATGTGACAAAAGTTTAGGTTACATATGCTTAATTACCAATTATACATGAAAAGGGTATTCTGGTAATTTACCTAAGGCATATAAACTACCTATCATACAACTACTTAAACGATGTGACCATAGGGTATAACCTCGGAAGGTTATGCCCTATACTAGGGTCACCTAATGTATTTGGTCGGATCCTAATGATCGACCAAACTAGGTCGAGTTCGAAGGTATAAGCGATTTATTAGATCGCTTACCCTACGACCCTAGACAACGTGGTAATCAGTAGGCATAGTCCCAAGGGACTATAACCATCGTGATTACAATCACGTTGCGAAGTTCAAACGAACTTCGCATTGACCATTACTGGTCAACGCTGAAAGTCAAACAAAGTTTGACTTTCAGACTCGAAAAGCAATAAAATAAGGAAAAGAATGAAAGAATACTTACCCAGGGTCCCCGAATGCTAATCCCGATCCAAGAATCTCAGGTATGAAACAATGGTTTCAACTTAGAGTTTCTAAAATCAGAATTCTTGTAAGTTATGTAATGGGGGGCATGGGGTATATATAGTTTTCGGTCCACCGTTGAGATCGTTTGATGAAAAACGTGCCATGATCCAACCCGTACACTTGTCGGAAACTCATGGTAGCTAAAAATGGTTCTTATCCGCTGACTAGACATGTGAGAATGTGTGGTGGAGGATTAATCAGCTGAAATCTGATATTAAAACATTGAATCTGGTCTGATCATGCAGTCGCGTAGCGCGACGGGTAGGCCCTTAGGGCTCGCGCTACGCTACTGCCTCCCAGTTCCAGAATTGTTTCAAAAGTGACAGGTTTAGTCCCTGCAACCCGTTTAAGCGATTTTCGATGCGTTTGAACCCCGTTAACCTCATTTCAAGGCTCTAAAATGAAGTTAAAGTATAGGGAACTCAAAACATGCTCAAAAATATGTCGGATGTTGGTTCGTTCAGTCGTACGATCGCGATGTTCGCTTAATTACGACGGAATGCGCATAAGCGCGAAAAACGATCCAAATGACGCAACGAATGGATTTTTCTTATGGCGAACACTAAAATATAATATAGTCATGCTTACATAAATTTTTGGATGTCCGGATGTATTCAGAACGTGAGTTATGCGTAAAAATGCAAACTTGTGCACTTTTTGACACTTTTAGTCCCTGAATGACCCAAAAGTTTATTTTAGCACACCAAACACCTCAAAGCCTATTTCTAAGCCATGTAAAGGATATTTATGGTATGTTTAACTTATGGTCATGTTCCGGAATGTCTGTTACAGTTCAAATTGGCATACTTTCGCAGTTTGTCAAATTTAGTCCCTGTAAGCGATTTAACTTGATTTTGCCATACCAAAGCCTTCAAAACTTATTTCTAAGTTATGTAAAGGTTATTTAAGGTACGTTAAGCCTATGTCACTATTCCGGAGTATTTGTTGCATTAAACTGGTTATATTTACGCATTAGTGCGCGTATAACCTTCCAGAAAGCGATTTAGAGTTTGAAATCGAACAAGAGTTGATATGTGTAAACGATACACATATTTTTACAAATCCCAAGTATGAAATACAATATTTCGTTGGTTTGGCATTTGTTTGTTGACCGTGGAGGCACAGGTGTTACAGTAACAGATTGATATCAGAGCCATAACTATAGGAAATTAGGAAAAATTGTCATGATTTGACCTAGTCTATAGTTTAGGAGTTGTATTTGACCATTCTTGATTTTCATGCTTAAAATACTTGAATTCTTCCTATGTTTGCTTCTTATCTATTCTTTTTTCATAAATTATACATGCCTTTCCTAAGGTAAACACAATACACACAAGAAGACGTGAAGACACTCGTAATTCACAAACGAGACGATCTCACCAAAAATAGGCGTGAAAACCCACAATTTTTGGTGAAATCCCGCAATCCGTGATTTCGATTTTTCACGAAATTGTACCATCAAGTTTGGAGTGATATCAACACCTTGATGGAGAATTTCCCATTCTAAATCTAGTGGACCCTTACCGACGAGATGTAAATTTATTTCCTTAACTCGTTCGGAAAGTATTAACCACACTTCGGGTACGATGCTATCAACGCCACTATTGTCAAAGTGGGTGCCCTGAGCATCTTCGCACCACCAACGCCACTGGCGTCTTCTGATCAAGGGTACTCGATTGGTGGACCGTCGAACGTAACGTACGCGGGGATGCCGACGCTTACGCATCGACTTGGGCTAAGCTCAAGAAGCGCATGTACGATGAGTTTTATCCTCGCCATGAACTCCAACAACTCGAGAACGAGTTTTGGAACATCAAGCAAGTAGGGAGCGACAACACCGTCCTTACCGCTAGGTTCAAACAACTTAGCGCCTTGTGCCCTGGCCAAGTCGATTCTACCGACAAAGCCATAGCCAAATACCTTCGTCCTTCCACCCTCTGTTTCATACTTTGTGGAGTCTGCCCAACCCAAAACCCTTGAAGAAACCTTTCGTCTAGCCGCCAAGTTCAATCACAATCGGATCTTGGATGGAACACTTCAAACAAAGGGTTCTACCAAAACCGTGCACCAAGCCACCACTGAACCAATCGCTGAAACTACACCATCTAAACCGTCACCCAAAACCAATCCCAATGGTAAGAAGCGGAAGGCTTCGAACCGAAACTGTGTGGTAGTCACTCCGCAAAACCCTCCTCAACAGCAACAACTTGCCTTAACCCAAACCCCCAAACTGGCAAAACGAGCCTACACTAGGACTCATCCCAAGTGTAGTACTTGTGCTTACCATCACCCGACCCACACACCATGCCGCCTTTGCACCACGTGCAATCGGTTTGGAAACTTTAACACCCACGCACGAAAAGAATTACCCTACGCATGACCTCAAATTGGCGACTGTGGTATTTGCTTAAAAGATTTGGAGGCACTATTTGTGTGGGGTGAAATGCACAATATTCACCGACCATAAGAGTTTGAAAGATTTATTCGATCAAAAGGAGCTTAATATGAGACAAATACGTTGACTAGAGACGGTGAAAGACTGTGATTGTGAAATACATTATCATCCGAGAAAAGCCAATGTAGTAGCGGATGCGCTAAGTTGAAAAGAAGAATACTCTCCCATTCGAGTGCGGTCAATGCAACTAGTGGTAACCTCGGGTTTACTTGAACGAATCTGAGAGGCACAAATCGAAGCGGTAAAGGAAGAAAAATGGATAAAAGAACGAATAAAGGGCCAGGTGAAGGAATCAATTTATGGCGATAATGGATTGGAATACCGGTTCGGTAGGATATGGGTTCTAAACACGTGTGATGTAAAGGATCTCCTTCTTGAGGAAGCCCACAAATCGTGTTATTCAATTCACCCAGGGGCGACCAAAATGTACCGAGATTTAAAACAAAATTATTAGTGGCCTGGGATGAAAAGAGAAGTGATAATGTACGTCGAATAATGCTTAACTTGTTTACAAGTAAAAGCGGAGCATCAAAATCCTTATGTCAAGTTCCAACCATTAGACATATCAGTTTGGAAATGGGAACATGTTATCATGGACATGTTAACCAAATTGTCGAGAATAGTGCGAAGATTCGACGCTCTTTGGGTAGTCGTGGATAGACTAACAAAGAGCGCTCACTTAATTCCTATTCGTGAAACTTATACTTCCGAAAATATGTCGGAGGTGTATATGAATGAAATTATAGCGCGCCATGGGGTGCCGGTTTCAATCGTGTCCGATAGGGATATCCGGTTCACTTCAAAGTTTTGGCGGGAACTTCAAGAACAAATGGGTACAAAGTTACTGATCAGTACGACATACCACCCACAAACAGACAGGCAAAGCGAATGAACAATTCAAACATTAGAAGATATGCTTCGGGCATGTATTATAGACTTTGGCGGTAGTTGGGATGCTTACCTACCGTTAGTTGAATTTTCTTACAACAATAGTTACCATTCGAGTATCGGAAGAGCTCTGTACGAAATGCTCTATGGCCAAAAATGTCGAACCCCGGTATGTTGGGGTGAAGTGGGTCCACGTGAACTCGCTCACAAGGACGTGGTTAGAGCCACGAATGAGAAAATTGACATAGTAAGAGCTCATTTGAAAGCGGCCCAAGATCGGTAAAAGTCATATGCGGATAGAAGGCGAAGACCTATCGAGTTTTAAATAGGTGATAGATTAATGCTAAAAGTATCTCCGTGGGAGGGAATCATTCGATTTAGAAAAAAGATGAAAGTTAAGCCCGCGGTATATTGGGCCTTTTAAAATCATTGAACGGGTGGGTAAAGTAGCTTACCGACTGGAACTACCGGAAGAATTGAGCTGAATACATAACACGTTCCACGTTTCACATCTCTGAAAGTGTTTAGCTGATGAAACGGCCTACGTTGGCTATGAAAACATTGAAGTGGACGATAAACTTAATTATGCGGCAAAGCCTATCGCAATTCTTGACCGAAAAGTCAAAGGCTTAATGAACAAAGAAATTGACCAAGTAAAGGTCAAATGTGTCACACCCTGACTTTTGCGGAAGCGTATGATGTGTGACTTGCTCAATATCATTGCATTCAATTATAACAAACAACTATATGATTAAAATGATGTTCACCATTCATAAGTTTAAAACGTTACAAACACCAGTCATTTAAGTTCCAACCAACATAGCCTCTTGTTAAGTTACAGACCAACAAAAGTGGATGGCATCTAAACTTGAAATTTATGTCTTGAAAACAACATCATCGCCCAAGATCCATCTTGTTTCCTGAAATACATGTAATTTTGAAAACATCAACAAAAGTTGAGCGAGTTCATGTGTTTTGTATGTGAGCTCGAATAATATTGTAAACATTTGTAAGTATGCCTTTGTAATCCGGTATGAAAGCGTCTATGAACAGATCAATTAATGATTTGCAAGGTCATTAATATGTGTGCAATGGTGCAGGAAGGCTCAAACCTAGCGGATTTTGTACCGGTCCACCCGGCTGGAACGACATAGTCACCACATTCGGCCACTCCCCGCCCATGGGTGGGGCTCGCAACACCCAGATAGATCTACCACTCATGCCCCTCGGTCCTTATACAAGGATTAATGGTCTTAAGTGTGCGCCTACCCATTCACATGATCTAACAGTTCATTCCTTAGCTAACCATACCATTAAACGTTTGAAACATGTATTTCACCCCCGAAGTTATAAAATCGAAAACCGTTAAAAGAAAAGGGGGACATGAACTCACAGATTTGCGTCTGATATCCTGTGTACCCAAAGTATGTATTTCCTTAAGTCGTACTATCACCTACACACGTGCTAAGTTTTATTAGACGTTTAAGTCGTGTAACGACTCTTAGTCTTAGTTGTTTATTAAGACTTATTTTGGAATTCTTAGTATACTTGAGTTACATCTTTGATGTACATTAGATAATTCCAAAGTATGTAATTATTAGTCAAAATAATAGTATTTTAACTTAAATTATATTTATCCAATTATTTGGGATATTGTTAAAATAATATATTTTAACTTGGTTTATTATGTATTCCTCATTTAAATATTTTTCCAAGTATGGGTGTACTTGTACTTGTGTATTCTTATACTTGTGTATTTTGCCATGTATTGGTGGTGTATTCCGGTGTATAATTGTACGTATGAGAATACGTATTTTCTTGTATTTATTAAGTATTTTATACTTAATTTGTATTTAATCTTCCGAAATATTTTTTTAGACAACTAAAAATACCAACTTTGTATTCTTAAAATATTCATATTTTAAGAGAATTTTTATAGAAAAATATCTATAACTTTACTTGGCAAAAATAAATATACCTTCATATATATCTCAAAAATGATATATATTTTTAAGATTAACTTTAGAAAATATATATTTCTATCTTTCACCCAAAATAATATATTTTTAACTTGTTTAAGAAAATATATATTTTTCTCCACTAAAAAATAACGTATTTTCTATTTGACAAAATATGATATATTTTGTAATACTTGTAAAAATTCATATCTTGCCATTTCCTTGGTTTCAAAAATACCGTTCATCATACTTTTCGAGTTACGAATTTATTTCCGGAATATATATAATTATAGTCCATATGTCCGTTGTCCGATTGTCTAATATTCGGGTATAGTTTATATATTTACTTTCTTGGGATTTTGGTAATATTTTATATTTCAAATTTTGGTATTTTGGTGTGTTATACTATTTTCAAGTTCCTAAAATAATATAACTATTACAATCAATATACAAGTAACACACAATTTTGTAACATCTAAATATATATTTTCCTAAATGTATACTTAGTGATTTTTATTATCAAAAATCAACCCCCAATATTTGTAATTTTTGTAATAAAAATTATGGCAAATTTTTATATGAAAACATGATCAAAATTTCCTTGTAAACACTTGTTTAAAAATATTTTTCTAAGTGTTTAATTTCTACAAAAATTTTGCCATAGTTTCCCCTTAAAAATGAAGGTTTCCATGCTTAAAAGCATATCATTTTCTTTTAGAAATTCATCACCAATCATCAACAATTTACACATAACTTACCAAGAGCCAAAAATATGCATTTTATACTATGACATGAACTTGAAAGTTTGTAAAAATTTGTAGTAATTTCACATGTTGTTTAGTGAGGTTTAAGAACACTAAAAACATGGTTATTATGTTATAAAACTTATTCTTGTGAATTTTCACTCTTCACAACTTGTATGATGATTTTTCAAAAATCAATATTCTTGTATTTTTCTTGTTACATATACTTTACTAGCTTTGTTTTAACCCTTAAAACATGTTTACTTCCTTTAAAAACCAACTTCATGTTAGATCTTGTAATAAACTTTAGTTTCTTAAAAATATTATTTTTGAAATCTCTTATTTTCAAGACTTATAACATGTAGAAATAATCATCATTCACTAAAACAAGTTCATCTTCAAGTTCATGTTTAACATAAAGGATGATCATTACAAATTTCTCAAGATCAATTCTTACACTTGCTAGATCATGTGTTTAATCATCATCTAGCAAGCTTCATATGATGATCTACATCATAATCATAAGAAATCAACAAACAAGTATACTACATACACTTACACATCTTTGATTTTCTTGTTTTTAAGCTTTATGTTCAAGATCATGCTTATGTTTCTTTGAGATTCTTTAGTTTAACAAGTTACATAACACTTTAACCACTAAAATTAGATGTAATAACAAGATATAAGGAGCTTACTACTAGCTCTAAGGCTAGGAAAGAACAAGTATGAAGATGATGAAGAAAAGTGATGGATAAAAGCTCCTAGATGAGGTCCTTCCACTTCCAAAGCTTCCAACCTTCTTAGGTATGCTTCTTACAGCCTTAGATCACCTTAGAATGAATGGAATTTGGCTAGAAAAATGTTGATGATAGGAGGGTGTTTGGGTCATAGCTTTAAGGGGGAAGAAGATAAGTTTTTGTTAAGTTGAAATGTGAGGATGACGAAGATAAGTGTTTAGTGTATGGTGGTTTAAATCAAGTTCCTTCCAACAATCCTTTATCTTATGGTTATTATGTCTAGTATCAACTTAACACATCCATTAAAATAATCAAAGAAAATCCACATATGGGCCCACCTTGTAACCGGTTAAGGGGGGGTATCTAGTTTGGTTTCAAGTCTTGGTTAGTTAGTTTAGTTAGGATTTAAGTGTTAGTTTAGGGTTTAAGTGTGTTTATGTGTTTAGGGAGGTAATATGATGTTTAGTGATCATAACTAGCTTCGTAACATTAAAACAATGCTTCTTCTGAAGTTTTGGTGTTTCGGGTAGTGTCCAGTTGTTCGTTTGGTTACCAGTTCGTTAAGCTGCTAAATAGCGCAGCTTAGTGTGCTTTATGATGTCTTTTGTGACCGTTTTGATTCCCGACACTTATGAAAGTATTCTGGACCATTAAACCATAATTCTGCATTATATTTTTATGTTAAAATGCTTATTTTTGCTGATTTGTGCAGAATTCTGCAGTTTTAGTGTGTTTCGGGCACTTTCGGGCACTTTACGGCACTTAAACTATCATTCGGGAGGCAGTTTTATAATCCCTACTTCCCTATACACCATTCTAGTGTAACTCTTGGTTTCGGGGCTCATTCTGTGTCTTAACATCATGTCTGTCTGAGTACTGAACTCCCGTCAGTACTTTTAGTTTGTCTGATAACTGTGCTAACTTTGTTTAGTGCACTAATTGAACCACATTGTGTTGCATGTAATAATGATAAACATTCTTGCAGCATGAAATGCATTTGTATGTATATGACAGTAATCAGAAAATCATTCATGTCATTAATTTAATCATGCACAGTCATAAAGCACAAATTACTGTTTAATATTGTACGGATACATGGAAAATTGCCAGTTGTCACAAAATGGGAGCATTGGAAGGGATCGGACACCACTTGGGAGTCCGAAGAAGAGATGAAGAGACTATACCCTTCATTATTCGGTATGTAATCTAGTTTCAAGGACGAAACCTTTATAAGGGGGATGGACTTGTAACACCTCAAAAATACTAAAATATACGGCTAAGTATATATTTTAAATATTAATTAAAATAAAATAACTAGGGATACATAACTAGTTAATAAATGAAACAAAAGGAGTGGTAAATCAATTATTGTTAAGTGAAACAAACTTGGGGACCAAAATGGATCAAATGGAAACAAAATAAAATAAAATGAAAAATTTCACACACACACAAGAGAGATGTGTATGTGTGCGTGTACAGAGATAGAGAGATTGGGGTGAACTTGTGTTCATCAAGAATTTCAAAACAATTCTCTATTTCAGCTCAAAATTGAGGAATCCTAAATGCATGTATAGTGATTTTGAATGATCTTCGTCATCTAATCACAAGGTGTGCCAAAAATTGTAATTTGGTAACATTATAAATATAGATGAATTCTCTTGGTTGCAATTTATGTATGAAATTCTGAAAATTTGGTTAAGATTCGAGTTGAATATATGCTTAGGAGCAAACCCTAAGTAAATTTTATAAATCAAATGCTATGATTTGGGGGTTAGGATCAATTACCCTAAGTATGCAAGATAGATTATGGTTATGATAGGATACATGAATTTGGATGATGCATTTGATGTTAGTTTATTAAATTCTTGATGTTAGCTGAATATACCAGATATAATGGCTTCATAATATGTGAATACATGGCTAATAATTGAACCATTGACAAGATAGAAGCGATGTGAGATTCATGCCCACAAGGTGTTTGATGTAATGCCTAAGTGAGTATGAATAGTAGAAATTATGAAAGAATCATGATATGGATCTTGCAATTGAGATTTTGACAAGACACGTGTCATAAGTTGTACTATGAGTTCTACATGGTATATCGAGTTGAACTCTATAGGCAATTTGGGTGAAGCATTAAGTGGACAAGCCGGGATGGACGCGCGATTGAATGGAAAACTTTAAGGTACGCGGCTTATTTGCTTTGTAGTATTTTGCTAGATGATTTTGGTTATTGATACACATTGGATGAGGAAATAACGATTTACGATACATTTGGTATGTTTATAAGTGATGGATTTCACAAAAACAACCAAATGGGTCAAAATAAAGAAAATAATAAGTTGGTTCGTTCATAAGTGATGGATTTTCACGCGAATAAATCAATCAATTGAAAGCGTAAACCGAGTAACAGAAACACGAATTTGTAATTGATAAATCCTAGAATGGGGTTAAAACTTAGAGGATATGGAATTCCTTTAAGTAAACAAAAGTAAGGTTTACGTTTTGTTAGAGTTAACCAAGCGGGACAATGATGCGTATGCAAACCGTGTAACGGGAGCTTAAAACGCAAGTTTAGTAAGCCCGAGGAAGGGGTAAAATGGTAAGAAATTAATCCTTACCATAAGATGTGAATAATGAGGCTTAAATGCAAAACAGATCGAATAATTTGACGAACAAATTTGGGAACCGATAGTGTAAGCATAAGAGTTATGAATCCGGGTCAAGTATTATGACTAGAAATGTTAGTAATTGTTTTACGATCATTTAGAAATGAATTTCAAGTGAAATGGATAAGTAACGGAAAAGTTACGGGATTTTTAGTCAAAAAGAGCAAAACAAGAAAAGTGCAGCAGCAAGCTGCCGTAACCTACGACAGCCAGCCGTAGGTTACGGCTGGTGTCTTCTGTCCATTTTGTTCAACGTTGGCCGTAAGTTACGGTCACTTGACCGTAGCTTACGGCGGGTATTTGACAAAAAATTGATTTTGTTATTTTATTTTATATTTGGGCCATGAATTACCTTTTAAGCTTCGTATAAGTTACTTAAATGATGTGATTTGATATTTAGGTGTTTGCCATTACGTTTTGGGATGAAGATCAAGAATGTCGAAGAACCGAACACATCCGATGATCAAGCTTCCACGTTGCTTAATCTTTCTACTTAACTAAACATTGTAAACATGTAGAAATGTTTGTTTTGAATAACTAGAATGTTTAAATAACTTCGAATTATCCTTATACATTTTGGTATTAGCATTATATATTTAAATAATGCAAACCTTTTATAAATACTTTATGTATTTTAAGTATGGTCATACATATAGACTTACAAGAAGCTTAATTATCTGAAGGCTCAAGAGTTACAAGCTAGCAAGTTGAGTTCCTTTGAACCGTTTCTAAAATAGTATATGATGTTCTGTCTGATTGGTAATAACTATAGAATCGACTATGTATAGCATCTGTGATATGTGGCAATGATTGATAGGATGATTGAGGGCTGATTGTATGTATCTGATTTAGCCAGTGAGTTTGTATACATAGCCTGGTTATGTGAACATAATTTGCTTACTCTGTTTGCCATGATTATATCTGATAGATGTTATAGTCGATAAATATATGTTTTGAATAAAATCATTTATGTTCATGAACCCACCAGCTTATGCCGAGTCCCAAATATTTTTTCGGGCACACATCCTAGGTGCCATGTGATTGCAGGAATCGAGGATGGTGAGATATGAGGAGATAGAGGTCTAGAGGGCTGCTGAAGATTTAGATCTGTAGTATAGTTTAACTGACGAAAATGTTATTGTATAACAATACATATGTATAATACTCTTTAATGTTTAATTAAAGTTCAAAACTTTCGTTGTGAATTCTCTGATTACCATGTGTTCTGTATATCTGATGCGTAACAGTAACATTCCCTAGAGCTTATCTTGGGATGCGGGTGTTACACTTATCACCAAAAAAAATCGTATTTATTTTAGCTTTTGGATAAATGATCTTAAGAAGTAGTATGCTTAACGTGTATACTATTGATACAGTAAATCTTACTAAAAAGAACTTCGTAGAATGTAGTGGAGCTTTGCAACATATCAAAGAAAAAAAATATACACTTTTGGTTGGAAGTGATCTTAGCAGTCGTGCTACGTCTTTTCTTGTTTTCTACAGCTCAGAATAGAACCGAAGACATTATAGGAACCCGTTTTAAAGGGTCCCAAGGCCATAACCTTATGGACCACCATATGATGGTCAAGTTATCAAGTATCTCAAGATAATTTAGTGCGCCAAGCTACGTATAATGGTCAAGTTATCAAGTATCTCAAGACAATTTAGTAGGCCAAGCTAAGATAGGCTAAAGCCACTAAACCAAACCGAATATAAGCAACCCTTTAGACTACATCAATGTCAAAAACACCCTCATTGCGCATACAAGTAACAAAGTCCAACCATAGGTAATTTTGGTAACACTAGTTGCATACTAAGGGTATGTGTAGTGGGCGGCATGTGAGGGGCGGTATGCCCTCATAGCGCCGGCATAGCGCCGGAACACCGCCACGGAGGGCGCCATCGAGCGGAAAAAGGATGTTGGCGCGATATGTATAGCGCTTTGATGAAATGGTTATTTAATAATTTGACCGTTACAAAACGGTCATATCCATTAAAAAAAAAATTCAATTTTTTAATTCTCACACTATAAATAACTCCCACTCTTCTATTTTTTTTTACAAATCATACTCAAATACCCTCCTCTTCTCTATATATTTTTTTAAAAGTTTTGAAGCTACTCCCATCCAATTAAAAAAAAAATGGGTTCCCCGTCGGAAGACTCGTTCACCGATATTTACCGAAGATTTTTTTCACCGGAAGAAGATGCGGAGGAGGAAGAAGCGGTTACGAGTGTGTGTACTTTTATGATACAAGCACTTGAGCACGTTCGGCCTACTCCCCCTCCACGACCCATCTTGCGGCGCACCTATATCTTGCGAGATCGTGAAGCCGCGAACACGCGTTTGATGAGAGACTATTTTGATGCGACACCGGTTCACGGACCCAATGTTTTTAGACGGCGTTTTCGTATGAGCCAAAGGTTATTTTTGCGCATTTCTAATGATTTGGAAAATAAGTATGATTTCTTTAAGCAAAGAATGGACGCGCGAGGATATTTAGGCTTCACCTCAATTCAAAAGGTCACATCTGCGTTACGTATATTAGCATACGGAAACACGTACGACATCAACGACGAGTACTTGAAGATGGCGGAGAAAACAACCCGAGATTGCGTGGAACATTTTTGCTATGGTATTTTTTATTGACTTTTATTTATTTATTTACTTACTTTTATATATTGATTTTTTAGTACATTACTAGTAAAACTTTTATATATTAAATTATATTTTAGGTATATGCCAGTTATATGGAAAACGTTATTTGAGAAATCCCACTTGGAACGACCTTCAACAAATATATGAGGTGCATCTAGAAAAGCATGGAATACCCGGCATGATTGGTAGCTTGGATTGTCGTCAATGGCGTTGGTATAATTGTCCAACCGCATGGCGAGGTCAACATACACGGGGTGATCAAAAAGGGCCAACTTTGGTATTACAAGCTGTTGCGTCATACGACCTTTGGGTTTGGTCGGCCTTCTTTGGTGTAGCCGGGTGTTTTAACGATATTAATACGTTAGAGGCTTCACCATTAGTAGAGAGCTACATTTCGGGAACTATACCAAAGGCCGGTTTTCATGCGAACGGGAACGACTACGAGCATGGCTACTATTTGGGCGATGGTATATACCCGGAGTATTCGATTATTGTTAAAACGTTTTCTGAAACGTTCGATGAGAAAATAAATTATTTTAAAAAATTACAAGAGTCTTCAAGAAAGGATATCGAGAGGTGTTTTGGGATTCTACAGCAACGATGGCATTTTATCAGAAATCCTTGTCGCATGTGGCATAAGGATAAAATACGAATGACCATGTATGCTTGCATCATTTTGCATAATATGATCATTGAGGATAATGGAAAAGCGATATGCCAAAACTACATTCCGGAAGATTTAGTCGAAGGAACCCAAGCAACAATGGAAGAGAGACTCGCAAATGCTCAACTATTGCGATCTAGGGACATACATAACACGTTGAAGGCAGATTTGGTTGAGCATGCTTGGGCGATTCGCCCAATTCGATACAACAATGAACACGAAGAAGATTCCGAGGAAGAAGAGGTTGAGGAATTCGAAGACGGGAACTTTGAAGACGTAGGTTTGGATGCTGGAGAAAACGAAGAGGAAGAAGGAGAGAACGAAGACGAAGAAGATTAATCTTTGAAGTGTTGTTTTTTTTATTTTTTTAGTCCAACTTTTTTTTTTTGAACCGTTTTTTATTTTTATTTTTAGGTTACTGTATTTTTTTATGTGTAATGTTTTTTTTTTATTTTAGTGTAATGTTTTTTAATTTAATTTAATGAAATGAATTTTAATTTTATAAAGTTAGAAAATAATTATAAAAAATTGGAAATTAATAATTGAGTAATGATTAGACGGGGGCTTTATGACTACGGGCTTAAAATGCATAAGGCCCCATAACGCCCCACGCTGACGTGGCGCGCCACGTGTCGCATAACGCCCCTTTGTGGGCGTTATGGGGCCTTATGACTACACATGGCCTAAGAAGCATGTATTGTTCTCATACGATTAGGATCTAAAATTATAAGATTGGACTGATGCATTCCATTTGGAAGACTTTTAAATTGAAATTAAAGTTCTTGAATGTCCATCTTGTAGAAAATAAAAGGGTTGCTCAACAAAAGATGAAAATATAGTGAACCATCTTTACATGTTTCAACATAAATACTCCTACCCGCTCTAATCAACTAGAAAACATGTTTCTTATATGTAGTACCAATATAGTTTGTCCTTCAGTTTTGGAGGCTCTGTACAAAAAGTTGTTTAGTTACCAATATGAACCTGGCTAAATACAATGTGACATCCTTTAAGATGTCAAACAATGTGATATCCTTTTAGATGTCAAGAGAACCAATCGCCATCATTGTAGCATTCTTTGATCAAACCAACTTTTCTGGTGTCAATGGATGGATTCGGAGGTAGGCGATGACATGTAATTCCTCATCAAATCTTTATAGTTGTTTTTCTCCAACATACAACACGAATGGATATCATTGGTAGTCCATTTAAGTCTTCCCAATGCATTAAAACATAAGCATTTATTAACTGCAATCTTAAACAAACTACTTTATGCTAAAGTAACAATCTAGCAAATAATCAAGAAAGCTGCATATGCAATAGCTGCATTACCAAAACAATCTACATATTTAATTATTATGGAATATTATTACTTCTTATGCTTGCAAGTAGCTTCGACTTCACATATAACTCATAACCATCATCATATCCGTTACCATTTTTAGAACAGCCTACAAGACTTTGAACTCTTATTATCCATTGAAACCAAACGTATTCACTCACAGATATTGCTCAAATGTAGTCTTGTGTCAAACAGGTACTTAACCAACACTGTATAAAAAAAATTCCACACTTGATGTTGCTCAAAATGTGCAGGTCTGTAATAACTCTTATTCATGTTTGCGTAAGCTAAGATAACTTTGTTCTAAATTCCGCAGGCCAGCAGTATTGTTAAAGAATTGGTGTTTAACGCTTACTTGCCTTGTTATTCTTTTAAGATAACATGGTTATGTTCCAAACATAACACAGTAATCAAAATTTTGCAAAATTGTCCCAAAATCGAATTGGGTTACAGTATACTCACTAGCATATTTTGCGACAAAAATACAAATTATAAAAGGAAGTTAGTTGAGAAAGCATCATCTTTTCTTTTTGGCCCATCTTCATTCAGCTGCCTCTTGTGTGGGTTCAGACTCAGTTACCGCCTCTTTTTTCTCTGTTGCTTCTTGCTCCTTGGCCCTGGGAGAGTTTCCTGGGATCTCAACATTCTTGCTTTTACTCTCATGTTTTTTTCTTCTTTTACTAGATTCTTTTTCTTGCTCAGTAGAAACATCACTTGCTTTGCTTTCATCATTTTCATTCTTCACTTTCTTACTCTTTTTCTTGTTTGCTTTCTCCTCACTAACTTGAAAATCATCCTTCATTTGCCCAACAACTAAATCTTTTGGTCCATCGCCGACACCATCCATCTTGTTTGTTGAGTTTTCACCACCAACTGCCTCAGCAGCAGCCGGAGATTCCATTTTGTTTTCACCTCCCCCTCCATTTATCAACACAATCTCAGTTTTAGCATGTCTCCTCTTTGTATGCTTGAGTGCAACATGGGGTGCTTGCTGATTGTTAGATGATTGTGTTCTGGCTGTCGGTTCTTCAACACTGTTAACCATATTGTTAATACCCTGGGGCACGTCACCCCCTGCTTCATGCCCGTCAGCCTGTACTTCTTGTAGAGTGTCAAGCTGTGGTTGCTGTGTCTTCTTCTTCTTACTTTTATGCTTTCTTGTAGGTTCATCACCCAGTGATTGATGCTCCCCAGTAAATGTTTTTTCACAGATTGTTGGTTCTTCAACACTGCTGACCGTAATCTTGATCTCCTGTGGAACTTCACCCTTTGCTTCATGTTCGTCAGCCTGTACTTCTTGTTGAGCGTCAAGCTGCTTCTGTTTCTTATTTTTATGCTTTCTTTTAGGCTCCCCATCTCCTGCAGTAAACGGTTTCTCACATATTCCAGCGTCGATCAATTTCTCATCTTCTGTTTCCTTTACCTGCTTGTCATCTCTACACATTCCATCACTCATACCAGCTTGTTGTTGCTGCGCCTCTGTGTGGTTTGTTGACTTTTCAGCAGCCAAATGGTTTTGACTCCCCTCAACTACAAATTGAGCCTCTGATTTTCCAGTTTTATGGTTCTGCTGATTCCCTTCATCTTCCAGTACGCAACTCTTCTCATCCTGTTTCCGTTTCTTAGTGGGACTGAATAGGGAAGAATTAAAACATTCGTAAAGTTTAGTACAAGGCTACGGTGGAGCAAAAGTAGAAAATTTCTCACCATTGAGATTGGAATGCATGCCAAACAACAGGTGGACTAGGCCAATCTCGGCGTCTTAGAATCTGACAGCACATGAAGGATTGATTGGTTTTCAAACAAACAAACAAGAATGCAGTAGAGATAGAAGCTATATATACCATACCCTAGGAGGCATTATTACACCACAGGGGAGCTTAGGAATGTGAGCATGGGAAGGATACTTGTAATCGACTGATCTGTAATGCAACACAATCCACTTGATTAGTAAATTACACACTCACAGAGGAGATGAAACGATATATATAGAAACATACTTCACGCAATTCATCTTCACTGCCGGCTTGTCAACAAAAGGTGAAGGTATATCAGTAGGAAGCACAGGTTTATCAGAAATGCACAAATCTCCATTCATCCCGTCACTGCATGGCAATCTTTGTAAGTATCCAACTATCCATATTTATGAAAAGTTTAATGTGAATGTGATAAGAACTAGAAACTGTTTGATTAAATTACTGAAACTGAATACAAATTAGCATGCCAATTCTCCAAATACTGGAACAAAACCAGAGAAATAAAACATCGACCAAAACACAATTAATCCTAATACATCGTACTTAACTAAGAAAAAAGCGGGAACAGTTCTGCCCTAGATATCTGACTACGTGCCACATTCTAGACTATCACTGATTGGGCCCTGGGTCAAATAATGGGTTTTTAATTTGAAGTAGAGCTGGGCCCGAATTAGTGGGTTTCATATCAGAATGCCATGCCTATAAGTTAATAATAGCGGTCTTAAAAGTAAGTGGATACCCAACTTGAAGATAAAGCAACTAAATATAGAAATGAAATACCGGTAACTACCTATTCATTATTAGAGAATCTTGAAAATACTAGGAAAAATCCCAATAAATATCCGATTATATACTGCTTAATCCGTTAAATAAAACAAGGCTACCTAACAGCTGCTGAACCTAGTCTTTTACACAGCCAGCCACACCAAGTGACCTTTCGTACAAATAAGATTTACTAAGCAAGAAATAATTAGGTTGAGAACACGAAAAAGGAATTCCTTTCGTGTGTCATGAGAAAACTTTTAAGCCTGTTATGACAAAAAACACAAAGGAAAAGGTAAAAAAATTATCCAGAAAAGCGTAAATAGGTCCCAATTATCAATGATATTAGTTCATCAAACAATGACCTAGGAGCATTGCAATAGCCTAGACTAACACAAAGATCCAAGTGGTAAAGCAATGATTTTAAAACTGAACCAGACCGGTCGGTCGAACCAGTTTAACCGCGAACCACCACTGCTACTGGTCAGGTCACCTCAAATTGACAATAAAAAAAACAGCCTACGTTAAGAAAAAGGGGTATGCTGGCCAGCGGCACACAAGCACAGCAGCTGCTTGTTCCTTTTGAGCATGGGAAACCCTTTTATAAGGTTTGTATTTCCTTTAGGTTCCGCACATGGGCGATGTAGGACTCCAAAATAGTACTTTTTCTTTGACATTCATTTTGACCGTAGAGCAATTTATATACACGCATTAATTCTAGATATAAACTAACCACATAACATTTATATATTCTACTTTAAAGTAAACAATTTTTTTAATTAATCATTTTATGAGGCTAGACAAATTAATTTTCCATTATATAAAGAGCATTAAACATCTAAATTTGGTGTTCATGTGTATGAGCTATGTAAAACAGTGGCTAAAACACAGATCACATATATACCGTCATACGGTTTTTGAGATGGGTTCAACTGGGTCGATCAGTAAACCAATAGGAACACCGGTCTGGTTTTCAAAACATTGGACAAAAGACATTCATCATATCAATTTATCTGCAGTTAACAATTGTGCCTTTTAAATTAACAACTTTTATGAAGGATATGGTCCTATGGATACTATATGTGCGTATATATTTATAAATGAGGGTTCCAATAAAAATAAAATATAATTAAGAACAGTGAGAAACATTGTGAGCTACATTTCATTTGCAGGGGTGAAAATTTGAACGCATTTTGGAGAGAAATTAGATGCATTTGGTCCCATTTATTTATACTAATCATTCAGTATACGCACCTGAGGTCTGGCCTAATGTGGATTTGTACCTCTGAACTTGGATCACTTGAAGGAAGATCCTTTATCATTTCCGCTAAGGGGTGACTGGAGTGAACAAATAGCATGTCTTGGCCAAACCTATTTCTTTGCTTTTCTTCATCCTATGTAAGATGACGGTTCAGAAAGAGGCCTAATAAATATAGTCAAGTAAACAGAGGGTTTTGGTTAGAATTTAATTACCGTCAAAGTATGCTCCACCTTCATAATCTCAGAAAGAAGACGAGACTCGTCAATAAATGGTAACTTACTTACATCCTGCCAATGAAAAAAGAAAAAAAAAAAAAAAAAAAAAACAAGCCGCCATGGTCTATAAGTTTCTACTTGTTCAATTTATTCTAGAAAGGTCAGTCACCATTTGAACCGCTAACCCTTGTTCAAAAAACTGGCAACAAGAGCTCATAAATAGTTATTACCAGCCAAGCACGCCTTTTTCCATCCCTATCAAACTTAGCGTCTACTAAAAAAGAAATAGGAGAGAGAGAATGGTGAGTACAATACAATAAAAAATTACACAATTACAGTAATGTCACTTACACAAGAAGAGTAAAGAGTTAACCTTTAGGGTAGAAGTCCGAGATAGAGGAAGACTCGTTTGTCATTAATTCCCTGTAAAACAAAGGAAGTGCCTGTGCACTAGATGTGCACAATCGTTTTGTTATACTTACGATGTCTAAATAAGAGACAAGACAGCAATATCATACATCATATTACTCATGGTAAAACAGAGACCTTGCTGCAGGCAAGACAGCCAGTAGCTGATCTAACGCCTTGAAAGGCTGGTCAAGTGTGAAGTTAATCTCCAGCTTATCAAGACCACAAAAATCTGAAGCAAGTGGTGCATAGTGATACGGATAAAACCTGCATAATACCAAAATACTAAAAGTTGTTATTGCAATTGCAACATCAGGGAAAACATAGAAGGAATGAACAAAAAAGGGAACACGTACCATTGCCACGAAGGTACTTGTTGATAATAATAATGCATGAACCAGCAGAGACCTTCAGTGTATTTTAAGACCTACATAAGAATAAAAAGGAATAATAAATTTTAATAATCCCAAATGTTAGCTGTTGGCCGGCAACGGTCCCAACTTCAAAAATAACCAATGGTGGTCCCACATTTTCACATATTGTAAACCAATGGACCTTTGCTAATAGAAAAGGAAAAGGGGACAAAAAGAAATTAAGGTTCTGTTAGTAAAGGTCCATTGGTTTACAATATGTGAAAAGGTGGGACCACCACTGGTTATTTTTGAAGTTGGGACGTTGCCGGCCAACAACTAATAGTTGGGATTATTAAAATCCATTATTCCAAATAAAAAGGATCAACTTTTCGTAGCAAACAAACAACACGTGAAAGCTAAACTGTAATGTTAACATCACTTACTGCATGTCTTTTAATTCTATCGATGTCATGACTCTCACAATCAAATTTCATAGTATAGTGTTTGTACTCCATTATTGAAGTCTATGGGGTTCCACTCTAAAACCAATTGGTGATAGAGGGAGTAACCCAAGATCTTATTAATACAACCGGAAGGTCTTATTCTTTCGATGTGGGATAGGGCTCCTCCAATACCCTCCCGCACGTGTAACCCGGTCTATCAAGAGGTGTACACGTGGCCTTAACCGGAGCTGACATAGAGCCGTGGCTCTGATACCATATTGAAGTCTATGGGGTTCCACTCTAAAACCAATTGGTGATAGAGGGAGTAACCCAAGATCTTATTAATACAACCAATTGGTGATAGAGGGAGTAACCCAAGATCTTATTAATACAACCGGAAGGTCTTATTCTTTCGATGTGGGATAGGGCTCCTCCAATACTCCATATCACTGTCATGTATTTTAACCTGAAAGAAAGCACAAAAGTCAATCTTCTCTAAAAAAACCACATACAAAATTATTCAGGGAAGAATTTTATTTTGTAAAGACAAACCTCGTCGATTGTTAATTCAACATCATCCTCAGTATTAGGATTGGGTGCACTTATGATGTCACGCTCCACAATCTTGAGTTGATTGTGCTACAATTTGCAAGGAAAATTCCAGTTTACGCATTTCTGATTGGACTCGAAAGCTATAGAAAAATTTCCAGAAACCGAGATGCTTACCGAATCTTGAAAGTCTCTCTTCTTTCTCTTCTCCTTCTTCTCCATGTCAATGTTTAGAAACAAGATAGCAAAAACACACAAGATGTTTTAGCCACTATCAGACAAGATACAGAATGTAAAGCTGCAAACGTGGAGATGGCAATTTATGCATCAATATGAAAATATACCTGGCTGTGTTTCATAAGAATAGTGTATTCATGGGAACTTAAGGCTTGAAGAAAGTGCTCCGTGCTTTTCAAATTCACCTACAGACCATGAGACGGCAAAATTGAAGTCAAGCCCGTACCTAAAAACAGTATAAAAACACAATGGACCACGAAAATAACAAATGAAGCAAAAGTGTCCTATGATGGATAGATGAATGATCTGTCGCACATCATTTTTTTACGAGAACATTGTTTTCGCAACTTCAATAATCCCATATTTATTCAAGCAACCATTACAACAAGTAAAAATCAAAACATTTAAAGTTAATAATGAATTATACGAAACTCAAAAGGCGGTATACTTGTTTTACCAGCAATGTATTCTCCTCATGAAAACTACACTTGCAATATACTTCCAAAAACAGATAAATATGATATCCCAATGGGTATATTTTTAGTCGAATTATGATCATCTAATGAAAAAACATTGAATGTTGTTATTTACCTCAGGTGCATTGGTCAGATAGCCCATTTTAGCAAATTCCTGTTGATAGACCACCAGGAGCAATTCAATTCCACCCTACAACAAATCCGTAATCAAGACCAATCAAAAAACATATGCATAGAGGAACAATGTTATTTAATTCATGTTACATCTCCAAAAACATCATTGTTAATATAGGGATAAAACTATTAACCTAAAAAGCAAAGGTAAAAACATATAATTAAAAAGCAAGAAAGATGGGTTAAATAGCGACATTTCTTGATTTCCTAATAATTAGTAGCAAAAATTGTAAATGAAAAGAAAGTACCATGGATATATCCAATGATGGCAAACGGGGCAAAAAATCATTCCTAACAAAAACGCACATGAAGACAAAATCATCAATGAGGCAGTCGAAATCTGTTCTCTCCACATTTGGTACCAGCTCTTTCTCTAGATATTCCCTCAGTACCCATATGTTGAAAAACTGTATCGGGGCAGAAACATTAGCCAGTAGTTAACTACAAAATGGTCATTCAAAGATGGAATAACAACCTAACATCACGTTTGACAAGCTAATTAATACAATTTCTCCTTTTTGGCAGAAAACATAACTTAAAAATGCCAAAAACATAATTTAAAAATGACCTCAACACATGTGAAATATCATACAAAGAAAGAAGCTTCTGACCTCAAATTTCAAATCAATCATTAATCCTTTCATACATTCAGAATATGGTAGCTCCATCTTTCTATACTTCTTCCCAACGTTTATGCCCTGAAACAAGTACCAAAATCATGAGCAATCTGCTAAAAATATATAGGAAAAACCATTAATCCTGGATTCAGACCTTCATTGGCCTCAGGATAGAGATGTGGATTTCATGGGTTGCCAATGCAAGCATGATCAAGTCTGCATCCTAAACAGCATCATATCGACAAATTAAAACCTAAACAACAGGTTTTACAACAAGTTTCAAATCACTAGTTCACAAACAGCAAACTACGTTACCACTCCATACAAACAGTGCCTTGTATTTGGATCATATCCAGGTAAATTCCTTTGAGACCTGATATATGACATTATCTTATACGCCCCATCACCTACCACCGTTGAGTCGGAAAGAATCACCTATATCATCACCATCATCATCAGCAGCATCATCATCATCATGATAATAATAATAATAATAATAATAATAATAATAATAATAAAACAAAAGCAATGATTGTCTACCTTGATGCCTCGCCATCCAGGGTCCCTGTTCATTCTACAGTAGACAAAATACCTGAGAGCACAAGACAACAGATCCATGAACTCCGTCCCAGGTGTAATCACATTTGAATCCAGTTTATCACCTTCTGGTTTACCAGTCCTCTGAGGACAATTAGAAATTTAAACAAATCAAGTGAAAATAATGACATGAGGATCATTGTATATTTCCATTTTGGAAGCAAGCTAATAAAAATTCATCAATTGCAAACTCACTTTACGAGCAGCTTCTTTAGCAGCTCTGAAACGCTTTATCCTTTGATAATTCATCTTCGCTCGTGGTGCAACACCGTCTGTATCAGATCACATAGATTAAGGAATAAGGACCAATTACATAATCACCAAAATGATCTGCATTAATGTCCATTCACCTGCATAACTTTTCGTAAAAAATGACCATGACGAGAATTCAAAAAAGGGAAAGGATATCAAAGAAAAATAAACCAACACATGGTGATCATTACAGCTGGGCAACCAGTAAACTATTTGCTTGGCATGATGCAAATGTGCCTTCAAATTTCAACAAAGATAAACTCACTTTCAACTGAGTATGAAAAAAAAAGCTAGAGATATTAACTATTTCTATAAAAAAACGAAGCAGTGCAAGAACAAACAAAAAAAGTGTACAAAATGGTCAACTATTTAAAGTTGGTAGCATTTCAGCCTCTTGAGCTTGATCGTATTAGATTCTATTTTGAATGACAATAAGGGGGGTAGGGGTGGTCAAAACTTGTACAAATTCCATCACTCACAACATCCAATCAAGTTCCGCCATGTCATCAACCATTATTCCATCACTCACAACCTTTTCTAGTGGAAATGGTCATCACTCACCACCACACCCAACAATTTCCCCCCAACCAACAATTTCCCTCACATCAATCAAAAGATAACGCGTCAAAAATATAACCATGGTTTTAAAAAACGGCCGAGGAGTACGCCTTGAGGCGCGCCTCGAGGCGGAACGGTACAAAAACGTATCTGAGGCGGCGCCAAGGTTTAAAAAAACGGAAACGAGTTTCGAGGCGTTTTCCCTTCGCCTCACGAGGCGTAAGCCTCGAGACGAACCGAGGCGTAAGCCCGAGGCGGCATTAAAAAATTAATATAAAAATTATATATCTTTTAAAAAATAAAATACTAAACATAAAATACAAAACTTTCCTAATGTAAATGGACTTGTGAGAATAGTTTTGGGTTGACTATGATAAAAGTTTAATGTTTAAGGGTGTTTATGTAAGTTTTTGTAAATGAAATAAATAAAGCTCTAGTTATTTTCTTCAGTAACCCTAATAAGTTACATCACTCTTTTATCGCCGTCATCAACTCCTCTGTTCTACTTCTACGTCTACCCTAATTTTCTTGGTAATCCACTATCCATCGCTATGAGGTATGTCTCCATCTCTGTTCTACCCTATTTTTCTTGATTGCGCATAGCCACAAGCGTCGTATGTCTTTATCCAACCCAAAATATATACGTACACCAAGGTTTAAAAGAACGGAAACGAGTTTCGAGGCGTTTTCCCTTCGCGAAACGAGGCGTAAGCCTTGAGGCGAAACGAGGCGTAAGGCCGAGGCGGTATTAAAAAATAAATATAGAAATTATATATATTACAAAAATAATAATCCTAACAAATTTCATCATCAGATTCATCAAAATCATCAAAAACACACTTAAAAAAGACATGAAATGCTTGAAATTGACACAAAAAGTCAAAAACTTCAAAAACAACTATCAAAATGCCATGAGGCGCACCTGAGGCGCAGCTTTCTTAGCGCCTCAGCCCCTCTGAGGCGCATATACATTAAAAACACTATGAGGCGCGCCTCAGACTCGTTTTTTGGCCGTTTCGCCTTGAGGCGCACGCCTCAAACGTTTTTAAAACCATGACGTACGCCTCTCCAAAATCGTTCCGCCTCAGATCTGAAACTTATGCCTCACTCCACTGAGGCGTGCGTATAATTTCTGACGCTGAGGCGCCGCCTCATATACGTTTTTTCTCCGTTTCGAACTGAGGCGCGCCTCAGTACGACCGCCTCAGCCGTTTTTGTAAACCATGGGCGGCGCCACACCTTCTCTAATTAAACATACGCCTCAGTGTGGTGAGGCGTCCGTTTCGTTTCGAATCGTTCCATATTAGCTAAGGCGCACGTTTTTATTCTGGGCGGCAGAATTAGGGTTTTTTAGGCGGCAACTATTTTGGCGGGACTTTGTTTATCCCCGAAAAAGTAGCGGGCTTTTTTTATCTATTTAACTACGCTAAATTCACAATCATAAATCCAAATCGTATCTAAATTCATTTCACAATCAAAATTCAAATCTCCAAATCGTTCCTGTTTAACTATGCTATTACAGCTGCCGAGTTTCTCATCTCCTCTTTTTAATCTGTATTGCTCAATCTCATCTTCCAGGTTAGTTTTAATCTGTATTGCTCAATCGCTACTTTGTTTAATATTTTATTGCTATGGTTTATTATTATGATGATTAGTGATTAGTGAATATTGGTAGATTATTGATGATTAGTGATTATCAATCTACCAGTTTATTATTGGGAGATTAACATGCTGTTTAGTGATTTATCAATCTATCAATCTCAGATTAGTGATTATCAATCTATAAATCTACTTCAGCCACCGAAAACATGCTTTGATTATCAATAATCTGTTAACTGTTTAGTGATTATCAATCTATCAATCTCAGATTATCAATCAGTTTGACGTATATAATCTGTTAACTGTTTAGTGATTATCAATCTGTTTGATGTATATGATCTGTTAACTGTTTAATATTGCTGTTTTTAACTATATTGTTGTTTGATTATCAATCTGTTAACTGTTTAGTGATTATCAATCCGTTTGATGTATATCAATCTGTTTGACTGTATATAATCTGTTTGATGTTTAATCTCAGATTATCAATGCTTTGATGTATATCAATCCGTTAACTGTTTAATATAGCTGTTTTTAACTATATTACTGTTTGATTATCAATCTGTTAACTGTTTAATATTGTTGTTTTTAACTATATTGCTGTTTGATTATCAATTTGTTAAACTGTATATCAATCTGTTTGCATTTTATAATCTTTTAACTGTTTAATCTCAGATTATCAATAATATGTTAACTGTTTAGTGATTATCAATCAGTTTGCTGATGTCTAGTAATGTGTAAGTAGTTTTTAGGGATGTCTAGTAAAAACGCAAGGAAAGATCCCATTAGAACAACTAGAGGTGGTGGGCCAACTAAAACACGTAGAGGTGGCAGGACAATTGAGAAGGGCGATGGAAGTTCATCTAAGAAAAGGAAAACCGTTCAAACGATGTTGATTGACGACAATGATGATGAGGATTGGGTTGAGGAAGATTGTGAAGATGAGGAATTTTTAGCTATTTGATTTTAATTAGAAACTATTTTGTGTACTGTGATGTTGTGTCTTTTGTGATGTGTTTAAATTGTTGAATCTGATGTTACATTACATTACATTACATTACAAAGTCCCAATCCTATTGATCTCGATTGATCCCTGTTAGCGGCGACTGCTTATAGTTGTAGTTGATTTACTTGAACATAATGATAATAATAATAATAAAATGACTAACCAAGTGCAAGATACAGAAGCTTCCGTGGTCTAACAATGGAGAATACTCTGTGAATGTACTCCAAAACAAAGTAGAAAATATCATCGTATGACTGAGGTGCAGGCTGTGCACAAGTACAAAAGAAAAAGAATCAGCGAGTTTCATTTAATAACAACAAAACAATAATAGGTAGAGTTGAGAAGGAGGAGAAGAAGAAGAAGATGACTTACCAGGCCCCCAGGGTGAAAACATGTATGAATAATATCAGTCAAGTGGATGTAAAGGTTGTCGAATTCGACGCCGTTAGGGTTAGGTTTACTACTGGTGTCGAGAGACGAGTGATCTTCGACAACGGAGCAGAGTGTGTTTGGGTATCTCTTAACCAGCCATGGATACAAACTCATTTTTGGTGGAGCTGTCTTTCGAGGAAGAAGCTTGTGTGTGTGTGTCAGGGTTTTAACGACTGCGTGGAGGTTTACACTGTGTTCCCACTTCCCAGTGTTATTTAATAGATGGGAAGGAAAAGGAACGTCCAGGTGGCCAGGTGGGTTTGGACGTTGGACGCAGTGGCAGTGGCCGACCAGAAAAAAATTTAATGGGGGTGCAAATAAGGGGTTTAACTAAATTTTTAAGGGTTCAAGGGGTGCGGATAAGGGGTTTAACTAAATTTTCAATGGGTGCGGGGAGAATTTTACCTTATAAAATACACTAAATTTTTTTTTTCAGGGGGTGCGCCCGCCCACCCTGGCCTCTTACTAGGTCCGCCCCTGGTTG
Source organism: Helianthus tuberosus (assembly GCA_030545235.1). NCBI lineage: Eukaryota > Viridiplantae > Streptophyta > Magnoliopsida > Asterales > Asteraceae > Helianthus > Helianthus tuberosus. The sequence continues at coordinate 102,886,614 of CM060371.1, read as the reverse complement.
GACGGCCTGGGTGGCTTTAATGGATGCACGTGATGAGACTCCTGAACGGGTAAGCAGGTGGAACAGCTGGATTCCGAAGAAGGTGGGAATAGTGGTGTGGCGAGCCGAACTTGATACCAACTTCTGTCACACCCCAAAAACGTCGCAGCGGAATATAAAACGTAGTGGTGACGGAAGTTGCTGCCCATTTATACCTTGTCAGACGATGCCCTCTTTTGTTGGGCATTTTGACATATTTTAAAACATAAATATTAAACATTACATTTTAAAAGTCACGACACAACCACATAAGTTAAGTAGTTTTGATCCTCGCGGATCTTATTACAAACGTCCCAGAAAGTTTAAAAGTTGTCCAACATATTTAAACGAAACGACATGCATCATCATACACAAGATACGCCATGATTTCCCGAAGCCGAACTCAGGTACCTGTAGAACACGTTAAAATCAAGTGTCAACACAAAGAAATGTGAGTTCACGTATTTGCTTACTACAAATTTTATTTTAAGGAAAACTGTCTGATTAGGTGTTAATTTGGAAACATCCATATAAATTTTAGAAAGTACATTTTAATTCCTTATTAAAATCCATGGGCCTTCCGCCGGTTCATCGATCCGACAATTGTAATATATATTGTCCAGGTTTTGTATATTAAATTATTGCGTCAGTTTTCAGACTCGTATGTTAGCTAGACGATACGAACTATATATTAACCATGCAGGGATAATCAAAGTTAGACAATAAATAGAATATAAATTCGTCGTTTGGCATTGACACGGGGCGACCGGTCACGATGGGGTTGTCAACCCGATAGATCTACCAACAATTCCTCGCGTACATTACTTAAATGATTAAACGACATCATGGGCGCATAGTTCTTTCTCGAAGAACAATATGATGCCTGCCTCACGTACAATATATATATATCCTACTAATATGACAATTTAATACACGTTGTTGTACGAATCCCCTGAAATCCCCACCGAAATGAAAGCCTGTGCTGATACTTACTCTCTTGAGACCAAGCAATATTCGTACCAACTACACTGTCGTTTTCCCCCAAACACCGTGCATAATCCCGTTTCCACCCGAAACATATTTATTCTTCAAAACCATTTCATCCCGAAATATATATATATATATATATATATATATATATATATATATATATATATATATATATATATATATATATATATATGTAATTTCCCAAAAATCCATATATTTTCGATGAAAATATATAATTTATATCAAAGTTATGTTTTATTTCAAAAATATTATTAAACCCTTTTATTGGCGTGTTCTACCCCCCAAAATATATAAAGCAGTAAAAAGAGGGGTTTAGTGACACTCACCTTTGGGTGCGTATTTTAATACCGCAAGCCCAGATATTGATTTTTATATATGTCCTAATATAGGAACAATTCTAAATCAATATATATATATATATATATATATATATATAACACAAAAATCCTAAGTTTCTCCGTTTCTTAGAATTATCACATAACTTTGAGATTTTCTCGAAAAGTCGTCATTTTTTATTATGTTGGCACGTTAATATATATATATATATATATATATATATATAGGGAGCCGCTAGAATGAGAACCACCACGAGTTATGAGAACCGCGAGAACCAAGTGCCACGGAGGGGCGTTGACCACGATTTTTTTTTCAACTAGATCCGTATATTTTAACAATATTCGTAAAAAAAAATTCAAACGGCGCGCCCGAGGGGGTAGTTTTTTACACCCAAAGTTTGTAAAAAAAAAATAATAATAATAAAAACACCAAACTTTGGGTGTAAAAAACTACCCCCTCGGGCGCGCCGTTTGAATTTTTTTTTTACGAATGTTGTTAAAATATATGGATCTAGTTGTAAAAAAAATCGTGGTCAACGCCCCTCCGTGGCACTTGGTTCTCGCGGTTCTCATAACTCGTGGTGGTTGTCATTCTAACGGTCCCCTATATATATATATATGGAGAGGATCATGAGAAAACTAGATATAAATGAGAAAACCAAAAAACTAACCAAAAAAGCACTAAAAAGGAGGGGGAGACTTTTACACTATGTTCCCGAGTCATTTAACAGGGGGAGGTGAGGGGAGGGGAGGGAAAATTTTCTCTCCTAATCTCTCCAATTTGGGAGGATGAATATATGGTCATATTTGGTCATATTTTCTTCCCTTTTCCCTCCCCCCTGTTAAATGAAACTCGGGAACATGATTTTTCATATTTTCATCTCTTTTCCCTCCCCCCCTGTTAAACGAGACTCGGGAACAGAGTGTTAATGAAGGAGGGGGGACTTTTAATGAAGGAGGGGTAAAATTGGAAAAAAATATATAACTTTTCAAACATTTCTCATTTCTCCATACGTTATCATTTTAAAACAAAAATGGCACCATAAGATCACAAATTTTTGTATCTTTCATTCAAGTATATTCGAGCATATTTTTTATGACATAAAAAAAGATTTATGGTGTCGTCTTGTTTTCAATACTATTATTATAGTAGTGCACATGTGCAATATAACATGTACTACAATTGCATTACATGCTTAAAATTAGTTGTTTGAGTCTAGTTTAGCTTTTAGGGTTAGTTTTTTTGGAGGTTTAGGATTAGGTTTTTTGGTGTGGGGGGGAGGGGGTTTAGGTTTTTTTTTTTTTTTTTTTTTGGGGGGGGGGGGGAGGTGGGGGGGTTTAGGTTTTTTTTGGATTTATGTTTAGGGTTTAGTTTTAGGTTTTCGGGAGGGTGGGGGGTTTAGGTTTTTGGGGGGTGGGGGTGGGGGGGTTAGGCTTTTGGTGGGAGGGTGAATTTAGGTTTTTGGGGGGTGGGGGGTTTAGGTTTTTGGGGGTGTCAGTGGGGGGTGAGTTAAGTGGTTTAAGCTTTATGTATTAGTGCACATGTGCAGTACAACAAAAAAAAAATTTGAAATTTTTTTCCATACATAAAAAGTAGCGATTTAAAAAAAAAATTGGTATGTTTTTAGGTTTTTTTAGTTAGTTTTTTGGTTTTCTCATTTAAACTAGTTTTCTCATGATCCATCCACTATATATATATATATATATATATATATATATATTTTTTTTATGATTTTTGCAATTTGAACGATTTTATTGGTGACCATTATTGTGTGAATCCGTTAACTCTCCCGTTTATACACAATATATCTACGATTTGCGCGTCGTAATATATATGCACAAACGTTCATAGAATTTAATACCGAACACACAAAATATTACTAACTTATCTATTTTGTCATTTTTAAAGCAAATATACATAAAACATCTCATATATACCAAATTTCATGCTCGACAAACAAGTTACATATTTAACGTAATTTTACCGTTTCTACCGCACAAAACGTACATGCATACATGCGTAGTCTAAATTTCCCACTATCAAATTAACACTTAAAATATTATCACATTTACATGTTTAAATCACTTGACACATTTCATCACATAAGGTTCACTCAAAATTCACCCATACTAGTGTTCATCGAAAAATGCGTATTTTATCAATTCGGTAACGTGTTCGGGCGTCGGAAGTCACATATGACCAACCAAACACCAAGTAAACTTAAAATTAGTTATAATACTTATTTTTAAACTAAAAAACATCAGTTTATTTACTGATCTAAATTAGTTTTATAAAAATCACCTGAAAAGCCGATTTTTGACCGTTTTAACACATAGTTTTGCGTTAAACGTTACCGTAATCATCCCAACTCGAAACGACTTGATATTTTAACACAATACATATTATTTACTGATTAAAATAGTGGTTATAATCAGATTAGTGCAGTTTTTGTGTAAGTCACATAAATCATGCGATTTCACGTATTTTACAACTTTTAATGCGCCAAGTACAACATGCAAAGCTAGCAAACATTATGACAAAGTTATATATCATTAAACCCTTCAAAATAACTTTATTTTAAGGTTTATAATCTGATCAAAATTAATTTTTATCAAATCATGCTTAAATGATCATTTCATGCTTTCATATTAACATGCATGTCCACATATGTGCATCTAATGCACTTATACAACATCATCAACATTATTTATGATCTAATCATACATCAAGAACACATTAATATCATGTTCTTACAAAATATAACACACATCATCATGATCATCCAATCATTCAAAATCATTCATGTAAGTATCCTTCACATTTAAGATTATATGACAATTTTTATATGCATGCATACATATATACATATATATATATATATATATATACGAAATACATACACACATATAAACTTCCAAAAATTTACTTTTCAACATATCACTTTCAAATCCTAAATCACTTTAGAACATTCTTATTTGACAACTAACACTTCCTTTAATCATCTTATTTTTCAAGAAATCAAACAAATCAAGATCTTTTCATCAACAATCAAAATACAATATACAATATACACATATACACACACCATTCTCGGCCATATATACATAAATGCATATACCCATTTTTATTTTATTCAAAACTCATTTTGTTTGAAATTTCCAAGTTAATGTTTAAATCTCAAGAATCAAGAGAAACTTTTACTATATCTTTATCAATATGAACCAAGAACAAGATTTGAAACAAAATATTTTATACCTTCAAGATTCTTAGTGGGTTTTAAGAGTAGTGATGATATGAAGCCTTGTTCATGCATGAAAACACCTTGAAATGGGCATGATCTTCAAGATTTGGGTTTGATAATTAAAGTGGAAGTGTACAAGGGGGTGTTCGGCCGAGCTTGGTATGAGGGAGAGAGAGTGAATTTTGAATTGGGTTTTCTTGAAAGTTGAAGTTTATGGAAGCATGCAAAGTTCCTAATCATCACCACCTTCTTTTCTAGTGATTACAAGTGTTTAATATTGAGAGAATCAAGAGAATGTGGCTGCCCTAAATGCCGCCACCTATCCCTCCTCTCACAACATTATATATACATACACATATATATGTAAATTTGTGTTAAAAACAGGTATTTTACTGAATACCGGGTATTTTATCTAGCGTTTTAATCCCGTTTTAGTGCGTTTTAAATTATTTTTATCATTCTATAAAAATAATCTCTTAAAATTATTACTGAAATAATTACCAGTTGCCTTGACTGGCTGCGTTGACAGTATTTTGTTTAATTCGCGCGGTACGCGCTCAAACTCGAAAAATAGAGTTTCTTAGCGTTTTAAATTATTTTTCCACATGGATATGATTAAAATTATTATTCTAATCATAACGGGCTATTTTTGTTTTTAGGATTTTAACACTGATCGGGTGGTCACCGATGTTCGTTTCGCATTTTAAACGTTACGCGATAAGCGTTAGTTTTATCGTTGCCAACATAATTTTCATACACATTTAAATTTACCAACACATCAAATATCATATATTAACATCACAGTCAGCCACAAATAGTCATGCTACATGTTCACTATACAGATTACTATTGTCTGGTACGGCCTGAGAGGCCGGGTGTCACAGTCTCCCCCTGTTTAGGGAATTTCGTCCCCGAAATTCTACTTTACAGGTTTCGTTTTCGCACTAGGGGGAAAGAGGTGAGGATATTTTTGTTGTATTTGGTCCTGTCGCTCCCAGGTGAACTCAGGTCCACGCTTAGAATTCCAACAGACCTTGACCAACTCAATCTTACTCCTCTTGAGTTTCTGGGTTTTCCGATCCAGAACCTCTACTGGTTCCTCGATAAATCTCAGTTTATCGTCCACTCGAACCTCTCCAGGGGGTATAATTAGTGTCTCATCAGACAGACACTTTTCCAGGTTGGAGACATGAAATACGTCATGGACTCCAATCAACTCATGTGGTAACTTGAGCCTATACGCAACTGGTCCAACTCGAGAGACGACTTCGAAGGGACCTATATAGCGCGGGCTCAACTTTTCCCTTTTCCCAAACCTTACAACGCCCTTCCTACTGAGCGCATCTGCAACAATGTTTGCTTTCCCTGGGTGATAACGGATATCACATTCATAATCGTTGAGTAACTCCACCCAACGTCGTTGCCGCATATTGAGCTCCTTCTGATCGAAGCTGTGCTGGAGGCTCTTATGGTCCGTGTAAATCATACACTTCGTGCCATACAAGTAGTGTCTTCAGATCTTCAAAGCAAACACAACCATTCCAAGCTCCAAATCATGTGTTGTGTAATTCTTCTCGTGCACTTTCAATTGTCTGGACGCATAGGCTATCACTTTGTCTCTTTGCATTAAAACGCATCCAAGACTCAAACGTGAAGCATCACAGTAAACAATGAAATCATTACTTCCCTCAGGAAGGGAAAGAATAGGTGCACTGCAGAGCTTTTCCTTCAACGACTGAAAAGCTCTCTCCTGCTTCTCCGTCCAGTCAAACTTCCTCTCCTTTTGGGTTAATAGCGTCAATAGCTGCACTATTCTGGAGAAGTTCTCGATGAATCTCCGATAATACCCAGCAAGCCCTAAGAATTTGTCGCACCTCTGACGGAGTCTTTGGCGCTTCCCAATTCTTTATTGCTTCAATCTTAGACGGATCTATATGTATACCTTTCTCATTTATGACATGTCCGAGAAAATGAACTTCTCGAATCCAAAACTCACATTTGGAGAACTTGGCATACAACTTCTCTTCCTTCAACAACTCCAAAATTAACCTCAAATGATGCTCACGATCCTCTTTGGTTCATGAATAAATAAGTATATCATCGATGAATACTATCACGAATTTGTCCAAGTAGGGTTTGCATACCATGTTCATGAGATCCATGAACACAGCTGGCGCATTAGTTAAACCAGAGGGCATGACTAGGAGCTCATAATGGCCGCATCGTTTTTGAAAGGCTGTCTTTGGAATGTCTTCATCAGCAACCTTCAACCGATGATAACCCGAACGCAGATATATCTTCGAGTAGTAGCTGGATCCCTGAAGCTGGTCAAACAGATCATCAATCCTCGGCAAAGGATACCGATTATTGATAGTTAATTTGTTCAGCTCTCGGTAATCTATACACATCCTGAAGGATCCATCTTTCTTTTTCATGAATAGAACAGGCGCACCCCAAGGCGAATAACTCTGTCGAATGAAATCTTTGTCTAGTAGCTCTTGAAGCTGGTTCGACATTTCTTTCATTTTCGACGGTGCCAATCTATAGGGAGATTTTGCAATTGGTGCAGCACCAGGTACCAAATCGATTCGGAACTCGATCTGTCTCGCAGGGGGTAATCCAGGTAAGTCTTCAGGAAAAACTTCTGGATAATCACGAACAATAGGAATCTCCTCGATCTTCCTACATTCGGCCTTTGTATCCATCACGTTAACTAAGAAAGCAGGATGTCCTTTCTGCAACAATTTGAGCATCTTCATACTACTGACAGCACTTGACATACGACTCGATCGATCTCCATGGATAATTATTGCTTTACCACCACCAGGACGAGGTATCCGCACTTGCTTCTTCGAGCAAACAATCTCCGCTTTATTCTTGGACAACCAATCCATTCCTACATCTACATCGAAACTTCCCAACTCCACTGGTAGTAAATTAATACTAAACTTATGATCGCCTAACATAATACTACAGTCGCGTACAACTTCGCTAGTCTCTATCAGTTTACCATTTGCTAGTTCTATCGATTACTTCTTATTTAGCTTACTTGTAGGTGAACACATGAATGGTTCAAAGTTTTTCGAGACAAAACTCAAGTCAGCCCCAGTATCAAAAAGTATGAACGCAGAATGGTTATTGATAAAAAAAACATACCAGTGACAACAGCAGGATCATCACGTGCCTTCCCAGCATTTAGCTCGAATGCTCTACCCCTGGCATTCTGTCCTCCCACCTTAGGACAGTCCTTCTTGAAATGTCCTTGTTCTCCATACTAGAAACATCCTTCTAGTCTCGTTCCTTCCACAGTAGTCTTGGCATAGCATTCACGGATAACATGCCCAGTTTGTCCGCATCGGTTGCATTTCTTCTGTCCGTCCTCACGAGTCTTTCTCTCAGATCCGCCTTGACTATCTCTGGTGTCGTCCTTTCTAGTACCACTAGAATTTGCTGCATATGCCTTCTTCGAACTGCGTTTCCTGTCGCGCTTCTCTTCAGTCTCCTTCCTCGAGCTCTCGGACTTGCGCTTCTTTGAAACTTCTGTCTTAGTCTCAGAACACCCCGACCGTTCTGATTTCGCATCTGCTTTAGCCTTTCCCGATGACTTCCCGGCTTCCTCCTTTTTATCAAGGCTACCTTTGCGAGCAGCGTCATCGGCTAATGATTTTGCCAATGTAGTAGCCTCTAGATAGGTGGTAGGTTTTGCGGATATAACCATACTGCGAATTTGTGGCGACAATCCCCAGATATACCTTTCTACCTTTACATATTCAGGAGTAACCATTTGTGGAACTAACCTTGCCAAGTCGTTAAAACGAGAAGTGTAAGCTCTGACATCCAGATCTTCCATGGTTAGATTCCAGAAGTCTGTCTCGATTTTCTGAATTTCACTGCGCGGGCAGTACTCTTTCAATAGCATCTCTTTAAGTTCGTTCCAGGTCAGACCGCAGGCAGCGTCTTCACCCAAAATTTGAACTTGCGGGTTCCACCAGGACAACGCTTCATCAAGAAAAGAGCAAGAAGCATATCTCACCCGTTGATCAGCAGCACAACCACTGATTGCCATGACATATTCCATCTTCTCAATCCATCGGGTGATATCTAAGGGTCCTTCAGCACCGGTAAATAATCGTGGGTAACAGCCCTGGAATGTTTTATATGTACATTCGTGCACTGTTCAATAATGTTAATAAAAATCAGGAATTCATTCCAATGATAATATAACACATGAACTACTAAAACTTTCCGATCACATTTTACCTGGAGGATTTCCATTAGGTGCCCCACCAAAACCTTGCCCTTGTGCACCACGTCCACGTCCCTGACCATCGTTAGCATTGAGCTGTTCCATGGCAGTATTAACGTGTTGGGCTATGAGTTGAGCCATCTCTTCCGGTGTGGTAGGTAATCCGGTACCCTGTCTTGCTTTTGGCGGCATTTCATCATTTCTATATGTCGCAACCCCCGATCCCTGATTCCCGGGAACGGGCGGACGCGAACTCAGTAGTGGTGGTATCAGTTATTTAAATCTTGCAGCGGAATTTACATCAGGACCGTAGTTAGGAAATGTTTATCAGAGTAAAACCACCTCATCTAATATTAATAATCACATGGGTAAAACCCAAGTTTCTTATTACAATACGTTCATAGGGATAAACCCTATTTTATTGAATTTTAAAACATCGTTTATTTGGTAACTTTTATAGCCACATTTTCCCAAGCCTTCAGTGCTCTCCAGCTGGCTTTTTACTAATTGGCTGTCACATTGGGTTACCTGAAACGCGTTTTAAAAACATTTGTCAGTGGGAAATACTGGTAAGTGAATCCCAGTTTAATCAAGTTTAAATAAAAAGTCACAGTGAACAGTATTGAGAGCGATCAATTTGTTTATGTCTACACAATTACTCCATTTAGTACTGTCAATCCACTGACTTGTGGGTCATATTACACATTGGCTAACTCATTGTCCAATGGTAACGTACTGTCATCCTCGACTTACTACTCACAGTGTAGTAAATTTTGTATACAAAACCCCAACATACCGACAGTAATTAAAGAACTACAAAGACTCAATCACTGCTAAATTTCATTGTAAAACATTAAGGTTTTGTAAAACATTCCAAAAAGGTTATCAAAAAGAGGATAAACTCACAAAAAGGTTTACACAAAAAGAAGGATTACTCACATTACTATCTTAGACTTCGCGTAAGGGTTTCCTGGATATAATCTATAATTTATACAAATGTACATTGGTTAGTATCATAACCCTTTGAAGATATTAATGATACCCTCCCCGAGACGACATTCCAACAACTACGTCGGGCAGAACCACGACAGTTATTACGGAACCCTAAATCAATGGGGCAGCGTAACTATTACAAAACTGGGGTTATAATACTTACAACGGAGCAGAACCTCGCTAATTAGTGGGATATAATACCCGTCTATAATTTCTACTACTTCAGAAATTGAGATTGAGAATGAATTATGAGCGACGGAAAACGAAAACTGATGCGTTCTATTTATAGTGCTGATATCTGGTCTCCACGCGGCCCGCGTAAGGGTAGACTAATGCTTACGCGGCCCGCGTCAACATATGGTCAACGCGTAGCTTAGCTGATTCGACAACTAGTTTATCTGGGTGTTGGGCCACGTGGCGGCTCAGGGCTGCGCCACCTTTTGGGTCTCTAGTGGCCCGCGTCAACTAAGCGGAAGCACTTACGCGGCCCGTTTGAACTTAAGAAAATAAACGAATCAGATCTAGACCCTCATACCGCCCGCGTAATGGCTTGGGGTGGGTCTACGCGGCCCGCCTCAACTTACTTAAACTTGTTTTTAATTTATTTTAAATAATATAACATAATTCGGGTTCGGTTTTCACATACGGGGTGTATGTAAAGACATATAAGGGTATTTTAACATATAATAGGGTGTCGGAATATACTGAGGGTGTCGGTTTTACCGAGAGTTGTTACACTATAATCATAACAATAATATCCACATAAGACGATAACAAAAAATAATTCAATCATTAAATGTTAGTGGACCAAACATTGCGCATGTAAAATATCCACATATTAATGAGAAAAATTTTAAACCAAAAGTATATCATTGGTATTTATTATAGAAATTATCTAAACTCGTTTTCAGTACAAAAGACTATTCTTGGCATGTCTACAACGACACCCATAAACAAGTTCATGTGAAGTTCCCAAATAATATCCAAAAATGAAACTAGCACGCAGGCCTCAAAAACAAAGAAAATAAAAAGAAATGTCTAATAGTACAACCCATCAAACAACGAAACAAACAAACAAACAAACAACTAACATAAACGCCTCAAACCTAGAGACTCTAACATCTCCTGGACAAGCTTCTCCAAATCCACAACCCTCCAATGCATCTCATCTCTCGCGATGTCGTCTATAACCTTCAACTCCTCATGATCGTCCATCTGTCCCTCAAGGTACTTCGCCTTTCCTTTGGCTAGGTCTAGGTCTTTGCACAATATGGCGAGCTGTCGATCACAATGGCAATATCGATCTACCCTATCTCCTTTCTGCTTCTTGGAAGCAGGTACCGCCTTAGCACATGACGTTGATGCGATGTCCCCAGCTGGCCTAATCCTCTTCCTACGACGATAATAAACTAACAACGGCGTAGAAGAAGTGCGTGACTCTAAAACATGCAAAGAAGACTCAGACAAAACAAGCGGAGGGATCTCGGTAGCAGGCTCGATCACAGCAGCAGGTGGGACGACTGATGGCTCTAAGGGTCGAGCCGTGACGATAGTGGCGTCCACCACTGGTGCGACGCTAGAAGATTCTCCGACAGTAGGGACACTCCTGATCACGTCATCGATAACTGGTATAGTGCCAGATGATCGTCCCGTCTCATGGATTGAGAGAGGTACATCATCATCATCTATCCACCCGTTGCTAGTGAAAGCGCATCGGGGGTCTCCCTGGCTGGCAAAAGCAGCAGGATTGACATGGAAAGATGAGGTAAGCTCGGTAGTACCAACCATCTGTGGAGCCGTGATAGGTGTCTCTGGCAGCGTAGGTCTGGGTGAAATCTCGAAATCTGGCTCGTAACCTGAGTCATGGATCTCGATGACCTCGTGTTCGTGCGACATCTGTGACACATATATAACCATACCAGTAAGTGCGTAATCAACATAAACAGTAACAAATAAGGTCAAATAAACAGAAAATCACGTATGCACATAAAACACATAATGGTTTTCATACATGATAAAATATTTTCTATGTTTATATAAAATCTTGGCTTCAAGAATTTTGGACTTTTATATTTCAAAATTCTCCGGTTGAAGTCTAGTGTTTTCCGTGAAAACATCTAGTTCACTAACAACCAATGGCTCTGATACCAACTTCTGTCACACCCCAAAAACGTCGCAGCGGAATATAAAACGTAGTGGTGACGGAAGTTGGTGCCCATTTATACCTTGTCGGACGATGCACTCTTTTGTTGGACATTTTGACATATTTTAAAACATAAATATTAAACATTACATTTTAAAAGTCATGACACAACCACATAAGTTAAGTAGTTTTGATCCTCGCGGATCTTATTACAAACGTCCTAGAAAGTTTAAAAGTTGTCCAACATATTTAAATGAAACGACATGCATCATCATACACAAGATACGCCATGATTTCCCGAAGCTGAACTCAGGTACCTGTAGAACACGTTAAAATCAAGTGTCAACACAAAAGGAAGGTGAGTTCACGTATTTGCTTACTACAAATTTTATTTCAAGGAAAACTTTCTGATTAGGTGTTAATTTGGAAACATCCATATAAATTTTAGAAAGTCCATTTTACTTCCTTATTAAAATCCATGGGCATTCCGCCGGTTCATCGATCTGACAATTGTAATATATATTGCCCAGGTTTTGTATATTAAATTATTGCGTCAGTTTTCAGACTCGTATGTTAGCTAGACGATACGAACTATATATTAACCATGCAGGGATAATCAAAGCTAGACAATAAATAGAATATAAATTCGTCGTTTGACATTGACACGGGGCGACCGGTCACGACGGGGTTGTCAACCCGATAGATCTACCAACAATTCCTAGCGTACATTACTTAAATGATTAAACGACATCATGGGCGCATGGTTCTTTCTCGAAGAACAATATGATGTCTGCCTCACGTACAATATATATATCCTACTAATATGACAATTTAATACACGTTGTTGTACGAATCCCCTGAAATCCCCACCGAAATGAAAGCCTATGCTGATACTTACTCTCTTGAGACCAAGCAATATTCGTATCAACTATACGGTCGTTTTCCCCCAAACTCCGTGCATAATCCCGTTTCCACCAGAAACATATTTATTCTTCAAAACCATTTCATCCCGAAATATATATATATATATATATGTAATTTCCCAAAAACCCATATATTTTCGATGAAAATATATAATTTATATCAAAGGTATGTTTTATTTCAAAAACATTATTAAACCCTTTTATTGGCGTGTTCTACCCCCAAAATATATAAAGCAGTAAAAAGAGGGGTTTAGTGACACTCACCTTTGGGTGTGTATTTTAATACCGCAAGCCCAGAGATTGATTTTTATATATGTCCTAATATAGGAAAAATTCTAAATCAATATATATATATATATAACACAAAAATTCTAAGTTTCTCCGTTTCTTAGAATTATCACATAACTTTGAGATTTTCTCGAAAAGTCGTCATTTTTTATTATGTTGGCACGTTAATATATATATTAGGGGAAGGTTCATTTGAGAACAAATTTAATGTGAGAAGAAAAAGAAGAAAGGGTATATTAGTAAAATGTTATTTAATTTCTAACTCATATCATTAATTTTTCTCTCTTTAATTAATTAGTCAATTAATTATTAATTATCCTACATATAATCTACAAAACCTACACATATCAAAATTTTCCTACATATACCCTACACATTATAGAATTTTATGCTACACAGTCGAAATTTATCCTACACACCTCGAAATATATCTTACACAACTCGTGATTTATCCTACACAACTAGTAATTTATTCTACACTTTAAATTAAGTTGTTTTTTTTTAATTTGAAAAAGTATATATTTTAAAAAGAAGTTACAAATTTAATTTAGCTAGTTATTAAAGGGGAAGAATGCACATTAATGATTTATTTAAGTTTACCAATATACCCTTATATTAAAATTAAATACAAATATTAAATTAAGTAAAATGAAGCATTCTTATTGGTTGAAACTTCTTCTTTTTTCTTCTTACAAAAAAATTCTTCTCATTTGAACCTTCCACTATATATATATAGGGGAAAGTTCATTTGAGAAGAAAATTTTATTAAGAATAAAAAGAACAAAAGGGTACAATTGTAAAACATTAAATAGTTTTTTTCTCATCTAATTTATTATTATGTTTGACTAATTAATTAGTTATTAAGACTATCATCCTCCACACTAAAAAAATTTGCCTACACACATCAAAAGTTATCCTATACATTTCGAAATTTATCCTACACATATTGAAATTTATCCTACACAACTCGTAATTTATCCTACACGCCTCGTATTTATCCTACAGTATAAATGAATTTTTATTTTTATTTTTTGAGAAAAATATATATCTTAAAAATAAGTTACAAATTTAATATAGTTAGTTATTAAAGATGAAACTACCAATTAATGATGTATGTAAGTTTACCAATATACCCTTATAGTTAAATTAAGTACAAATATTAAATGAAGTCTAATGAAGCATTACTATTGGTTGAAATTTCTTCTTTTTTCTTCTTACAAATTTTTTTTTCTCATTTGAACTCTCCACCCTATATATATATATATATATATATATATATATATATATATATATATATATATATAGTGGAGTTATTGTAAAAAAGACCAAAAGTGTGAGAAAGGTAAGAAAGAATCTCAACCATTAGATCTAAATTAATTGAAAAGGGTATAATTGTAAATGCATTAACAAATTCAAATATGGTAATCCTTGATTTAAGGATTTGGAGAGAGAAAATCCTTGATTTAAGGACTTATAACCGTCCATAAATATAACACCATTCAGAGCATGTTCATACATGGTGTTTTAAATATAACACCATTCAGAAAATATAACACCATTCAGCACAAAAAAACACCATTCACACAAAAATAACATCATTCAGCACAAACATAACACCATTCAGCACAAAAAAAAAACACCATTCACACAAAAATAACATCATTCAGCACAAAATATAACACCATTCAGCACAAAAAAAACACCATTCACACAAAAAATAACATCATTCAGCACAAAAATAACACCGTTCAGCACAAAAAAAAAAACCATTCAGTAGTAAATAAAATAAACACCATTCAGTACACAAATATAACACCATTCAGTAAAAGAAATATAACACCATTCAGAAAAAGAAAAAAACACCATTAAGAAAAGAAAAAAACACCATTAAGAAAAGAAAAATAACACCATTCAGAAAAGAAAAAAAACACCATTAACAAAGGAAAATAACACCATTAATGAAAAAGAAAAATAACACCATTCAATAATCCTTACATCTCTGTATCATCTTCTTCTCCGCTGCCGGCACTGACGTGATGTCGTGGTCACAATCAAATTTAATCCAATTACTACTAAATAGATAGCGGTAAGTGGGTATCGAACACAGGGAGTTTGTGGAATGTGTGTTATTTGAAGATTTATCTAAGTTACCTAAAATTAAACTAATTGCAAGAAAAGTAAAATTCAAGAGTTGGTTTGATTGGATTGGTTTTAAAAACTAAGAATACTAATTAATTTGCGAAATGAAAGTTGAGTTTGTAAACAATTTGGAGACGAATAACCATCCTAAGTTTCCGGTTTGCTTCAACAATTGTGCTATCATCCACTAGAAAGAACTACATAGGCATATTTCGTGTGTAATTACTTATTGTGATAAAAGGAACGAAGTACTCAGATTCCTAGAACGTGAGGTTGTTACCCGATGACCAATCAACCCTTACCCAATCCTAATTCTACCCATGATATCTCGATTGCCAACGGCACCAAGAACGTATGGTTTCAAACTAGAATATCATAAGAATCAACAATTTACAAATAAGCAATCACACACCATGATAAACAAGACATAGATAGAGTTTACCATTCTAGAAATATGGAATCAAAACACAATTGTTTCATACAAACCTTCAACCTAGGATGACCATAAAGAACCTAGCCACCCATGGCTTCAAACAACATCATAACAAGAGTTTCCATGTTCATCTCGATCAAAGCACATCAAACTAATAATTAAGATAATGTTTTTCTTGCCAAAAGTCTCTAACCAACTCCCACAATCGAGTCCCAAAACAGGTGTAACCGATTAGGAATGATTAGACACCTTAAAACACCATCAAATGACCAATAAATGCATAAGTTACATATCCTCTTTGCTGCCCACAAAAGAAGTCTGCCGCCCACACCTTTTGTATGCGTGCAAGACTCCCCAAGCCCAATGTTGTATCTCGGCCCAATCCAAAAAATCCACAAAGTCTCATACGTGATGATGTGTTTTCAATTTTATGATGTGCCCCAATAATAAAATTCCTCCTATGTTCACGTGTATATGTTGGCTGCCAAAAGTTGATTTTGTGTTTTGTGTGGCCAAGATCCACGTGACTTGCTAGAAGCCATCATGATGTTGTTTTGTTTTTTTTATTAATTAATAATTGTCCCACTAATATCAATCTTGATGCCAAACAAACATGCGCTGACTTCCTTCCAACCGTGGCCTACGGTTCAAGAACCGTAGGTTACGGTTCATACATTCTGTTGTAATCAGACCCTTCTACCCGTAGGTTACGCTCCCATTCCGTAAGTTACGTTTTGTCCCGCACTCAAACCATATGTTCCATTTTAACCGAATTAAGCGATTTACCTGTAAAACACACGAACACTCGTAGTTATCACATTCACGATACATAACCGTGTAAAATATGGGATATGCACGTATTTAGCTCATTTAAGGGTTGTCCTACGGACCACCCGTCACATCCCCACACTTACCCGTTGCTTGTCCCAAGCAACCCATTCAAAAACTATTTCAAAACCACAAGCGATCAACATGCAAACCAAGCTAAAATGTATCGTCCTTTTACCAACCTTCAATCATACCACGAGACACACCCCTCACAAAAACTCTCGGTGACAAAAAAAATTAGCACATAATGCTAAACCACTCAATGCGTGTGTGTGTTTGTGCGACAATAAGCTTGTATAAAAATCAAGTCTCCTCCTATTGAGTATTTAGCATGCTTATGAATCAAAAGGACTTACGGGTTGTAACGGGGCTAGGTGCAAAGGTAGGAAAATTGTGGAATATATATGCGAGAGCTAATTGATTTGACCCGGTTTTATTTTCACTACTAAACAAAGCAACATCAACTATATACAAGACATCTTCAACTAAATTCTTCTTTTCTTCTTCTTTTTTTTTCAATTTTTTTTTGTTTTTTTTTTGTATTTAACAAAAAGTCAACAATATATACAAGAACATCAACACTACCAACTAAATTCCTAAACCGAGTCGTCTCAATAGGTATAGTTTTGTAAGAAGTAGGTTTGGGTTGCAACCGAATGGTTTAAGGCTCAAACATGGCTTTCTAAAGACCAAACCCCCACCCCTCGCAATACCAAGCTCATATTTGTAAAGAATGAGGTCCAACCCACCAATCCCGCACTCTCACACATCTAGACGAGGCTTCCTAAAAGTCCCCTATCATTTTCAAAAGCATACTAACTCTTGGATTTAACAAGAATTCGTACACAAGTTCTATTAACACAATACACACACCGCCACTCAAACCAAAGAAATAATCTCTATTAATCATGTGTGTGGCCCAAAACTCACCAAGAATTGACTAGAAAGGGTGTTGGTGTGTCATAAGGCACAATATCAAGTTTTCAAATTTTGACAATTTTCACTTGAATTTACAAAAAAATTTTAAAAACCTCAAAATTTCCTCCCATCCCCACACTTGGGATACATTGACCCCAATGTATGGTTTTGAGAGGATTTGATCACTTAACCAAAAACATTAGCTTTCGCTAATACTCTCAAATCCCAAATTTTTTTTAACAACTAATACCAATATTTTAATACTAAAGAACATAACAAGACTAAGGAAAGAGTACATTGACCTGGTGAAGTTTGACACAACAGATGTTGTAGATAATCCGACTTCCTATCATCACCTTCACACAACTCTCCGCACATCTTCCCCACACTTATCTAAAAACACCTTGGGTTGCCTCCCAAGCAGCGCTAAAGTTTAGGTCTTCAGCCCGACCGTACCTGATATGTCTCAAGGTGGTCTCAATGCACATTTACCTTTTTCGTTGCTGATGTAAGCACGGTGTTTGATTTTTCTATTGTGTGTGTGCTTTGTCACGTCCCATCTTCCTTTGCAAAATTCTTTAAATCCACATTTTCCTACCGAATTTCCAACAAATGCTCGGTAGTTTACTCTCCACTTCACTACTTCGTTTTCTGTGCCCAACAAATCCAAACTCTCCCATAAACATAACTTATGAATGAAATCTCCCACATCATGAAGTGCCACCTTCCTAGTTTCTAAACATGCATCCTTAACACTCTTGGTTTCCATAACCACCACAGCCGGAGAGTTGTAATCAACTTTGATTGGTTCATCAAGTAAAAGGCCCTCAACTTTGCTCTCCATAGGTGGTTCCTCCACAATAATTTCAATTGTATATTCCTCATTTGGCCCTAATAATTCAGTTTCAAGTTCGGGAGGACTCACAACCTTTTCTTCTACATCACCCATAGGTGTCATTTGTTCAATCTGCACATATATCCAGTGTTGTTTTGCTTGACATTTTTCCAATATCGACGTCCCTGGCCTCATCTCTTTCACCTCTTTTGGTAACAAATCATATTTCCATTCCAAAAGTTCTACTCGTTCTTCCATTGACAAATGAGGTTTTGTTAATTCTTTTTCAACATGAACCATGTGTCTCTTTCTCATCATCTCGTCAAGACTTTCAGATTTATGTGACTGATAGTGCAAAGTAGGTTGTTGAGTTACACATTCATAACCATACTGATCAAATGTATATTGAGCATGATAATAGTCTTGATCGTACATCTGAGGGCCTTCATATGAAAGTTGGGAATATTCATCATAATAATCACTGTAATCGTACTCCTCTTGGTAACTCATTTCCGGATCAAATGCCAAAGGTGATAGCTTGTGAGAGCTCCTAGTACGCATGCACCTGTCAATACCTGCACACTAACACACCCAGCGTAAACCAGAAAAATAACAAACTTAAAAAGAAAGAAAATAACACACGTTGCGCACTACTCCCCGGCAACGGCGCCAAAATTTGACGTGATGTCGTGGTCACAATCAAATTTAATCCAATTACTACTAAATAGATAGCGGTAAGTGGGTATCGAACACAGGGAGTTTGTGGAATGTGTGTTATTTGAAGATTTATCTAAGTTACTTAAAATTAAACTAATTGCAAGAAAAGTAAAATTCAAGAGTTGGTTTGATTGGATTGGTTTTAAAAACTAAGAATACTAATTAATTTGCGAAATGAAAGTTGAGTTTGTAAACAATTTGGAGATGAATGATCATCCTAAGTTTCCGGTTTGCTTCAACAATTGTGCTATCATCCACTAGAAAGAACTACATAGACATATTTCGTGTGTAATTACTTATTGTGATAAAAGGGAACGAAGTACTCAGATTCCTAGAACGTGAGGTTGTTACCCGATGACCAATCAACCCTTACCCAATCCTAATTCTACCCATGATATCTCGATTGCCAACGACACCAAGAACGTATGGTTTCAAACTAGAATATCATAAGAATCAACAATTTACAAATAAGCAATCACACACCATGATAAACAAGACATAGATAGAGTTTACCATTCTAGAAATATGGAATCAAAACACAATTGTTTCATACAAACCTTCAACCTAGGATGACCATAAAGAACCTAGCCACCCATGGCTTCAAACATCATCATAACAAGAGTTTCCATGTTCATCTCGATCAAAGCACATCAAACTAATAATTAAGATAATGTTTTTCTTGCCAAAAGTCTCTAACCAACTCCCACAATCGAGTCCCAAAACAGGTGTAACCGATTAGGAATGATTAGACACCTTAAAACACCATCAAATGACCAATAAATGCATAAGTTACATATCCTCTTTGCTGCCCACAAAAGAAGTCTACCGCCCACACCTTTTGTATGCGTGCAAGACTCCCCAAGCCCAATGTTGTATCTCGGCCCAATCCAAAAAATCCACAAAGTCTCCTACGTGATGATGTGTTTTCGATTTTATGATGTGCCCCAATAATAAAATTCCTCCTATGTTCACGTGTATATGTTGGCTGCCAAAAGTTGATTTTGTGTTTTGTGTGGCCAAGATCCACGTGACTTGCTAGAAGCCATCATGATGTTGTTTTGTTTTTTTATTAATTAATAATTGTCCCACTAATATCAGTCTTGATGCCAAACAAACATGCGCTGACTTCCTTCCAACCGTGGCCTACGGTTCAAGAACCGTAGGTTACGGTTCATACATTCTGTTGTAATCAGACCCTTCTACCCGTAGGTTACGCTCCCATTCCGTAAGTTACGTTTTGTCCCGCACTCAAACCATATGTTCCATTTTAACCGAATTAAGCGATTTACCTGTAAAACACACGAACACTCGTAGTTATCACATTCACGATACATAACCGTGTAAAATATGGGATATGCACGTATTTAGCTCATTTAAGGGTTGTCCTACGGACCACCCGTCAGGCACCACCACTGCCAGTCCGCCACCGCCGTCGTCGAACACAACCACCCGACAGTAAAATCTCATGGTTCCCAACCGCCGCCGTCGTCGAACCCAACCACCCGCGCGTCGTCGAACCCAACCGCTGCCGCTCGAACCACCACCACCGCCGCTGCCGCTCGCACCAGCACCACCGCCACTGCATAAAACCAGCGCCGCTGCCGCTGTTGTTTTTTGATCTTCCGATTGATTGAACATGGAAGAAGAAAAGAGAAAGAGAAATTGTGATCGTATGAGAGAGAGAACGAAATTGCAGGGATTTGATTTACACATGAAGATAAAAAGACACAATTGTCCCTATAAATTTCAATTCAGTCCAAATTAATAAAAATATTTTGCAATTTGGTCCCTATTGATCTCAACCATTAGATCAAAAGATCTAATGGCTGAGATTCTTTCTTACCTTTCTCACACTTTGGGTCTTTTTTACAGGATCCTAACTCTATATATATATATATATATATATGAGTCCATATACATGTATATATATATTTTTTTATGATTTTTGCGATTTGAACGATTTTATTGGTGACCATTATTGTGTGAATCCGTCAACTCTCCCGTTTATACGCAATATATCTACGATTTGCGCGTCGTAATATATATACACAAACGTTCATAGAATTTAACACCGAACACACAAAATATTACTAACTTATATATTTTGTCATTTTTAAAGCAAATATACATAAAACATCTCATATGTACCAAATTTCATGCTCGACAAACAAGTTACATATTTAACGCAATTTTACCGTTTCTACCGCACAAAACGTACATGCATACATGCGTAGTCTAAATTTCCCACTATCAAATTAACACTTAAAATATGATCACATTTACATGTTTAAATCACTTGACACATTTCATCACATAAGGTTCACTCAAAATTCACCCATACTAGTGTTCATCGAAAAATGCGTATTTTATCAATTCGGTAACGTTTTCGGGCGTCGGAAGTCACATATGACCAACCAAACACCAAGTAAACTTAAAATTAGTTATAATACTTGTTTTTAAACTAAAAAAACATCAGTTTATTTACTGATCTAAATTAGTTTTATAAAAATCACCAGAAAAGCCGATTTTTGACCGTTTTAACACATAGTTTTGCGTTAAACGTTACTGTAATCATCCCAACTCGAAACGACTTGATATTTTAACACAATACATGTTATTTACTGATTAAAATAGTGGTTATAATCAGATTAGTGCAGTTTTTGTGTAAGTCACATAAATCATGCGATTTCACGTATTTTACAACTTTTAATGCGCCAAGTACAACATGCAAAGCTAGCAAACATTATGACAAAGTTATATATCATTAAACCCTTCCAAATAACTTTATTTTATGGTTTATAATCTGATCAAAATTAATTTTTATCAAATCATGCTCAAATGATCATTTCATGCTTTCATATTAACATGCATGTCCACATATGTGCATCTAATGCACTCATACAACATCATCAACATTATTTATGATCTAATCATACATCAAGAACACATTAATATCATGTTCTTACAAAATATAACACACATCATCATGATCATCCAATCATTCAAAATCATTCATGTAAGTATCCTTCACATTTAAGATTATATGACAATTTTTATATGCATGCATACATATATACATATATATATATATATATATATATATATATATATATACGAAATACATACACACATATAAACTTCCAAAAATTTACTTTTCAACATATCACTTTCAATTCCTAAATCACTTTAGAACATTCTTATTTGACAACTAACACTTCCCTTAATCATCTTATTTTCAAGAAATCAAACAAATCAAGATCTTTTCATCAACAATCAAAATACAATATACACATATACACACACCATTCTCGGCCATATATACATACATGCATATACCCATTTTTAATTTATTCAAAACTCATTTTGTTTGAAATTTCCAAGTTAATGTTTAAATCTCAAGAATCAAGAGAAACTTTTACTATATCTTTATCAATATGAACCAAGAAAAAGATTTGAAAGAAAATATTTTATACCTTCAAGATTCTTAGTGGGTTTTAAGAGTAGTGATGATATGAAGCCTTGTTCTTGCTCAAACCTCCTTGAAATCACTTCTAAACCTTTATGTAAGCTTGAAAACACCTTGAAATGGACATGATCTTCAAGATTTGGGTTTGATAATGAAAATGGAAGTGCATAAGGGGGTGTTCGGCCGAGCTTGGTATGAGGGAGAGAAAGAGTGAATTTTGAATTGGGTTTTCTTGAAAGTTGAAGTTTATGGAAGCATGCAAAGTTCCTAATCATCACCACCTTCTTTTCTAGTGATTACAAGTGTTTAATATTGAGAGAATCAAGAGAATGTGGCTGCCTTAAGTTCCGCCACCTATCCCTCCTCTCACAACATTATATATACATACACATATATATGTAAGTTTGTGTTAAAAACATGTATTTTACTGATGCAGAGTAATTTTGAATTGTATGTTGTTTGATAAACTTGCAGAGTAATTTTAATATACTTGTAGAGTAATTTTGATAAACTTGTAGAGTAATTTTGATGTAGAGTAATTTTGATACACTTGTAGAGTAATTTTGATAATTACCATACAAGATCAAAATTACTCAACAATACCCTACAAGAACATTTTACAAAATTACTCTACAATATCAAAATTACCCTACAAGATCATTTGTAGAGTAATTTTGATAATTACTCTACGAGTAAATAATTACTAAAATGTCATCGCGTTTTCTAACATTTTCACCCTATTCGTACGTTTTGTATGATAAGGGTATTTGTATTTGATCTTTTGTCTTAGGATTTAATGATATACCCATTTACCGGACCTGATTATCTGATAAAGCATAGGAATATTGGATTTTAATAATCCCAACTATTCGTCCTTGGCCGCCAACAGTTCAAACTTTAAAAATAACCATTGGCAGTCCTAACTTTTAACATATTGGCCTCCAATAGACCCTGACTAACAGAACCCTAACGCTGTTAGTCTCCGGTCGCCGGAAAAAAGTTTTTTGGCCGGAAAACTCAACATTTTTGTCTCGAACCTCTTTCTAACCTTATTATGGACCTTTGGGAACCTTTTTCTAGTAAAAACCCTGATTTTTAAAGTCGCTGGAAAACTCATTTTTTTGCCGGAAAACTTCTTTTTCGTCGGAAAACTCAACTTTTTGGCCGAAAAACTCAACATTTTCGTCCCAAACCTCTTTGTAACATTACATCGGACCTTTAGAAACCTTTTTCTGGACAAAAACGGTTTTCCGGCGACCGGAGACTAATAACGTTAGGGTTCTGTTAGTTAGGGTCCATTGGTGGCCAATATTTCAATAGTTGGGACTGCCAGTGGTTATTTTTGAAGTTCGGTCTGTTGGCGGCCAATGGCGAATAGGTGGGATTATTAAAATCCAATATTCCTAAAGCATATCCGTTGTATAGCTAATATAATTATTTTTTTAAGTATGCATATATATATAATACTAGTTTACAATCCCGTGTATTACACGACTTGAATAATAAAAACTACATGTTTGCACAGTAAATAAGACAAGTAGATGTACATTATAATCATCTCACAAACTTTGCAATCTTTTGCTTGTAGTAATAAATACTCAACCTGCTTCTAGAGTGCTTAATCATCAATTTCTTTAGGAAGTTTTGTAATTATTTTTATATCATGTAGTTAAATACTAGAAACATTTTTATAACCCATAAGTTTATTTTTCCTTATTTTGTAATACAAATTAACCTATCGTGTATCAGGTATAATTCAAAAAATTGTTAGGCTGTAGTAATTAATTGTTACGCTATATTGATAAACGTAAAAGTTTTTTTAATAAAAAGATTAAAGTGTTAAATCATTTAATATGGTTAAATATTAATAGTATTTAAATTCATATTTGAGTTTACATTTGATTATTCTCCATAGTAACTCAAAGTTTGTTTCAAACATTTAAAAATCCATAGAATCTGCATTTTTTGGTAATTTAATTCAAAAGAATCATTATTCTTACTCTTATAAATATAATAGAATTTAACTATTTTTAGTAAGTTTTAACACAAAAGTATAATTATAAATTAAAAATATATTTGAAGTAGGAGCGGATATTAAGGTAACGATTTTAAAAGAAGCAATATTGTCATTACATGATATTAACATGATTTAAAAAATAAAAAAATATCAATTTTGATTAGAAACGACTTTTTAGGGATGATATGATGTTAACACGTGACATATTTAAAATCGTGTATTATAAGTAAGATTTGTTCTTCTAAAGTATAGAAAACTTGCATGTAATCAATATAATGAACTCTAATTTCGACAATAATAGAAAATGATAAAATACAAAGATAATCAATTTTCTAAAAGTTTAAATTGAAGGAGGTGAGTTTGTTTAAATTTTATTAATCTATTAAATAAAATAAAAATAAAAATGAGAGATTGTAAGAGAGAGTGCCATGTGTCATTAAATGGAGTCTTTTATTAATATTTAGATTAGATATCTATTTTATATATATTTAGGAATTTTATTTTAAATACATTGTAAGTATTTGTTATATATTTTATAGTGATAATGTTAAATGTAATTGATAAGTGGTTACCCAATAGATTTTGGGTCAGGTATACCGAACGGTAATTTTTTTAATCTAACGGGTTTACCCGAAACCTGTGGATATACCCAATACCCAACGGGGAATTCACTCGGTAGAAACCGAAGAGTTTGGGACAAGCTTATATAACCGGGTTTGGGATTAAGATTACCTACACTTATCCTATTGCCATCCAACGTGGAGGTTAAAACCCTCACATGCAACGAGCTTGCATCTTTTTTAAACTAGTAAACCGTCATTTGCGAGTTTCGTCTAAAAGGGTTTTTTTGCGTCCAACTCCTTTAGGTTTGAAAATTTTCTTGTTTTAGTCCACTTTGTTAACCTCATCCATTGTTCTTTATTGTTTAACAGAGAAAAATAGATGGGACTAACGAAGTTGATTAAAGCGGCAATATTTTCAAACATGTAGGACCTAGATGCGGGAAAAAAACTGTTTGGGTGAAACTCGCAAAAGTGACCAAACCACATGGACAAAAATGGGAGTTTACTTTTTTAAAATTCAACGTGGTTTACACTTTTGTTAATCAGGTGCTCTCATGGTCGGATGAATGTTAACTTATTCGGTTACGTGTGTATAAGATGCCTTATGTCATTGAGTCGGTTCTTTTGCGAGGCGTGACACTTAACTATCTTTATTATTAAACTTAATAATTTAAGAATTAAAAAAATTATTTAGTCATTTTGTAATAGGGTCTCGGTCTGATACTTTAGTTTTTTTTGGTAAGTTATGTAAACAATAAATCTCTTTTAAGAAAAGTGAGGCTAGTGAAACTGCAGTGTATGAGGATTGTAATGGCAGGACGTGTGCCAGTATGCTCAAATGGTCAATTTTGACCCAAATGGTAGTCTTACCATGGGATAGGAGAAGGTGGGTGATGAAGTCCATGGAAATATCATCTTATATGTTTGATGGTGCCGGTAAGGTTGTGAAAGGTCATACGGTTTGCAGTTACACGATTTTGTTGACATGGTTCACAATTGAAACGCCCATAAATTTTTCCGTTTAAAATTTAAATAATGACATACTATATCTAACGAAATTTGGGCATGACCCGTTCGTACTACGAGCGGTCCCCTGTTTTTCACAATCAAAATTCATTTTTAACACGACGCATTTCAAAAGTCATAATATATACCATCAAACAAACCTTGACACACATACGAAAACCATTAAGTTTAAAATACATACATCCTACTAAGGTTTTCAAAAGACAAACATGATAAGAACTAAGGTTTAGCTACTAGATATAGACAAAAGTGACAAAAGTATTAGACATTGTCTTCTTTACAAAAGTAGCGGAACATGAGACGGGCCTTGAAGCGTGTTCGAACCGGACGAAGCTTGATAGCAAAACTTGAGATTTACCTACATCGCCACAACAATGTAAACTTCATTAGAACTAAAATTCTTTCTTTTAACTCTAGATTTCAACTCACAGATTTATAGATATTATGACATCCACGATCTTGCAAATTACTAAATACCTTAATATCATCATTCTTGCACATATGTATGTTCCAAATGGAACTTCATACCATTCTTTTCATTCTTACATTCTAATTCTTTTGACCCGTTCATAAAAGGGTCCACACACACGAATTCATTCTCTTGCATTCTAAACCAACATATTCTACCCATTTAATGAGTTCTACACAAGTACTTTTTCATGAGCCATTCAATTTAACACATCATATGGTAAAACAACAATGTAATAAAATCATGAATTGTACAAGTAGCGTACCTCGATCCTGATTCCCTTGTTGCTTCACTTGACTTGAACTTTCTTCCTTAACACCTATACATAACCATTCATACTTCAATTTATGTCTTATACCCGTTTACACACACACACCAATTGATAAGACATCATACAATCTACACTTACTTCATAAATGTGAAAACTGTCAAAATTCCAGGTATCCGTACAATTATTAAATAATGATTAGTGCTTAATGACTGTACTGAATTATAATTAATTGTTTGACTTGCTTTCTGATTATTGCTTTATACATACATGTGCATCACATATTGCCTAATGTCATATCATTGTTGCATGAGAACTTTATTGACTTAAATGATGCATTAAATATAGTTAGCACAGTTATCAGACGAATCAGAAAAATGCTGACGAAGTTCAGTAAATAGACAGACGTTGTGTTGAGACCTAGAATGGGCCAGAAACCAAGTATTACTCTAGTATAGTGTGTAGCAAAGTAAGGATCATAAAACTGCCTTCCTAGAGATAGTTTAAGTGCCGAAAAGTGACTAAAACTCACCTAAGCTACATAATTCTGCAGGAAATTAGCAAATTCAGCATTTAAACAATCTAATATCATGCAGAAATATGGTTAAATGGTCCTGAATGCTTTCCTAAGTGTCGAGAATTAAAACTGTCACAAAATGTAACATAAAGCACACTAAACTGCATAATTTAGCACCTTAACGAACCGGTAACCAACCGAACAACCAGACACTACCCGAAACACCAAATTTTCACCAGAAGCACTATTTTAACATTTCCAAGCTAGCTATGGTCCCCGAACATCATAACACACTATATAAATATCTAGTAACTAAACATCTAACTAAACACTTGATTTCTAACTAGAATAACTAACTATTAGTTAAACCCTACACCTATACCCCCACCACCTATGGGCGGATCACATGTGGCCCCCACATGTGATTTTCTTTGCTTATAATATTAGATCTTGTTGGGATTTAGAGAACATAAGAACCAATGGTAACACTCATAAAATGGATTTATAAGTTAACCTTAAGCACATAAACATCATAACTTTCACACACCACTTCACACACTTCTTTTTCTTCTCCTCTCCTTTGGGTTCGGCCGAGATCAAGCACACCACAACCACCATCATCCACTTATCTTCAACTAATTCCAAGTATATACAAAGGTGTTAGAGGCTGCATAAGGAAGCTAGGAGCTTTCGGAAGTTGAAGAACCTCCACCATTTGCTTTTATCCATCTTTTTTCTTCTCTTGATCATCCCTAGCCTTGAGCTAGTGGTAAGAACACTAAACTTTCCATTTTACCTCTTGTTTAAGTGTTTAAAAGATGATACATGATGATTAACTTGAAGAACACTAAGAATCAAAAGAATAAAACTTGAACATAAGCTTAAATCATGAAGAAACTATGTTGTTTATGTGTTGTCATGCTTGATGATTGTTGTTTATTCATGTATTTGATGTTGATCATCATATGATCTTGCTAGATCATGATTAAAAACAGAATCTAGCAAGATGAGAGGATGAACATGTTAAATTTTAATGAATCATCCTCACATAAAGCATGAACTTGAAAGAATATAATGTGTTCTTGTGAAATAGTGATTAAAATCAGATGTAAATCTTGTAGATCTAGAACTTCAAGAGTGATTTTCCAAGAAACCATGTTAAAAATACAAGTTTTACTTAATCTTATATTTTAAATAAATAAACCTTATTTTTAAATGATAAACAAGTGTAGAAACATATGTGTAACCAGAAAAATTCATAAAGAAACATTTTTAGAAAATGTGACTACAAGTTTTAAAGATCTATTTTCTTTAAAAATGATGTTTTTTAAAGAATCAACCACACTTTAAAGGGTAACAAGACTTACTAAATACACTAGTAGGTTACTACACATTTTTATAAATTTTCAAGTTCATGAAGTGGTAGTTTATGCTTGTCTTTGGCAAAATTGGTAAGTATAGATTGTTTAATGTTGATTGTGGATTGATTGTGTTGATTTACAAAAGAAAATGATATACCTTCAAGGTATGGAAACCTCCATTTTTAGGGGAAACTATGGCAAAATTTTTCTAGAAATTAAACACTTAAAAAGATATTTTTAAACAAATATTTACAAGTGTATTTTAAGTCATAAATTTTCATACAAAGTTTGCCATAATTTTTGTTACAAAAATATAAATATTGGAGGTTGGTTTTATAAATAAAAGTGACTAAATATGTATTTAGGAAATATATATTTAGAAGTCACCATGTGTGTGATTACTTGTATATTATGTGTATTAGTTATATTATTTTAGGACTTGAAATAATATAACTCATCAAAATACCAAAAATTACAATCCAAAATATTAGCAAAATTCCAAGGAATAAATATACAAAGAATACACAAAATATTGGTGAAACCGAGCAAAGGAATACAACTTACAAAAATATTCCGGAAAACTTATTCACAAGTGTTGGACCCAGTTTGGCCTTAACAACTTCTTTTCACGTAATATGACAAGTGATTTCAGTAGATGTGAAAAAGATGAGCGTAAATGGAAATCAGACTTTCAGAAACAAGACCTATAGAATTATCAAGTTTATATCACTTTGAAACAAAATAGTTTACAAGGTGATTGTAAGATTATTATCTAATACAAATGAATCTTAAATTCTATGGGTGAGCGGGCAATGGAGTTTTGTAGTATGTATGAATGCTAAGCTTCAAACTCATTGTCTTCTGCTTGGTTAGCCTTCTATTTATAGAAGGCTGGGTACATGAGTAAACAATTGTTTATTCATGCAATAAGTCCTGCAAAAAGCAGCCATTTGACATATTCATTGAATCCAATAGTCAAGTTGCCTTTGTAATCATGATATCCAATAATGTCAAGTTGCTTCGGTTATTGTGGTAGGATAGAGCTGATTTCAGACAAGTGGGGTATTCACCAGAATTTCTGACAAACCACTTCATCAGAAATTCTGGTGAACAAATCATCAGAAAATTCCTGATGATCAGAATCGTCAGAAACTGATGATATTTCATCAGAAATATCATCAGATCCATCTGAAATGACCTTCTCTGATAATCCAATTCAGCTCTTGATCAACTTGTGATTCTTTGAAGTAGATGCTATTCATTTCAGTTGTCCTATCCGATCTTCTTCTTCTTGTTGTGATCTTCAGGACTGTTGTCTTCTTCATAGATCTAGTTGAATATGATTTTCTTCAATACTTACAAATAAAGTTTCCTAACAGTTTCCCCCTAAGTATTGTAATAAAATGAACTATCTATATCTAAAACAACTTTAACTAATTCTTGAAAAGAAAAGTTCAAACAACTAACTTTAGAAACAAAAACATAATCAAACCACCCAATGTCTAAACAGAAAGAAATAAAATATTCACTCCACTTCTGTATTTGTCTCCTGGTTTCAGCCTTTTCTTGTGATCAATTGCCTTTTGAGTTTCCTTGTACATCTCTTTGTACCATCCTCTTGATTCCATCCAGCTTTCAATGCAATCTTCAATTGTTTTTCTCAGTTGTTCATTGTTCTTTCCCTTCTTTTTGAGCTGCTCTTGTTTCTCATTCATGCAGTTCCTTATATATTTCAGAGTTTGATTGGAATACTTGCAAATTTCACTGATCTTGAATAGAGCTTTCTCTTCATGAGCATCTTTGAAGACCACACACATTTCTGGTTTATCAAAGATTGCTCCAGTTCTTACTAGTTTAGAAGGAATTTCAACTGGAATTGTGTTGTTGGGAGGAGGTAATAGCACCTTGTTGCTATACTCAAAATTGATACACAGATCAAAATCTGCCAGTGCAGCTCTTTTATATATCTTTGCTCCTGCACTTTTGAAGCTGTCAAGTGCTCTTCTGATCACAACTGAACTGCTTTTCTCTTTATCAATGATATTCTTCATTTTGACTATGCCCATTAGGTGAATATCATCTGCCATATTTCCATCAGTAACCTTTTGTTCACTGTTATCTTTTCTGATCAAAGTATACTTGTTCTGTCCTTCATTGCCTAAGATACCTCCTCCAGTGGTCAAAGTATCGATTCTTTCAATAGATACTATTGGATTGGTCATCTCTTTGTGCAGAATTTCCCAGCTTCCATTGTTCCTGATTTCAACAATACCTTTACTCATTAGAGAGAGTGGTCTTTTTGGGTTGTCTTTTGGACCTTTCCAGTAGTAATTCTTTAGATGTTCTTCAGGGTACATAATTGTGTGTAAATCACCTTTTAGCGCTTCCATTTCTTTGATGTTCCCATCCGAATCTTCTATCATCTCTCTTCTTGGCCTTTTTGAGGAGGTCACTTCATGTTCCATTCTTCTCTTCTCTTTTGTATCCATCTTTATGCTGAACTCTGTTTCTCCTGTGAGAGCTGTGGAAGAAGACTGAACTGGAACAGGTTCTTTCTGTTGGACCCTTGAACTATCTGGCTTTGGAATGTTTGGTGGAGGACCCATGAGTAACTTTGTTCTAATAGGAGGGGGGCCCATGGGCTGCTTCTGTTTTTGAGTTGTTGAAGTTTCTGATTGTTTGGTTTGATACTGTTGAATGGTTTATGGTTGTTGTTGAGGAGTTTCTGATTCTCCTGCTTGTCTCTCTTGTGGAATTGGGGCTTTCAGTTCATGAAGATCAACTTTTGTTAGCCTGGCAACATTATACTGCAACCTCTTTACTAATAGATGAACATTAGCAAGAGTTTGAGTATTTGTTTCTTCTTTCTTCTTCATTTTCTGATACTCCAGATTTTGTTGATTTTTCTGTGCAATTAATTCCACCATCTGCTTCTCAAAAGCCTCAGCCATGCTGCTGTTGTTGGCTCTAAGGAACTGTATTTCTTCAAGAATTCTTCCTGAACTTGAGCTTTCTCCTGCAGTTGCAACCCCAGCCATTTTTTTCTTGATATCTTGCAGTTCTTTGAGAGCTTTCTCGAATTCTGATGAGCTCTCTCTGTTTTCTGATGACTCTTGCAGTTTGTTGAGGGCTGCAGCATTGTCTTCTGTTTGCGTCTGCACAACTTTGACAGTTTCTGATAAAACTTTGATATCTGACTTTTGATTTCTGATTTCTTCCAGTATCAGATCAAGTTTTCCTTCTGTGGCTGTTTTCTCAGTAGCAATTGTGTCTTCAAGTTCCTTATGAAGTTGTTTAGGGGAGATAGATTGATGTCCTTGGTAAATAGGAGAAACAACAGATGTTCCTCTTCTAACACCAGCAGAAAACACATTCTCTGCTGTTCTGAGGTTAAGAGGATTGGAATATTCCAAATTCTCTGTATCCTCACCAGAAAATTGAAACACATTCAAGTTCTAGTTTTCCTCATATCCTTGAACGTTTTCAGGTTCTCCATGAGTTGTTGAGAAACTTCTAATTTTCTCACCCAGGCTTCCTTGATCAGTTGACTGATCTCCACCTGTTGTTACCACATTTTCTTCTTCAGAATCTAATTCAGAAAATGGGTCCTTGGTTTCACTCACATTTTGTTTTGTAGAAACAATGCCTCTATGTAAAATTTCATGTTTTCCTTGAATTGATTCATCAGAATCACTCCCAGAAAAATGAAATAAGTTTAGTTTAGAGTGTTATGCACCTGTTTCTCCCATATGTGAGATTTCAGCATGATGTTCTTCTGCAACATGACTCATGTTCACATCTTCATCAGCTGGGTGAGGATCTGATTCACCCCACTGTTCCATTCTTGGTGTGCTTGACTCTTGTGCATCATGCTCCATGGGGGACACACTTTCAAAAACTTCTTTGTTTTCTGGCCTTTTGTTCAATATCTTCAAGTATTCTGCTCTGTATGGTGAATCTTCTGGTATCAGATTCATCACTTTTTCTGACAGAACAGACACATCATAATCTGACTTCCAAGATCCTACAGCAGTCCAAGGTCTCATAATTTCTGTACTCCACATATTTTCTGATGCTGGAATTTCTAGGTTCCTTTCAGAAAATGCATCAGAAATTATGATTGACAGAAATCTGGGAAAAGGTAGATGTGAATCTATCCTTCCAGTATTAGTCAGAATTGATCTTCTGATCAGATTAAATATTTCTGTTCCAAAATCAATGTCCAACCCATTAATGAGACTGAACATGATTGTTAGAATATTCATATTTATCTGATCTGTACCTCCAATCTTTGATGATAGACACTTGTTTAGAATTTCCATTAAAACTTGCCAGAAGGCAGGTAGCTTGTTTCTCTTGAATTCATTGATTTTTGAAATCTTTGTCTTGTAACCCATTACAGCATCAAGTTGTGAGAACATATCTTCTTTTTCTGGTGCTTCTTCATAGCTTTGGTTTAAGGGTAGTTCCAAACATTCCCTTATTTTCTCCGGTGAGATTGTAATAAAGATATTTCCCCACACATGTGCTGTTAGCTCGATTTGATTTGAGACTTTGAGAGTTTTTACAACTTGTTGTATGAGTTCTTCCGGTACCTCTCTGGTCTTTGTGAGAGCTTGAGCTATCGGGCATCTGATTAGAAATTCAATGAGAATTTGACACTTTATATCATACTCTTCAATGTTATCATTCATTGCTTCATTGTTGCTCTTTAATGGAAGAAATTCAGCTTCGGTGATGAAGGGAACAGAGTGTTCAATTAGTGGCATGTTGATGTTGATAGCTGCCATTGAGAATTTGGGTTCTCTGTTTCGGAAAAGGGTTTTAGGGTTTTGAGTTTGAAGGTTGAAGATGGAAGTCTCTATTTTTGAATGAGGTATTTATAGTGTATTGAGACAGAGATCTTTGAGTGTTTTTCGTGGGTTGTTTGTATTCAAGGTAGTTAATGACACCTTAATGATGTTTTAATCCTTTAAGGAAACAACCGTTTTTGAAAAAACCTTTGGTTTATCTCTAATTTAATGTAAATCCATTTTAAAGAAAATTAGAGATTCCAATGATTTTGCGGATAAACACTAATGTCCAACTTGCACCTTTTCTCCATGTGGGACCCCTTTTGTTTCAAAAAGGTCCAATAGAAACCTTTTCTGAGTTTGTGTATCTTCCCAAGTTTTCCTCTTGATGATATATATAAGAAAATCTTTGAGTAAAACTTTTGGAGTTTGGATTTTCTTTATATATCATCAGAATGCATTTGATTCATTTACAGAGGTTGAATCAACAGTTTTTTTTAGATGAGAGGGAATAAGTAGAGTTCTGAGATTTTTACTTACATTGCTGTTCTGCAGTTCTGAACTCCACACCTTTGTTCTGATATACAGGAAGTGTTTTTCATACAGCTTGTTCCAGTCCTCAGAAAAAAAATATTTTGAAAGAAACTTATTTTAAAAATTTAGATGGTTATAAGTTTCTTTGAATCTGGTTAAAGGCAGTGCTTTCTGATGTTTCTATCTGTTGATTTGTCAGACTTCTTGGTTGTCAAGAGATTTTTCTGATAAAGTTTTGATTTTCTGATATATTTGTCAGATTTTCTGGTTACTTTGAGAATTTTCTGGTGTATGAACAAATTCTGATGGCTTAATGGGTTTTTGAGAAAAAGAAATTACAAGATTTTCTGACTGATCTTCAGATTTTCCGAGTTTCATTAAATCCTATCAGATTTCATATGATTTTCACCAGATTTTCCTTGTTTTTATCAGACATGTTGTTTTAGTTCCCCCTAGATCTATTGACATGTTTTTGTTGTTATTGTTTTTTTTTTGGTTAAAAAAATTTTAAGGCAAACTTAATATATAGAGGAAAAAAACATTAAATACAAAAAAAAAACAAACAAACAAACAACAACTACTCCTCCTCCTCCAGCACGTTGTACATGCACTTCACATATAACTAGAGACTGGTTATTCGACCAGTGTGATTCGTTGATGGCACCAGGGTAGGATCACTTATGTTTTCTTGAAGTGTTAGCTCGGCCCTTGGATAGCAGCTTCTTACTCATCTGAAGTCCAGCTGACTTGTAATCACCTTGGTTACGAATCGAGGGTAGACCAGAAAAGGTTGACGGTTGTGAATGTTTGCTTCTAGGTCTCTCATGAGAAACTTAGAAAAGTTGTAAGGTTTTTCCTGTACAACAGCATGAATCATTTCCATCATCATATGGGACAGCTCGTTGAAGTGTCCAATCTTCTTGGAGAAGCAGACACTAAGCTGTGTTACCAAAAACTGGAAAGGTGGTATAAAACCAGATTTGATAACCGCCCTTGATGAGTTGTATGTATGATAGCCCATTTCTGTCAAGGTCTGTTGCACATCCGCCTTATCCAGGAATTTGTTTTCATGATCATTACCCAGTCGGAGGACATTTCTGAGTGTTTCCTCCTTTAGGGTAATTTTGACCCCCATAACCTCACTCTCTATCCACATGGAAGTACCACTGTTGGTGCATGCGTCTGTCGACTTCGTCTTATATCGGGTCTTGTGTTGTACTAGAAAGATCAAGGCACGAAAAACGAGAAAGTGTATAAAGGTAATTTCGCTTGAAATGGTACATGACCATTTCAAACGAAATCAAGATTGCTAATTTTGTTTGAGACAGCTTCAAACGAAATTAACACATCTATAAATACCTTGAGTGCCATTTCATTTGTAACTTTTCCGGTCAGTGTAAAGAAGTGCTGCCGAAGTGTTGTCTCGCTGTAAATCGTCATTATATCAATCAAATCAACAGTTAAAGTGATATTCTAGCTGAATTGACCTCAATACGTCTGTTTCCGCCTTTCGTATTGAGCAAAACTCTTCTGATCGACTCGTTCGGGTCTGCAAACGATCCTACAATTGGTATCAGAGCTCAGGAGGAAGAGTTCATACCAATTCAGCTGCAAAT
This sequence comes from Helianthus tuberosus, assembly GCA_030545235.1. Lineage (NCBI taxonomy): Eukaryota > Viridiplantae > Streptophyta > Magnoliopsida > Asterales > Asteraceae > Helianthus > Helianthus tuberosus. The sequence goes on along the minus strand of CM060371.1, from coordinate 102,850,915 downwards.
TCTGTTTTTCTACACCTTGAGAGTTTGCAGCTGAATTCCGTTTGAAAACCGGCTAATCTTTTCACAATGTGTGCGTAACTGTGTTTTAATAAACCCTTGAGAGTTTCAGATCTAAAATTGGCTTAAAACTTGATTAATTGAACAAAATTTGGACCGAAAGAATGACATTATCATGATTTCGTTTGAACAAACTTGGTGATTTCATTTGAGATTGCACATTGTCCCTGATTCCGTTTGAGATTACCTGTTGATTCCGTTTGAAAACCAGTATCTCGTTTGAAATTGTTATTTCATTTGGGAATTTCGTTTGAACTGAACAATTCCGTTTCAAGACTGTGATTTCGTTTGAAACCTCAAACGAAATTAGGTATATTGTTTAAAAGTGTTTGATTCCGTTTGAAGGTTGTGATTTCGTTTGAGAAGGTATTTCGTTTGAGAGTGTAATATCGTTTGAACATAACAGTTTTGTGAAATTTGAAAAACCGTAACATGGAAGAGGAATTTTACAACGCATTCGCTACCCCGGTTACCCCGATTACTCTTGCACAGAACACAATGCTAGAAAATGAAATGTGGACTATGCAAAAACCTAAGCTCATGAACATCGAGGAGTATAAAGGTTGGGAAGGACGGTTTGAGAATTGGGTACAAGCAAATTATTTGGATGCTTGGGAATGTGTCGAGACGAAATACGTTAGACCGATGAATGATGACGAAGAGATTATTGCGATTAAAGATCTAAGTGCTGAAAAACGAAAGAAATACAAAGATGAGAAAATGATGCTAAGTTTACTACAACAAGCTGTGAAAGAAGATATCTTGGTTTTATTGTAACACAATGGAACTTCTTATTCGATTTGGAAAGCGTTAAGATCAAAGTTTGGTGGTAGTCAAGAGATGGTCAAGAACAAGAAATCACTTCTGAAGAAAGAGTCTGATCTGTTTCGTGGTTTGAAAAATGAAAGTACAAAGCAAATCATTGAGAGATATTGCAATTTGCTAGCTAACATGAAGAGGTTGAGCATCGAGAAAGATAATGAGGAGTTGATTGAGAAGCTAGCTGATGCATTGCCATATGAGACTTGGGGCACATATCTCATGATGTTGAGAAACAAGAAAGGATTTAGCAATCTGACACTGAGCAAGTTCATTGCAAAAATTGAGGCTCAGGAGATGGAACAATGAAAGGTTTTGAGAATGAAAGATTTCGATGGTGAACAAGACATTAGTCTCTATTACAAAGGTGGTGTCAGTGATAAATCCACCAACATGTCACCAAAAATCGAAACTGCTTTCAATGCAAAAGGGTCATCTGGAAGTTCATCCAAAGGATCAAACAGCAACACAAGTTTTACATCATATCCATCATTTGATCCGAACATTTCAGCAACAAAGAATGGAAAGAAACTACAATGTAACATTGTACTGAATCTGGAGAATGATGAGGATTATTCAGCAGAAGTTGCTAAGAGTCACATGTCTTTGTTGGGAACAGTGTTAGAGTCCTATGGTAGTTTTGTGGCAGGTTGGATCGGGAATCCAATGCTTACAAAAGAGGATTACGATCAGATTGATGCTGAAGAGATGGAATTGATGGACATAAAGTGGTGTTTGGCAAGTGTGTTAAGACGGGCTGAGAAATTTAAGCAGATCAAAGGAAGAGATGATTTACGTGAAGCAAATGTTTCTACTTTAGGTTTTGATAAATCTAAAGTCACTTGTTTTCGTTGCAGGGAAAAAGGACACTTCAAGAGGGAGTGCAAAAACCGCGAAGCAAGTGGAGCTCAAAATCCGTTCAACAACAACAATGATTACTACCGGAAGGCCATCTATCATCAAGTTGCACAACAACAACAAGAACCACAAGTGGCACATTGAAGAAAAGTTATTGAAGAGTCTTCAAAGAGAGCTTGTATGGTGAATCAGGATGAAAAAGAGCCAACAAAAGGTTTCAGTTGGGACAAATATATCTCAGCTGATAACAAAGCATGCCTGATAAACCAAGATGATGAAAAATTACCAGAAGGGTTTAACTGGGAAGGTTTTAGTTGGGATGATTATGATCCAAACAAAACCTCACATCAAAAGGCTTTTGTCGCCCGAGTTGAAGAAGATAGTGATGATGATAGAGAGTATTATGCAAAACGAATGGCAGATTATTTTAAAATGATGGCAGAAAGTGATAGTGAAGATGAAAAAGCTAAAAAGAAAAAGAAAAAGGTTAAAACACCGGTCAGCAGTGATGATGAAGCTGTTCCAGTGATAAAGAAAAAAAGTAAAAGAAGTTCCAAAGTAGATGAAGAAGTTGATGCAAAGAAGAGTCTAGTGATTTGTGAAAATTGTGAAGCTGTAAAGAAGCAGAACAGCACATTGATGAACAACATGAACAGGCTGAAGGAGTCTTATGATGTTCTGAATAAAGCCATGAATCAGTATAATCAATCAAGTGAAGAACAAGCAACAACCATGAAGACACTTCAGGGAGCTTTCATGATAAAGCAGAAAGTTGTGAACAATTACATTGAGAAGTGTGATGTGCTTGAACAAAAACTGGAGACACAAAGGATTGAGACTGAAAGAGTTAATCGTTTGTTAAAAAGTTACTCATGTACTTCTTATGTCATTGATAGGATTTATCCAACTGTGGAGGGCATGAAGGCATTTGAAGATGATGAAGAAAATGAAGAACAAAAGGTTTCTGAAGAAAAGACTCCTGAAAAGAAGGAAGTAAAGAAGAAGGATACTAAAGTGAATGATTCTGGTAAGAAACAAGGTTTAAGTTACAACAAGTGTCCACCCCCGCTTGAAAATGGATATTCTCCGAGAAATCCAAATTCAGAAAGAGTCGAAAAGGCAACAAATTTACAGTGGGAGTCGGAGTCTTCAGTTAACTTGCCAGATGATATTGATGTCACATTTACATCATCTGACACTGATCATGCGTCCGAGATAATAAAGAAAGTGGTCGATCAGGTGTTGGATAAAGATGAAACAGAGGAGTCAAAGTCGGAGTTTATGTCAGAGTCAAAGTCTGAGTCCAGCACTCCAAGTCAAACCGACAAACAGGGCAAAAGAGTGTACAATAAAGAATTCTTGTTATTAAAATCTAATTTGAATGACGAAACGTTTAAAGTTACATATACTTTGAATGATTCTGACAAATTATATTTTGATGAGGAATTTCCAATAAGAGGTGTTAAACCAGAAATGATAAAAAAGGTTTTCAAACTAACATAAATTAATATTTTCTGAAAAAAAAGATGTAAATCTTACTGATAAACCTAAAAAATACACCTCAAGAGTTCAACAAAGAGAAAACAAGAAAAAGGGTTACAGTTCTGGTTTTGGTTATCGAAAGAAACCAAACCATAACGGTAATTTCAATAAGAAAGGTCTTGGATTTATTCCACCAGAAAATCATAAAAATGAAAAATATGTTCGAGATTTTAAATCAAAAATGATATTTGTTTTAGGTACATCATCTGAAGAAGAGAAAGAAAATTTATTTAGAAACCAGTCGAACAAAGAATTCCTTGCAAAGAAGCAAGAAGAAATGAAGTTTGCAGAACAGATGAAAGAAACGAGAACCTGTTTCAAATGCAACACTGTTGGTCATATTGCCAAGAATTGTTCCAAGGCAATAAAATCAAAACAGGGAGTTTCTCGTAAACTGAAAGATAAAGAAGTTGTGTTTGAATCACCAATTGATAGAACAAAACTTTTCAAAAATTCAATTTTTGAGATTGGTGAATGTTCAAACAGGTTTTATAAGAAAAGGACAAACCTTGACAACTAGAAATGGGTTGTTAAGAAGTCTGATAATAGTTTAAGCAATGATTCCGATTCATCAAAATCAGAGGAGCTATCTTCTGGCGATGAATCTGATTCCACAAAGTCAGATGAGCCACAAGTTGAATCAAAAAGTGAAAACTCAGTGCCGACTGTGGATGATGTGAATTTTCCACCACTTCGGGCTGAAAATTTTAAGAAGAAAATTGGTAAAGTTGAAATTTCAAATCAATTTTTCTCAGAAAAGAAAGATTTTGATGTTGAAAAGGCCTTTAACTCCAAAGTACATCATATTTTTGGAAAAATGGTTGACAGGAAGGTCAAGGGAGTCAAGGAATTTTACGAAAAGAAAACAAAGAAGCAAGGTAAAGTATCATCCATGGTTTGTGACTGGGATGGTACCTATTACGAACAGTAAAATTCTGGACTTGCCGGAACTCTCAAGTTGGTAATCGCGGAGCATGAATAGACATCATTCTTATATGTTCACTAGTATGATTTGCCGGAACTCCCAGGTTGGTAAGTGAGGAGTAGGTATCGGCATCCTGAGAATTCAACCTACATGTGGTATTGGTTGGTAAGCCATGTGGTTGAAAAAGAGTTTGTGATACAAGTGGTAAAATCAAGGTCATTAGATTGAACTTGATTAAACCATTCTTACAAGTGGTATAATTGAAAGAACAAGATGAATGAACCCCGTGTGTGTGAATTCAACCAAACTAATTTTTCTGGAAAAACCATTTTGATTAAAACAAACTTAAATGTTTTGAAATCATAATGGGAAAATAGTTTGTTGACAGGGGGAGTTCTGATTGTTTATGCCAAGTGAATGGAGAATTGAAGCGATTCTCATGAGTTTGTCATTTTATTTGTACAGTTTATTGTTTTCAAATTTTCCCAGAAAATCAATATTGAAACACATTTTGATTTTAGGGGGAGTAGAAAATTATTAGAAATTTTGAAAATTTGAAAAATTCAAAAACATGATAAAATCTAAAAGGCCAAAAACATTGAAAAAATCAAAAAGAGTTTTGTGCAAGAAGAGGAAATGATAGTACATCAGTAGACTATCACAACATGCTAAAGAAATGGAAAGTTAAAAAGTGATAAACGGTCTCACTGATGATGTGCCAGTAGGTTTTTGCACATTTAGTAGATTGTGACGAGATATAAACCTAAATTCAAACTTGCTTATATCGTGGGGAAACATCTCTCGGATATATGGGTAAACCCCTAAATCTTGTTTGAAAGGTCCCTCTTTCTGAGATACTAGGTCTTTATACTCAGTGATATCTGGGGTATTATCCCAGGACTTCTGATTTTGCGGAAGCAATGGCCTAGTCCCCGGAGAATACTTTACTGCTTGCTTGAAATATAGCGTCGCCCTCAGCATAAAATGATAAGACAATAAAATTGCTAATCAATGCTGTTGTAAAAAAGATCCTCTAAAGGGGACACACCAAAAGTCGAACCGTCATCTCTCTACTGAACGGAAGTTCTGACCTGAGCTCTCACGGTTTCACAATTAACCCCTTACAGATATCGTCTGTGGTATACTCACCTGTAAGACTGAATATTGGGATCTGGATACGGGAGTATATTCTGAGATGGGACACGCGATTAAGTTTAAGTACTTAAGACATCAACATTGTATCCCGAAGCAGTTGAACTTTGTGTGAAAATTTAAGTGGACCAGTATACTGACAATCTAAGTGAATCGTTTAGAACTTAAAATGTCTAAAGCTTAACGGTGTTGGTGATTTGTTTCAAAAACTGATATGATCCTCTTACACATACTCACAAAAATATTGTATGTAAATATTTCTTTACTACATTTCATTTTATTAAAAAATTCAAAAAGATTTTCGGTGTGTTTTAGCATAAATTTTGAAAAATACAAAAAGATTTTCGACAACTGATGTTGGAGAGCTGATTTTCAAAATTCCAAGTGCTAAACATGATGAACAAATCGGATTGGGAGAATGTGTTTTGAAAATAAAAATGATATATCTTCAAATGTTTCATCAGAGATCTATATTGTAAAATCATTCTTTGATTGTATAATTCCTGCAAGTGGTTCATTAGATGATGAGATTGTTTTTACAAGTTATCATCAGAAAATTTATTTTTGGGTAGAGAATGTGTAGGATAAGAGCTAGGTAATCTTGGATAGATGAAAGATAGTCAGGTTCCGATACCTGAGGACTTTGTGATTCTAACAAGCCAGGCTGCGATCCCAGTTTATTGAAAAGGGGAGTCTGAAGATTGTAGAGCCAAGTTTTGATCCTGGATTTCACGCAAACTGCTAATGCTGATGAACTTAAGGAATCAAGAGATCATGGAGATCAAGAAGAGAGATAGAGATTGAAGATACTTACAGCGTCAGATACTTCAAAGAGTTCAAAAGGACTGATAAAGACTGAAGATGCGAAGACTCGACACTGAAGACTCGTCAACATTCGAGGGGGAGTCTGTTAGTGCATGCGTGTGTCGACTTCGTCTTGTATCGAGTCTTGTTCATAGAATGATAGATCAGGATGCGTCATACGAGAAAATATCAGATTTTAGGGTGTTTAAGTTGTAATTTCGCTTGAAGGAAGAGATTTCACTTGAAAGTGACACAAGTCATTTCAAGCGAAATCAAACATAGCTATTTCGCTTGAAATGGCTCATGCCACTCTCAAGCGAAATCAGGTGGCCTATATATAGGTCTTCCAAGCAAAATCTGATTCATTCATTCCGGTTTGTGCAACGAAATGCTGCCGAAGTGTCGTCTCATTGTAAAACGTTATAGAATCAATACTACAATAGTTTTAAGTGATAATCTTGCTGAATTGATCTCAGTTTTTCTGTTTCCGCCTTTCAAACTGAGCAAAACTCTTCTGATCGACTCGTTCGGGTCTGTAAACGATCCTACAATGTTCAAGACTAATCATGGACATTAACTTGTACTTGATTTATCTTTCTTACATGTGGTTTATTTAGAAAAAACCAATGTGATGAACCAAACCCCTATCCTACAAGTGGTAAAATCAATCAACAAAACTTGTTTTCCGGAAAAACTATATGATTAAAACAAACTTAAGTGTTTTGAAATCACAATGGGAAAATAGTTTGTTGTAAGGGGGAGTTCTGATTGTTTATGCCAAGTGAATGGCGAATTGAAGCGATTCGATATTGGTTGTCAATTTACTTGTACAGTTTGTTTTCAAATTTCTTTAAATGTGTTTGCATTTTAGGGGGAGTAAAAATTTCCAGAAAATCCAAAAACATTTGAAAACTTAAAAAAAATCCAAAAAACATGATAAAATGAAAAATGAGTTTTTGTGTCAAAGAAGAGGAAATGATAGTACATCAGTAGACAGTTACAGTATGCTAAAGAAATGTAATGATTAAATAGCTTTAAACGGTCTCACTGATGATATGCCGATAGGTTTTTACACATTCAGTAAGCTTTTTCGGGATATAAACTTAAATTCAAACTTGCTTATTTCGTGGGGAACACTACTTGGATATATAGGTAACCACTGAAATTTCATTTGAAAGATCCCTCTTTCTGAGATACTAGGTCTTTATGCTCAGTGATATCTGGGTTATTATCCCGGGACTTCTGATAATGCAGAAGCAATGGCCTAGTCCCCAGAGAATACTTTACTACTTGCTTGAAATATAGCGCCGCCCTCAGCAAAAATGATGAAACAATAAAATTGATAATCATTGCTGTTGTAAAAAAGTTCCCCTAAAGGGGACCCACCAAAAGTCGAGCCGTCATCTCTCTGCTGAACGGAAGTTCTGACCTGAGCTCTCACGGTTTCGCATTTAACCCTTACAAATATCATCTGTGGTATACTCACCTGTAAGACTGAATATTGGGATCTGGATACGAGAGTATATTCAAGAGGTGGGACACATGAATGAGTTTAAGTTCTTAATACACCTAATTCATATCCTGAATCAGTTGAAATTTGTGTGAAAATTTAAGTGGATCAGTATATCGGCAATCTAAGTGAATTGTTGAATTCTTAATGTGTAAATAAGCTCAACGGTACTTGTGACTTGTCAAAAACTGATATGATCCTCTTACACAAACTCACAAAAATATTGTATGTAAATATTTCTCTACTGCATTTTCATTTCATTCAAAAATCCAAAAAGATTTTCAGTGTGTTTTAGCATAAATTTTGAAAAATACAAAAAGATTTTCGACAACTGATGTTGGAGAACTGATTTTCAAAATTCCAAGTGCTAAACATGATGACAATTGGGTTGGGAGAATTGTTTTTGAAATGAAATGTGTTATAAATAAATCTACCCAAAAATAAATTGTTGATGAGAAAACGATACCTGCAAGTGATTTATAAGTTTGTCAAATTGTTAAATTTATTGTTAGGTAGAGTTTTTGTGCAGGATAGAGCCAGGAATCGATTCTGAACCTGTAGAAAGTGTGAGTCAGGTTACGATTCTGGAACTGCGGATGTTGATGAACTTAAGGATTCAAGAGATCTGATCAAGAGAATTAGAAAGCTTGAGAGCCAGGCTTAGTTCCTGGAGATTGTCAACATTCGAGGAAGAGATGAGAAGAGAGAGATTGAGAATGCTTTACAGTGTCAAGATACTTCAAAGAGTTCGAGAGGACTGATAAAGACTGAAGATGCGAAGACTCGACATTGAAGACTCGTCAACATTCGAGGGGGAGTCTGTTGGTGTATGCGTCTGTCGACTTCATCTTATATCGAGTCTTGTGTTGTACTTGAAAGATCAGGGCACGAAAAACGAGAAAGTGTATAAAGGTAATTTCGCTTGAAATGGTTCATGACCATTTCAAACGAAATCAAGATTGCTAATTTCGTTTGAGACAGATTCAAACGAAATTAACACATCTATAAATACCTTGAGTGCCATTTCATTTGTAACTTTTTCGGTCAGTCTAACGAAGTGCTGCCAAAGTGTTGTCTCGCTGTAAATCGTCATTATATCAATCAAATTAACTGTTAAAGTGCTATTCTAGCTGAATTGACCTCAGTACGTCTGTTTCCGCCTTTCGTATTGAGCAAAACTCTTCTGATCGACTCGTTCGGGTCTGCAAACGATCCTACAACCACTAAAAATGATTTCAGAGTTCCACCAGAACTCTCGAAGAAGTTTTGGATAAATGGTGACATGTGTAGATACAGCGAAACCCAAGGGACTTCGCATGATCATGTTATACACATACCTTCAGTCCTCCCATGTAGGTCCTTCCAAGTTAGACCTAAATCTAAGATTATGATGTCTGTGAAGAGGGAGAGGGAATTGTGTTGCTTTCATCATTTTTGGGCGAACCATTTTAAAATAAGAAGTTTCTGTCGAAGAGCTTTTGAAGAGAAGATTTGTTTGGTGAAGAAAGACTTTCTCAGGTTGTTAATATTTATAGGTGAAAGCGATAGTTGTGCCATAAATGTTATTAACAGCCAAAGTTCCAAAGAATTTTATTTTCATTTCAATCTCTTCAATTAAGACGATATCTGTTGCAGCATGTGACAGTCTACTAAGCCCCTATGTGTAAGTAAGCATTGAATACCTAGGCGGCTACTTTCATAGCTCCTAATCATTTTAGTGCCTACGTGTCTCTTAACCTTCTTATGAAAAAGTGACGTTGCATGCATTGGCATGTAACACCTCGTAAAATCATACCCAATAAAATAAAGACACGTGTCAGGTAAGGCAAACGTGTTATAAACCCGGATCGAGATAAAGATGTATGGTAGAATTCAAAAGTGTCGACATGTTAATTAAATACCTCTGAGCGACCTAGTTATGGATCCCAAGACCCTAATATAATTTATAAACATATGAGATGCTAAAATCCGGTTATCCCTGATAATGTACAATTCAAACTTTGCAAAAGATGGGATTCTAGGTACTTATGACAAAATTCATTTTCAAAGTCTTCTTAGATAGGTCCAAGAAACCTCATGTGCATGGCAACACATGCAATGACATGCAAAGTCTGTCTTTATGGTCCCCTCCTGCTAACAATAACTGAAGATTCGAGTTTTAAAGGAATGCATGGACCAGCCTAAAAGTTTGCAAAGTTTTTGTCTTCTGATGAAGGCTTACGGACCGCAAAGGTGAACCCTTACGGTCCGTAAGATGGCGGAGCTGGGCATCAGAAATTGAAAAGCGGATACGGACCGCAAACCCAATGGCATACGGTCCGCAAGGTTGCAACTGGGCGATATAATTCAAAGTCGGTTACGGACCGCAAAGCTAATAGCTTACGGTCCGTAAGGGATTCTTACGGTCCGCAAGGCCTTTAACTTACGGTCCGTAAGACCGTCGGTGGCAGCGGAAAATGGACAACTGCCTGTTCAGCCTGTTGCACCGCCTTATATGAGTGGTTTTCGAATTCAGGGGCCTTGCAACTAGTTTTGGCATTATAGGGACACATAGATACATCTGAGTTCAGTCCTAGACTATTGTGGCAAGATCTTATGACTTGTTCTTTAGTATATAAGGAGTTGAAGTTACAACAAAGGGGACTTGCTCATTCAAACTCACTTCAAGGACTTCTCTGGAGCTCCTCTGACCAGGAACAAGTTTCCTTAGGCTACCTAATCATACTTAGGACCTTTGTAAGTGTCCTTAACCTTCTTTAATTCAGTTTAGCTTAATTAATTAGCTTAAAGTCAAACCATCGTAATTAAGGTTTGACTTCGAGATTAATCAATAATTGTTCAATCAAATCTCGAATTAAAAGTACCTATAAGTTGGTATTTATGTGGGCAATAAACCCTTAAAAGGGTACTCTCTGATTCCCACTTTAACTAGGTCAATTGTCGGGTCAAACTTGATATTAAAAAGTCAACAGAAAGCTTAATATCAAATTAATGCATAATTAGCAATGTAGAAGCTATGCAACCTGTTTTATCATTAATATAACTTGGTAATTAATGTAAGAACATGTCTAAACATGTTCAACCTGACAATTTTCAGTTTAGGCTCGGTTTGGAACCGAAAGTCGCATAATTTGACTTTTGCTTTGACTTTCAGTTCTGACCCGTTTAAGCATATTTTAGAAATGCCTTAGAGCCATATTAGGACCAAGTTTCATGTTAGTATAACCTTCTGGGATTATACAACTTGGTTCTATAGTTATCCGATTCATATGCATGTTCCCGTTAATTGCTTATATGTTGACTATTATGCCCATATGACCTTAAAACGTGATTTTTGAAAATATAAAAGAGTGGAATCCTTAGTTACTGATTTATAAACTTGCACTTAAAATTTGACATCCGTTTGAGGTCTAGATTAAGAGTTATGCTCAATAGCGTAATTAGGAAGCTTTTATTAATTAAACGGCGTAATTAGCATATAGCCTAGTTTAACCCACTTTTTGATATCAAAATTTTTACCCACTAATGTAATATAATATTTTGGGATTTTTAAATATTTTTAATAAATTTTAGGCTTAGCATAACATAGGGTTGTAGCTTTAATTCGGTTATTGCCGGTTTTGCCCTTTTGGGCTATAAAATGAGTTTTACAAATCTTTTTGACCCCAAACCTTTTTGCTACTGATGTTATATGATAAATAAATTATTTTAAACCTTCTGGAATAATAAAAATATCAGCTTTTTATATAGAACCCGGAAATGGCTCCAAATCGCCTTTTTAAGTATTTTTAACGCATAGTATGCATCAAAACTATTTTAAACATATAAGATTGGATGCCCACTGATATTTTAAGTAAATTATTATATTGTAACAGTGAGAAAAAGTTTTAAACTCATATTTCCAGTTTTGACCTTTTAGGCTTAAGTGAAATTACCAAAATGCCCTTCGGTGCATAGTATGGTTAGAAATGATAAATTTCACACATAGGTTATACCCTACTGATATAACTTAGTAAATTAAGTATTTTTACTGATTACATCAGACCCGAAACTCAAATTAATATTTAAACTCTTTTATAACGTTTAAAATGACCAAAATGCCCCTACGGTGCATAATTTGAGTTTAAATTCATTTGGGGCATAATAGAAGATATCTTACTGATGTCATAACATATTTAAGGCATATTAACATAGGAAACTTGTATATGACTCATTTGGTTACTCGTTACGCACTTTTCGCGTTCGGATCTGCTTATGTGACTAGTTTGCATATATTAGCCGAAACAGGTCTAACCATATCATTTTTGTCTCAGAATCCAGAATGTGTTTAAGTTACCCATATTAAACAAGCATACAAGCTTGTCGGGTCAGAACCACATTCTAAACCGGTCTTCGCGTATCATGCGTTTGAACCGTGTCTTTCTCTTTAAAACTAACCGGTCTAAGTCTAAGCTTAATTAAAGACCCGTTAGGATTCTAATAGGTTATTAAAACCTTCATTACAGATTAGGAGCCCAGTAAAAGCTGTGTGCACTTGCTGTATTTGATTTATACTTTGCTCAGGTAAATACTCTTAACTTATTTTCCCTATACGGGCTTGGGATACGGTATTATAATAATACCGCTTGGTCGGGTATGTAGTCATTTAAATTAGATTGTGATTAATGTATTTACATAACTCGTTTTATTCTGTATTATTTGGTGTATGGCCTTTGGGGGTTAAATGACCATGTCCCGGATATCCTTGGCATCATTCTAAGAAATGGCCACGACCTAAGCACGGGGTATAGGCGTACACCTGACAGATGCATTATGTAAAAACTGGTAATCCACTTAAAGGGAATAATCCTTGTGGGCATTATACCTGTGGCGTGTCAATTAATCTAGACCGGCCCTACAAACCGGCCCTAATGGACGACAAATAAGTAAAACTGTATACAAGATTATTTTTAATTAATTGTCACAAGTTATAAAAGATATTTTTGCCAAAGTGCATTCAAATCAATTTTTAAACTCTTTTCAAAATGAGTCAGTTAAGTTGTATTTACTAGTGTAAACTGACGTATTTTCCAAAAAGGCTAAGTGCAGGTACTATACGTAATACGCTGGCTACTCCAGGCATCAATAATCAAGTCTCGCAAGCTCTAGATGTCAAAGTCTGCTGAACAATTTTCCTTTTTATTTGATCCGCCTGTGGATCTGTTTCAACTGTTTTGTGATACTTAATATTACAATTTTATTCGGTTGAAATAAATCTATCTTTTGCTTCCGCTGTGCATTTATATATTGTGTTGTTTGACTATGATGATATCAACTACGTCACGATACTCCCCACCGGGCCCACTGGTAATACGTGGAAATATCGGGGTGTGACATGGCAGTGTAAATAAAATTCAATAATCTCTAAAAAAAAATTCTAGTGACGGTTGATTTTCTCAGCTATATTGAATTTTATCTTAATGCATGTTACTTTTCCCCATTTTTGTTTTTTTTTAATTTAAAAGAAAAAAAAAAAACAAAAACAGACTATACACATATATGAATATATACAATGTGTGGGATATGCATGAAGATGGAAGTTTATGATGATTACTAATCATTCTGATGTTTCAACAAGGTTTCTGATTTTATATCAGAATTTCTGATGATTTCACCAGATTTTCTGATATTTCTTCAGATTATCTGATAAATCATCATTTATTGATGATTCATCAGATTTTCTGATGTTCCATCAGATTGATGGATTTCTTTGTCAAAAACCAGTTGATTTGTTCTTTGATTATCAGAATTTTGATGTTCATCAATTTGGTTTTCAATTTGTGTCCTTGTGTTTTCTGAAAAATCTTCATCATTTAAATTAACCATGCCAAGTTTGCTGATAAAAAAATTGTGTCTCTTTTCATCAAGAGGTTTTGTTAAGATGTCAGCAATTTGGTTTTCAGTTGGAACAAAATACATTTCTATGTTACCTTTCTCCACATGATCTTTTATGAAGTGATATCTGACATCTATGTGTTTGGTTCTTGAGTGATGAACTGGATTTTCTATTATTGCAATAGCACTCTTTGAATCACATAGAATTGGTATTTTTGTCAGATTTACTCCATAATCTTTCAGTTGAGTTTACATCCACAGCACTTGTGAACAGCAACTTGCTGCTGCTACATATTTTGATTCTGCTGTTGATGTGGCAACACAGTTTTGTTTCTTGCTTGCCCAACATACCAATTTTCCCCCCAAGAGTTGACAAGCACCAGGTGTGCTTTTTCTATCAATTTTGCACCCTGCATAATCTGCATCTGTGTATGCAGTTAATTCAAGGTTTTGTATCCTTAGGATACCAGAGACCAAGTTCTGATGTGCCTTTTAGACATTTGAAAACCCTTTTTACAGCTTTTAGATGGGATTCTTTAGGATCACATTGATATCTGGCCAGAAAGCATGTTTCAAACATAATATCTGGTCTGCTTGCAGTTAAATATAGCAATGATCCTATCATCCCTCTATAGGTTTTAATATCTACACTTATTCCATTTTTATCAGAATCCAATTTGTTCCCTTATGCCATGGTAGTTTTTGAAACCGAGCAGTTTTCAAGTGAGTATTTTTGTAGAATTGTTTTCACATATTTTGATTGATTCAAAAAAATTCCATCAATTCTTTGTTTTACTTGTAAACCCAAGAAAAAGGTTAACTCACCCATCATACTCATTTCAAAGTGGCTGGTCATTAACTTTTGAAACCTTTTACAGTATTTCTCATTTTGTTGATCCAAATATAATGTCATCAACATATATCTGGACCAACAAAGTATGACCTTTGTGTGTTTTGAGGAAAAGTGTTGTGTCAATAGTACCTTTACTAAACCCATAATTGAGTAAGAAGTTTGATAGTGTAACATACCAGGCTCTAGGAGCTTGCTTCAAACCATATAAGGCTTTGTTTAATCTGTAAACATGGTTTTGAAATTTTGGATCAATAAAGCCTTCTGGTTGCTGCACATAAACTTCTTCCTCAATTTTCCCATTCAGGAAAGCTGATTTTACATCCATTTGATAAACTTTGAAATCTTTGGATGCAACATAAGCAAGAAAAATTCTTACATCTTCTAATCTAGCTACTGGTGCAAAAGTTTCATCATAATCAATACCTTCTTGTTGACAATAACCTTTGACCACTAACCTTGCTTTGTTCCTGGTGATTATGCCGTTTTCATCATATTTATTCCTGAATACCCATTTTGAGCCTATGACAGATTTGTCTTTTGGCTTGGGTACCAGATCCCATACCTTGCTCCTTTCAATCTGATCAAGCTCTTCTTGCATAGCTTGAATCCAGTCTGGGTTACTTAGAGCTTCTTTGACAGATTTGGGTTCTACCTTGCTTAAGAACCCAGCTGTCACACCCCGACCACGTAAAACAGCAAAACGTGGCGGAAACATCGGGGAGTGTTGTAACAGAATCATTGTTTCATAACACATGGAAATTGAAATACTGTTTTATTGATTAAAAGAATTACAATGTCTTGACAATCAAAGAAACATATCATAAATAACTAGTCTTGCTTCTTTTATTGTCACTAAGGCCCAAGTCCGCCTAAGTGTATCTTGATAAATCCTATGCATCGTATCCTGAAACACATGTGAAAATAGGTACGTCAGCATAAAAATGCCTGTGAGATACATAGGTTTATGAAAATAGAATTCATGACTTATGTTTAAGAAAATGTTTAGTCATGAACCTTGTAATTTGCTTTGTCTTGTAAATCATTTATAAAGTGATAAATAAACCAAATGATATATATGTATAAAAGAATAACACATGGTTAAGTGAATAACCATGTGAAATGAGTTTGTATAAATTAAGTTGTTTTGTAAATCAATGTCTTGTGAAAATAAGTTGTTTATATAGAATGTTATATGTCCAAATTGAAATGATTCCAAATAACGCTACGATATGTAATACCATACAATCACTTATATATAGGAAGTACCAGCGGCGTATCCACCATGCTTGTATCATATTACACACGCCTCGTTACTTAAATCATTTACTCAAACCAAACCAACAATGTAATATGTCTATGTTTAAACCAATTGCCAAACGTATTGAATAATATGTCAAAATGTTTATGTCAAGATGTAAGTCATGTAATGTATAACCAATGTCAATAATGTTCTTGTGTCAAATGTAAATCATGTAATGTGTAACCAATGTCAATAATGTTCATGTGTCAAATGTAAATCATGTAATGTGTAACCAAAATGATATGTATGGCTAGTGAAATATATCAACTAAACCATATGCACAAAAACAAAGTATTGAAGTAAAACATGGTTTAAATCAAAGCTATGTTTTGTGGAACAAATGCATGCTATACTGATATAAACATTTATGCGGTATTGTGAGGATGCATACATCCAAGCCTTAAGACTGTGGCGATAAACCCTTAAACAAATTAAAGGATTATCTGTGCTTATGTATATCGAATTCGGTCATTCCTTCCAATCCAAACAAACCCAGGATTTCAGGAACGGGAGTTGTCAATTCCTATGGTACCACTACCTACTAACGAACGACATGATCGGTGTTAATGAATGTATATTGATCCATCAAAACAAACCAAATGTCGTAACAAAATGTAAGCATGTGATGAAAACAACTGTACTAAGTATGCAACAAATGGACATACATAGCATGTGAACTGTACTAAGTATGCAACAATAGACATACATAGCATGTGACGTGAAACAACTGTACTAAGTATGCAACAATAGACATACATAGCATGTGAACTGTAATGTAAAACAATGTACTAAGTATGCACACAATGGGCATACATAGCATAATCACAATGAAATCATGTACTATAATTGTACTAATGAACATAGTAAGTATATGATGTGAAAACAGGAAAGCATGAAAGTAACAAGTAGGCACATGTGTTCCACCCCAAAATGTTTGGAAAACAGTAAAAGAGGGGTCTATGTACACACTTGAGATTTCTTAGTAGCCCTTGAGTAACAACCAAACAATGCTAGAGATCACGGATATCAAACGACACCTAATATAGGTAACTATGTTAATAAACCGGACCTAAATCGGAGGATTTAGATAGAATGAGGGTTCGTAAACCAAATGAGTGTGGAGACTCGTGTAATATGGTTTAACAAAGCCTACATACTAAATGAAACCTAACCTAAGTGTTTACGACCCATTACGACCCGTTTAGGTAGCTTATGCTACTTTAACGCGTCGTTCGCGTGAAACGCGTTCGGACCGTCTAACTAGTCCTATGACAAGTGTTATATGCCTAAACATGTTACATAATCAGTTATGTGACAAAAGTTTAGGTTACATATGCTTAATTACCGATTACATATGAAAAGGGTATTTTGGTAATTTACCTAAGGCATATATACTACCTATCATACAACTACTTAACGAAGCGACCATAAGGTATAACCTCGGAAGGTTATTCCCTATATATTATGGTCACCTAATGTATTTGGTCGGATCCTAATGATCGACCAAATGGGTTGGGTTCGAAGGTATAAGCGATTTATTAGATTGCTTACCCTTACGACCCTAGACAACGTGGTAATCAGTAGGCATAGTCCCAAGGGACTATAACCATCGTGATTACAAACACGTTGCGAAGTTCAAACGAACTTCGCATTGACCATAAACTGGTCAACGCATAAAGTCAAACAAAGTTTGACTTTCAAACTCGAAAAACAATAAAAGAACGAAGGAATACTTACGAAGGGTCCCCGAATGCTAATCGTGATCCAAGTAGCTCAGGTATGAAACAATGGTTTCAACTTAGAGCTTCTAGGATCAGATTCTTATGGGTTTTGCAATGAGTGGGGTTGGGTATTTATAGTTTTCGGGTAACCGTTAAGATCGTTTCATGGAAACCGTGCTCGAATCCCACCCGTACATGTGTTGGAATGTTATGGTATGTCAAATGGCCACCCACCATAAGGAATTGACATGTGGAAGAGAGATTGGGAGTGTAAAACAGCTGCAAACAGGCTGTTTAAACATTGAATCTGGTCTGGGAGGCTGACGCGGGCCGCGTAAAGGATAGCCCTGCACTTACGCGGGCCGCCTGGGTGTTCTGATCAGAAAACAAGTTTGCATTTTGACAGTTTTGGTCCCTGTTGGTGTTTAAGCTTATTTCCGGCACTTCTAAGGCCCGTCAAGCCAACTTTAAGGCCCTAAAATGATGCCTAAACATTGTGGACATGAAATATGCTCAAAAATATGCCGGATGTTGGTCGTTTGGTCATACGATCGCGATGTTCGCTTAATTACGACGGAATGCGCATAAGCGCGAAAAACGATCCAAAATGCGTGACAAATGGATTTTTCTTATGCCAAACACTAAAATAAAATATCTTAGTGCTTAAATAAATTTTTGGATGTCCGGATGTATTCAGAACGTAAGTTATGCGCAAAAGTGCTAACTTGTGCACTTTTTGACACTTTTAGTCCCTGAATGACCCAAAAGTTTATTTTAGCACACCGAACCCCTCAAAGCCTATTTCTAAGCTATGTAAAGGATATTTATGGTATGTTTAACTTATGGTCATGTTCCGGAATATCTGTTACAGTTAAAATTGGCATACTTTCGCAGTTTGTCAAATTTAGTCCCTGTAGCCGAATTAACTTGTTTTTGCCATACCAAAGCCTTTAAAATTTATTTCTAAGTTATGTAAAGGTTATTTAAGGTATGTTAAGTATATGTTGATGTTCCGGAGTATTTGTCGCATTAAACTGATTACGTTTACGCATCAGTTTGCGTATAACTCTCCAGAAAGCGATATAGAGTTTGGAATTGAACAAAAATTGATATGTGCAAATGATACACATATTTATACAAATCCCAAGTATGAAATACAATATTTCATTGGTTTGGTATTTGTTTGATGGTCACAGTGACCCAGGTGTCACACTAGCAAATGCACACTCATGTGCAGTTGTAGATCTTGTTCTCACACCATCTGCAGGGTTGCCAATGATGTCAGAATGAACATGTCCTTTAATCCATCTTAACTTGTTGTGAAAAGTTGTTGGTTCTGATGGATTTGAAGTTTCCCCCTGAACAGGTGCCTCAGTTGTGTGTATA
This sequence comes from Helianthus tuberosus, assembly GCA_030545235.1. Classification (NCBI taxonomy): domain Eukaryota; kingdom Viridiplantae; phylum Streptophyta; class Magnoliopsida; order Asterales; family Asteraceae; genus Helianthus; species Helianthus tuberosus. The sequence continues at coordinate 102,832,114 of CM060371.1, read as the reverse complement.
GTATCAAAATTTTGAGTTTCTGATGTACTACACATTTGTTCTGCAGGGTTAGTATATGAAGAATCTATTGAATTTTTGAAAGAATTATCATGTTCTAAGAAATCTTCAGTTATCATTTCAAAGAGATGTTCATAATTTTCTTGTTTGTAAAAAAAAATTATTTTTTTCATGTATTCATCAGAAACCTCTGTTTCTGATGAGTCATCAAATGAAACATACAGACTTTCTCTGATTATCCTTGTGTTGAGAATAAAAATTCTATATGCTTTTGAGGACAGAGAATAACCAAGAAAAATACCTTTTTCTGCTTTTCTGTCAAAATTTTCAAGGCTTTCAAAATCATTGAAAACAAAATATCTACAATCAAATGTATGCAAAAATTTTGCACTTGGAATCCTTCCATTGATAATGTTGTAAGGTGTTTTGTCATGCCTTTTGTTGATTATGGTTCTGTTTTGGATAAAACATGCATTTGCTATAGCTTCTGCCAAAAAATGAGTGGGCATTTTAGCATAAGCAAGCATAGTTCTGGCAGCTTCTACCAAGGTCCTATTTTTTCTTTCAACCACCCCATTCTATTGAGGCGTTCTGGGAGCAGAATAATCATGAGAGATTCCTTTACTCATAAGAAAGTTCTCAATTTTTGAATTCTTAAACTCTGTTCCATTGTCTGATCTGATCCTTCTGACTGTTAGTTTTAACAGATTTTCAATTTTCTTGATAAAATTAATGATCAGATAAGGAGTTTAACTTTTCTTTTCTCAAAAATTCTACCCATGTGTACCTGGAAAAGTCATCTACTATTACTAGTATGTATTTCTTTCCAGAAAAAGTTTTAGTACTTATGGGTCCACACAAACCCATGTGTAAAAGTTCTAAATTTTGTGAAATAGAAGACTCAGACATTGATTTATGTGAGCTTCTTTTGGATTTCCCATCTCACATGCTTCACAAATTTTATCCTTCTTTGAGGATATCAAAGGTAATCCTTTTACCAAACCTTTACTTGCTAATTTGCTTAGGTTTTTGAAATTTAAGTGAACTAGCCTTTTGTGCCATAACCAACTACTACCCTTGTTGATTTTTGAAAATAAACATAATTTTGGATGTTCACTTTCTTCTTTGAAATCAAAATAGTAAATCGATTTTCTTATTCGTTTTCCACTTAAATAGATTTTATTATCATCTATACCTATTGACAAGCATTTTTCTGGTAAAAAGATTACCTAAAAACCTGTGTCACAGAATTGACCAACCACAACTTAGCAAATTATACTTTAAGCCTTCGACATAGGCTACTTTCTCTATGGTCAAACATCCATACCTTATGCATCCATATCCCATGATCCTCCCTTTTACTACATTTCCAAAATTTACCATTCTACCCAGCTTTGGAACAAAGTTGCTGAGTAAGCTCCTGTCCCCAGTCATGTGCTTGGAGCTTCCTGAATCGCAGTACCAGATCTGCTGCACATGATGGTTCTGAAATGGAATGATTAGAGGGTTTTTGGTACCCAGGCTTGCTTGGGTACTTTTTTTGATGAGATTTTAAACATATTATTTTCTCTTGTTGGTCTTTCATCAGAAATTCTGTTATATGCTGAGCCATAAACAAATTTTACATTTTTCTTTTGAAGATGGTGTTGAACAAGCTTCAGTATGTCAACACACATACAAGATTTATCAGAATTTTCTGATATTCTTTCTTGTGATGGAATGAGTAGATAGTTTTGAAAAGATGAGTGAACTGCTTCTGGAGTCTTTAAAGATTCTTCACCGCATTCACTTATGTTTGCTTTGAAGTTTGGTTTTTCAAAAGAGTATTCAGAACTGGTTGACTTGCAAGATTCAGAATCAGATTCTGATGAAAATTTATCAGAAATCTGATGGGTTGCTTTTACAAAGACAGTGGGTTTACTTCCTCTTGATTTTATATATCCTAAACCCTTTCCTTTGTTCTTTGGTGTGGACTCAATGAAATTTATGAATTCTTTGGCTTGTTGAAAACCTCTTACATTGATTTCTTTATCATTGATTTTCTTGTAAAGATCTTTTCTTTCATTTTCATAGAACTCAATTTTAGCTCTTTGATCTAAACTTTCTTTTATAAGTAATTGGTTTTCAAGAATGATTTTATTCATGGTCCTTTGCAACTCATCAGATTTTCTAATATCTGATTGATGTTTTTCTTGCAGACTTAGAAAATCTGACATGAGCTTGTTTAGCTTGTGTTCAAGATCGAGATTGTCTAAATTTACCTTTTGTTCTGAAGTTTCTGGTAGGCCTTCGTAAAGTGCCATGAGGCAGAAATTTGCCATTTCTTCTTCTTCATCATCGGAAGAATCATCAGATAACCATGTATCTGTTCCTGCAATTAAGCTGACTTGTTGCTGCTTCTTTGCTTCTTCTAGCTTTTTCTCATAATAAGCAACATCCTTGAGCTTCTTGGTCTTGCATTCTGATGCATAGTGACCTCTCTGCTTGCACTTGTAACACACAACTTCAGCGTTCCCTTTATCCTTAGACCTAACTTCCTCTTTAGATCTTCCATCCATCCTCCCTCTGTCACTTCTCTGGTATCTCTGGCTTCCTCCCCTCAACCTCTGCTCAAATGTTTTGGTGAGCAGTGCTATTGCTTCAGCAAAAGCTGAAAAATCTGATGATGTATCAGAAATTTCAAGGTTTTGGCTGTTTGATGGTTGTGGATCATTGGTATGTAGTGTTCTTTGTGAGTTTGAGATAAGAGCTAAAGATCCCCCTCTTTGAATGGTTTATTCAAATATTTCTTCCTCTCTGGGGATCAAGATGCTATATAGGTCATGAAGACTCATATTTCCTAGTTCTAAGGTTGAGGACAAAGTCATGGTTAGACTTCTCCATTCTCTAGGAAGAGCATCAAGAAATTTTATGTTTCTTTCATCATTTGATTTTGTTATACCAAATTTCTTTAGCTCGCTTAAAAGTTTTGTAAATCTTTGATATGTATCATTTAATATTTCATTGGGTAAACTTTTAAACCTCTCATATGAGGAAACATTGTTTGTTCTCTTGTTTGTTCTCATCCTTTCTCCTCCTTCACAAAGATTTTCCACCTGATCCCATATTTCCTTGGCTGATGCATATGCATCAACTTGTGAAAATATGTCATTGGGGATGGCCATTATTAAAAGTGACTTTGCCCTTTCATCCCCAGCAACCAGATCCTTGTCTTCCGCACTCCAGTTTATTTCACTTTGGGAGCATGGGAGGCAGGGATTGCTGGTGATTGGCCAGTTGCTGGAATAGGTGGTATTTCATTCATTGGTATATGTGGACCCCTTTCAATGGATTGAAACAGAGCTCGGTCATGACCATTGAGGAAATTGACCATCCTGATTTTCCATTGGGGGTATTCCTCTCTGACCAGAGTCGGAGGTTTAGACATAGAACAAATGTTAAAAGCATTATTCTAGGATTGAAAGCTGGCCTTATTTAGTGAAAAGAAGATGAGCGATTGACCGTTTAAAAATAGTTTATTCAATCTGCTTTGATACCAATTGTTGGACCCAGTTTGGCCTTAACAACTTCTTTTTACGTAATATGACAAGTGATTTTAGTAGGTGTGTAAAAGATGTGCGGAAATGGAAATCAGACTTTCAGAAACAAGACCTACAGAATTATCAAGTTTATATCACTTTAAAACAAAATAGTTTACAAGGTGATTGTAAGATTATTATCTAATACAAATGAATCTTGAATTCTGTGGGTGAGAGGGTAATAGAGTTTTGTAGTATGTATGAATGCTAAGCTTCAAACTCATTGTCTTCTGCTTGGTTAGCCTTCTATTTATAGAAGGCTGGGTACATGAATAAACAATTGTTTATTCATGCAATAAGTCCTGCAAAAGTAGCCATTTGACATATTCATTGAATCCAATAGTCAAGTTGCCTTTGTAATCATGATATCCAATAATGTCAAGTTGCTTCGGTTACTATGGCAGGATAGAGCTGATTTCAGACAAGTGGGGTATTCACCAGAATTTCTGACAAACCACTTCATCAGAAATTCTGGTGAAAAAATCATCAGAAAACCTGATGATCAGAATCGTCAGAAACTGATGATATTTCATCAGAAATATCTTCAGATCCATCAGAAATGACCTTCTCTGATAATCCAATTCAGCTCTTGATCAACTAGTGATTCTTTGAAGTAGATGCTGTTCATTTCAGTTGTCCTATCCGATCTTCTTGTTGTTGTTGTGATCTTCAGGACTGTTGTCTTCTTCATAGATCCAGTTGAATATGATTTTCTTCAATACTTACAAATAAAGTTTCATAACAACAAGTATATTTTTGGTAAATAATATTTTGGACACCAAGTGAATAAAAATATGATTTTTTTAACAAATATTACAAATTTATATCATATTTTTTACAAGAAGAAAATATATTATTTTGGATGAATATATATATATATATCTCCTTGGAATTATTAGAAGGTGTATTATTTTTTTTCGGAGAAAATACATATTTCTTGGATAAACATGAAATACAATATTTTTGGGGTGAAAGATATATTTTCTCAAATAAATATGAAATATATCATTTTTAGAGAAAAATAAGTTATATATATTTTCTAAGCTAGACTTGAAAATATATTATTTTTGGAACTTATATGAAAATACAAATATTTTTGACAAAGGAAAATTATAAATAATATTTCTTAAAATGTATATTTTGGAAATATATATTGGTGAACTTTTATTAAAGATAATATTCCGGAAAAATTAATACGAAATTAAATATAATAATACTTAATGAATACAATAAAAATACGTATTCTATTACGTATGAATACACACCGGAATACGACCCCAATACATGGCAAAAATATACAAATACAAGAATAAGAATACGAATACAAATACACCCATCCTTGGAAGGAAATACATGTATAAATACTTGAAAAGTATTAAGTTAAAATATATTGTTTTAACAATTATTCCAAAATTTAATAAATATGATTTAAGTTAAAATATTAATTATTTTAACAAATAATTATATAACATGGAATAAAATTGAAGACACAAAAAATGTAACTCAAAGACACTAACTAATACTAGATCAAGGCATGATCCACCCGGCTAATGAACTGTAGTACGCATGTAGGTAGTTGTGTATACCCGAAGGAGCTTTGAGTTACCGTTGAAGAACACAAAACTGTGAGTTCATGTTCCCCTTTTTATTTTAACTGATTTCAGTTTTATAACTTCGGGGGTGAAGTACATGTTACAAAATGTTTACAGACCATTATAATTGGTATGGTTAGCTAGGGATTGCATAGTAGATCATGTGAATGGGTAGGCGCACTCCTAAGACCATTAATACTCGTGTTAGGACCGAGGGGCATGAGTGATAGATCTATTTGGGTGTAGCGAGCCCACACCCATGTGGACCAGGGTGGCCCATGAGGTGACTATGCCTTGCCGCCAGAGGCCCGGTGCAAAATCTGCTGGCCCAGTGCAAAATCTGCTAGGTTTGAGCCTTCCTACGCCATTTCACACATGTTAATGTATTAGCTACACATTAATTGATCTGTTCCTTGTTGCTTCATACCAGTTTTCAAATACATACATATCCACTTACAAATGTTTTTAAGGATGATTCGTGCACACACACTACTCACATAAACTCGCTCAACTTTTGTTGATTTTTTCAAACTACATGTATTTCAGGAAGTTAAGTATGGATCTGGCAGGCGTTGAAGTTTCAAGTGTTGTTTGGAATAAAAGATGTCGTCCGGTGTCAAATGGTTTAGAGTATGTACCCTATCCTGGATAGGTTACATATTCCAAAGCCTAGTTTTTGATAATGTCTTTTGATAAGTCCTTATGGAACTTCTAAAACAAATTGCATGGTTTGTAACTCAGTTTCAAGGTCTGTGTTGGATTTCTAGACAATGTTGATGTAATGTTTTGAAACTTAAATTATGGATGATATCATGGTTTTATCATATAGATGTTTGTTATGGTCGAATGCAATGATATTAAGCAAGTCACACCAAATCACGCTTCCACAAAAGTCAGGGTGTGACAGTTTGGTATCAGAGCTTCGATTGTAGCGAACTAGGATTCTTTCTCGAGTCTAGACTACAATCATTAGGGCTCTCACAAAAATGTTTTACAACATGTTTTCATTGCATACATGAAACGCCTAGATCCAGGGAAACAAACATTTTTACAAAGGAAAAGACACAAAGCACGATCACAAGGTTTACTAAGTGGTTTAGTCTGGGAGACTAGGTAGTTTAGTCTGGGAGACTAAGTGGTTTAGTCTGGGAGACTAGGAGGTTTAGTCTGGGAGACTAGGTAATTTAGTCTGGTAGGCTGGGTGATTTAGTCTGGGAGACTAGGAAGGATACATGATTACATGATTTCATTGTCTTTGATTACATACTAAATGATAGTGGTTAATATATGTGCATATGTTATGATTATTCTGTTTTAGACACTATGTCGTCGTCTGATAGCGGATTGTCCGACGACCATGATCCCATGGCAGTAGTCTCCGACGATGAGGTTATGCCAGAGATGGAGATCTTCACATCAGATTCAGGGAGTGACCCGGAGATGATGTCCGACGACGACGACTATCAGCCGTTCGCGTTGCCTGACCTTGGAGATGACTTACCGCTTGCTGATGGCATTCCAGCCGAGGATCCTTTTGTTTCTCCCATTCCAGTTCACGATTATCCTATCATCGGGCATCCTGATGGTGAGCATGTCGTGGCACCGATCCTCGCTCCTGATCCTATAGTGGCCATTCCTCTCGAGGATTTGCCTTCTAACGATTTGATTGATGTTGACGTTGATTTGTTTGTTGATGGTTCTCCTGATGATGGCCATGGTGGTGGAAAGCTAGATAGAGACGTTGTTGTTATTCCACTTTTTGAGATCCCTGTTATTGAGATTTCCTCTGACTCTAGTTTACACGCAGTCTCAGATTCCTTTGAGTCTGTGACTTCTTCCGCCTTGTAGGCAGTTGGATTACGATGCTATCCCACTGATTCTGACGATGAAACAGCCATGTCAGTTGCACCATCCCCTCCACACGACTTTAAGCTTGATCTTGAGCTAGACTTTGTTCCTGTCGATCAGCCATATGTAGCACTTGCTAATCCTGAGCCTTTACCTGATCATGACCCTATTCCTTTTGACATACCGGACATTGCACCCCTCATACCTGATCCAGCTCCTGCTCCTGTTGATCCTCCTGTTGTTGAGCCTCTTACTCCCCCACCTGCACCTGCACCCACTGATGTTGCTCCTTTTCACCTAGTGGAGTCTGACGTTCATCGTGTTGATGTACCTATCGTCTCCTTACAGGACATCCCTGCACCCCGTCCAGGGGAAGGTACTTCAGGCCAGCAGCCTAGTCATGACCCTCATGTTTCAGCAGCTTTTCCACACATCCCCCAGTCTGCTCCTTTTACTTCTTCACCAACTGATGAGCCATTCCGAGGGTCCCCGCAGTATTCCATGCCGACCTCAGACCCCTACCATGCCTAGCATTTTGTTAGCTATACGCAGGATGAGTTACTTTATTCGCTTCAGGTTCGATTTGAAGTTATGAGTCGCAGAGTCTTGGAGCTTGAGTCGATACCGCTCCTCTTACTCCTTTTCCAGAGTTTGATGCTCGATTTCTTACAGTCGTGCAACAGATCCGTTACTTGCTTCGTCATATGCACAAGCTCGAGGAGGATCTCGCACATGTCCTCAGTTTGATTTTCCTCCCTCCTCCTCCTCCGCCATCAGTACAGTAGGTTTTTGGTTTTATGCAGATGCATTACCTTTGATGAGAGTACCACTTTTGAGTTAAGCTTGTGAAGCCTTTTGGAGACCACCTTTTGATTGTAAGACTTTTGTAAGAATGGTAGACTTGTTGGACAAGGGTAATGTGACCCTGTGTTCCTGTTAGACCCAGTTCAGGCTCAAAACAACTTCTTCTCACGTAATATGGCGAGTGATTTCAGTAGATGTGAAAAAGATGTGCGGAAATGGAAATCAGACTTTCAAGAAACAAGACCTACAGAATTATCAAGTTTATATCACTTTGAAACAAAAATGGTTAACAAGGTGATTGAAAGATTATTATCTAATACAAACGAATCTTGAATTCTGTGGGGGAGAGAGCAATGGAGTTTAGATGTATGTGTGAATGCTAAGCTTCAAACTCACTTTGCTTCTCCTGGTTGAGCCTTCTATTTATAGACGGCTTGTATGAATAAACAATAGTTTATTCATACAATAATTCCTGTAAAAAGTAGCCAATTGACATATTCATTGATTCCAACGTTCAAGTTGCCTTTTTCATCATGATTTCATTTAATGTCAACTTGCTTCGGTAAGTGTGGCAGGACAGAGCCAATTTCAGACAAGTGGGTTATTTCATCAGAAATTCTGATAAACCACTTCATTAGAAATTCTGATGAACAAATCATCAGAAAATCCTTGATGATCAGAATCGTCAGATACTGATGACATTTCATTAGAAATATCATCAGATCCATCAGAAATGACCTTTTCTGATAATCCAATTCAGCTCTTGATCAACTTGTGATTCTTTGAAGTAGATGCTATGTATTCCGGTTGTCCCATCTGATCTTCTTTTTCTAGTTCGTGATCTTCTACTATGTCTGAAGGAACTTTTGTCTTTGGTGATCTGACATATACCTTTTTGTTGTGTACATGCTCAAAATTTATGCATAAATCAAAGTCTGAAAAAGCTATTCTTTCAAACAGCAGTATTCCAGCCTTTGATATGCCATTTAATGCTCTTCTGACTTCTTGATTATTTTTCATTTCCTTTTCATAATGATCCTTCATAAACAGAATGTCTAAAGGATGCAACTGGTCAGCAATTTCTTCATCAGTCACCTTTTGTTCTTCTCCATTCTCCCTCTGAAGTGTGTATCTGTTTTGCACATCAGTTCCTCCAATATCATCAATTGCACTCTTTACTTCACTTACGTTTAGATTTCTTTTTACTGGATTCCAATTTTGTTTGTGAATGCTGCTTGGCCCTCTTTTTATTCTTTCTTCTCTTAAGCCCAGTCTGGTTGGAGATAGTGATCTTGGTGCTGTATCTTCTTTTGTCAGATAGTAGCTCACCAGATTGGTCTCAGGAAATATCATTGCATCTCGTGCAATCTCTTTAACCATGATAGACTTGGTTTCAGAGATCTTTCTCTTAACAGTCTTTGATTTTGTTGCTGACTCTCCTTCTTGTTCCCATTCATTCATAATTTGTTTATTCATATACTTACTTATTGCTGAGTCATCAGATATTGTTGGATTTGGGACAGATGCTAGCAATTTCAAATTTGTAATAACTTGAGGTTTTGCAGTTGCTAACCTTTTCAGTATTTCTTCTTTTGGAACATTCGGAGGAGGACCCATCACTGTGGTTCCAGCTTTTGTGATTGGTGAGATTGATGATTGTTGAGGAGTTGACTTTGGAGCTTCTTGATGTGAGCTTTCAGCAAGAATTTCTTTCATGAGTTCTTGTGGATTCACTTTGGCTAGTTTTGCAATATTGAATTGCATCTTCTCTACCAGTTGTTGCACTTGTTTTACCTATTTTGAGTTGCTGTGTATGTTTTTCTGAATATTTATGAATTCAGTTTGAGCTTTTGTTTGAATTTCAGCCCATTCTTTTGACAGCTTCTCAAGGGCATCTGTGATACTATTATTACTTGCCCTTAGTATGGTAACTTCTTCCAAAACTCTGTTTGTACTACTTGACTGCCTTGATTCAATCACTTTTGCAACTTGTGCTTTGATTTTTTCTATTTATGTGAGAATCGTTTGGATTTCTGATGCAGAGATGTTGGATTCTGGTGCCTTTTCTTTCATCTTTTGAAGAGACTTTAGTGCTTCAGTGTTTTCTTCAGTTTGTTTCTTCATTTCCTTCACTGATTCTGACAAAGTCTTCATTTCAGCCTTTTGACCTTGTATTTCTGACAGCAACATATCAAGTTTTTCTTCTACTGGATTTCTTTTGCAGACTTTGTAAACATTTTCCAGTATTTCTTTTGGATTTTCTTGGTTCATGGGTTTCTCAGGGATAATTGGAACAACAGATGTTCCTTCTAACATTCCAGCTGCAAACACATTTGCTGCTGTTTTAGAGATGATAGGGTCATTCTTGGCCAACACACTTGGTGCAGCTTTGAATTTACCAGAATTATCTCCACCAGTGATGAAAAACTCATTCTCATTCTGGATTTCCTTATTTCCTTGAATCATATCAATATATGATCCTCCATAAGTTTTTGAGGTAAACAAATTACCTTTAGCCAGATTTCCTTGATCAGTTTCCTGATCTCCATCTGTTGGGATCTCATCCTCTTCCTCATTTTCTGATTCGGAGTTGAGATTTATGGAACTAGTAACCTCTTGATCAACATTCATTGTTCTGTATTCTATTTTGTAAGAAACGTTAACAGAACTTTCTGAGTTTGTTTCTTCTCTGTGAGTTTCTACTAGAACAGTGTGTAAAAGGGATGTACCAGCAATGTGAGATTCATCATGATGAATGACTTCAGTAGCTTCAATTTCAACATCGTGTGTTTCTCCAGCAATGTGTGATCCTGCATCATGTGTTTGATGGATTTCAAATTCATGATGAATTCCTGCTTCATGAATCTGTTGACTTTCAACATGTTTTTCTTCGTTTTCTGGTGATTTGGCTATCTCCAAGTTGGCTTTTTCCAGAATTCTTCCTTCTTCTACACCCTCATTTTCTGATGGTGAGGACTTCTCATTATCTCCTTTTTCTGTTGATGAAGAACAGTTCACAATTTCTCTGCTTGGTTCTTCTGTGGGAGAGGTTGATTTTGTCAGAAGTTTTTCATGTTGTATTCTGTACTGTGAGTCTGGTGCAATGAAGCATAACATGCTCTCTGGCAGCACAGGGATATCTTTGTCTGATTCCCATCCATGATTTGAACTCCAGGCCTTCATTGTTTTTGATCTCCAGATGTCTTCTAAGATTGGAATCTCCATGTTTCTTTCAATAAATGCTTCAGAAATGAAAATTGAGATTAACCTTGATATGGCAGATGAGATGTTATTCTTCCATTTCTGGTGATGATTGATCTTTTGAGAAGATTAAAGATTTCTGACCCATAATCAATCTTGAACCCATTTATGAGTCCAAACATGATCGTCAGAATAGCTTGATTGATTTGATCAGTTCCTCCTATCTTTGAGGTTAGACATTTATTTAACACTTCCATCATCACTTGGCAGATGGCTGGCAATTCACTTCTTCTTATTGCTCCAATTTTGTTGATATCTCTTTTCTTGTATCCAAGCCCAATGACGAAGTCTAATAAATCTTCTTTGCTTGGGGCTTCTGTGTAACTGCCAAGAATAGGCAATCCAAGCCATTCTCTTACTCTTGCTGGAGTTAATTCTACATAGACACTTCCCCATACATGAGCAGACACCCGATTTTCTTCAACTTCTTTAAAAGTGTAAACAAATTGCTGTAGCATCCTTTCTGGTATTTCTCTTTCTTTTGTCAGTGCTCCTGAGATTGGGCATTTTGTAAGATATTCTACCAGAAGTTGACATCTTTTATCATACTCTGAATACTCTGTATTCATCAGCAGATTGTTTTCCTTCATTGGTAGAAATTCTGCTTCCTCGACAAAAGGTACTTCATGTTGAATAATTGGAATATTGAGGTTAACTTCTGCCATTTTTGGTCTCTGTGTGTTAGGGTTTGAAATTTAGGGATTTTTTTTAAAAAATAGGGGTTTTTAGGCTATGAGAGAATTGAGAGTATTGTAGGTGTATGAAGTAGAATGAGTAGAAAGAGTATAAATCGTGGTATGAGATAGTGATAAAGAGATCATTAATTGTCTTTATAACCGTTAGATCGTGTATGCTGAGTTTTTGGTTCAAAAAATAACCGTTGGATCGTGGGTGTTAAGACAGTAATGAAATTGTTTATCATGGAATCGTGGTTAAGTCCTTTCAACTTGACTCTTCAATTTGTAGTTTCTTCAGTCATTTCTTGAAAGTGTCGCACTGATTTTCGATTGGAGAAAACTATCGGTTCTATGACACCTTTTCTTCTTTGTGGACCCCCTTTGATAAAAGGTCCAATTATCTTTCTTCATATGTACCCACTTTTCTTCATAAGTCAGAAAGTCCCATTCAGATAAAATCATCAGAAATTCTGTTGACCATATGTATTCTTTTGTTTTGACTTCTGTTGACTTTTTGAGATGTAGCTAACAGAAATAATTAGTCTTTTTATCAGAATTTCTGAGATTTCCCCCTAAACTTATGAGTTCCCATTTTTTTTGAGATGAGAGGGAATAAGGAAAGATCAGAAGACTTACATTTGTTTGTCTGGTAGTATCCAAGTTTCTTTGACATTTCTGATATTTTCTAAAAACATTTTGTTATCATTGAAGCTTTATCAGAAAATTTTGAATAACCAGATTTTATCCCATTTTATCAGAAAATTTTGAGTTTGATTTCTGATGTTAAGTTTCTTTACCTATTTCACAAAACCACAAACCAGAAGATTAGTAAGCAAGAATATTAACAACAAAAAAACTTTTACAAGCAAAACATATAAAACCTAATCAATATCTACTCCTTCACCCTGTTCCATTTCCAACAATAATAATAGATCAGTTATCATCCCAGAGTTGTTGTTAGTGGGTACAAGCACGCTGAGACCCATGTTTTCTTGAAGTCTCATATCAGCCCTTGGATAACTTGCAGGAATGCCTGCAAAATCTAGCTGACTCGTAATTATCTTTGTTAGAAAACAAGGATACATCAAGAATGGTTTTGCAACCCACATGTTACTTACAAAATCACTCATCAGATAATGAGAGAAGTTGTAAGGTACCTTAAGTACCAGTGCTAGTATAGGCTCCATCAATTTCAGAGATATTTCATGATGATTGATGACCTTCTTTGAAAAACATGCACCCATCCGAGTGACCAGATATTGCCATGGCCTTTTAAAGCCATTTTTGTTGATTGCCCGTTGTTGGTTTGGTGTGTGATAACCCATTTCCCTCAAGACATTTTCCTTCTGATACCTTGTGAACATCAGAACATCATTATCATCATTTAGTTGAAGAGCAGTCCTGATGGTGGCTTCATTTAACAGAATTTGCTGATTTAGCACCTCACTCTTGATGGTCATCTGCTCCCTGTTATGAAACTCAGATAGTGTTGCATTTTTCCAGTTGAAGAATCTCTGGATGAACACTTATGTGAGCAGTGAGGGCATAGCTCAAGTTGCTATTCATGAGCATCTTGAATACAAATTGACACCCTTCCCACTGAGGACCTTCCAGATTTGTCCTCAATCTTAGATTATAATATGGATATAGAACAAGTGGAAAACATTCATCTTTGATGGAGTTCATTTTGTGAGTGTGTGTGCATATGTGATGAAGAAGAGAAGTGAAGATGACAGATTTTAACTCAAAAGTGGTGAATATTTATAGTAAATTTAATATTTGCTATAAATGGAAGCTACCAACTCGTGGATTTTCCTCACCGCAATCTTTGTTATTTTAATGATTATCAGAGAATCAGAAAAAAAAAATAACAGAGATATGTTCCTTCTCCACTACACATGCATTGATTTATCTAGGTGGCTAATTTCTGGTAATGTATCATTGTAGCCTACCAATATGTCACTTCAACCTTCTTAAACATGATGGAGTGTAATAAATGAAGGAGAGAGAAATATCTATTTTAACGAGTTCCCAGAAATTTTCTGTTTGAATGACGTTATCAGCACTATCATGGGGAATAATAAAAAATAAAAATTTAAACAAGAAATATGAATGTGGATGTTGACATGCAGTACTTTGTTTTAATGAACTATGATATTTCTGATTATAAGCATTTTTACTTGTGGTTCATCAGAATTCTGATAACCTATCAGAAATTCCGATGAAGTTGTCAGAATTTGACAGATTTTCTGGTGATTTATCAGACCAAAGTAAATTATGTGATAAACCTTTTAACAAAGACTACTCTCTTTTATGGTTAGACATCCATACCTTTAATGCATCCATATCCCATGATCCTTCCTTTCATTCCATTTCCAAAGTTTACCATTCTACCCAGCTTTGAAACAAAGTTGCTGAGTAAGCTCCTGTCCCCAGTCATGTGCTTGGAGCTTCCTGAGTCGCAGTACCAGATCTGCTGCACATGATGGTCCTGAAATGAAATGATTAGAGGGTTTTCAGTACCCAGGCATGCTTAGGTACTGTTTCTGATGAAATTTGAAACATTTTATTTTTATTTCTTCTTGGTTTTGCATCAGAAACTCTGTTATATGCTGAGCCATTAACAGATTTTACATTTTTCTTTTGAAGATGGTGTTGGACAAGCTTCAGTACGTCAACACACATACAAGAGTTATCATAATTTTCTGATAGTTCCTCGTGTGATGGAATGATTGGATAATTTTGAAAAGATGAGTGAACTGCTTTTGAAGTTTTTACAGATTCTTGACTGCATTCACTCTTGCTTGTTTTGAAGTTTGGTTTGTCAAAAGAACATTCAGAACATATTGATTTGCAAGATTCAGATTCGGATTCTGATACTAAATTATCAGAAATCTGATGAGTTGCTTTTACAAAGATAGTGGGTTTATTTCTATTTGGTCTTGTAGCACTTGTATAGCCTAAACCCTCTCCTTTGTTCTTTGGTGTGGACTCAATAAAATTTATGAATTCTTTAGCCTGTTGAAAACCTCTTACGTTGATTTCTTTGTCATTGATTTTCTTGTAAAGATCTTTTCTTTCATTTTCATTTTCATAAAACTCAATTTTTGCTCTTTGATCTAAACTGTCCTCTATAAGATGTTGGTTTTCAAGAATGATTTTATTCAAAGTCCTTTGCAACTCATCAGATTTTCTAATATCTGATTGATGTTTTTCTTGCAGATTTAGAAAATCTGACATGAGCTTGTTTAGTTTGTGTTCAAGATCAAGATTGTCTAAATTTACCTTTTGTTCTGAAGTTTCTGGTAGTCCTTCAGAGAGTGCCATGAGGCAAAAATTTGCCAACTCTTCTTCTTCATCATCAAAAGAATCATCAGATAACCATGTATCTGTTCCAGCAATTAAGCTTACTTGTTGCTGCTTCTTTGCTTCTTCAAGCTTTTTCTCATAATAGGAAACATCCTTCAGCTTTTTGGTCTTGCATTCTGATGCATAGTGACCTCTTTGCTTGCACTTGTAACACACAACTTCAGCCTTCCCTTTATCCTTAGATCTAAACTCTTCTTTAGATCTTCCATCCATCCTTCCTTTGTCACTCCTCTGGTATCTTTGGTTACCTCCCCTCAACCTCTGCTCAAATGTTTTGGTGAGCAGCGCTATTGCTTCAGCAAAAGCTGACAAGTCTGATGAAGCATCAGAAGTTTCAAGATTTTGACTGTTTGAAGGTTGTGGATCATTTGTTGTTGTTGATCTTTGTGATTTGGAGATTAGAGCTAAAGATCCCCATCTTTGAATGATTTCTTCAAATATTTCTTCCTCTCTGGGGATCAAGATGCTGTACAAGTCATGAAGACTCATGTTTCCTAGTTCTAAGGTTGATGATAAAGTCATGGTTAGACTTCTCCATTCTCTAGGAAGGGCATCAAGAAATTTTATGTTTCTTTCATCGTTTGATTTTGTTATACCAAATTTCTTTAGCTCGTTTAAAAGTTTTGTAAATGTTTGATATGTATCATTTAACCTTTCATTTGGCAAACTTTTAAACCTTTCATAAGATGAGACATTATTTGTTCTCTTGTTTCTTCTCATCCTTTC
The DNA here is from genome assembly GCA_030545235.1 of Helianthus tuberosus. Classification (NCBI taxonomy): domain Eukaryota; kingdom Viridiplantae; phylum Streptophyta; class Magnoliopsida; order Asterales; family Asteraceae; genus Helianthus; species Helianthus tuberosus. Next base: position 102,816,262 of record CM060371.1, on the reverse strand, counting down.
TCCTCCTTCACAAAGGTTTTCCAACTGATCCCATATTTCCTTAGCTGGTGCACAAGCATCAACTTGTGAAAATATGTCATTGGGGATGGCCATAATTAAAAGTGACTTAGCCCTTTCATCCCCAGCCACCAGTTCCTTGTCTTCCGCACTCCAGTTTATTTCACTTTTAGGAGCGCGGGAGGCAGGGATTGCTGGTGATTGGTCCGTTGCTGGAATAGCAGGTATATAAGTCATTGGTGTATGTGGACCCCTTTCAATGGATTGAAATAGAGCTCGGTCATGACCATTAAGGAAATTGACCATCCTGATTTTCCACTGGGGGTATTCTTCTCTGACCAGAGTCGGAGGTTTAGACATAGAACCAATGTTAAAAGCATTATTCCAGGATTGAAAGCTGGCCATATTTAGAGAAAAGAAGATGAGCGATTGATCGTTTGAAAATAGTTTATTTAATCTGCTCTGATACCAATTGTTAGACCCAGTTCAGGCTCAAAACAACTTCTTCTCACGTAATATGGCAAGTGATTTCAGTAGATGTGAAAAAGATGTGCGGAAATGGAAATCAGACTTACAAGAAACAAGACCTACAGAATTATCAATGGAGGTCCTACAGGGAGAGAAATCAGACTTTCAGGACTGTGATCTCTTCATAGATCCAGTTGATTGTGTTTTTCTTCAATACTTACAAATAAAGTTTCCTAACAGTTTCCCCCTAAGTATTGTAAGAAAAAGAACTACCTCTATATCAAACATAAACAACTTTCTTTGAAAGAAAAATTAAAAAACAACTAAGTTCAGAAACATTGAACATAGTCAAACCAACTTAAATCAGACATTTATAAAATATTGTTCATAAACAGGAAATTTAATCTTATTAAATCATTAGTTGATCTTCACTCCACTTTTGTATTTGTCTCCAGGTTTCAGCCTTTTCTTGTAGTCAATTGCCTTTTGAGTTTCTTTGTACATTTCTTTATACCATCCTCTTGCTTCCATCCAATTTAAAAATGCAAAAAAATTGAGAATTTCTTAGTAAGTAAAGGAATTTCTCATGATTTTTCTGCTCCAAGAACACCACAACAGAATGGTGTGGTTGAAAGAAGGAATAGGACCTTGGTAGAAGCTGCCAGAACCATGCTAGCTTATGCTAAATTGCCCACTTACTTTTGGGCAGAAGCTATAGCAAATGCATGTTTTACACAAAACAGATCCATAATCAACAAAAGGCACAACAAAACACCTTACAACATTATAAATGGAAGAATACATAGTATAAAATTTTTGCATACATTTGGTTGTAGATGTTTTGTTTTTAATGATTTTGAAAGCCTTGAAAAATTTGACAGAAAAGCAGAAAAAGGCATTTTTCTTGGTTACTCTTTGTCCTCAAAAGCATACAGAGTTTTTATTCTCAACACCAGGACCATCAGAGAAAGTTTGTATGTCTCATTCGATGACTCATCAGAAACAGAGGTTTCTGATGAGTACATAAAAGAAATAAACTTTTCTGACAAACAAGAAAATTATGAACATATCTTTGAAATATTAAATGAAGATTTCCTAGAACATGATAATGCCTACACAAATAAATCAAAAGATTATGGATGTTCTAACTCTGCAGATCAAGTATGTAGTACATCAGAAATCCAGATTTCTGATACTTTTCAGACAAATGTAGTACCTGGTCAGGGGGAAACTTTAAATCCATCAGAACCAACAACATTTCACAACAAGTTAAGATGGATCAAAGGACATGTTCATTCTGATATCATAGGCAATCCTGCAGATGGTGTCAGAACAAGATCTGCCACTGCACATGAATGTGCATTCTCTGGGTTCTTAAGCAAGATAGAACCCAAATCTGTCAAGGAAGCTCTAAATGACCCAGACTGGATTCAAGCCATGCAAGAAGAGCTTGATCAATTTGAAAGGAGCAAAGTATGGGATCTGGTACCCAAGCCAAAAGACAAATCTGTCATAGGCTCAAAATGGGTGTTCAGAAACAAATCTGATGAGAACGGCATAATCACCAGAAACAAAGCAAGGTTAGTGGTCAAGGGTTACTGTCAACAAGAAGGTATTGATTATGACGAAACCTTTGCACCAGTAGCTAGGTTAGAAGCTGTAAGAATTTTTCTTGCTTATGCTGCATCTAAGGATTTAAAAGTTTATCAAATGGATGTAAAATCAGCTTTTCTGAATGGTAAAATTGAGGAAGAAGTTTATGTGCATCAACCAAAAGGCTCTGTTGATCCAAAATTTCAAAATCATGTTTATAGATTAAACAAAGCCTTGTATGGGTTGAAGCAAGCTCCTAGAGCCTGGTATGAAACTTTATCAAACTTCTTACTCAATTCTGGGTTTACCAAAGGAACTATTGACACCACTCTTTTTCTCAAAACACACAAAGGTCACACTTTGCTGGTCCAGATATATGTTGATGACATTATATTTGGATCAACAAATGAAAAATTTTGTGACAAATTTCAAAAATTGATGACCAGCCACTTTGAAATGAGTATGATGGGTGAGTTAACCTTTTTCTTAGGGTTACAGGTAAAACAAAGAATTGATGGAATATTTTTGAGTCAATCAAAATATGTGAAAACAATTCTACAAAAATACTCACTTGAAAATTGCTCAGTTTCAAAAACTCCCATGGCAACAGGGAACAAGTTAGATTCTGATAAAAATGGTATAAGTGTTGATATTAAAACATATAGAGGGATGGTAGGATCACTGCTTTATTTAACTGCAAGCAGACCAGATATCATGTTTGCAACATGTTTTCTGGCCAGATATCAATGTGATCCTAAAGAATCTCATCTGAAAGCTGTAAAAAGGGTTTTTAAATATCTCAAAGGCACATCAGAAATTGGTCTCTGGTATCCAAAGGATACAAACCTTGAATTAATTGCATACACAGATGCAGATTATGCAGGGTGCAAAATTGACAGGAAAAGCACATCTGGTGCTTGTCAACTTTTAGGAGAAAAATTGGTATGTTGGGCGAGCAAGAAACAAAACTGTGTTGCCACATCAACAGCAGAATCAGAATATGTAGCAGCAACAAGTTGCTGTTCACAAGTGCTGTGGATGCAAACTCAACTGAAAGATTATGGAGTAACTCTGACAAGAATTCCAATTCTATGTGACTCAAAGAGTGCCATTGCAATAACTGAAAATCCTGTTCATCACTCAAGAACCAAACACATAGATGTCAGATACCACTTCATAAAAGATCATGTGGAGAAAGGTAACATTGAAATGTATTTTGTTCCAACTGAAAATCAAATTGCTGATATCTTTACAAAACCTCTTGATGAAAAGAGACACAATTTTTTAATCAACAAACTAGGCATGGTTAATCTAAATGTTGAAGATTTCTCAGAAAACTCAAAAGTACAAATTGAAGACCAACTTTTTGAAAATCAAAATTCTGATATTCATAGAACAAATCAACTAGTTTCTGATAAAACAATCCATCAATCTGATGGAACACAAGAAAATCTGATGAACTATCAATAAATGATAGTTTATCAGATATTCTGAAGAAGTATCAGAATATCTGGTAAAAGCACCAGAAGTTCTGATATAAAATCAGAAATTATGTTTGAAACATCAAGATAATTTGTATAAATACATCCTCATGCACATTCCAAAAATTGTAATTATTTATTTTTGGTGTATTTTTTTTTGTTTTGTTATTTTTTTCAAATAAAAAAAAAAAACAAAAAGGGGGAAAAGTAACATGCATACTGATGAAGTTCCATACAGCTGTAATTATTAACCGTCTCATTTTCTTTTCAGTTTATTGAATTTCATTTTTTTTGCATGTAACGTCATTTCTTCATAAGGAACTTAAATGTGACTTGTAGGCACTAGAATCATTAGGAGCTATGGATATAGATGCCTAGTTATTAAATGCTTACTCACACATGGGGCTTGATAGACTGTCAAAATCACTGTTACACTCACTGTTACATTCACTGGGATAGATATCTTCTTAATTGAAGAGAAAAAGGTTGGCTGTTAACATCACTTTCACCTATAAATATTAACAACCTGAAAAGAACATTTGTAACAAAAACCAGTTCTTCAAAAGCCCTTCAACAGTTTTTCCTTATCAAAAATGGGTCGCCCAAAATTGATGAAAGCCACTCAATTCCCTCTTCCGTTTCACAGACTTCACAATCTTAGATTAAGATCCAACTTGGAAGGACCTGCATGGGAGGACTGCAGGTTTGTGTACAATATGATCATGCGAAGTCCTCTAGGCTTTGACGTGTCATCACATGTCACCATATATCCAGAACTTCTCCAAGAGTTCTGGTGGAATTCTCAAATCATTTTTGGTGGTACTTCTATGTGGATTGAAAGTGAGGTTATGGGAGTAAAAATTACTCTAAAAGAAGAAACAATCAGAAATGTTCTCAAACTAGGTAATAATCATGAAATCCAACTTCCTGAAAAATCAAATGTGCAACAAACCTTGACTGAAATGGGCTATCACACACTCAAATCGTCAAGGGCCATTAGCAAGTCTGGTTTTATACCACCTTTCCAGTTTTTGGTAACATAGCTAAGTGTCTGCTTTTCCAAGAAAATTGGACACTTCAATGAGCTGTCGAATAGGATGATGGAAGTGGTGCATGCTGTGATACAAGAAAAACCGTTCAACTATGCTAAGTTTCTAATGAGAGACCTAGAAGCAAACATCCACGACCGACAACCCTTTCTGATTTACCCTCGATTTGTTACCAAGGTGATCACTAGTCAGCTGGGCTTTGGAGGAGTGAGAAGCTGCTACTCAAGAGCTGAAATGGTACTTCAAGAAAACATTAGTGAAGCCACCTTGACGCCAGCAAAGAATAACACCGGACGAGTAACCAGTCTTTGGTTATATGTGAAGTGCATGTTCAATGTGTTAGAGGAGGAGGAGTAGCTTTCTTTGTTTTTTGTTTTGTTTTCGTTTAACATGTTTGTTTTATGTTTTCTTTCAACAGGTTTGTTTTAATTTTTTTTTGGTAAATAGATCTAGGGGGAACAAACACATCTTGACTGATAAAAGCAAAGAAAATCTGGTGAATAACACATAAATACTGACAGAAGTTAGTAGAACTCATAATCTGATGATCAATCAGAAAAATTGATCATTCACCAGGAAACAATGAAAATTCCGATAACAAATCAGAAATCATATTTTGTTTTGAAAAACCAGAAAGTTTAACAAATCATCAGAAAACAATTCTTTTAATCAGATTTAATTGAATTTATAAAAATCCAAATTTTTAAGAAAAAGTTTCTTTCTAATTTTTTTTTTCCTGAGGACTGGAACAAGCTATATAAACAATATACCTCTGGTATATCAGAACAAAGGTGTGGAGTTCAGAACTGCAAGACTATAATGTAAGTAGAATCTCAGAACTCTACTTATTCCCTCTCATCTCAAAAAAAAAATTAAAAAAAAAAATAAAAAAAAATAAAAAATAAAAAATTTCTGATGATATATATATATATATATATATATGTATATATATATATATCATTATGAGAAATATCTGGGAAAACACACAAAGGGTTTCGATTGGACCTTTTAAAAAGGGGTCCCACATAGAGAAAATGTGCAAGTTGGAAACTAGTGTTTATCTGCAAAGTCTTTGAAGTCTCTGAATATCTTTAAAAGGATATACATTAAATTAAAGATAAATCAAAGGTTTTTCAAAAACGGTTGTCTCCTTAAAGGGTTAAAACATCTTAAAGGTGTCATTAATCACCCTGAACTCAAACAACCCACGACAAACACTCAAAAATCTATGTCGCTACACCCTATAAATACCTCATTCAAAAACAGAGTCTTTCATCTTCAAACCTTCAAATTCAAAACCCTAAAACCCTTTTCCAAACACAATAACCCAAATTCTCAATGGCTGCTGTCAACATCAACATACCTCATGTTAAACACTCAGTTCCTTTCATCACTGAAGATGAATTTCTTCCATTAAAGAGCAACAATGAAGCAATGAATGATAACATCGAAGAATATGATATGAAGTGTCAAATTCTCATTGAATTTCTAACAAGATGCCTGTTAGTTCAAGCTCTTACAAAGACTAGAGAGGTACCATAAGAAATCATACAACAAGTTGTAAAAACTCTCAAAATCTCAAGTCAAACTGAGCTAACAGCACATGTATGGGGAAATATCTTCATTAAAATTTCACCAGAAACGATAAGGGAATGTTTAGAGCTACCCTTACATCAAAACTTTGAAAAGTCACCAGAAAGAGAAGATATGTTCTCACAACTTGATGCTGTAATGGGATACAAAACAAAGATTTCAACAATCAATAAATTCAAGAGAAACAAGCTACCTGCCTTCTGGCAAGTCTTAATGGAAATTCTGAACAAGTGTCTATCGTCAAAGATTGGAGGTACAGATCAGATAAATATGAACATTCTAACAATCATGTTCAGTCTAATTAATGGATTGAACATTGATTATGGAGCAGAAATATTTATTCTGATCAGGAGATCAATTCTGACCAAAGATGGTAGAATAGATTCACATCTACCCTTTCCAAGATTTCTATCTATCATAATTTCTGATGCTTTTCTGAAAAGAAACATGGCTGTACCAACATCAGAAAATATGTGGAAGACAAAAATTATGAAACCTTGGAATGCTGTAGGGTCTTGGAAGTCAGATTATGATGTACCTGCTCTGACAGAAAAAATGATGAGTATAATACCAGAAGAATCACCATACAGAGCAGAATACCTGAAAATGTTGAACAAAAAGTCAGAAAGAAAAGGAGTTCTTGAACAAGTGTTCCCTATGGAGCATGATGCACAGGAGTCTAGCACACCAAGAATGGAACAACAGGATGAATCTGATCCTCATCTAGCTGATAAAGATGTAGATATGAATCCTGTGGCTGAAGAACATCATGCTGATGCCTCACACATTGGAGAAACAGGTGCATAACAGTAAAAAATAAACATATTTTATGATTCTGAGAATGATTATGATGAATCAATTTGTCACACCCCCAAAATCCACACGCGGAGTATCACCGCTTGGAGGCGTGACTGACCAGGATCAAGCCATCAATCATATCAAACATAGTATTTAAGTGTAAAAGTAGGAAAATGTAATTCATCTTGACATGACTGATGTTCATAACCAAACATTGTTTAAGTAGCGGAAGCATAATAATGAAAACCCAAAGTAAGTTACAAGTTCAAATATCGTCTACGATCCGTATCCCACAACGACCTGCTCCTCCCTGTGCAAGCTCCATATGTACCTAAGGTCCTGCAAGGCATGTAAGAGAGAGTCAACAACTAGTTGAGCGAGTTCACAGTTAAAAGTTCAGTAATAGTATAGCGTGAGTAGTAGTATGTTCGTTCGTTACAATGTATCGTATTAGTTTCCATCGCGGCCCTCCAGGCAGGTGTGCGAAGATGTTGGGGAAGGTCTTTCCCCAAGTTTTTCTAGACTAGGTTTGTTTGTATCGCGGCCTCTCTAGGCAGGTGTGCGAAGATGTTGTAAATTTAGTTCGCGGCCAATGTCCTTGGCAGGTGTGCGAAGACAGTCATAATATCGCGGCCAATGTCCTTGGCAGGTGTGCGAAAATCGTTCAATAAGTGTTACTAGTCTAGCAGTAGGTTCTGTTATCTATGTACGTACAGTAATCATCAAATCCCCATTCCCCCCTGGGAACCCCATGCCTTGGCTTGTGTGAACTCACCTTGGTTTGCTCGGTATGCTAGGTTATGTGCTCGCAAATAAGTCAATCACGTCCTATAGTATGCACGTATGTGAAATCAGTTTGTGTTCACGTATAAGTACACAGTTGATAAGCAAGTAGCACGTAGCACGTATTTGAGATCGTACACAAGATGGTGACACTTAACAGCAGTTAACTAACCAGGTTAACACTTAACAGAAAAGTAAACAGATTACTGTGCTGATTACCCATTTGGCGAAACACCCCTGTTTCGCCATAAGTCCCTTCGACGAAACACCCCTGTTTCGTCTACCATTTGATTTCGTCGTTGAGGTCTCGACGAAACACATCCTGTTTCGTCGTTACCTCTGTTTCGTCAATAGCATTTTGATTCGTCACAGATTTGATTCGCCAAGTAACAGTTACGTCAAATAATCAATTACGTAATGAGAAACCCTAATCATCACTAACAGCCGACATCAATATTATCAATCATGCAGTAATCATTCAACACAGAATCATTGTAACATCATCTTAGCATAAATCATCGGACCACTTTAACGTCTAGCATGAACCCTAGCTTACGTATACAACATATCGATTACAATATCACCTCATCAAACCCTATCAAGATGCTAACTTGCATTCAGAATCAGATCCTAATCACAACATCCAGAACCGAGTATTCAATCATATTAATTTTCGCATAAAACCATTTATATCCGACTACAATATTCATATCGAAATCCATATCATCATCTTCATAACAAGAACCCTAATATTTAGCATGTATCAATACAATATACATCATCAAAGCAGAAACACATGACACACAAACACATACATGGATGAAAGATCAATCAAGACACATAGGATTACTAACCGAGATAATGTTAAAGATGGTTTTGATCGTTCGGGAGTATTCAGAACTGCCGACACACACAGAGGAGGTTCTAGGGTTTCAACTTTTGCCAAAGATGTGAAACTAAGGTCGTTGCACGCTAATAAACACGATTTAACGTTCTGGGCCCGTAATGGGCTTCGGCGAATCTGGGCCGGCGAAACAGCTTGTTTCGTCGAGTCGTATTGGGCGAAACATAATCTGTTTCGTCGAGCTTAGTTATGGCGAAACACACTTGTGTTTCGTCGGACTCTTCCTATGTTAAGCAGTTTATGTTTCACGACATGTTATACAATCAAACACATAATCAAGCAAACACACTAGGTTTTATCATAACACAACCATATAGTCAAAGTCAACGTGCATTAAATGCGAATAAAGAATGTCGGAAATTCGAGTTGTCACATTATCCCCAACTTGAAAGAAATTTCGTCCTGAAATTTAGCATGCAGTTACTGAGGAAGCTAGTAGTGTGACGTTGTTTACCTGTATTGTATCGCGGCTCCCCTGAGCATGTTTGCGAAGGTTACTGGTTTTCTTGGGGTGTCACATTATCCCCCCGTTGATTTGGAATTTCGTCCCGAAATTCTGCATTGGTAGCTTCAGCCTCAGTAGTAGTTGCTTGGTTTATGAATAACTGGGGATATTTGAGTTCCATTTGATCTTCGCGCTCCCAGGTGAACTCTGGGCCGCGGCGGGAGTTCCAACGAACTCGTACAAGAGGGATTCTCGTGTTCTTGAGGACCTTAACATCCCGGTCCGTGATTTCAACAGGTTCCTCGACGAAGTGCAACCGCTCGTCGATAGTGAGTTCCTTCAAAGGAACTATGTGGGTCTCATCTGACGTACACTTCTTCAGATTCGACACGTGAAAGACGTTGTGAACTGCACTTAGTTCAGGTGGTAAGTTCAATCTGTAGGCCACTTTGCCTATTTTCTCAATAACCTCGAAAGGTCCGACGTATCGTGGATTTAGTTTGCCGCGTTTGCCAAAACGAACCACACCCTTCCAGGGTGAAACTTTAAGTAGTGCTCGATCCCCAACCTGGAATTCGAGTAGTTTCCTGTCTAAATCAGCGTATGCTTTCTGACGGTCGCGTGCTGCCGCCATGCGTTGTCGTATTTGTGCAATCTTTTCTGTAGTATCGACTACCATTTCTGGACCTGTGATTTGACTTTCTCCCACCTCTGCCCAACAGAGAGGTGACCGGCACTTACGCCCGTATAGTGCCTCGAATGGTGCAGCTTTAATGCTGGTGTGGTAACTGTTATTGTATGAAAATTCCACAAGTGGCAGATGTTTTTCCCAACCATTGCCAAAATCTATTACGCACGCCCGAAGCATGTCTTCTAGAGTTTGAATAGTGCGCTCAGACTGCCCATCAGTCTGAGGATGATACGCCGTGCTCATGTCTAAACGAGAGCCAAAAGATTTATGCATTGCTTGCCACAGTTCTGAAGTAAAACGTGCGTCACGATCAGAGATGATGGAGGTGGGCACTCCGTGCCTCGAGACCACTTCTTTTAAGTAAATGTCTGCTAAGGTTGAGAACTTGTCTGTTTCTTTAATGGCCAGGAAGTGAGCAGACTTTGTGAGTCGATCCACGATCACCCAGATAGTATCATTTCCGCGCTGAGATCTAGGTAAACCAGTAACAAAATCCATGGAAATTTGTTCCCATTTCCATTGTGGTATCTCTGGTTGTTGGAGTGGACCTGAAGGTTTCTGATATTCCGCCTTGACTCTCGCACAAGTCAAGCATTTGCTAACGTACGTGGCTATGTGGGCCTTCATGCTAGGCCACCGGTATGTAGTCTTAATATCGTGGTACATTTTATCCGAACCTGGATGTACCGAGTAGCGAGACTTATGAGCTTCATCCATTACAAGCTCGCGTAGATTACCATAGAGAGGAACCCAGATGCGTCCTGTTACGTAATAAGCACCATCTTCCTTCTGTTCTAAGCGTTGCCTTGAGCCACGTAGAGCTTCAGCCCTGACATTTTCTGATTTCAATGCTTCTACCTGAGCATCTCGTATCTGAGAAGGAAGACTAGACTGTATAGTGAGTTGTAAAGCTCGCACGCGCTTAGGCGCGGTGTCCTTTCGACTGAGGGCGTCAGCCACAACATTGGCTTTGCCTGGGTGGTACCTGATTGAGCATTCGTAGTCATTTAACAGTTCAACCCATCGTCGCTGTCGCATATTCAGCTCTTTTTGTTTGAAGATATGTTCGAGGCTTCTGTGATCAGTGTAGATTGCGCACTTGGTACCATACAAATAGTGTCGCCATATCTTAAGTGCAAAAACAACCGCTCCCAGCTCTAGGTCGTGTGTCGTATAATTCCGTTCGTGAATCTTAAGTTGGCGCGAAGCATAAGCAATAACTTTATCCCTCTGCATCAATACACATCCAAGACCTTGGATAGATGCGTCGCAGTAGACTACGAAATCGTCCGTGCCTTCAGGCAGTGAGAGGATAGGTGCGCTACAGAGCCTATCCTTGAAGTGTTGGAATGCTGTTTCCTGTGCATTACTCCAACGGTAAACAACACCTTTCTGTGTCAGTAGTGTAAGCGGCTGAGCAATCTTTGAGAAGTCTTTGATGAACCTTCTGTAGTAACCTGCCAAACCTAAAAATTGACGTATTTCTGTTGGTGTACGAGGCGCAGGCCAGTTCTTAATCGAATCTACCTTGGATGGATCTACATGAATCCCATCCTTGTTCACCACGTGGCCTAAAAAGTGGACTTCACGAAGCCAGAAGTCACATTTAGAAAACTTAGCGTATAGCTGTTCCGTTCGTAGAAGTTCCAGTATAAGTCGTAGGTGCTGCTCGTGTTCCTCCTGACTTTTCGAATAAATCAGGATGTCGTCGATGAAAACAATGACGAACTTGTCGAGATAGGGTTTGCACACCCTGTTCATAAGATCCATAAATACGGCAGGCGCGTTCGTTAGCCCAAATGGCATGACCATAAACTCGTAGTGGCCGTAGCGAGTTCTAAATGCTGTTTTAGAGACGTCCTCGTCCCGGACTCTCAGCTGGTGATATCCTGACCGTAAGTCTATTTTGGAGTAGTAGCTCGACCCTTGCAGCTGGTCGAATAAATCATCTATGCGCGGAAGAGGATAACGATTCTTGATCGTCACCTTGTTGAGTTCACGGTAGTCTATACACATCCTGAACGTACCGTCTTTCTTCTTTACGAATAACACTGGAGCTCCCCAAGGCGAAGAGCTAGGACGTATAAAACCCTTTTCCAAGAGTTCTTGTAGCTGCTTTGACAGTTCTTCCAATTCAGTTGGAGCTAAACGGTAAGGTGCTCGAGCTATAGGTGCTGCTCCTGGAGCGAGCTCGATCTGAAATTCGACTTGACGATGAGGCGGTAACCCAGGTAATTCCTCAGGAAACACTTGAGGAAAGTCACGTACTACAGGAATATCTTCAATCTTTTTCTCTTTCTTCGAGGTATCTGTAACGAGTGCTAATATAGCAGTGTGCCCCTTGCGTAAACACTTCTGAGCCTTCAAAAAGGAGATGATGCCACTCACGACACCACTCTTGTCGCCTTGAACTTCGAGAGGTTCCTTGCCCGAACGAGGAATACGAATAACCTTTTCTTTGCATAAAATCTCCGCTTGTTGTTGAGATAACCAATCCATACCAATGACGACGTCAAAGCTACCCAATGTTATAGGAATGAGGTCGATGGAGAAAGTCTGACCAGCGAGGATAAGATTACACCCTTTAACTATGTGTGTGGCCTCTAGACTTTTACCGTTAGCTAACTCTACAACATGTTTGGTGTTTAAGAGAGTTGGTGCACGTTTTAACATTTCACTAGCTTTTAGAGACATGTAACTTGTATCCGCACCAGAATCAAATAGTACAGTAACATAAAAGTCGTCAAGAAGAAACTTACCCATAACCACGTTGGGATCATTCCTAGCATCACCCTGACCGATCACAAACATACGGCCTCTAGCACCATTGTTGTTATTGTTCCCACCGTTGTTGTTGTTCCCGTTGCCCTGGTTGTTGTTGTTGTTGTTGTTGTTATTGTTCTGGTTCTGGTTTAACTGAGGGCAATCCCGCTTGTAATGACCTTCAGCCCCACACTGGTAGCATCCCCTGTTTCCATGCTGCTGCTGAGGCTGGTTTCGTGGAGCAGGTGGTTGTTGTTGCTGGTTGTGATTTGCTGGCCGTGCGCTTCTACAATCCTTAGCCTCATGACCCATCTTGAGGCATCTTTGACACTGTTCCCTGCGGCATCTTCCACTGTGGTGTTTGTTGCACCTTCTACACCATGGGTGAATTCCCCGATAGCCACTCTGCCCTTGACTACCTGATGATTGCTGATTCGGACTCTGGTGGTCATTTGTTTTGCGTTGCTGAGCTTGAGACTGAACAGTAGCCGAACCCTTGCTAAAATCCCCCTCCCATTTCCTCTTATTGTCGCTGGGAGTAGCAGGGGTAACTGAAGTGGTAGCTGTAGGGGTAGCGTTGATGCGTTTGGGCAACCGGTTTTGCTCCACCGCCTGATCAGTGAGACGGTGAGCCAACTGAACAACCTGCTGATAAGTGGCATGATTTGCTGAAGTCACATGACTTTGGATCTCTGGCACCAGACCCTTAAGATAAAGTTCGATACGTTTGTCCACCAGAGTAGGACACAGTAACGCAAGCTCATTCGATCTTTTGGTATACGCTTCAATCTCAGACCCCGTCATCTTGAGGTTGAAAAACTCGACTTCCAGCTTATGAATCTCATCTCGACTGCAGTATTCTTCCTTGATCATCTCTTTGAAATTGTTCCATGGGGTGGCATTAACAGCCGTCAGCCCCAGCATCTGAACTTGCGCGTTCCACCAAGTTAGCGTAGTGCCTTCGAGAGCATCAGTGGCATATTTCACCGTACGAGCCTCGAGTCATTCACACACTCGAAGACCGATTCGAGTTCCTCGAACTAATGGAGGAGTCCAACAGCTCCTTCAGTGTCGCTGAAAGTAGTAGGACGACAGTCCATAAAAGTCGTGTATGTGCACACAGGTGGCTGAGCGTGTTAACTTGTCGTGTGCGTAAGAGTAATCAAAATTAAGTACAAGTGTTGAGTTACAAGAGTAGGATCTAAAAATCCTGGAGTAAGTGGTGATAGCAGGTTACACCTCCTGTCTGGGCAGCTGCGAGTGCTGCAGTAACTTGTTCAGTGATCGAAGCCGCCAACTGGGCTTGAGTTAGGTTAACGCGTCCACTCATGATCTTGACATCAAGGAGGACATGTGTAAGAGAGGTTCGCGAATAGTGCGAAGAGAGTGAGCACACAAGTATTCTCAAGCAATAACGTATAGTAGGTTCTGTAATCTGAGCATACCACGAGCAAAGTTCTATGTAATTCTAGCAAGTAGGTAAAGTAACATGAATTGTAGTACCTATGGTGTTGAGCCTTGCACGTGGAGCGAAGCGTCGTTGTGGATCGTTGAGAGCACTGTTCTGGTTATAGTCTGGTTTTAACAAAAATCGTTTTCCCTTTATTAAAACCAAGTTCTCTATAACCAATGGCTCTGATACCAATCTGTCACACCCCCAAAATCCACACGCGGAGTATCACCGCTTGGAGGCGTGACTGACCAGGATCAAGCCATCAATCATATCAAACATAGTATTTAAGTGTAAAAGTAGGAAAATGTAATTCATCTTGACATGACTGATGTTCATAACCAAACATTGTTTAAGTAGCGGAAGCATAATAATGAAAACCCAAAGTAAGTTACAAGTTCAAATATCGTCTACGATCCGTATCCCACAACGACCTGCTCCTCCCTGTGCAAGCTCCATATGTACCTAAGGTCCTGCAAGGCATGTAAGAGAGAGTCAACAACTAGTTGAGCGAGTTCACAGTTAAAAGTTCAGTAATAGTATAGCGTGAGTAGTAGTATGTTCGTTCGTTACAATGTATCGTATTAGTTTCCATCGCGGCCCTCTAGGCAGGTGTGCGAAGATGTTGGGGAAGGTCTTTCTCCAAGTTTTTCTAGACTAGGTTTGTTTGTATCGCGGCCTCTCTAGGCAGGTGTGCGAAGATGTTGTAAATTTAGTTCGCGGCCAATGTCCTTGGCAGGTGTGCGAAGACAGTCATAATATCGCGGCCAATGTCCTTGGCAGGTGTGCGAAAATCGTTCAATAAGTGTTACTAGTCTAGCAGTAGGTTCTGTTATCTATGTACGTACAGTAATCATCAAATCCCCATTCCCCCCTGGGAACCCCATGCCTTGGCTTGTGTGAACTCACCTTGGTTTGCTCGGTATGCTAGGTTATGTGCTCGCAAATAAGTCAATCACGTCCTATAGTATAAACGTATGTGAAATCAGTTTGTGTTCACGTATAAGTACACAGTTGATAAGCAAGTAGCACGTAGCACGTATTTGAGATCGTACACAAGATGGTGACACTTAACAGCAGTTAACTAACCAGGTTAACACTTAACAGAAAAGTAAACAGATTACTGTGCTGATTACCCATTTGGCGAAACACCCCTGTTTCGCCATAAGTCCCTTCGACGAAACACCCCTGTTTCGTCTACCATTTGATTTCGTCGTTGAGGTCTCGACGAAACACATCATGTTTCGTCGTTACCTCTGTTTCGTCAATAGCATTTTGATTCGTCACAGATTTGATTCGCCAAGTAACAGTTACGTCAAATAATCAATTACGTAATGAGAAACCCTAATCATCACTAACAGCCGACATCAATATTATCAGTCATGCAGTAATCATTCAACACAGAATCATTGTAACATCATCTTAGCATAAATCATCGGACCACTTTAACGTCTAGCATGAACCCTAGCTTACGTATACAACATATCGATTACAATATCACCTCATCAAACCCTATCAAGATGCTAACTTGCATTCAGAATCAGATCCTAATCACAACATCCAGAACCGAGTATTCAATCATATTAATTTTCGCATAAAACCATTTATATCCGACTACAATATTCATATCGAAATCCATATCATCATCTTCATAACAAGAACCCTAATATTTAGCATGTATCAATACAATATACATCATCAAAGCAGAAACACATGACACACAAACACATACATGGATGAAAGATCAATCAAGACACATAGGATTACTAACCGAGATAATGTTAAAGATGGTTTTGATCGTTCGGGAGTATTCAGAACTGCCGACACACACAGAGGAGGTTCTAGGGTTTCAACTTTTGCCAAAGATGTGAAACTAAGGTCGTTGCACGCTAATAAACACGATTTAACGTTCTGGGCCCGTAATGGGCTTCGGCGAATCTGGGCCGGCGAAACAGCTTGTTTCGTCGAGTCGTATTGGGCGAAACATAATCTGTTTCGTCGAGCTTAGTTATGGCGAAACACACTTGTGTTTCGTCGGACTCTTCTTATGTTAAGCATTTTATGTTTCACGACATGTTATACAATCAAACACATAATCAAGCAAACACACTAGGTTTTATCATAACACAACCATATAGTCAAAGTCAACGTGCATTAAATGCGAATAAAGAATGTCGGAAATTCGAGTTGTCACACAATTCAAGGAAAACATGAAATCTTACTTAGAGAAACTATTTCTTCAAAACAAGATGTGAGTAAAACAAAAGACTCATTTTCTGAATCAGATTCTGAGGAGGAAAATGTAGTAACAACAGGTGGAGATCAGCCTGCTGATCAAGGAAACCTGGATGAGAAAACAAAAAGTTTCTCAACAACTCATGGAGAACCTGAAAAGGTTCAAGGATATGAGGAAACCCAGAACTTGAATTTGTTTCAATTTTCTGGTGAGGATATAAGGAATTTGGATTCTTCCAATCCTTTTAACCTTAAAACAGCAGAGAATGTGTTTTCTGCTGGTGGTAGAAGAGAAACATCTGTTGTTTTTCCAATTTCCCAAGAACATCATTCTATGTCGCCAAAACAATTTCAAAAAGAACCTGAAGATGAAGCTGCTACTGTAAAAACAACAACTGAAGAAAAACTTGATCTAATACTAGAAGAAATCAGAAATCAAAAGTCAGAGATCAAGTTTTTGTCAGAAACTGTTAAAACTGTGCAGAAGCAAACTGAAGACAATACTGCAACTCTCAACAAATTGCAAAAATCATCAGAAAACAAAGAAAGCTCATCAGAAATTGAGAAAGCTATCAAGGAACTGAATGATATCAAGAAAAAGATGGCTGAGGGTGCAACTGCAGGAGAAAGCTCAAGTTCAGGGAAGCTTCTTGAAGAAATACAGTTCCTCAGAGCCAACAACAGCAGCGTGGCTGAGGCTTTTGAGAAACTGTTGATGGAATTAGCTGCACAAAGAAATCAAGAAAATCAAGAGATAAAGAAAATGAATAAACAAGAGGAAACAAATACTCAAGCTCTTACTAATGTTCATCTGTTAGTTAAGAGATTGCAGTATAATGTTGCCAGACTAGCAAATACTGATCTTCATGAACTGAAAGCCCCAATTCCACAAGAAAGACAAGCAAGAAGATCAGAAACTTCTCAACAACAACCAGAAATTGTTCAACAAGATCAAACCAAACCAACAGAAACCTCAACAGCTCAAAAACAGAAGCAACCCATGGGTCCACCTCAAGATATACAGAAGATACACATGGGTCCTCCACCAAATGTCTCAAAGCCAGAAACTTCAAGGATGCAACCAAAAGATCATGTTCCAGTACAACCAGTTTCTACAACCATCATAGGAGAAACAGAGTTGAGTATACTAATGGATATAAAAGAAAAGAGAAGAATGGAACATGAAGTGACTTCCTAAAAAAGGCCAAGAAAAGAAATGATAGAAGATTCAGAAGGGAACATCAGAGAAATGGAAACCATCATGTACCCTGAAGAACATCTAAAGAATTACTATTGGAAAGGTCCAGAAGACAACCCAAAGAGATCACTCTCTCCAATAAGCAAAGGTATTGTTGAAAACAGAAACAATGGAGGTTGGGTAATTTTGCACAAGCACTTGACCAATCCAATAGTATCAATTGAAAGAATTGATACAATGACCACTGGAGGAGGCATCCTAGGCAATGAAGCACAAAAAAAGTATACCTTGATCAGAAAAGACAACAGTCAACAAAAGGTTACTGATGCAGATCTGGCTGATGATATTCACCCATTGGGAATAGTCAAAATAAAGAATATCATTGATGAAATGAAAGGTAATTCAGTTATAATCAGAAGAGCCCTTGAAAGTCTCAAAAGTGCAGGAGCAAAATTATACAAAAGGGCTGCACTGGCAGACTTTGATCTATGTATCAATTTTGAGTACAGCAACAAAGTGCTAATACCACCTCCAAACACTTCAATTCCAGCTGAAATTGCTTCTAAACCATTAAGATCTGGAGCAATCTTTGATCGACCAGAAATAAATGTAGTCTTCAAAGATGCTAATAAAGAGAAAGCTCTGTTCAGAATCAGTGATATATGCAGGTATTCAAATCAAACTCTGAAATATATAAAAAACTGCATGAATGAAAAACAAGAGCAGCTCAAAGAGAAGGGAAAGAACAATGAAAAGCTGAGAAAAACAATTGAAGAGTGCATTGATAATTGGATGGAAGCAAGAGGATGGTATAAAGAAATGTACAAAGAAACTCAAAAGGCAATTGACTACAAGAAAAGGCTGAAACCTGGAGACAAATACAGAAGTGGAGTGAAGATCAACTAATGATTTAATAAGATTAAATTTCCTGTTTATGAACAATATTTTATAAATGTCTGATTTAAGTTGGTTTGACTATGTTCAATGTTTCTGAACTTAGTTGTTTTTGAATTTTTCTTTCAAAGAAAGTTGTTTATGTTTGATATAGAGGTAGTTCTTTTTCTTACAATACTTAGGGGGAAACTGTTAGGAAACTTTATTTGTAAGTATTGAAGAAAAACACAATCAACTGGATCTATGAAGAGATCACAGTCCTGAAGATCACGAACTAGAAAAAGAAGATCAGATGGGACAACCGGAATACATAGCATCTACTTCAAAGAATCACAAGTTGATCAAGAGCTGAATTGGATTATCAGAAAAGGTCATTTCTGATGGATCTGATGATATTTCTGATGAAATATCATCAGTATCTGACGATTCTGATCATCAAGGATTTTCTGATGATTTGTTCATCAGAATTTCTGATGAAGTGGTTTATCAGAATTTCTGATGAAATAACCCACTTGTCTGAAATTGGCTCTGTCCTGCCACACTTACTGTAACAACTCTCATCAAAAGTCATATTCATTATTTTAATTGTCCAATAGAAAACCCTAATTGAGACACCCAAGTGATTCTGCACAAACCCTAAAATTTTCAGAACAATCGGAATTAGGATCAGGGCCCCTAAAACTCAGGGGGGGGGGGGTAAACCCTAGACACGATTATCTAAATAAAACGTTGTCAAAATTTCAATTTCGAATTCTGTCAACTCATCAGGCCTAGTCCCACACGTGGCAAACCTATGGTCATTAGGTGTCCCTTATGGACCGTAAGGGTTGAGTCTTACGGTCCGTAAGCCAGGTCAAAAATTCAGTATAAATAGCAGACATTGGCAATCGCATTTTGGCACTTGAACGACGAAGAAATTCATTTCGTAGACTGAGTTATAGCAGAAACACTTCTAAAAACGCACACGATTCACTAATCGCCGCCGCAATCAGGGTAATAACTCGATCGCTATTACGATTCATTGTCCGATCGATCAATATATCCAATGGATGTTTAAGTATTGCTCAAATTTGGGTTATGCTTTGTCATTAGTCGTGATTCCGACAGGATGTTTGAGTACCACCCGAACTCGGGGAATACTCTGTCATTCGTTGTGAATACGATGGATGTTTAAGCATCGCACTTTGTCATTCGTTGTGAGGGTTTGATCTCGTGAGTTATCGTAAATGTTGTATTAAGTTAATAATCAAATTGTGTGCCTGCTATTAAATTTAGGTTAAAAGGCTAATCAGTAGGCTAGGCTCTGCTCAAATTAAATCTGCAATGTGAGTCATTCTCTTTTTATCAAATTTAATTTCAAAAGCATGTTTATTTTCAAAGTTATAATTACAGGGATTAAGTCTTTGTAATCACCATATTACAGCCGGTATGTGGGGTTTTGTATACATTACTTGATAATCTTCACCATTGGACAACGAGTTAGCCAATGGGTGATATGACCATAGTCACAAAAACGAGTCGAGTGACAAATACCGAGGGTAGTTGGTTGATATAAAAACATTGTAATCGCTCTTAATACTGTAGATTATAACAAACGAGTCGTTTTAATAAAATGAATGATTCACTCAGTATTTCCCGCTGACAAAACCTTTTTCAAACATGTTTCAGGTGATCTGTTGTGATCCAGGAAAAGTGCCACGAAGCACTACAAGCTTAAGGAAGTGGCTCAGTATAAAATAAAGAAACATGTTTTGTAAAATAAAAGATTTCTACGTGAAATCTTATGATTGTAAATTACCGGGTTTTATCCCGAGTTGTGAAATAAAATAATCGGGAAATATTTCAGTTTTAAAACGATCCTGAAGAAACTTCCGCTGTTAATTAAAATACCACGGGATTTCTGTCCCGCGGCTCCTGAAACGGGTCAAACCGGGTCGGGGGCCGTGACACTTACCGAAGCAAGTTGACATTAAATGAAATCATGATGAAAAAGGCACCTTGAACGTTGGAATCAATGAATATGTCAATTGGCTACTTTTTGCAGGAATTATTGTATGAATAAACTATTGTTTATTCATACAAGCCGTCTATAAATAGAAGGCTCAACCAGGAGAAGCAAAGTGAGTTTGAAGCTTAGCATTCACACATACATCTAAACTCCATTGCTCTCTCCCCCACATAATTTAAGATTCGTTTGTATTAGATAATAATCTTTCAATCACCTTCTAAACCATTTTTGTTTCAAAGTGATATAAACTTGATAATTCTGTAGGTCTTGTTTCTTGAAAGTCTGATTTCCATTTCCGCACATCTTTTTCACATCTGCTGAAATCACTTGCCATATTACGTGAGAAGAAGTTGTTTTGAGCCTGAACTGGGTCTAACAGGAACACAGGGTCACATTACCCTTGTCCAACAAGTCTACCATTCTTACAAAAGTCTTACAATCAAAAGGTGGTCTTCAAAAGGCTTCACAAGCTTAACTCAAAAGTGATACTCTCATCAAAGGTAATGCATCTGCATAAAACCAAAAACCTACTGTACTGATGGCGGAGGAGGAGGAGGGAGGAAAATCAAACTGAGGATATGTGCGAGATCCTCCTCGAGCTTGTGCATATGACGAAGCAAGTAACGGATCTGCTGCACGACTGTAAGAAATCGAGCATCAAACTCTGGAAAAGGAGTAAGAGGAGCGGTATCGACTCAAGCTCCAAGACTCTGCGACTCATAACTTCAAATCGAACCTGAAGCGAATAAAGTAACTCATCCTGCGTATAGCTAACAAAATGCTAGGCATGGTAGGGGTCTGAGGTCGGTATGGAATACTGCGGGGACCCTCGGAATGGCTCATCAGTTGGTGAAGAAGTAAAAGGAGTAAAAGGTGCAGACTAGGGGATGTGTGGAAAAGCTGCTGAAACATGAGGGTCATGACTAGGCTGCTGGCCTGAAGTACCTTCCCCTGGACGGGGTGCAGGGATGTCCTGTAAGGAGACGATAGGTACATCAACACGATGAACGTCAGACTCCACTAGGTGAAAAGGAGCAACATCAGTGGGTGCAGGTGCAGGTGGGGGAGTAAGAGGCTCAACAACAGGAGGATCAACGGGAGCAGGAGCTGGATCAGGTATGAGGGGTGCAATGTCCGGTATGTCAAAAGTGCAGGAGCTGGTTTTATGCAGATGCATTACCTTTGATGAGAGTACCACTTTTGAGTTAAGCTTGTGAAGCCTTTTGGAGACCACCTTTTGATTGTAAGACTTTTGTAAGAATGGTAGACTTGTTGGACAAGGGTAATGTGACCCTGTGTTCCTGTTAGACCCAGTTCAGGCTCAAAACAACTTCTTCTCACGTAATATGGCAAGTGATTTCAGTAGATGTGAAAAAGATGTGCGGAGATGGAAATCAGACTTTCAAGAAACAAGACCTACAGAATTATCAAGTTTATATCACTTTGAAACAAAAATGGTTTACAAGGTGATTTAAAGATTATTATCTAATACAAACGAATCTTGAATTCTGTGGGGGAGAGAGCAATGGAGTTTAGATGTATGTGTGAATGCTAAGCTTCAAACTCACTTTGCTTCTCCTGGTTGAGCCTTCTATTTATAGACGGCTTGTATGAATAAACAATAGTTTATTCATACAATAGTTTCTGCAAAAAGTAGCCAATTGACATATTCATTGATTCCAACGTTCAAGTTGCCTTTTTCATCATGATTTCATTTAATGTCAACTTGCTTCGGTAAGTGTGGCAGGACAGAGCTAATTTCAGACAAGTGGGTTATTTCATCAGAAATTCTGACAAACCACTTCATCAGAAATTCTGATGAACAAATCATCAGAAAATCCTTAATGATCAGAATCGTCAGATACTGATGATATTTCATCAGAAATATCATCAGATCCATCAGAAATGACCTTTTCTGATAATCTAATTCAGCTCTTGATCAACTTGTGATTCTTTGAAGTAGATGCTATGTATTCCGGTTGTCCCATCTGATCTTCTTTTTCTAGTTCGTGATCTTCAGGACTGTGATCTCTTCATAGATCCAGTTGATTGTGTTTTTCTTCAATACTTACAAATAAAGTTTCCTAACAGTTCCCTTATGATATGATACACTTTGTAAAACATGTAACAATACATTGTGGTCGATGATTAATGAAAGCCCAATCGTCATGTTCTCATTAAACATGTAAATCAACAACGTGCTTGTCTGTTATGTTCTCATTAAACATATTCCCATTTACTTGTTTATGCTATGATTGTGCTGATGTTCGATTGTTTGAGATGATGATTTATTATGTGTATATATGTACTACCTCTAAACAACTATATACGTTCCCTGAACAAATAAGACCTGACCAATCCGAACTCCTTCTTAGAAGATGTCTCATCAAGAGATCATTCGGCTGACCGAGGCAGAATTACGAACGAACATTTCACGGGCCATAGCTCGGCATGAGGTTCTTCGCTACAAACACAGCGGATGTACCTCAGGGAATAACTCACCTAACGGTAATGTTTAAGTCACCTAAGAAACATTATAATACGTTTGGATAATTCCGAATGTGCTTTGCTAATGCTTTTCTGTGATAATGTTGCTTGGGTACAGGCTGTACCTACAAGCAGTTATTGGACTGCAAGCCTCTGAACTTCGACGGCACTGGAGGTGCCGTAGCTTTTGTTAGATGGGTCGAGAATATGGATTCTGTTTTGCGAATGAGCGGATGTACGCCAGAGCAACAAGTCATATACGTTTCTGGACTGTTTCAAGATGAGGCTTTGTTACGGTGGAACCTTCGGGTTCTGATAATGGGTGAGGCTGCTGCATATGCTTTGACATGGGATGAGTTAAAAGAAAAGATGCATAAGGAGTATTGTTCTTAGATGGAGATCCAGAAGCTGGAAATCGAATTCTGGAACTTGAAGATGGAAGGTTCAAAGGTGGTGGAATATGTGCAGAGACTTCACGATTTTTCACGAGTTGTTCCATATCTGGTGAAAGTGGAGGTGAAGAGGATGGAACGATACATCTGGGGATTGGCGCCTCAGGTTCTGAGCCTGATGACAGCATCAACGCTTCCAACAACTATCGATGCGAGTGACTTGAGTGTGGCGCTCACTAAGGAAGCACTTAGATTGGAAAAACTTTCGACCCCTGACGAGAAGAGGGAGACTCAGGCGGAGTCATTTGAAAAGAACAAAAGGAAGCTCACTGATTTCCAAGAAGGTGCTCGGCCAAATACACGCATCGAGGCCAAAAAGGGGAAAAGATACACGGGTACCCTCCCTAAGTGCGACAACTGTCTACGTCACCATATTGGGCGATGTAGGTATAGGAAATGTGAAACTTGTGGGAAAATTGGTCACCTTAAGGAGACGTGCTGGTATGGTGCTGGACATGGAAAAAATGTCAAGATGGTAGCGAAAATCATGGAGGAAGCAACGACAACAACAACTATTAAGGCGGAAATGGCACTGACCAAGAGCTAGGTCAAGATTGCTTTAATCATGGTAGCATATGACAACCCAGGAATGATTACCCTGGAAACAATCAGGCCAGTGGGAAGGTTTACTTGGGAGCTAAGCCGAGATGTGATGCGTGCAAGTATCACCATGAAGGTCAATGTCTGGAACCTAAGTGCGATAAGTGCGGAAAGGAAGGACAAAACAAGGATGCCTGCTGGGTGGAGTATCTCAGACAAGGAGGAAAAGATGACGGCAACCAAGACGGAGATGAAAATGATAAAGTCCCAGGCTGCTACAGATGTGGGGACGTGGAGCACCTTAGGAGCGAATGCCCTAAGAATAACCAAGCCCATGGAATAGTGTTTAACATTGGAGCTCGTGAGGCACACCAAGATCCGAACGAAGTCACTGGTACGTTCCCTGCTAATCAACACTTTGCATCTGTGCTATTTGATACTAGTACCAACTATAGCTCGTATACCTAGAGTTTAAGAATATACTTGGTTCAATAGCCAGTAAGTTAGATATCATGAACTCGATAGAACTAGCTAATGGGAAGTTTTGATGTTATAATCGGATGGATTAGTTGGCGAGCAGTCGAACGGAGATTGTTATCCGCATCCCGATGGCGAGTGAAGAGACGATCGTGATTCATGAGGAGAAGCGGGATACGCCCCTATGGATTATTAGTTGTTTGAAGGCACGAAAGATTTTGCGTAAAGGATGTGTTACCTCCTTGACCCATGGTGTGCACAAAGAAGCCGAAGAACCTAGGCTCGAAGATGTCCATGGGGTAAGGGAATATCCTAAAGTCTTCGCCGAAGACACGCTGGGATTACCACCGTAATGACAAGTCGAAATTTCGCATTGACTTGGTTCCAGGCGTCACGCCTGTAGCCAAGGCATACTACCAACTTGCGCATCAGAAATGCCGGAGTGTCAGCACGACTCCAGGGTTTGCTAGATAAGGGATTTATTAGACCAAGCTTCTCGCCTTTGGGAACTCCAGTTCAGTTCGTCAAAAGAAGGATGTTAGCTTTCAAATGTGCATTGACTACCAGAAGCTGAACAAGCTAACCATCAAGAAATTAGTATCCCTGCCTAGGATTAATGAGTTATTCCAAGAACGGTCTTCGATCAGGCTATCGCCAGCTGCTATTTTAGGAAGAAAGTATACCAGCGTACAGTGAGTCAACCACTTGTTTTAAACATACGTTAATATAGTGTTTTCTACACGATGCACTAAATAGTTTTACACAAGAATACATAACTTTGAAAAACCTAGGAGAACATGTATGTTATCACTTAGGAACCGCGTCTGTTAACTCAAACAAACCCCACTATTCTGATGTATATGCTATTTCAGTTAGCCAAACAAATAAAGTACTCAAATTTCTTATATTGAGATTCCACTTTTGCTTCTAGCGAGTAGATTTTTGCATCTCTACTCCTCTTAATGGTAGTTGTATCATGACAATTTTCTTCATTCAAGCACACACTCCTTTGTCTCGATACCTGATCATTTCTTCACTAAAGCGAGTACTCATTGATTCATTACTTGGAAATTGTTGACTCCTTTGCTACCAAGTCAACCCATTTTCTTGAAATTCTTTTCTTTCAAGTTACAAACATGGTTTATCTTTGTAACCATGCTGAAAATTCCCTTGTCAATACATATGTTTTATTGTCAGATTGCGCTAAAACCAAGTTTAATTGCTTGAACTTGTCCATTTCGTATATTTAATTCAAGACATCATATGATGTATTGAGGGCATCATATTCAAATTCATCCTTGCAAGTGTTTCTTTTGTTCCGAGTCGTAGTAGGCTTGTTTGGTCTACGACTCCATTAAATCACTTGTTGATTTCAACACATGTGGTGATGTTTTCACTAAAATTGAAGCTTGCGCTAATCTCGTCTATGCATTTCATACACGGGTTTAATTGATTATCTATTGACTTGCTCTAAATCCGTTCTGTTTCATCATGATTAAAACAGTCTTAACGCAACTGTGTGTTAAGACAATGGTACATAAGTTCATTTTATATTCCGATGTACCTCCTAACGATTCTTTCATTATCAATCAGATGCCTTGTTGTAGTTATTGCCTTTTCATCCTGTTGGTGCATACGTCTGTCGACTTCGTCTTGTATCGAGTCTTGTACCTAAGAATGTTAGATCAGGGCGCGTAGTTTGAGAAAATAGGTGTTAAAGGTAGTGTTAAAGGTAATTTCGTTTGAAGTGGGTAATTCCGCTTGAATGTGTCATGGGTAATTCCAAACGGAATTAGATTCCATTTGAAATCTAATTTCGTTTGGGACTATTTCAAGCGGAATTATATCTCTATAAATACCCTCCAAACGAAATCATTTGTAACTTTGAGATTTCCGGTACCGAAGTGCTGTCGACGCGTCGTTTGATTTGTATCGGTGTTATATCAATAAAACAAGACATTTAAGAGTGAAACAAGCTGTTTTACAAGTCTGTTTCTTTGTTTCTGCCTCTGAAACAGACAAGAACTCTTCTGATTGACTCGTTTGGGTCACGGATGGATCCTACAAGTGGTATCAGAGCTCAGGAAGAAGAGTTCTTGCCAAAACAGCCACTATTTCTGACTTCTACACCTTCTTTTCAAAATTGAACTAGTTTTCACGGTTAAAAAGTCTTGAATTTCACATATTATGTGCGAAACTCTGTTTTAATGAATCCTTGAGAAAATTGGACCATAATTCAATCGTAATTTGATAAAATCGGTAATTCCGTTTCAAAATCAGATCGAATTTGATGACTTCAGCAGCTTTTCAAACGAGATTAGGACTTAATTCCGCTTGAAAGATACATCTAATTCCGCTTGAAAGTACCTGATTCCGTTTCTGGGTGTAATTCCGTTTGAGTAGGTTCATACGAAATTAGGTGATTCCGCTTCAAAGGGTAATTCCGTTTGAGACGTTCCAAACGAAATTAGTAATTTCGTTTCAGTGTGTAATTCCGTTTGAAAAGTGTGCTTGTTCAAACGATATTAGGTGATTCCGTTTGAAGAGATAATTTCGTTTGAGAAGTGATTTCAGTTGAGACTTGATTCCATTTGAGTTTAGTAATTCTGTTTGAAACTGTATTCCATTTGAAACTTGTATTTTTGTGAAAAATTTGCCGAAACATGGAAGAAGAATTTTACAATGCGTTTGCGACACCGATTGCTCCTGTTACTGCTGCCGAAACATTGTATAGTGAGAATGAAACTGGAACTCATCAAAAACCGCCAAAACTGATGTACATTGAAGATTTTCAAGGATGGAAAAATCGATTCGAGAACTGGGTGCAAGCTTACAAATTTGACGCATGGTGTTCATTGGAGAAAGAATATGAAAAACCAAAGAATGAACGTGGGATTGAAAAAGCTATTTGTGACTATTCAGAAAGTGACAAATTGAAATTTACAAGTGAGAAAATGATGATCAGTATTCTTCAACAAGCAATTAAAGAAGATATATTTGTTTTGCTTCAACATGATGGTTCTTCTAGATCAATTTGGAATGCATTGATTCAAAAGTTCAAAGGAAGTGCAGATATGATTAAAAACAGAAAAGCGTTACTGAAAAATCATTTGATACCTTTGTAGCTTTCGAAGGTGAATCAACAAAAACGACCATTGACAGATATTGTCATCTTGTGTTGGAAATGGGAAGATTGGATATAAAGAAAGATGATGAGGAGTGGGTTGATAAACTAGCTGAAGCGCTACCACAGCATAAGTGGGGAACTTATTTGATGATTGTGAAACACATGAGAAAATCGAAAAATATGAATCTGGCACAGTTTATTCAAAAGATTGAAGAGCACGAGTTGGATATTCAGAAAACTGCTATCATGACGAATCCAAATGCTCAACAAGATGTCAGTTTGTATTATAGGGGAAATAAATTTGAGGCTACTACAAGTCCTAAGATTCAGACTGGTTTCAGTGCTGATAGTTCGTCAGGAACAAAGGGTAGTAATGTGACTCAAAGTGATGGAAAGTCATCTTCGTATTCAAGTTTTGATCCGAATTTTACAGCTTCAAGTTCTCAGTCAAAAACCTCAACAAATTTCAACGGTCAAAATTTGCAATGCAATGTCACTTTGAATTTTCAAAATGGTCACAATCTTTCTCCAGAAGTTGCAAAACAACATATGGCATTACTTGCTACTATGTTAGAGTCATATGAAAGTCTGATTGCAGGAAGAATTGGAAATCCTATGCTTACAAAAGAGGATTATGACCAAGTTGATGCATAAGAGCTTGATTTGATGGATATCAAGTGGTGTCTTGCCAGTGCATTTAGAAAAGCAGAAAAGTTTACACAAGTTACTGGTAGAGATGATCTTTAAGATGTTGGTAAATCTCCAATAGGATTTGATAAGTCAAAAGTTACTTGTTTCCGGTGCAGAGAAAAATGACATTTTAAGCGAGAATGTAACAATGAAGCCGGAAGACAAGATCAGAGTGAAAAGAACAATTATTATCAAAAGTCAACTTATCATCAACTTGTTCAACATCCACAAACTGCACATGCTCGGGGCATTGATGATGGAAAAAAGAAAATGATCGAAGATGCAAATAGAAAAGCTTATTTTGGTATCATTGATCAAGATGATGAAAAAATGGCTGCAGGTTTTAGCTGGGATAAATATGTTCAAGAAAATCCACACTTAAGCTCAGCTTTTGTTGTTCGAATCTTGGAGGAAACATCTGTCAAATCTAAACCAAAAAGAATACCGATTTTTCTAGAATTGGGAGTTGATGCAGATACTGATGATGAAGAAGAATATATTGAAAAAGCTAGAAGAGGTTTAGATACTGATAGTTTTAATTTGTTTTTTGCTTAAAAGATCGAGATGCTGAAAGAAAAAAGGGTTGCTCGACTGAAAAGAGAATGGGAAGAGACAGAAGCAAGAAAAGCTTCAGAAGAAAAAGCAAAAGTAGAAGCTGAGAAAGCAGAAGTTGAAGAAAGTTCAACAAAGGAAGCTGAAGGATAGAAAGCTGAAATAGAATCTGAAGAACCAGTGGTTGAAAAGACTATAGAGAAAATCGTTGAAGTTGAGAAAATTTTCGAGATTGAGAAGATAATTGAAAAGGTGGTTGAAGTTGAAAAACCATGTTTGAAGTGTTTAGAATCTTGCAAAGCTTGTGAGGAGAATGATAAGAAGATTGCTGAATTAGAAAAGATTAAAGAAGATTTACTGTCTGATGTGAAGTATGTGAAGGAATCATATGATGTGCTGAACAAAACAGTTGATAGTCTGAAAAGAACGAATTCAGAAATTGAAAATGCAATGACAAAAATGAACTCAACATTAATGACAAAGCAGAAGGTCATTAATGAGTACATTGAAGATTGTGCACAGTTGAAGAAAGAATTGGAACTTGAAAAGATTGAGAGTGAAAGGATTAAACGATTACTGTTGAGTTATACAACATGTGATTATTTCATTGATCGTGTTTATCCTACTGTTGCAGGTCTTGAAGCATTCAAGGAGGAAAAGACTGAAGATACTGATACTGGTAAGAAACAAAGTGTCAAGTATAATAGATGTCCGCCCCCGATCCATGAAAGTTATTCTCCCAGAAAGCCAAATGAGGAACGTGTAAATAAGGCTCTCAACATCAAGTTAAAGTCTGAAATCATTGATGAATTACCAGATAATATTGATGTCACATTCATAGCGTCTGACACTGATCATGAGTCTGAGTTGTTAAAGAAAGTGGTCGATCAGGTGTTGGATATGGATGAAGAGTCAAAACCGGAGTCTAAATATGAAAGTCCGAGTTCACCGGTTAAAAGAGTTTACAATAAAGAATTCCTGTTATCAAAATCTAATTTGAATGATGGACCAATCAAAGTGGCATATACTTTGAATGATTCAGACAAATTATATTCTGATGAGGAATTTCCAATAAGAAGTGTCAAAACATAAATGATCAAACAAGTTTTCAAATTAACAAAAATTAATATTTCTGAAATAAAAGATTTAAATCTTGCTGAAAAACCTAAAAAGTACACTTCAAGAGTTCAACAGAGATTGAACAAGAAAAAGGGTTCCGGTTCTGGTTATGGTCTTCAAAAGAAACCAAACCATAACAGTAATTTCAAAAAGAAAGGTTTGGGTTTTAATTCTTCAGAAAATTATAAAAATGAGAAAAATTATAAACCAAAAACAACATTTGTTGCAGGAGGAAGTTCTGAAGATGAGTAGAAGAAACCATTCTGGAAATAGTCAAATCAAGAGTTTCTTGC
Source organism: Helianthus tuberosus (assembly GCA_030545235.1). Taxonomy (NCBI): domain Eukaryota; kingdom Viridiplantae; phylum Streptophyta; class Magnoliopsida; order Asterales; family Asteraceae; genus Helianthus; species Helianthus tuberosus. The sequence goes on along the minus strand of CM060371.1, from coordinate 102,786,175 downwards.
TGAAATAAAGAAGAATGTGAAGAAATTTGCTCCAAGAGTTGACATAAGAACTTGTTTCAAATGTCACAAAGTTGGACATATTGCTTGGAATTGCCAAGAGTCCACTTATTCAAAACAGGGAGTTTCTTCTAACTTTGAAACAAACAATAAATGTGTTGATAATTCAACTTTCAAAACTGGTGAAAGTTCGAAACGTTTTTACAAAAGAAAAGCTGATTTAAACAAACAGATATGGGTTGTAAAATCTGAAAGTAGTTTTGACAATGAATCTAATTCCATAAAATCAGAGGAGTCATCTGTTGAGAAAAAGAATGAGAATTCCGTTCCAGAGGTGAACGATGAAAACTTTCCTAAATTGTCTAAGGAAAATTTGAAGTTGAAAGTGGGTAAAACTGAAATTTCAGGTCAATTCTTTGCTGGTAAGAAAGAATTTGATGCTGAAAAAGTGTTTAATGGAAAGGTTAAACATATTTTCGGGAAGATGGTTGATGGAAAAGTGAAGGGTGCAAAAGAATTTTACAAATCAAAATGTTGGTGGGATAGATGTGTACCAGAATCTCCCAAGGCTGGTCAGGCTTGGGGGAAAGTTTTTCCTAACTGAAATCCTGACTTGCCGGAGCTCCCAGGTTGGTAAGTGTGGAGCAGGAATCAGCATCATTCTTGAATAGGTTTGTTTGGTAAATTTACAGGTGATATCTTTATATTGTTATAGTTTGATTTACAAGTGATTTTGGTTGATAAGTGAAACTACAAGAGGTTGAAGAAGGTTTTCACTTACAAGTGGTAAATCAAGGACATTAAATTGTACTTGTTTTTCCTACATATGATTGAGAAACAATGTGATGAACCCCAATTTTACAAGTGGTAATATCAACGAAATTTATTTTCCGGAAAAACCATTTGATTAAAACAAACTTAAGTGTTTTGAAATCACAATGGGAAAATAGTTTGTTGAAAGGGGGAGTTCTGATTGTTTATGCCAAGTGGATGGCGATCTGAAGTGATTCGATATTAGTTGTCACTTTGCTTGTACAGTTTGTTTTCAAATTTCTTTAAATGATTTTGAATTTTAGGGGGAGTAAGAAATTTCAGAAAATCCAAAAACATTTGAAAATTTGAAAAAGTCAAAAACAGGATAAAATCAAAAATGAGTTTTGTTGTCAAAAAGAGGAAATGATAGTACATCAGTGGACGATCACAGCATGCTAAAGAATTGGAAAGTCAAATGTGATAAACGGTCTCACTGATGATGTGCCAGTAGGTTTTTGCACATTTAGTAGATTGTGACGAGATATAAACCTAAATTTCAAACTTGCTTATATCGTGGGTAACATCTCTCAGATATATGGGTAACCCCCGAAATCTTGTTTGAAGGACCCCTCTTTCTGAGATACTAGGTCTTTATGCTTAGTGATATCTGGGATATTATCCCGAGACTTCTGATTTTGCGGAAGCAATGGCCTAGTCCCCGGAGAATACTTTACACTTGCTTGAAATATAGCCCCCCCCCCCTCAGCATAAAAAATGATAAAACATTGCAAAATGCAAATCATGTGCTATTGTAAAACAGATCCTCTAAAGGGGACCCACCAAAAGTCGAAGTCGTCATCTTTCCGCTGAACGGAAGTTCTGACCTGAGCTCTCACGGCCTTCGCAATTTAACCCCTTACAGATATCATCTAGGTATACTCACTTGTAAGACTGAATATTGGGATCTCGATATGGGAGTATATTCTGAGGTGGGACACGCGAATAAGTTTAAGTCTCTAAAACATTAATCTCGTATCTCGAAACAGTTGAACTTTGCATGAGAATTTAAGTGGATCAGTATACTGACAATCTAAGTGAATCGTTTAGAACTTAAAATGTTTAAAGCTTAGCGGTGTTGATGATTTGTCTCAAAAACTGATATGATCCTCTTACACAAACTCACAAAAATATTATATGTAAATATTTCTTTATATATAAAAAAATCCAAAAAGATTTTCGGTGTGTTTTAGCATAAATTTTGAAAAATTCAAAAAGATTTTAGACAACTGATGTTGAAAAGCTGATTTTCAAAATTACGAGTGCTGAACATGACGAACTGGTTTGGGAGTGTGTGTGGTGTTGAAAAATGATATTCATACAAGTGGTTCATCAGAGATTAACATGTTAAATCATTTTGTACGATACTTGAAAATGATGTGTTCAGTTTGTGTCTACAAGTGGTAAGCAAAGTTTAAATTTGTCAAAATATTAAAATTTGGGAAATTTATGTTTTGGGTAGAGAACTTGCAGGTGAACCAGGAATCGATCCTGATGCTGTAAACATGTGAGCAGAGTAAAAGCCAGACTACGATCCCAGCACAATTCAAGGTGGAGTCTGCTGGTTGAGTATCATTTGAGAGGGAGATTACTTGAAGAAGGAATTGGAGAGAGGCAAGAGCCAGATCGAGATCCTGGAAGCCCGAAGACTGAAGACGTTGAAGACTCGACACTTAAGACTCGTCAACATCCGAGGGGGAGTCTGTTGGTGCATACGTCTGTCGACTTCGTCTTGTATCGAGTCTTGTACCTAAGAATGTTAGATCAGGGCGCGTAGTTCGAGAAAATAGGTGTTAAAGGAAGTGTTAAAGGTAATTTCGTTTGAAGTGGGTAATTCCGCTTGAATGTGTCATGGGTAATTCCAAACGGAATTAGATTCCGTTTAAAATCTAATTTCATTTGGGACTGTTTCAAGCGGAATTAGATCTCTATAAATACCCTCCAAACGAAATCATTTGTAACTTTGAGATTTCCGGTACCGAAGTGCTGCCGACGCGTCGTTTGATTTGTATTGGTGTTATATCAATAAAACAAGACGTTTAAGAGTGAAACAAGCTATTTTACAAGTCTGTTTCTTTGTTTCTGCCTCTGAAACAGACAAGAACTCTTCTGATTGACTCGTTTGGGTCACGGATCGATCCTACACATCCCCGATCGGAAACAATAGTTCTTTGGTATTCTATATTCAATTGTAAAGTCTTACGATGTCGTTTGAATAAAATTTTCAGGTTTGCTTCATTTCACTTTCACTCGATTTCAAACACGGTGAACTTGTTCGGTCACCGCTATTATTGAATTATGTCATCACGACACCTTGTGGCGTCGGTACAAATTTGTAGCTTGTGCTAATCATGGTCACTCGTTTCACACAAAACTACACATACTTTTGTTTGCCTTGCCACTAAACACTCTTAATGCGACTACGTATTGAGACAACGATACACTAGTTTCGATTGAACTTCCTCTCGGTGTATTCTCGCGATCCCATAAAGTCAACACACTAATTTTATTCATTCATTTGTTTGAAAGTTGACAGATCATTTTCATTTCACTGTTACATTTTGAGTTTGCTGATTCCGAATCCATCCAGCGAATGTTATTGTTTCTAGAACTATTTGCGTACTGTGAACAATCGTTTGGAATTCTATTGGTCGAAACTCCTCTTTTATTGAATCCATGTAGAATAAGTTAAACTAGATTATATATCTATACGTCTCGTGTCCTTGACGTCAAATTCTGGAACACATACCTTTTAACCGCTAGGTTCTGACTGTTGTAATATGTCCTTGGAATTATCTGATTCGAATGAGTTTTGATATGGTTTCGTGGTTAAGGCACTTTGGTATTATTCATATCCATGCACGTATAATGTAACCCTAAGGAGTTAATGTAGTATAAATTTCGAGGACGAAATTTTCTTAACAGGGGGAGAATGTGACAACTATCAAAATTCCAGGTATCCCTACAATTATTAAATAATGATTAGTGCTTAATGACTGTGCTGAATTATAATTAATTGTTTGAATTGCTTTCTGATTATTGCTTTATACATACATGTGCATCACATATTGCCTAATGTCATATCATTGTTACATGAGAACTTTATTGACTTAAATGATGCATTAAATATAGTTAGCACAGTTATCAGACGAATCAGAAAAATGCTGACGAAGTTTAGTAAACAGACAGACGTTGTGTTGAGACCTAGAATGGGCCAGAAACCAAGTATTACACTAGTATAGTGTGTAGGAAAGTAAGGATCATAAACTTGCCTTCCTAGAGATAGTTTAAGTGCCGGAAAGTGCCTAAAACTCACCTAAGCTGCAGAATTCTGCAGGAAATCAACAAATTCAGCATTTAAACAATCTAATATCATGTAGAAATATAGTTAAATGGTCCTGAATGCTTTTCTAAGTGTCGAGAATTAAAATTGTCAGAAAAGGTAACATAAAGCACACTAAACTGCATAACACACTATATAAATATCTACTAACTATGGTCCCCGAACATCATAACACACTATATAAATATCTACTAACTAAACATCTAACTAAACACTTGATTTCTAACTAGAATAACTAACTATTAGTTAAACCCAACACCTATACCCCCTATGGGCGGATCACATGTGGCCCCTACATGTGATTTTCTTTGCTTATAATATTAGATCTTGTTGGGATTTAGAGAAAATAAGAACCAATGGTAACACTCATAAAATGGATTTATAAGTTAACGTTAAGCACATAAACATCATAACTTTCACACACCACTTCACACACTTCTTTCTCTTCTCCTCTCCTTTGGGTTCGGCCGATATCAAGCACACCACAACCACCATCATCCACTTATCTTCAACTAGTTCCAAGTATATACAAAGGTGTTAGAGGTTGCATAAGGAAGCTAGGAGCTTTCGGAAGTTGAAGAACCTCCACCATTTGCTTTTATCCATCTCTTTTCTTCTCTTGATTATCCCTAGCCTTGAGCTAGTGGTAAGAACACTAAACTTTCCATTTTACATCTTGTTTAAGTGGTTAAAAGATGATACATGATGATTAACTTGAAGAACACTAAGAATCAAAAGAATAAAACTTGAACATAAGCTTAAATCATGAAGAAACTATGATGTTTATATGTTGTCATGCTTGATGATTGTTGTTTATTCATGTATTTGATGTTAATCATCATATGATCTTGCTAGATCATGATTAAAAACATAATCTAGCAAGATGAGAGGATGAACATGTTAAAGTTTAATGAATCATCCTCACATAAAACATGAACTTGAAAGAATATAATGTGTTCTTGTGAAATAGTGATTAAAATCAGATGTAAATCTTGTAGATCTAGAACTTCAAGAGTGATTTTCCAAGAAACCAAGTTAAAAATACAAGTTTTACTTAATCTTGTATTTTAAATAAATAAACTTTATTTTTAAAGGATAAACAAGTGTAGAAACATATGTGTAACCAGAAAAATTCATAAAGAAACATTTTTAGAAAATGTCACTACAAGTTGTAAATATCTATTTTCTTTAAAAATGATGTTTTAAAGAATCAACCACACTTTAAAAGGTAACAAGACTTACTAAATACACTAGTAGGTTACTACACATTTTTATAAATTTTCAAGTTCATGAAGTGGTAGTTTATGCTTGTCTTTGGCAAAATTGGTAAGTATAGATTGTTTAATGTTGATTGTGGATTGATTGTGTTGATTTACAAAAAAAAAATGATATACCTTCAAGGTATGGAAACTCAATTTTTAGGGGAAACTATGGCAAAATTTTTCTAGAAATTAAACACTTAAAAAGATATTTTTAAACAAATATTTACAAGTGTATTTTAAGTCATAAATTTTCATACAAAGTTTGCCATAATTTTTGTTACAAAAATATAGATATTGGAGGTTGGTTTTATAAATAAAAGTGACTAAATATGTATTTAGGAAATATATATTTAGAAGTCACCATGTGTGTGATTACTTGTATATTATGTATATTAGTTATATTATTTTAGGACTTGAAATAATATAACTCATCAAAATACAAAAAATTACAATCCAAAATATTACCAAATTTCCAAGGAATAAATATACAAAGAATACACAAAATATTGGTGAAACCGAACAAAGGAATACAACTCACAAAAATATTCTGGAAAACTTATTCACAACTATATTTTTGGTAAATAATATTTTGGACACCAAGTTAATAAAAATATGATTTTTTTACAAATATTACAAATTTATATCATATTTTTTACAAGAAGAAAATATATTATTTTGGATGAATAAAAATATATATATCTCCTTGGAATTATTAGAAGGTGTATATTTTTTTTGGAGAAAATATATATTTCTTGAACAAACATGAAATACAATATTTTTGGGGTGAAAGATATATTTTCTCAAATAAATATGAAATATACCATTTTTAGAGAAAAATAAGTTTATATATATTTTCTAAGCTAGACTTGAAATACAAATATTTTTGCCAAAGGAAAATTACAAATAATATTTCTTAAAATGTATATTTTGGAAATATATATTGGTGAACTCTTATTAAAGATAATATTCCGGAAAAATTAATACGAAATTAAGTATAAGAATACTTAATGAATACAATAAAATACGTATTCACGTACGTATGAATACACACCGGAATACAACCCCAATACATGGCAAAAATATACAAATACAAGAATACGAATACAAATACACCCATCCTTGGGAAGGAAATACATGTATAAATACTTGAAAAGTATTAAGTTAAAATATATTGTTTTAACAATTATTCCAAAATTTAATAAATATAATTTAAGTTAAAATATTAATTATTTTAACAAATAATTATATAACATGGAATAAAATTGAAGACACAAAGAACGTAACTCAAAGACACTAACTAATACTAGATCAAGGCACGACCCACCCGGCTAATGAACTGTAGTACGCATGTAGGTAGTCGTGTATACCCGAAGGAACTTTGAGTTACCGTTGAAGAATGCAAAACTGTGAGTTCATGTCCCCCTTTTTATTTTAACTGTTTTCGGTTTTATAACTTCGGGGGTGAAGTACATGTTACAAAATGTTTACAAACAATTATAATTGGTATGGTTAGCTAGGGATTGCATAGTAGATCATGTGAATGGGTAGGCGCACTTCTAAGACCATTAATCCTCGTGTTAGGACCGAGGGGCATGAGTGATAGATCTATTTGGGTGTAGCGAGCCCACACCCATGTGGACCAGGGTGGCCCATGAGGTGACGATGCCTTGCCGCCGGAGGCCGGTGCAAAATCTGCTAGGTTTGAGCCTTCCTACGCCGTTTCACACATGTTAATGTATTAGCTACACATTAATTGATCTGTTCCTTGTTGCTTCATACCAGTTTTCAAATACATACATATACACGTACAGATGTTTTCAAGGATGATTCGTGCAAACACACTACTCACATGAACTCGCTCAACTTTTGTTGATGTTTTCAAACTACATGTATTTCAGGAAGTTAAGTATGGATCTGGCAAGCGTTGAAGTTTCAAGTGTTGTTTGGAATAAAAGATGTCGTCAGGTGTCGAATGGTTTAGAGTGTGTACCCTATCATGGATAGGTTACATATTTGTAACACTCTACTTTTAGAAATATAAATTCTTACCGATAAGATAAGACTATTCATTATAAACGTCAAGCCAAACATCTACATAACCTTATTTTAGCAATTACTAGATTAACCAACGTTCAAAAACAACATTAGGATACATAAGTATTCCTTTAATTACATAAGTTTTACTAATGAAAAGTATTAACAAAAGTAGCAGAACATGATCTTGAATGTGTTCGGTTCGGAAGCTTTGACTTGACCATCATCCACGTGCTTGCATTACCTAAAAGCTTAAAGCTTTCCTTTCAAGCGAGTGTTCGCACCGGCTTGACTTCCCGACGCCTCACTCGTGTTGCCTAAAATACACAAGCCAATTATCATTAGAACCTTTCGGCTCATAACTTAAGCTTGTTAACTTAGCCAAACACCATAATTAGCGTCTATCAACTTCTTTTAGGTGTTTTATCAAGCACCTTATGTGCATATTTCACAATTTGCCATATCATTCTTGTTGTTGAAGATTTCTAATCACCAAAACCCCTAATTAACAAGTAGAATGTTCACTATCCCCTTTTATATCAAATTTCTGATTATAACTTGTTCAACATCATTATTTACCTTCAGATTTCATGAGTTCCGATCTTGCACATCAAAACCCATTTGTTCATACTTGTGCATTCACTAAATACCTAATCATGGTATTTGTTATACTTATTTTTATCAAACTGGGTTAGAATCATGTAGATTCCACTATTCTTATCATAATTTCAACATAATTTTACCCTAATTGAGCATCTTAGATTTCATCAAGAACTCAATACATATACATACATCAAATTCTCAACATACCTTGTGAATATATGATGTTATAGACTCTAATTCAGCTTCATGCATTCAGAATTGTTTGATTTAGGGGCTGAATTTGATGGAATTGATCAAGAACTAGGGTTTGGTCCCTGTCTTCTTTCCTCTGGTCGCACACACCCACACGTTCGTATATGTGTGTGTGTTTTTTTTTTATTTTGTTTTATTAATAACAAGTTTCTCATTTTTGCTAAATCAGCCCCTCAAGTTATATCTATTAGTCTAATGTAAATCAAACTATCATCTTTCTTTTATACTATTTAATATATAGTATTTTAACTATTAAATATTTTCGGGGTGTTACAAGTCCACCCTCCTTAAAGAGGGTTTCGTCCCCGAAACCATTTTACGCATAGGATTATAATACATACACGTACCGAAAAGTGAAGGGTAGAGTCGTCTCATTTCCTCTTCATTCTCCCAAGTGGTGTCTGATCCTTTCCGGTGTTCCCATTTGACCTTCACTTGGTTGATTTCTTTGTTCCTTAAACCCTTAACCTTACAGTCTAGGATTGCGATAGGCCTCGCTATGTAGTTGAGTTTATTATCAATCTCTATATCATCGAGGGGAACATAGGCCGTATCATCTGCTAAACACTTCCGCAGATGCGAGACATGGAATGTGTTGTGTATCCCACTTAGTTCCCCTGGTAATTCTAGTCGGTAAGCCACCTTACCCACTCGCTCCAAAATTTTAAAAGGCCCTATAAATCGTGGACTCAACTTTCCTTGTTTTCTGAACCGGATAATTCCTTTCCACGGAGATACCTTAAGCATCACCCTATTGCCAATTTGGAATTCGATTAGCCTTCGTCTCTTATCCGCATATGATTTTTGTCGATCTTGAGCTGCCTTCAGTTGGTCGGATCATGTCAATTTTCTCGTTCGTAACCCGGATTACATCTTTATGAGCAAGCTCTCGAGGGCATGCTTCTTCCCAACATATCGGTGTCCGAGATTTTCTTCCGTAAAGCATTTCATACGGGGCCCTACCAATACTTGAATGGTAGCTATTGTTATATGAAAATTTGACTAACGGTAGATACACATCCCAGCTACCGCCAAAATCCATTATACAAGCCCGAAGCATATCTTCTAAAGTCTGTATCGTTCGCTCGCTTTGCCCGTCGGTCTGCGGGTGGTATGCAGTGCTAATCAACAACTTAGTACCCATTTGATTTTGAAAGTCGCGCCAGAAATTTGAGCTAAACCGAGTATCCCTATCGGACACGATAGTTACCAGCACCCCATGGCGTGATATGACCTCGTTCACATACACTTCTGACATCTTCTCAGGGGTATAGGTTTCTCGGATAGGGATGAAATGGGCACTTTTGGTTAGTCTATCTACAATTTCCCAAATGGCATCAAATCCCCGTGCTGTCTTTGTAAGTTTAGTCAACAGGTCCATAGTAATATGTTCCCATTTCCAAATCGGAATATCCAAAGGTTGAAGTTTGCCATATGGCTTTTGATGTTCCGCTTTGACTTGTAAACAAGTCATGCATTTCTCCAAATATTTAACCACATCTCTTTTCATCCCCGACCACCAATAGTTTTTCTTCAAATCTCTATACATCTTGGTTGCTCCAGGATGGATCGAATAGCGAGACTTGTGAGCTTCGTCAAGCAGAAGGTCCCTAACACCACATGTGTTTGGGACCCAAATCCTGCCATGCCGGTATTTCATCCCACTACTTCCTTCCACTAGATCTTTTATCAACCCTTTTATGCGCTCTTTCTTCCAATTCTCTTCCCTTACTGCTTCGATCTGGGCTTCTCGAATTTGTTCAAGCAAGCCTGAAGTTACTACCAACTGCATAGACCGTACTCGAATTGGAGCGTATTCATCTTTTCGGCTAAGGGCATCCGCCACCACATTAGCCTTTCCAGGGTGATAGTGGATTTCGCAGTCATAGTCCTTCACTACTTCTAACCAACGCCTTTGCCTTATATTTAACTCCTTCTGATTGAAGAAGTACTTTAAACTTTTATGGTCAGTGAAAATAGTACATTTCACGCCATACAAGTAATGTCTCCAGATCTTTAAGGCGAAGACTATGGCTGCCAGCTCGAGATCATGGGTCGGGTATTTTATTTCGTGCAGCTTAAGTTGTCTTGAGGCATACGCAATTACCCTTCCCCTTTGCATTAGCACGCACCCAAGGCCTAGGTGTGATGCATCTGAATACACTACCATATCATCCGTTCCATCTGGTAAAGTCAATACCGGTGCATAGGTTAACTTTTCCTTTAATATCCGAAACACCTTTTCCTGATCATCTTTCTCGTTCTTACGGGTTAACTTGGTCAAAGGCGATGCAATCTTGGAGAAATCCTGAATAAATCTCCGATAGTAACCTGCTAACCCCAAGAACTTCTGATTTCGGATGGATTCCTTGGAGGGTTCCATTTTGATACTGCTTCCACCTTCGATGGATCCACCAATATTCCTTCGGCACTTATGACGTGCCCTAAGAATTGCACCTCTCATAACCAGAAGGCGCATTTCGAGAATTTAGCGTATAATTTTTCCCGCCTTAGTATCTTTAACACTTCCCATAAATGTTTAGCATGATCCGCCTGGTTCCTTGAATAGACAAGGATGTCGTCGATAAAAACAATCACCGACTTATCGAGCATCGGCTTGCATACCCGGTTCATGAGGTCCATGAAAGCCGCGGGTGCATTCGTTAACCCGAAGGACATCACGAGGAATTCGTAATGTCCGTATCACGTACGGAACGCCGTCTTTGGTACATCATCCTCCTTTACCTTCAACTGATGGTAACCCGATTTCAAATCGATTTTTGAAAACCAGCTATCGCCTTGTAATTGATCAAACAGGTCGTCGATCCTTGGGAGCAGGTATCGATTCTTTACTGTGAGTTTATTTAACTCTCGATAATCAATATACATCCTCATACTCCCGTCTTTCTTCTTTACAAATAGCACCAGGCCTCCCCAAGGAGACACACTAGGCCGGATGAATCCCTAATCGAGTAAATCCTGTAACTGGGACATTAATTATTGCAATTCCGACGGTGCCAATCTATATGGTGCTTTAGCAACTGGTTTAGCACCCGGAATCAGTTCAATACTGAACTCTATTTCACGCTCTGGCAGCATTCCCGGTAGATCCTCGGGAAAAACATCTTCAAATTCATGCACCACGGGTACGTCTTTAATCCTTGGCATTTCCTTCTCCACATCATGTACGAAAGTCAAATATGCCTTACATCCGTGTAGTATAAATTTACGGGCTTCTATCATCGAGCACACCATGGGATTACAAGCCTTTTCCCCATAGATGATGACACGCTTTCCGCTCGGAGACGTTAAGTGTATCTCCTTACGTAAGCATATCACCTTGGCGTGGTAGCGAGACAACCAGTCCATTCCAACTACCACTTGAAATTCACCCATAGACATGGGTATTAGATCAATGGAGTATTCCTCGCCATCGATATTCAGTTTGCATTCCCGATATACATCTCAAACAATGAAACTTTTGTTATTACCTACTTCTACTTCCATCGACATAGGCAATTTGGTTAATGTAAACAATGGGTTTTGAATAAATCTATGAGAAACAAAAGACTTATTCGCACCCGTATCAAATAAAACACATGCAAGAACAAAATTTACAGTAAATATACCTGTAACCACGTCAGGTTCCATTTTTGCTTCAGCAACAGTGATTTGGAACGACCTTGCCTTTGACTTCGAGGTTTCATTTTTGGAGTCAGCACCCTCTTTCTTTCCCTTCAGTTCCGGACATTCTGACTTTTTATGAACCAGTTGATAACATTTATAGCACACCGTCACTTTGTCTGGGCAGTTTGAAACCCCATGCCCTATTTTGCCACATGCAACACAAGGTTTGTTCTTAAAATAACATTCGCCTTTATGGGCGCGTCCACATATCTTACAACTCGGGGAACCTCCTTTCGCATTTCCCTTCTTCGAAGATTCAGCTACCATCGACTTCTTTGTGGGACTAGGGTTTTCATCCAAGGCCCTTCTCTCACCTCTTTCAACTTGCCTTTTCAATTCAACCTCGCGCTCCCGCGCCACATTGATTATGTCGGTGAGGCTTTCGTAATATGAGGGAATCATAAACTCCCTATATTCAGCCCTAAGCATGGTATGATAGTAATAAATCTTCTGTTCTTCAGTTTTGACCAACTCATCAAAAAACTTGAGTTTATCCATAAATGTCCCCGTAATTTTATCAATGGTTTCACCCTTTTGCCTCAATTGCATGAATTCTTCTTTTATCTTATTGATTACCGCCTTGGGGCTATGATGTTTGAGGAATGGTGTTTTAAAATCTTCCCAAGTCATCGCCCTCATTAATTCAACACCCCTTTCATTTCAGAGGTTGTCCCACCAATCCTTGCCTTGGCCTCTAAGTTGGCCAGTTCCATAAGCCACGAAGTCGCTTGCATCACAATGTGTTCGTTCAAAAACACCTTCGATATCGTTTATCCACCTTTGACAAGCAATTGGATCCACCTCTCCGTTGAAGATCGGGGGTTTACATGCCATAAACTTGTTATAAGAACAACCTTTCTTTTCTTTGGCCTTACCTCTATCATTGGTAAGATCTTCTCTTAGTTCGCCCATCTTTTCCTCCATAGTTGAAAGTAATGTATTTTGTAGCCTTTCTATAAATCTTGGTAGGCTAACTTCAATAGCCCTTCCAACTTCCTCGGAGATCTTTTCTTTCAACTCATCGGTAGTGAGGGATAGGATATTGTTACTAGCACCTCCCGACATCTTCTTACTGAAATGTTAAAATAATTCGATAAATAATTCATTCAATTATTCTCATACTTTTTCATGAGAATTCATACTCACTATTTGGCCAAGTATACAACTTGCCTTAACCGTTTATGCTAAGTGTACTTCCTGGGTTCGAATATATTATTATACTCCTCCCATACACATTAAATGACTATTCTTTCTAATCTTTCAATTTAGAATTTACTTCAAATAAATTCTTACCGGATGTTGATCAAGCCTTGAACCGAACACATTTATCTTTAACCTTAGCTCTGATTACCAACTTGTAACACGCTACTTTTAGAAATATAAATTCTTACCGATAAGATAAGACAAGACTATTCATTATAAACGTCAAGCCAAATATTTACATAACCTTAGTTTAGCAATTACTAGATTAACCAACGTTCAAAAACAGCATTAGGATACATAAGTATTCCTTTCATTACATAAGTTTTACTAATGACAAGTATTAACAAAAGTAGCGGAACATGATCTTGAATGTGTTCGGTTCGGAAGCTTTGACTTGACCATCATCCACGTGCTTGCATTACCTAAAAGCTTAAAGCTTTCATTTCAAGCGAGTGTCCGCACCGGCTTGACTTCCCGACGCCTCACTCGTGTTGCCTAAAATACACAAGCCAATTATTATTAGAACCTTTCGGCTCATAACTTAAGCTTGTTAACTTAGCCAAACACCACAATTAGCGTCTATCAACTTCTTTTAGGCATTTTATCAAGCACCTTATGTGCATATTTCACAATTTGCCATATCATTCTTGTTATTGAAGTTTTCTAATCACCAAAATCCCTAATTAACAAATAGAATGTTCACTATCCCCTTTTATATCAAATTTCTGATTATAACATGTTCAACATCATTATTTACCTTCAGATTTCATGAGTTCCGATCTTGCACATCAAAACCCATTTGTTCATATTTATGCATTCACTAAATACCTAATCATGGTATTTGTTCTACTTATGTTTATAAAACTGGTTTAGAATCATGTAGATTCCACTATTCTTATCATAATTTCAACAGAATTTTACACTAATTGAGCATCTTAGATTTCATCAAGAACTCAATACATATACATACATCAAATTCTCAACATACCTTGTGAAGATATGATGTTATAGACTCTAATTCAGCTTCATGCATTCAGAATTGTTTGATTTAGGGGCTGAATTTTATGGAATTGATCAAGAACTAGGGTTTGGTTCCTGTCTTCTTTCCTCTGGTCGCACACACCCACATGTTCATATATGTGTGTGTGTGTGTTTTTTTTAATTTTGTTTTATTAATAACAAATTTCCCATTTTTGCTAAATCAGCCCCTCAAGTTATATCTATTAGTCTAATGTAAATCAAACTATCATCTTTCTTTTATACTATTTAATATATAGTATTTTAACTATTAAATATTTTCGGGGTGTTACAATATTCTGAAGCCTTGTTTTTGATAATGTCTTTTGATAAGTCCTTATGGAACTTCTAAAACAAATTGCATGGTTTGTAACTCAGTTTCAAGGTCTGTGTTAGATTTCTAGACAATGTTGATGTAATGTTTTGAAACTTAAATTATGGATGATATCATGGTTTTATCATATAGATGTTTGTTATGGTTGAATGCAATGTTATTAAGCAAGTCACACCAAATCACGCTTCCGTAAAAGTCAGGGTGTGACAATAAACACATTCAATTCACATAAAGTTTATTACTAACAAGGCTAACATCTTTATTAAGGCATTTCATCAAACACTTGGTGTGCGTAACATTAACGAAGCATAAGGTACAAGTGTTCAAAGCATGGTTCTACTTGTTCAGTTTCTAGTCTAACAAGAATCAACCAAGTTCATATCTTTCTTTCATCCTACATTATCTTATCTAATTTCTCTATATCAATTCAAGGTCATGTAACAATTTTCACCTAATGGCATATATTTAAATCATCATGTTTATCATACTTTCACAACAATTGGGTGTAAAGCTTAAATCATTCAAACAATCAGAAATCAAGCAACATTTTCGAACTACTATGAAACCCTAACTCTCAATTACATAAGATTTCCACATAATTTCATGATTGGGTTAAAACCCACTTTCTACAAATCATCCAAAACAGAAATTTCAACTTACCAATCGTTGTACAAGCTTAGATTATTCGACTTTTGGGTTCATGCATCCATTTGGGCTCTTAATTTCCTTCTGATTTTGAGAATTTTATGAAGTTAGGGTTTTTTTTTCTTGGCCCCTTGCTCTGGTCGATCCACAGAACACACCAGAGAGTGTGTTTGTGTTTTTCTTTTATTTATTTTTATTAAAAACCTCCATCCTTTTTCACAAGTTTAGTCCCTCTTTTTATTATTGTTGTCTATTATCACATAAACTTTCCTACTTATTGAATTATTAACATATTCATTTAACTTGGTTGATATTACATAACTAGACACTTAAAGTAACATAATAAATTGCATATTTTGGGGTGTTACAAATCTACCCCTCTTAAAAGAGGTTTCGTCCCCGAAACCTTAATACGTACCAAATAATGCCGGGTAATGCTCCCTCATATCATCTTCTAGTTCCCATGTAAGATCTGATCCTTTCTGATGTTGCCATTGCACCAAGACTTGTTTTATATCTTTGTTCCGATGGTGCGTTACCTTAGAATCCTTGATAGCTATCAGTCTTTCAACATAATTCAATCTTTCGTCTAATACAATATCGTCAAGGGGCACGTATGCCGTCTCATCTGCTAAGCACTTTCTTAATTGTGACACATGGAATGTGTCATGTATCCCATCTAAGGTTGGAGGTAATTCCAACCGATATGCTACCTTCCCAACCCGAGCTAGAATCTTGAATGGTCCTATGTAACGAGGACCTAGCTTTCCTCGCTTTCGGAAATGGATTATACCCTTCCATGGAGATACCTTCAGTAACACACGATCACCTACTTGAAACTCAATAGGGCGTCTTCTTCGATCTACATAGGCTTTATGTCGATCTTGACCCGCCTTTAAATGGGCTCGGACTAGATCGATCTTCTCATTAGTCTTAGCTATTACATCGTTGGGCGCAATTTCTCTTTGCCCCACCTCTCCTCGATAAATGGGAGTTCTACAATTCCTCCTGTACAACATTTCATACGGTGCCATTTGAATGCTATTATGGTAACTATTGTTGTACGAAAATTCCACCAATAGCAAGTGGTCATCCCAGCTCCCCCTAAAATCTATCACACACGCTCGCAGCATGTCGATGAGTGTTTGAATGGTTCGCTCAGACTGACCATCCGTTTGGGGGTGGTAGGTGGTATTGAAATGTAATTTTGTACCCATACTCTCATGAAAACCTTGCCAATATCGAGATGTGAATCAGGTATCTCGATCCGACACAATAGATACAGGGACTCCGTGTCGAGATATTATCTCGTTAACATAGATTTCCGCCATCCTTTCAGACGAGAAAGTCTCCCGAATGGGTAAGAAGTGCGCACTCTTGGTGAGACGGTCCACGATCACCCATATAGCATGATGTCCTTTCCTTGTCTTAGGAAGCTTGGTTACTAGGTCCATCGTCACTTCTTCCCATTTTCATACCGGAATTTCTAACGGTTGTAACTTTCCGTATGGTTTCTGATGTTCTGCCTTTACCTACAAGCAGGTCAAACATTTTGCAACATACTTGATGATATCACTTTTCATACCTGGCCACCAAAATTTTTTCTTCAAATCTCGATACATTTTTGTGGCCCCCGGATGGACCGAAAAACGAGATTTATGAGCTTCATCAAGTAACATAGTCTTTATCTCGCATGACCAAGGTACCTAGATTTGACCGAACCTTGTCTTTAACCCATTCACATTTTCATCCAGTTTATCCGCGAACCCCTTTGTCCTTTCTTTCTTTGGATCCCCCGTACGTAAAGATTTAACTTGCGCCTCTCGTATTACCTCAAGAATTCGAGGAGTAATAATCATTCTCATTGATGTCACTCGAATAGTAGATAGGTGATTCTTACGGCTCAAGGCGTCGGCCACGATGTTCGCCCTTCCCGGGTGATAGAGAATATCGCAATCAGAATCCTTAATGAGCTCTAGCCATTGTTGGTGCATATGTCTGTCGACTTCGTCTTGTATCAAGTCTTGTAAATAGAACGATAGATCAGGGCATGAAAAACGAGAAACTAGTAGAAGGTGGACCATTTCGCACGAAATGGAATGTGGCCATTTCGCACGAAATGGCACTAGCCATTTCGTGTGAAACCATTTCGTACGAAATGACTGGCCTATATATATATGTGCCATTTCGTTTCGTTTGTAACAGTTCTGGAGTCCAGAGCCGAAGTGCTGCTAAAGTGTCGTTTGACCTGTAACGCTTTCAAATCAATAAACAAGACAATTAAAGAGTGAATCAAGCTGTAATCAAGTCTGTATCATTGAATTCTGCCTTTGATATGGATTAGAACTCTTCTGATAGACTCGTTTAGATCGAATCTCGATCCTACAAGTGGTATCAGAGCTCAGGAAGAAGAGTTCTTACCGATTCAACTTGTTTTCATCAAAATTCTGACTTCTACACATTCTTTTAAAATATTTTTCAAAATTAACGAAGATTTTACAGTTAAAATGGATTGAATTTCACTTATAACGTGCGAAACACAGTTTTAAACATTCCTTGAAAGAATTAGACCTAAAATCGACCTAAAACTTGATCAATTTGACAAAAAACCGGCCGATTAGATGACATCAGCATGACTTCGCATGAAATGGAATTCCATTTCGCTTGAAATTGCCATTCTGTTTGAAAAGAACTTCATTTCGCACGAAATAGTCCATTTCGTGTGAATTAGATTCCCATTTCGCACGAATTGACCCATTTCGCTCCAAGTTGCCATTTCGCTTGAAACTGATCTCCATTTCGCACGAAATGATCTGGTAGAGAATCATTTCGCTTGAAGTTGTTCATTTCGCACCAAAGTTCATTTCGTACTAAAGGGCCATTTCGCACCAAAGGCATTTCGCATCAAAGTGGTTCATTTCGTTTGAGATCTCATTTCGTTTGAACCTGCATTTCGTTTGAACTTTGTAAACTTGTGAAACTTGTTATCGAAACATGGAAGAAGAGTTTTACAATGCGTTTGCTACTACTCCAGCTGCTCCAATCACAGTTGCCGAAACTCTTGAAATCGAAAATGAAACGGGAACGTCTCAAAAGCCTCCAAAGCTTATGTACATCGAGGATTTTAAAGGATGGCAAAACCATTTTGAAACATGGGTGCAAGCTTATAAGTTTGATGCATGGTGTGCGTTGGACAAAGATTACGAAAAATCGATAGATGACCGTGGAAATGAAAAATCTTTAAGTGATTTTTCAGCGGCTGAGAAGTTAAAATACACCAGTGAGAAATTGATGATTAGTATTCTCCAATAAGCAGTAAAAGAAGATATCTTTGTTTTGCTTCAACATGAAGACACTGCTAGATCAATTTGGTTGACATTGATTCAAAAGTTTAAGGGAAGTGCCGATATGATAAAAAATAAACGTGCATTACTAAAGAAATCATTTGATATGTTTGAAGCTTTTGAAGGTGAAACAACCAAAACGACTATCGATAGATATTGTCATCTTGTTCAGGAAATGAAAAGATTGGAAATCAAGAAAGACGACGATGAATGGGTTGATAAGCTAGCCGATGCATTACCACAGAATAAATGGGGAACATATTTGTTGATCTTGAAACATTTGAGAAAATTTGAAAGTATGAATTTGAGTAAGTTCATTCAGAATATTGAAGAACATGAATTGGATGTTTAGAAAACTGCTATCTTGAATAATCCAAATGCTCAACAGGATGTTAGTCTATATTACAGAGGAAACAAATTTGAGACTACTCTGAGTCCGAAGATTAAGACTGCTTTCAGTGCTGATGGTTCTTCTGGAACAAATGTTAGCACTACAACTCAAAGTGGTGGATATTTGTCTTCGTATTAAAGTTTTGATTCGAATTTCTCAACACCAAGTTCCCAACGACAGAGTTCAACAAATCTGCAATGCAATGTTACATTGAATATTCAAAATGGTCAAAATTTATCTCCAGAAATAGCTAAGCAACACATGGCATCACTTGTTACTATGTTAGAGTCGTATGAAAGCTTAGTTGCTGGACGAATTGGAAATCCGATGCTCACCAAAGAGGATTATGACCAGATTGATGCTGAAGAACTTGAGTTGATGGACATCAAGTGGTGTTTAGCAAGTGTTGTAAGAAGAACATCAAAATTTACACAAATCACCGGTAGAGATGATCTTCGTGATGTTGCTACATCTCCATTAGGGTTTGACAAATCAAAGGTTACTAGTTTTCGTTGCAGAGAAAAGGGGCATTTTAAACGAGAGTGTACAAATAAAGAAGCAACCGGAAGACAAGATCAGTTTGGAAACAACGATTATCATCGAAAATCAATTTATCATCAGCTTGCACAACAACCATAATCATCTCGTGCTATTGAAGATGGAAAGAAGAAAGCTTATCTTGTAAATCAAGATGATGAAAGATTGGAAGAGGGATTTAGCTGGGATAAATACATTCCAGATAAAGAGTACTTAGAAAAATCAGCTTTTGTTGCTCAAATCTTGAAAGAAGAGTCAGTCAAATCTAATCCAAAAAGAACACCGATTTTTAAGGAATTAGGATGTGATGCAGACACCGATGAGGAAGAAGAGTATATCAATAAAGCTAGAAAAGGTCTGGAGGCACTTTCCATACCTCTCTCTCCTTGGGCGATTTCTGTTCTTCTTGAAACCCTAGTTTTTTTTTTAATCTTTTGCATAACAGTGTGTGATTAGAGCTTTGATTTTTCAAAATTCTATAATGAACTCGTTAGCAATAGTGACTGAATAGAATTAGGGTTCCAGTTTTTTTGTTTTCTTTGTTAATCGCCGCCTTGGAATTCTGTTTGAAATCCTGATTAATTATATTGGTTGTTGTTGATTGCGGTTAACTGAGTTTAATTTAGCTAGATCAATAACACCTTTCTAATCAGTTAAGGATTGAAGATAGATTTTAGGGTTTAAGGAATTAGGGTTTCTGTTTGCGTTCTCGGTTTGCTGGTTTTCTACGTGGAGTACTATTGCATGGGTGTCTGGTTTACGTGTTAATGGAGAGAGTTGTAGATTCTGATGGCGATGGGATTTATTCTTTGAATGATGATGTCGAATAAACCCCTGGAACAGCTCCGGTTCGAGGTATTGGTCTTAGGGTAACGAATATTGAAGGCAATCCACTGCTCCCAAGGAGAGGTATGTACTCGACAAACAACATGTCAGTCATTGATGGATTGGAGGCTATCTTCAAACCGGTTAACTTGGAATATAGGGGGAGTGTAGGAATGTCTCATGCTGGTCTTGTAGGGGAGAAGTCGGCTACAGGGTCGTTGTTTGATAATACTAATATGGATACACCCGGTAATATTGGAAAGAGTGGAGTTTTTCCTTCTTATGATCCTATGAATTCTGGACCGAAGGTAGGAGAAGAACCTGTGTCATTTGCTAATATTGTTCAGTCTAAAAAGGAGATAGGTAGGGTTAATTTTCGTCCCATGGAATCATCGGAAAATGTAGATGGAGTGGATGTGGTTATACCTATGTCATCGGTCAAACAGGTCAATGAAAGGTATGCAAATACGCTGTATGGATATTTCTTGGGTAAAAGACTTGCGTTTCCGGTCGTACACTATTTTGTTAAGAAGAACTGGGTGAAATATGGTCTTTCAAGGTTGATGATGAATGCAAAGGGCTTCTTTTTCTTTAAGTTCAAAACTAAGGAAGGGATGGACCAGCTGGTGGAAGATGGGCCATGGATGATTAAGAATGTGCCGATCATTTTGAATGAATGGTCACCAACTGTTATGGTGGAGAAACAGGATATCAAAAAGGTTCCGGTATGGATTAAAATGCATGATATTCCCCTGACAGCGTTTACTGAGGACGGCTTAAGCTTGCTTGCGTCGAAAATAGGAACACAGAAGATGTTAGACTCTTATACTGCGACGATGTGTGCAGAATCAAGGGGTAGGAGTAGTTTTGCCAGGGCGTTGGTTGAAATTCAGGAAGAAAATGAGCTAAAAAAGGCGATTACTGTTGCTATCCCGTCGCTGAATGGGAATGGTTATATAAAATCTGAGGTAAAGGTTGAATATGATTGGGAACCGCTTCGTTGTTCAGCATGTTGTGTCTTTGGTCACAGTGATAGTGAATGTCCTAAGATCCCGACTCCTGTTACTAAAGAGGTTTCTAAAAAGAGCAATGATGAATTCCAGGAAGTTAGAACGAAAAACAAAAAAAATGCCTAATCAAGGTTTACAAGTGAAGAATCAAAAACCAAAATTTGTTTACCGCCCGGTTGTTAAACCAAAGGGTAAATCGGTGATAAATGGCCAGCCAATGCAACATATGAAAACGACTAATTCTTTTGATGTTCTTAAAGATGATGATGTGAACCAAGTGGAGGACGATTCTATAAGAGCTGGAAAAGGAGAGACGTTGAAGTATTCACGGAAAAAAACAACTCGGAAGAAATTAGTGTTGATAATGTTGAGGTTGATGAGTTGCTTGCTGATATTCCAAGGTGTATGGACTCGGTTATGGAAAACAATGCTTCTGATGGTGCAAGCACACCCGGATTATCAAGTTCCCATGGGTAGTATAGCGTCATGGAATATGAGGGGGTTGAACCGCCCTCTCAAACAGAAGGAGGTTCGTCAGGTGGTCGTTGACAATCATTTACAGGTTTGTGCGATTATGGAGACTCATGTTGATGCTTCCAATGTGTATAATGTTTGTAACAAAGTTTGTCGGTCTTGGAGCTGGGCTACTAATACGGATTGTTGTTCCAAGGGTACTAGAATCATAGTGGGATGGGATGCCATGTTGGTTGATGTTATGATATTATCACAAATGGATCAGGTGATTCACACTCAGATTGTGTTTAAGATGGACCGTAAATCTTTATTTTGTTCCTTTGTTTATGCTGATAACTATTATGCGAATCGGAGAGCCTTGTGGAATAATCTCAGGGCTCACCACTCGCATGTCCATGATAAGCCGTGGGCGATCTTGGGGGATTTTAATTCCTCATTAAGTCTGGATGACACGGTTGATGGATCTTCGGTGTTAGGCATTGGTGTGAGGGAGTTCAAGGAATGTGTTGATGACATTGAAGTGTTTGATGTTAATGCTTCGGGTTTACATTTTACATGGACTAATAAGCAAAAGGATGGCCACGCTGTTTTTAAAAAGATTGATCGTATTCTAGGGAACTCTCAGCTGATTGATGACTTTCCGTCTACAGTGGCATATTTTCTTCCCTATCGGATTTCTGACCATACCCCATGTATTTTAAAGTTTCCAAATGTTACTAGAGATCGACCGAAACCGTTTAAGTTTGCTAACTTTCTGGCGGAAAAGGGTGGATTTATGGAAGCGGTGAATCAAGTTTGGAATA
Source organism: Helianthus tuberosus (assembly GCA_030545235.1). Taxonomy (NCBI): domain Eukaryota; kingdom Viridiplantae; phylum Streptophyta; class Magnoliopsida; order Asterales; family Asteraceae; genus Helianthus; species Helianthus tuberosus. The sequence goes on along the minus strand of CM060371.1, from coordinate 102,763,604 downwards.
CACAACAAGCAGGTTATCTTATGTTTCAGGTTGTCAAGAAACTCCAGTTACTTAAACATCCTCTTCGTAAATTGCTGATCCAGTAAGGAAATTTGCATGAAAAAGTTAAGAACTCTAGGAAAGCTTTAGAAACTTGCCAGATTGCAATAGATGGGGATCCGCTCAATGCTGAATTACTCCAGCAACATGGCCAATTAATTCAGAATTATAAGGAGGCGGTGCAGAATGAGAGTTTGTTTCTTAAGCAGAAGTCTAAGGTGGATTGGTTGTCCATGGGTGATTCTAATACAAGGTTCTTTCACAATGTTATCAAAGCTAAGAATCACCGTAGCCGGATCTTTTCGGTCCGTCACTGGTGGTAATTTGCATGAAGGTGGTTCGGTGCCTAAAGTGTTGGTTGATCATTATGCGGCTTTTTTTAGGAGTTTGGGTGAGAGCGATGTGTTTCCAACCCCGGAGCTTTTTCGTAATGTGTTATCTCCAAATCTTGCTAATAATATGGTAAGACAAGTTACGGATGATGAGATCAAAGCTGCTATGTTTTCTATTGCGGGGAATAAGTCCCCTGGTCCAGACGGATTCACATCGGTCTTTTTCAGAAAAGCTTGGGATGTCGTTGGAAAGGATGTGTGTGGTGCAGTGAGAGACTTTTTCACTAATGGCAAACTTCTTCGTCAATTGAATCATACGGTAATTTCGCTAATTCCTAAAGTTAGTACTCCTTCTTTAATCACTGATTATAGGCCTATCTCTTGTTGTAATACGCTCTACAAGTGTATTAGTAAGATCATTACTAATCGTATCAAGGAAGGGTTAGATCAAATTGTGAGCACTCCTTCTTTAATCATTGATTATAGGCCTATCTCTTGTTGTAATACGCTCTACAAGTGTATTAGTAAGATCATTACTAATCGTATCAAGGAAGGGTTAGATCAAATTGTGAGCATCAATCAGTCTGCTTTTGTGCCGGGTAGGAAAATCTCATACAATATTTTGCTCACTCAAGAATTGATGCATAATTACCATCGTAACAATGGTCCTCCTAGATGTGCTTTTAAGGTTGACATCCAAAAAGCTTATGACACGGTTGATTGGCAGTTTCTTGAGCATACTTTGAGGGGATTTGGGTTCCACGAGAGGATGGTTTCTTGGATCATGGCTTGTGTAACGACGACTTCTTTTTCTTTAGCGATAAATGGGAATCTCCATGGTTTTTTAAAGGAAAACGAGGTTTACGTCAAGGAGATCCAATGTCTCCCTATTTGTTTACATTGGTTATGGAAGTCCTCACCTTAATTTTGCAGCAACAGGTAGCTCTTTCGAATGAATTCAGATTTCATAGTAAGTGTGAAATGCAACGAGTTATTAATATTTGTTTTGTTGATGATCTTTTCTTGTTTACTCGGGGAGATCATAGTTCTGCTAAAGTTGTGCTTCAAGCCATAAACACCTTTAAAAGCATGTCAGGCCTTGTGCCTAGTATGAATAAAAGCATGGTTTTCTTTGGAAATGTGCCGAATGTGGTGAAAGCTAGGATCCGTAGCATCATGTCGTTTGAGGATGGTACTTTTCCGGTTCGGTACCTTGGAGTGCCTCTTATTTCTTCGAGATTGCGGTACAAAGATTGTTCTAAGCTTGTAGAAAATATGGAAAATCGAATCACGAACTGGAAGAACAAGAGTCTTTCTTTTGCAGGACGTCTTCTTCTTATTCGATCGGTCTTGGCATCCATGTATGTTTATTGGGCTTCAGTTTTTATCTTTCCTAAACGGCTTATCCAGGATCTTGAAGGGAAAATGAAATGGTTCTTATGGACTCAAGGTAATGAGATTAAAGGTAAGGCGAAGGTGAGGTGGGATCGTGTTTGTCTGCCAAAAAGAGAAGGAGGCCTGGGTATTCGAAGAATATAGGATATGAATAATGCCCTTATGATAGCTCATATCTGGAGTCTTTTAACTCGTAGGGAATCGCTTTGGGTGAGATGGATCCATTCCTATTGTATTCGGGGTAGAAGCTTTTGGGAAGTGCCAAATCGGAATAATGTAACGTGGACATGGAGGAAGTTGCTAAACCTTCGACCTTTGGTTCAACATCACATTTGGACAAAACTAGGAAATGGCTCTAAAACTCTAGTGTGGTTTGACAAGTGGGATGATGGCTGCCCGTTAAGCTCCTTTATCACTCCGAGATTGATTGCTAATGCGGGGTTTTCTTTAAAGTCTACTGTTGCCGAGGTATGGGATGAAGGGGGATGGGTATGGCCTGACGCATGGCGAGCACGGTTTCCAGCTCTTTTAAACTTGCAAAATGTTGTGCTTACTTCTGAGAGAGAGGATATGATTGTTTGGAGATCTAGAGATGGGGAAGATGGTGAATATAGCTCGTCCACTGTTTGGGATGATATCCGAGGTACCCAGAATGAAGTGCCATGGGCTAATATAGTATGGTTTCCGCAATCTATTCCACGGCACTCGTTTTTTATGTGGCTTCTTGTGAATAAGAGATTAAAAACGCAAGATGTCATGAAAGCATGGTACGCCACCGGTAATGCCAATTTTAATCTTCTTTGTTGCTCATTATGTACCTCAGGACCAGATTCGCATGAATACTTGTTTTTTTGAGTGTGAATTTGCTGCTGAGGTATGAAATGGGGTTAAAACCGAAGCTGATTTGGGAAACATTACAAGCTCTTGGAATGTAATTTTTGACCAACTGGTTACCGTGGCAAACTCAAAAAAGGCCCAGCATGTTATTGCTAAGCTGGTTGTTGGAGCGGCGGCATCTTTTGTATGGCAGGAACCAAACCAGAGATTATTTTCGAATAGAAAAAGGACTCCTGATCGTTTGGTGGAGGTGATTCTGACAACCGTTCGGATGAAGCGTCATACTATGCGATTTAAGAGGACGGAACATGTTAATGGGATACTTCAGCGATGGAGCTTGCCTCGTGGTCTTCTGATGAATGATGATGATTGCGGCTAGTTTGAGATGTTTTATTCTGCATGTGTTAGTCTTTTGATAGACTTGTTTGGTTGTTTAACCTTATTTTCTTGTTGACTCTAGTATGGTATGCCATGCTTGAGAACCGAGGGATGCTTTGTCCCCCACTTGTTTTGATGTGTTGATTGTTATAAAATTTACCGGGGTAACCCTTTACCCAAAACAAAAAAAATAGAAAAGGTCTGGATACTTATAGTTTTCATTTTTTTTGCAGATAAGATCGAGATGTTGAATGAGAAGAAGGCTGCTAGAATGAAGAGAGAGTTGGAAGCAAGAAGGGTTGCTGAAAAAAAGGCAAAATTGGAAGCTAAGAAAGCAAAAGTTGAAGAAATTCCGACAGAGAAGGTAAAAATGAAGAGTGTGAGGTAAAAATAGAATTTGATGAAGAACCGATGACTGAAAATGTGATTGAGAAGGTGGTGGAGAAAATTGTTAAAGTGGAGAAAATTGTTGAAGTTGAAAAAATCGTCGAAGTTGAAAAGATTGTCGAAATTGAGAAGATTGTTGAGGTCACGAAACCTTGTCTGAAATGCTTGAAACCATGCAAAGATTGTGAGGAGAAAGACAAGAAGTATCGTGAACTAGAAGAGTTGAAAGAAAAACTGTTGTTTGATGTGAAGTATGTAAAAGAATCATATAATGTGCTAAACAGAATGGTTGATAGTTTGAACAAAACAAACCGAGAAATGGGAGCTGCTCAGACGATGATGAGTTCAACATTAATGACGAAGCAGAGGGTCATAAATGAGTATATTGAATATTGTGCAAAGCTAAAGCAGGATCTGGAACTCGAAAATATTGAAAATGAGAGAATCAAACGATTGCTGATGAGTTATAAAGCTTGTGATTATTTGATTGACAGAGTTTATCCTACTGTTGCAGGTCTTGAAGCTTTTCAAGATAAAAAGACGGAAGAGGATACTGGTAAGAAACAAAGTGTCAAGTATAATAAGTGTCCGCCTCCGATCTGGGAAAGTTATTCTCCCAGAAAAACAAATGAGGAACGCTTGAAAAAGGCTGTCAATATAAAGTTAAAGTCTGAAACCACTGATGAGTTACCAGACAACATTGACATCACATTCACAGCGTCTGACACTGATCATGCGTCTGAGTTATTAAAGAAAGTGGTTGATCAGGTGTTGGATATGGATGAAGAGTCAAAGTCGGAGTCTAAATCTGAAAGTTCGAGTTCATCAGACAAGAGTCCGAGTTCACCAGTCAAATGGGTTTACAATAAAGAATTTCTGATGTCAAAAAATAATTTGAAAGACGAAACATTTAAAGTAGCATATACTTTGAATGATTCTGACAAATTATTTTCTGATGAAGAATTAAGAAGTGTTAAAACTGAAATGGTCAAACAGGTTTTCAAATTAATGGAAATTGATATTTCTGAAATAAAAGATTTAAATCTTGCTGAAAAACCTAAAAAATACACTTCAAGAGTTCAACAGAGATTGAGCTAGAAGAAAGGTTACAGTTCTGGTTCAGGTTTTCAAAAGAAACCAAACCATAACAGTAATTTCAAAAAGAAAGGCTTAGGGTTTATTCCACCTGAAAATCATAAAAATGAGAAAAATTATAAACCAAAAACTAAATTTGTTTCAGGTACAAGTTCAGTAGAAGAAGAGAAGAAACCATTCTGGAGACAGACAAACAAAGAGTTTCTTGCTGAAAGGAAAAAGAATATAGTGAATGAATCTGAGAAGAGAGTTGAACGTAGAACCTGTTTCAAATGCCAAGAAGTTGGACAAATCACTTAGAATTGCCCAAAGTCCACTTATACAAAACAGGGAGTTACTTCTGACTCAAAGTTGAAAAAGAAATGTGTTGATGAAAAGAAACAACCAACATAAAGTTTTAAAAAGTTCAAAAATTCGACTTTCAAAATTGGTGAAAGTTTGAAACATTTTTACAAAAGAAAAGTCGATTTGAACAAACAAAAATGGGTTGTTAAAAGTTCAGAGAGTAGTTCTGACAATGAATCTGACTCGTCAAAGTCAGAGGAGTCATTTGTTGTGAAAAGTGATGAGAACTCCGTTCCAGAAATGAACGAAGAAAACTTTCCGCCGTTGTCAAAAGAAAAATTGAAGTTAAAAGTTGGAAAGGTTGAGATTTCAGATCAATTCTTCTCTGGTAAGGAAGAATTTGATGCTGAAAAGGCGTTTAATGAAAAAGTAAAATACATTTTTGGAAAGATGGTTGACGGGAAGGTGAAAGGAGCAGAAGAGTTTTATAAATAAAAAAGATGGGAAGTTAAATATGACTAAAAATCACCCAAGGCTGGTTAGGCATGGGTGACAGCATTTACTACTTAATATCCTGACTTGCCGGAGCTCCCTAGTTGGTAATCGTGGAGCATGAATCGACATCTTTCTTGAGAAATTCACATTTATGATATTTCGACATACAAGTGGTAGTATCCTTAAAAATTGTCATATTTCAATTTACAAGTGGTATTGGTTGATAAGCGAACCTTACAAGTGGTTGGAAAAAGGGTTTTCGCCTACAAGTGGTTAATCAAGGTCATTAAGTTGAACTTGATTTAACTTTCATTCATGTGGTTGAGAAAAACAAAGTGATGATCATAACCCCGATTTTACAAGTGAAATCAACAAAACTAATTTTCCGGAAAAACCATTTTGATTAAAACAAACTTAAGTGTTTTGAAATCATAATGGAAAAATAGTTTGTTGTCAGGGGGAGTTCTGATTGTTTATGCCAAGTGGATGGCGATTTGAAGCAATTCACAACAGTTGTCCCTTTTCTTGTACAGTTTGTTTTTCAAATTTTCCCAGAAAATCAAAATTGGAACATATTTTTGATTTTAGGGGGAGTAAATTTTTTTTTAGAAATTTCGAAAATTTGAAAAATCCAAAAAACATGATAAAATCTCAAAATCCAAAAACATTAAAAATCAAAAATGAGTTTTGTTGTGAAAAAGAGGAAATGATAGTACATCAGTGGACTATCACAACACGCTAAAGAATTGGAAAGTCAAATGTGATAAACGGTCTCACTGATGATATGCCAGTAGGTTTTTACACGCTTAGTAGATTGTGTTCGAGATATAAACCTAAATTTCAAACTTGCTTATTTTGTGGGGAACATCTCTCGGATATATAGGTAACCCCTGGAATCTTGTTTGAAGGGCTTTCTATTTCTGACATACTAGGTCTTTGTGCGTGGTGATATCTGGGGTATTATACCAGGACTTCTGATTTTGGGGGAGCAATAGCCTAGTCCTCGTATAATGCTTTACATTGCTTTAATCTTAATCTTAAAGCTCGCCCTCAGCAATAGCCTAATCATGTGCTGTTGAAAAAAAGATTCTCTAAAGGGAACACATCGAAAGTCGAACCATCATCTCTCTGATTTTGCGGAAGAAATAGCCTGAGCTCTCATGGTCTCGCATTTACCCCTTTACAGATATCACTAGTGTACATTCACCTGTAAGACTGAATATAGGAGTCTGGATACGGGAGTATATTCTGAGGTGGGACACGCGAATAAGTTTAAGTGCTTATAACACTAATCTCGTATCTCGAAACAATTGAACTTTGTGTGAAAATTTAAGTGGATCAGTATACTGACAATCTAAGTGAATCGTTTAGAAATAAAAATGTTTAAAGCTTGACGGTGTTAGTGTTTTGTCTCTATAAACTGATATGATCCTCTTACACAAACTCACAAAAAAAATTGTCTGTAAATATTTCTTTACTGCATTTCATTCAAAAATTCAAAAAGATTTTCGACAACTGATGGTGAAAAGCTGATGTTCAAAATTCCGAGTGCTAAACATGATGAACAGGTTTGGAAGAAGTTGTTTAAAATTAAAAAATGATATCCTTACAAGGGGTCATCAGAATTTAAAAATGTTAAATCATTTTGGATGATATCTTTATGTGATGGATTGAGATTAATTCTGCATGTGAAATATAAATTTGTCAAATTGTTTAATTTGTGAGATTTATTTTGAGGTAGAGACTGTGCAGGTTAGCCAGGCTTCGACTCCTGAAGATATGCAGATTTAAGCCATGTTCTTGATCATGTTGCTACAGAGAGCCAGGAAACGACCTGAACTTGTGGAAAAGCTAAGTCAGATTGCGATCCCGGAACAACTTAAGGGGGAGTCTGCTAGCAAAAGGGAGTCTGAAGACGTAAGAGCCAGCTACAGATCTTGGGATAACATTTGAAAGAGTCAGTTTTGAATCCTGATGATTACGCAAGCTGCTGATGCTGAAGAACTTAAGGAATCAAGAGATCTGATCAAGAGAATTAGAAAGCTCAAGAGCCAATTTCTGATTCTGAAAGTTTATAGAAGATTATTAGATCATCATTCAAGGGGGAATATGAATGGTTGAAAGCCAGATTGAGATCCTGGAAAAGAGAAAGAGATCAAAGGAAGCTTACACTGTCAGATACTTTGGAAGAGAGCTCGACTGATCAAGACTGAAGACATGTCATTGAGAAGACTCGACACTGAAGACTTCGTCAACATCCAAGGGGGAGTCTGTTGGTGCATATGTCTGTCAACTTCGTCTTGTATCGAGTCTTGTAAATAGAACTATAGATCAGGGCATGAAAAACGAGAAACTAGTAGAAGGTGGACCATTTCGCACGAAATGGAATGTGGCCATTTTGCACGAAATGGCACTAGCCATTTCGTGTGAAACCATTTCGTACGAAATGACTGGCCTATATATATGTGCCATTTCGTTTCGTTTGTAACAGTTCCGGATTCCAGAGCCGAAGTGCTGCTGAAGTGTCGTTTGACCTGTAACGCTTTCAAATCAATAAACAAGACAATTAAAGAGTGAATCAAGTTGTAATCAAGTCTGTATCATTGAATTCCGCCTTTGATATGGATTAGAACTCTTCTGATAGACTCTTTTAGATCGAATCTCGATCCTACAACCATCTTCTTTGTCTCATATTTAATTCCTTTTATTCGAAGAAATACTTGAGACTTCTATGATCCGAATAAATTGTACTCTTCGTCCCATATAAGTAATACCTCCATATCTTCAAGGCAAATACCACTGCTGCTAACTCCAAATCGTGAGTCGGGTAATTTCCTTCATGAGGCTTCAACTGCCTCGATGTATATGCTATAACTTTACCCCTTTGCATTAAAACACATCCCAACCCCTGATGAGAAGCATCCGTATACACAACCAAATCCTCTACGCCATCTGGTAGAGTCAATACAGGAGAACTTGATAATTTTTCCTTCAATGTTTGGAAAGCCTTATTTTGGTCACTACCCCACACAAACTTCTCATTCTTTTTTGTTAATTTTGTCAAAGGTAAGGTTATTTTTGAGAAGTCCTGAATAAACCTCCTGTAATAGCCTGCCAGACCCAAAAAGCTTCTCAATTCACTTGGGTTCTTTGGAGGTACCCATTTCATAACAACTTCCACTTTTGACGGATCTACTAAAATACCATCCGCATTAATCACAAGACCGATAAATTGTACTTCTCTAAGCCAGAAAGCACACATAGAGAATTTCGCGTACAATTTCTCCTTGCGGAGCACTTCAAGAATTTCGCGCAAATGGCATGCATGTTCGGCTTTACTTCGGGAATAAACCAAGATATCATCAATAAAAATTATAACAAATTTGTCTAACATGGCCCGACAAACTCGATTCATAAGATCCATGAACGCGGCGGGCGCGTTCGTTAACCCAAAGGACATTACTAAGAACTCGTAATGTCTGTATCGCGTTCTAAATGTCGCCTTCGCCACATCTTCATCCCGTACTCTTAACTGATGGTATCCGGACCGTAAATCAATTTTTGAAAACCAACTTGCCCTTTGTAACTGATCGAAGAGATCATCAATTTGGGGCAACGGATATCGGTTTTTCACCGTTATCTTATTCAACTCTCGATAGTCGATGCACATGCGCATCGAATCATCTTTCTTTTTGACAAAAAGAACAGGCACTCCCCAAGGTGATACGCTCGGGTGTATAAATCCCTTGTCGAGTAACTCTTGTATCTGAACCATTAACTCCCGCATTTCAGTTGGGGCCAACCTATAAGGAGCTTTGGCTACGGGTTTGGCATCGGGATACAATTCAATCTTAAAATCCACCTCACGTTCTGGTGGAAGCCCCGACAAATCTTCCGGAAATACATCAAGAAACTCGTTCACAACTTCCACCTATTCTATCTTAGGGGTATTCTGCTTAGTATCTATCACGTAAGTTAGAAACGCCTTGCTTCCATTTCGCACATACTTGAATGCTTAGACTATAGAACAAATCTTCGAATTAACATTCCTTTCCCCTTGTATACTCATTGTTTTCCTCCCGGTGTTAGCACATGAATCACCTTTTTCTCACTTTGGATTTCGGCATGATGTTTGGCTAGCTAATCCATGCCAACTACAACCTTGAATTCTCCCAATACCATGGGAATAAGATCAATAGCAAACTTCTCATCTTCCACAATAATTTCACAATCTCTATAAACTTCATGTAACAAATAACTCTTACTATCTGCTATTTCTACTTCTAAGGGCACATGCATTCTTTCGATTCTAAAAGAGGGGTACGATACTAATTCACTTGATACAAACGATCTACTGGCTCCGGTATCAAATAACACATATGTAGGTATCAAGTTTAATAAGAATATACCCGACACAACATTCGGGTGGTCCTTTGCTTCTTCAGTCGGAATCTGAAACATTCTCCCCTTAGCTCTTGGAACTTCCTCCTTTATTACTTCCTTAGCAGTTTTCTGTTGAAGCTTGAGACATTCAGCTTTAATATGACCCGGTTGGAAACAGTTATAACACGGCCTGGTAGGATTAGGACATCTATAGTACGGATGTCCCTCTTGACCACAATTGTAACTTTCTTTCCCTTCAAGCATTCCCCCGTGTGTAACTTTCCACAATTCTTGCATTTAGGGATGCTACCTTTCGCCTTATCATTCTTGCCATGATCTTGAAATTTCTGTTTCTTTGACGGGCTTGAGCTGGAAACATTCCCAGACACTCTCTTCTCGCCTCTTTCTGCTTGTCTTCTTAGTTCGATCTCCCTATCTCGGGCCCAATTAATGAGCTCGTTCAAAGTTTCACATTTAGAGGGAGTTATAAACTCCATATACTCGACTTTCAGCATGCCGTGATAGCGATTTATCTTCATCCTTTCCGTTCCTGCTATCTCTTGATAGAATTTCAGCTTGTCGAGAAACGAGTTGGTGATTTCATCAATTGTTTCATCTTTTTTACGAAGACGCAAGAAATCTTCTTGGATCCTGTCGATGGCATATTGTGAGCAGAGATACTTTATGAAAGGCTCCTTGAACTCTTGCCATGTCAAGGCTTGAACTTTATCTTCACCAATTTCTTTACTAAAAGCATCCCACCAGTCTTTAGCTTGGAGTTGTAACAAGCCGGTGGCAAACATTACTTGATCTTCTTTTTCACAGTGGCTCCTTATGAACACCGCTTCCGTGCTTGCGATCCACCTTTAACATGCTATAGGATTAATCTCTCCTTTATAGGGTAAAGGATTGCACACCATAAATTCCTTGTATGTGCATTTGCGAGTCCCCTTCTTTCCTTGTATTTCACCAATCATCCCTTTTAAGTCGTCCATCTTACTTGCCATCATCATTTCCACCACTTCCAACACATGACTCTCCACTTCTTCGGCTAACCCATGAATATTTGCCTGGATTGCCTTTCCAACCTCTTCTGAAATCATAGTTTTTAGTTGTTCTTATTGTGCCGCATCGTCATCATTCGTGCTTCTGCTATCCGCCATCTACATATAAACATCATTCTTTATTTTAAACATTCATTCACCCTTTCTATCATGTAATCAAGCTAGTAATACATAACTCTCATTCTTTTTAATATGTAAAAGAAATTACTCACGACTAATTCATACTTAAACTTCCTTTGAAAACTCAACGTTTCTGACAACCAACATCATGGTATTCTTTCTTCCATATACCTTGGTGTCACTTTTCTTATCCTTTAGAATCTTATTATAACGTTTTTAATACTTCCCGTGTGATAAAAACATCAAACAGAACAGCATATTTGAATTTGGTAGAAAATGGTCCCCGCCGTAAGCTACGGTGTCTTTTTCCTTACGCCCCTGAGCTACTGCCTTACGGTGGCCAAATCATCTCAGGGTCTACCGTAAGCTACGGTAGCCACCGTAGCTTACGGTGACGCCCAGCATACTATGGCTGATTTTTCATGTTTTTGCAGCCATTTCGGACCCGTTCTAACCCAAACTGACCCGATTCATCCCACACCCTTCCACGTCATCCTGTAACAATTCCATAACACTCCGTAACTAAATTATTCATAATGAAAAATTCTAATTTTAAAGGTACTTACTTGCTTTGCGTCGTGTAAACGAACACACACTTCACACGAGCTTTCGGTTTAAGTTCAAGCATTTGATGCTTAAATCCCTCAAACCTAGGCTCTGATACCAACTTGAAATGCCCAGAATTTTTTCCGTTTAAAATTTAAATAATGACATACTATATCTAATGAAATTTGGGAATGACCCGTTCGTACTACGAGCGGTCCCCTGTTTTTCACAATCAAAATTCATTTTTAACACGACGCATTTCAAAAGTCATAATATATACCATCAAATAAACCTTGACACACATACGAAAACCATTAAGTTTAAAATACATACATCCTACTAAGGTTTTCAAAAGACAAACATGATAAGAACTAAGGTTTAGCTACTAGATATAGATAAAAGTGACAAAAGTATTAGACATTGTCTTGTTTACAAAAGTTGCGGAACATGAGACGGGCCTTGAAGCGTGTTCGAACCGGACGAAGCTTGATAGCTAAACTTGAGATTTACCTACATCGCCACAACAAAGTAAACTTCATTAGAACTAAAATTCTTTCTTTTAACTCTAGATTTCAACTTAGATTTAGAGCCATTATGTGTGACACTTCGGGTTTTCTCGAGCAACCTCATTGTTTAGCTATATGTGTACGTGTATTATTAAATGAAGATTTGCGAAATATCTTGAAGTATTATGTGATGCTTGCATTAAACTATGTGTACATAAAATATATATATGTGTGTTATTAAATGAAAGTTGCGTGTTATTCTGATGTTCTATGTGATCCTTGCACTATGATTGTATATGTAGCCTATATAGGTATGTATGTGTGTAGTGGGCCGAGACCACGAAACCCGACTCGAGACCACCCGGTCTCGAGTGAACAGTGAACGGTTGGGCCGTTTGGGCCGCATCTCCTTAAGCCCGTGAATTGGGTTATAAAACCCCCACATAGGCCACACCTTCCTATTCTTTGGACACTCAAACCCACAATCATTCTCTCACTCTCACACCCTCTCACTCCTCCTAGCTTACTCTCTCTCTAGAAAACCCTAGAACTTCACTAACCAACTCCCTCCATCCTCTCGGATCCGATAAGCGGCAACTTGGAGCTCGGGATCTAGCTTGTATTCGTCACTCGAGAGCCCCCTCTCAACTGTTTCCCCCACACCCTTGCATCCGAACATCAATCGGTTAGTATGTTCTACTTGATTAATGATAATGTATGTTAAACTTGATTAATGATAATGTGTGTTAAACTCAATTAATGATAATGTGTGTTAAAGATGCTTGTTTGCTTGTTTGCGAGTGGGTTGGATGATTTACAAGGTAATCTTTGAATAATAGGATGTAGATAGAATGACATGCATGACCATCGATCGATTTATGAATATGCACATGAATGTTCTTGATAAAAAGAATGAGATGCTACATGTTATTACTCATGAAATGCATGGTGTGCTTGTTGTAGTAGTAAAAGCTTATTTCGGTATGCTTTAGGTCCCTCTTGATGAATTTGATGAGTAAAAACCGATGAAGATCATAAGAAATAATTGAATGCATGATGAACTACTTGAAGATCATGAAAAATATTTGAATATACCATGATTGATCTGTTTTGTGTGGATATTAGACAATAAAACATGTTGGTGCAAATTAATTGGTTAGTACACATTATCACAACTATGAAATCCTATTGGATAGTACATTTGGAACAGGTTCTAGAAGGATTCTTGTGCACGTATCCGAGGTTGCGAGTCGAGACCCTCGGTTGCGACCCGAGATCACCTCATGACAACTCGAGACGGACTTCAGGAACTCGAGACCGGCAAGGTCTCGACTTGAGACTTCATGATCTCGACTCGAGACTGGACTCGAGGCCTCTGAGGTTGCGACTCCTGACCAGCACCACTCGAGACCAAAACATGATCACACGAGATCTCTTGGTTGCGACTCGAGACCGCGTGTTCTCGAGTCGAGACCACCATGTCTCGACTGGACTATCTGCTTTGGTTATTGGGCCATAATGTGGGCTAACTATTTAACTGGATTATGTGATGATCACTACTATTTCACTGTTACTGTTGGATCAGGCCCAATGACTTAGTGTAGGAATTATTGCTATGAATGTTATGTGTTAGTTATCTGTAGATTATACGTGATTACTTGCACCCCCAACTTGACCTATATCGGTAACCATGCTAGGACGTGGCGACCAACGTGATTGACCGAGTAAATAATCTACCGAGCAACCCAAGGTGAGTTCACAACTTAAAGCATGCATTCCCGGTGGTTTGGGAAACGGACCTAAAAACAACACTATCCCATTGTAAGGGATACAAACTTACTTTTCTTCCCTTGTTACTGGGATACAAACTTAGTTAATTATTGTTTATACGGTAATGCAACAAGCAACGCTAAACGAAACTCTATCACTTAAGTCCTCACTACATAATACCGATTAATCGCCGGAGCCTGGCGAACGGGTTATTAGTTGATAGCGCTATTTAGGTGTAACCAGCCTCACACCGACCCTTGTTACTGGGAACGGGAGTGAACTAATGTACTCTGGCAAACCGTCAATGATGATAGAACATTGACAAACGGGGCACTGCGGAAACGTACGGTTAAGTAAGTCGTCGGTATTGGAAAAACAGTTTAGTCGCTTACTTATGGGGTAGCTCCCCATCGCATGTATAAACGGATTAATTAACTGGTGAAACTAGTTTTTGGTAATTAAAACTGGACAACTCGTGGACTCGCCAACATTTTGTTGATACCCTACTGCATGCTTTGCAGGTACCCAGTGACTCAGGAGCTTGCAGCTTGGGAATGTGTAGTGGTCGTCTAACCCACGTGTTGGGTTCTAAATAATCTTGAACTATGAATTTTGTTTTGAAACTGTTTGGTTTATGCTTCCGCTGTTTGTTTAAACTGTTAATCAAACTTAACTTTTAGAACTTTAAAATATGGTGCTTACTAACTATTGTGGTTGGTAAATGCCTCTACTATTAATCGATGCTCAGTATAATTGGTGGCTGGATCCTGGTCAGTCACGCCTCCAAGCGGTGGTACTCCGTATGTGGATTTTGGGGGTGTGACAGATTGGTATCAGAGCCATTGGTTATAGTGAACTTGGTTTTAAAAAAAGAAGAGTCTTTTTTTTTTGAGAAAAACCAGACTATAACCCGTGACTCGTGACGACACTACACTCCAAGGGCAAGACTCAACACATAAGACCTCATAGCTCGGACTTCTGTTTACTTGCTTGTTTATCTTATATTGATTGCTCTACTATACATACTAGTGTGCCTAATTAGATAGATACACATCTCTCTTCTGTCTTATTCTCGCTACGTTACGATATCACACTCATACTGTGTTTTCTGGTTATGAAGACAATGAGTGGACGCGGAAGAGGAAACGTTAACATGACTCAGGCTCAGTTCACCAACTTGCTCAACACGGTGGCTGCAGCTTTCGCAGCTCACCCTGGAGGTAAACTCGTTGCTATAGGATGTTTAGATCCTACCCCCACATCGTCTTTTCACCTCTAAACCTATTCGCTCCATTTCTCACAACAGGTCAGCCTGCGCCTGCGCAACCACGTGTTTGTACTTTCAAAACCTTCATGGATGGCAAGCCTCTCCCTTTCAACGGCACTGAGGGTGCCATAGGCCTTCTCCACTGGATTGAAAAGGCCGAAGCTGTCTTTGCTGTCTGCGAGTGTCCCCCTGCTAACTGGGTTAAGTTCGCGACTGGTACGCTTGAAGGAAACGCGCTTTCATGGTGGAAGGCACAAATTCAGATGCTTGGTCTGGAAACTGCTAATGCTACTGCGTGGGAAGATTTCAAGGACATGATCAAAGAGGAGTACTGTCACAGGGACGACATCCACAAACTCGAGAACGAGTATTATGCGCTCAGGATGGTTGGATCAGAGATTGAGACCTACACCAAGCAGTCCAACGACTATGCTGCACTTTGCCCAAACATGTCTCGACCTATGTATCGAAGGATCGAATTGTACATAAAAGGCTTGGTCCCAAAAATCCGGAGCCACGTGACCTCAGCCAACCTCAATACCATACAGCCCGTGGTTCGTCTGGGTCACAAACTCATCAATCAGGCTGTGGAGGAGGGCAAGTTGCCCCAGAGGATCGGTACTACTGCTGGAACTTCTAGCGATAACAAACGAAAGTGGGATGGAAGTCAGGGGAAGGATGCTAACCCCACTCAGGCCCTAGCTCAACAAAGGAAGACTGAAAACAACAAGGGCCCTCAGCAACAAGGTGGTTATCGAGGAAACCACCCCAAGTGCAACAAATGTAACCGACACCACAGTGGGCCATGTGGCAAGGGTCAATGTCAGCGATGCAACAAGATGGGGCATGAAGCCAAGGACTGCCGAAGCCAGTTCCCAGCTAGGCAGAATCAGCATCAACCACAGCAACAGCAGCAGCAAGGAAACAATCGTGAATGCTACAAATGTGGAGCAATAGGGCACATGCGAAAGGATTGCCCTCAGCTGAACCAGAATCAGAATAACAACAATCAGGGTGCTGGGAACAATAACAACAATGCTGGAAATGGTGCAAGAGGAAGGGCTTTTGTGATTGGAGCGGGAGAAGCAAGGAATGACCCCAACGTTGTGGCGGGTAAGTTCCCACTTAATGATCGTTATGTTTCCGTACTATTTGATTCCGGAGCAGATGCTAGTTATGTATCCCTACGTATTAGTAAGAAACTTAAGTCCACTCTTACGCCGTTAAGCTCTAAGCACATCGTTGAGATAGCTAATGGTAGAAACCTCGAGGCCTCACACGTAATTCGTAATTGCAAATTAGAGTTGTCTGGTCAGACCTTCTGTATCGATCTCTTCCCCATCATTCTTGGAAGCTTCGACGTCATTGTTGGTATGGATTGGTTATCCAAACATCGCGCTGAAATCCTCTGCCAAGAGAAAGCTATTCGTATTCCCCGTCCCCCTGGCAACCCTCTTATAGTTCAAGGCGACAAGAGCAGAGAAGTCACAGGCATCATTTCATTCTTAAAAGCCCAGAAGTGTCTACGAAAGGGGCACACCGCTATCTTAGCACTCGTTGCCGACACACAGAAAATGGAAAACAGGATTGAAGATTTTCCAGTTGTACGCGACTATCCTGAGGTATTTCCGGAAGAACTACCTGGACTTCCTCCTCACCGTCAGGTCGAATTCCAAATCGAGCTAGCTCCCGGAGCAGCACCTATAGCTCGTGCACCTTATCGTCTAGCTCCCGCGGAACTCAAGGAACTCTCTACTCAACTACAAGAACTTTTGGACAAAGGTTTAATCCGTCCTAGCTCATCACCCTGGGGAGCCCCAGTGCTCTTCGTCAAAAAGAAAGATGGCACATTCCGAATGTGCATTGATTACCGCGAACTGAACAAGGTTACCATCAAGAATCGTTACCCACTTCCCCGTATCGACGACCTGTTCGACCAGCTGCAAGGGTCGAGTTATTATTCCAAGATCGATCTGCGATCGGGTTATCACCAGCTGAGAGTCCGCGATGAGGACATCTCTAAGACTGCTTTCAGAACCCGCTATGGTCATTACGAATTCCTTGTTATGCCTTTCGGAATGACCAACGCACCTGCGATCTTCATGGATCTCATGAACCGAGTATGCAAACCCTACCTCGACAAGTTCGTAATTGTGTTTATTGACGACATCTTAATCTACTCGAAGAGCCAAGAGGAGCATGAACAACACCTGCGTCTTATTCTCGAACTTCTTCGCAATGAGCAACTGTACGCCAAATTCTCAAAATGTGATTTCTGGCTTAGAGAAGTCCATTTCCTTGGGCACATTGTCAATCAGGAAGGGATTCATGTCGACCCCGCTAAGGTCGAATCCATTAAGAATTGGCCTGTACCTAAGACTCCGACCGAAGTCCGCCAATTCTTGGGATTGGCAGGATACTATCGAAGATTCATCAAGGGATTTTCTAAGATCGCTCAACCACTTACGACCCTCACTCAGATGGGTGTTGCTTACAAATGGAGTAATGCTCAGGAATCTGCCTTCCAGGAACTAAAGAAAAATCTTTGTAGTGCTCCTATCCTTTCCTTACCGGAAGGTACCGACGACTTTGTTGTTTACTGCGATGCTTCTATTCAAGGGCTTGGTTGCGTGTTGATGCAACGCGAGAAGGTTATTGCTTACGCATCGCGACAACTCAAGATCCACGAACGGAACTACACGACGCATGACTTAGAATTTGGAGCTGTGGTCTTCGCGCTCAAGCTGTGGAGACACTACTTGTACGGCACCAAGTGCACGATTTACACTGATCACAAGAGTCTCCAGCACATAACGGAACAAAAGGAGTTGAATATGCGGCAACGCCGATGGGTCGAACTCCTAAATGACTACGAGTGTGCAATTAAATATCACCCAGGCAAGGCTAATGTGGTAGCTGATGCCCTCAGCAGAAAGGAGACCAAACCCAAGCGTGTTCGTGCCTTACAGCTCACTATCCACTCGAACCTCCCTAATCAGATTCGAAATGCTCAGGTTGAAGCATTGAAAGCCGAGAACAACAGGGCTGAGTCCCTACGAGGATCGAGACAACGATTGGAACAAAAAGGAGATGGTGCTTACTACGTAGCCGGACGCATATGGGTTCCGCTTTATGGAAATTTACGTGACCTTGTGATGGATGAAGCCCATAAGTCCCGTTACTCAGTACATCCGGGTTCGGATAAGATGTACCACGACTTGAGGACTACCTATTGGTGGCCTGGTATGAAAGCCCACATAGCAACCTATGTGAGAAAATGTTTAACTTGTGCAAGAGTCAAGGCGGAGTATCAGAAACCATCAGGCCTACTCCAACAACCAGAGATCCCACAGTGGAAATGGGAGCAAATTTCCATGGACTTCGTTACCGGCTTGCCTAGGTCTCAACGCGGAAATGACACCATTTGGGTGATAGTAGATCGATTAACTAAATCTGCCCACTTCTTGGCTATTAAAGAGACGGACAAGTTCTCTACCTTAGCAGAAGTATACTTAAAGGAAGTGGTTTGGAAGCATGGAGTGCCAACCTCTATTATTTCCGATCGAGACGCACGTTTTACTTCTGAGTTGTGGTAAGCTATGCACAAATCTTTTGGCTCACGTTTAGACATGAGCACCGCTTATCATCCGCAAACGGATGGGCAATCGGAACGCACCATCCAAACCCTCGAAGACATGCTTAGGGCATGTGTGATCGATTTTGGCAAGAATTGGGAGAAGCACCTACCGTTAGTGGAATTCTCCTACAACAACAGCTACCACACCAGCATTCAGGCGGCACCCTTTGAGGCATTGTACGGTCGTAAATGCCGATCGCCTCTCTGCTGGGTGGAGGTTGGTGACAGCCAGATCACAGGCCCGGAGCATGTAGTTGACACTACAGAAAAGATTGCCCAGATTAGGCAACGCATGGCGGCAGCTCGTGACCGTCAGAAGAGATACGCGGATAAGGATAGGAAGCCACTAGAGTTCCAGGTTGGTGAACGGGCTCTACTTAAAGTCTCACCCTGGAAGGGTGTGGTTCGTTTTGGAAAACGGGGCAAGCTAAATCCGAGATATGTCGGACCCTTCGAATTTACCGAAAAGATCGGTAAGGCCGCTTACAGACTGAATCTGCCTGAAGAACTGAGTGCTGTGCACAACGTCTTCCACGTGTCTAATCTGAAGAAGTGTCTGTCAGACGAAACACTCATCATTCCTTTCAAGGAACTCACTATTGACGAGCGGCTAAACTTTACAGAGGAACCGATTGAGATCACGGATCGTGAGATCAAAACCCTCAAAAGTAGCCAGATACCTCTCGTGCGAGTTCGTTGGAACTCACGCCGTGGCCCAGAGTTTACCTGGGAGCGGGAAGACCAAATGAAGCGCAAGTATCCCCAGCTGTTCCCTAATGAAACTCCCAGCACTGAAGCTACAACCGAATTTCGGGACGAAATTCCAAACTAACGGGGGGATGATGTGACACCCCGTTGAAACACTCTCACTCATACCAGCTTGTCAGTGGCTGCCTTAACTTTCGGGACGAAAGTTCTTAAAACTTGGGGATAATGTGACACTTCGGGTTTTCCCGAGCAACCTCATTGTTTAGCTATATGTGTACGTGTATTATTAAATGAAGATTTGCGAAATATCTTGAAGTATTATGTGATGCTTGCATTAAACTATGTGTACATAAAATATATATATGTGTATTATTAAATGAAAGTTGCGTGTTATTCTGATGTTCTATGTGATCCTTGCACTATGATTGTATATGTAGCCTATATAGGTATGTATGTGTGTAGTGGGCCGAGACCACGAAACCCGACTCGAGACCACCCGGTCTCGAGTGAACAGTGAACGGTTGGGCCGTTTGGGCCGCATCTCCTTAAGCCCGTGAATTGGGTTATAAAACCCCCACATAGGCCACACCTTCCTATTCTTTGGACACTCAAACCCACAATCATTCTCTCACTCTCACACCCTCTCACTCCTCCTAGCTTACTCTCTCTCTAGAAAACCCTAGAACTTCACTAACCAACTCCCTCCATCCTCTCGGATCCGATAAGCGGCAACTTGGAGCTCGGGATCTAGCTTGTATTCGTCACTCGAGAGCCCCCTCTCAACTGTTTCCCCCACACCCTTGCATCCGAACATCAATCGGTTAGTATGTTCTACTTGATTAATGATAATGTATGTTAAACTTGATTAATGATAATGTGTGTTAAACTCAATTAATGATAATGTGTGTTAAAGATGCTTGTTTGCTTGTTTGCGAGTGGGTTGGATGATTTACAAGGTAATCTTTGAATAATAGGATGTAGATAGAATGACATGCATGACCATCGATCGATTTATGAATATGCACATGAATGTTCTTGATAAAAAGAATGAGATGCTACATGTTATTACTCATGAAATGCATGGTGTGCTTGTTGTAGTAGTAAAAGCTTATTTCGGTATGCTTTAGGTCCCTCTTGATGAATTTGATGAGTAAAAACCGATGAAGATCATAAGAAATAATTGAATGCATGATGAACTACTTGAAGATCATGAAAAATATTTGAATATACCATGATTGATCTGTTTTGTGTGGATATTAGACAATAAAACATGTTGGTGCAAATTAATTGGTTAGTACACATTATCACAACTATGAAATCCTATTGGATAGTACATTTGGAACAGGTTCTAGAAGGATTCTTGTGCACGTATCCGAGGTTGCGAGTCGAGACCCTCGGTTGCGACCCGAGATCACCTCATGACAACTCGAGACGGACTTCAGGAACTCGAGACCGGCAAGGTCTCGACTTGAGACTTCATGATCTCGACTCGAGACTGGACTCGAGGCCTCTGAGGTTGCGACTCCTGACCAGCACCACTCGAGACCAAAACATGATCACACGAGATCTCTTGGTTGCGACTCGAGACCGCATGTTCTCGAGTCGAGACCACCATGTCTCGACTGGACTATCTGCTTTGGTTATTGGGCCATAATGTGGGCTAACTATTTAACTGGATTATGTGATGATCGCTACTATTTCACTGTTACTGTTGGATCAGGCCCAATGACTTAGTGTAGGAATTATTGCTATGAATGCTATGTGTTAGTTATCTGTAGATTATACGTGATTACTTGCACCCCCAACTTGACCTATATCGGTAACCATGCTAGGACGTGGTGACCAACGTGATTGACCGAGTAAATAATCTACCGAGCAACCCAAGGTGAGTTCACAACTTAAAGCATGCATTCCCGGTGGTTTGGGAAACGGACCTAAAAACAACACTATCCCATTGTAAGGGATACAAACTTACTTTTCTTCCCTTGTTACTAGGATACAAACTTAGTTAATTATTGTTTATACGGTAATGCAACAAGCAACACTAAACGAAACTCTATCACTTAAGTCCTCACTACATAATACCGATTAATCGCCGGGGCCTGGCGAACGGGTTATTAGTTGATAGCGCTATTTAGGTGTAACCAGCCTCACACCGACCCTTGTTACTGGGAACGGGAGTGAACTAATGTACTCTGGCAAACCGTCAATGATGATAGAACATTGACAAACGGGGCACTGCGGAAACGTACGGTTAAGTAAGTCGTCGGTATTGGAAAAACAGTTTAGTCGCTTACTTATGGGGTAGCTCCCCATCGCATGTATAAACGGATTAATTAACTGGTGAAACTAGTTTTTGGTAATTAAAACTGGACAACTCGTGGACTCGCCAACATTTTGTTGATACCCTACTGCATGCTTTGCAGGTACCCAGTGACTCAGGAGCTTGCAGCTTGGGAATGTGTAGTGGTCGTCTAACCCACGTGTTGGGTTCTAAATAATCTTGAACTATGAATTTTGTTTTGAAACTGTTTGGTTTATGCTTCCGCTGTTTGTTTAAACTGTTAATCAAACTTAACTTTTAGAACTTTAAAATATGGTGCTTACTAACTATTGTGGTTGGTGAATGCCTCTACTATTAATCGATGCTCAGTATAATTGGTGGCTGGATCCTGGTCAGTCACGCCTCCAAGCGGTGGTACTCCGTATGTGGATTTTGGGGGTGTGACATTATGACATCCGCAAACTTGCAAATTACTAAATACCTTAATATCATCATTCTTGCACATATGTATGTTCCAAATGGAACTTCATACCATTCTTTTCATTCTTACATTCTAATTTTGTTGACCCATTCATAAAAGGGTCCATACACACAAATTCATTCTCTTGCATTCTAAACCAACATATTCGACCCATTTAATGAGTTCTACACAAGTACTTTTTCATGATTGATTCAATTTAACACATCAAATGGTAAAACAACAATGTAATAAAATCATGAATTGTACAAGTAGCTTACCTCGATCCTGATTTCCTTGTTGCTTCGCTTGACTTGAACTTTATTCCTTAACACCTATACATAACCATTCATACTTTAATTTATGCCTTATACCCGTTTACACACACACCAATTGATAAGACATCATACAATCTACACTTACTTCATAAACACATTCAATTCACATAAAGTTTATAACTAACAAGGATAACATCTTTATTAAGGCATTTCATCAAACACTTGGTGTGCATAACATCAACGAAGCATAAGGTACAAGTGTTCAAAGCATGGTTCTACGTGTTCACTTTCTAGTCTAACAAGAATCAACCAAGTTCATATCTTTCTTTCATCCTACATTATCTTATCTAATTTCTCTATATCAATTCAAGGTCATGTAACAATTTTCACCTAATGGCATATATTTAAATCATCATGTTTATCATACTTTCACAAGTATAAAGCTTAAATCATTCAAACAATCAGAAATCAAGCAACATTTTCGAACTACTATGAAACCCTAACTCTCAATTACATAAGATTTCCACATAATTTCATGATTGGGTTAAACCCACTTTATACAAATCATCCAAAACAGAATTTTCAACTTACCAATCATTGAACAAGCTTAGATTATTCGAATTTTGGGTTCATGCATCCATTTGGGCTCTTAATTTCCTTCTTATTTTGAGAATTTTATGAAGTTAGGGTTTTTCTTCTTGGCCCCTTGCTCTGGTCGATCCACAAACACACCAGAGAATGTGTTTGTGTTTCTCTTTTATTTATTTTTATTAAAAACCTCCATCCTTTTTCACAAGTTTAGTCCCTCTTTTTATTATTGTTGTCTATTATCACATAAACTTTCTCTACTTGTTGAATTATTAACATATTCATTTAACTTGGTTGATATTACATAACTAGACATTTAAAGTAACATAATAAATTGCATATTTTGGGGTGTTACAAGTCTACCCCACTTAAAAGAGGTTTCATCCCCGAAACCTTAATACGTACCAAATAATGTCGGGTAATGCTCCCACATATCATCTTCTAGTTCCCATGTATGATCTGATCCTTTTTGATGTTGCCATTGCACCAAGACTTGCTTTATAGCTTTGTTCCAAAGGTGCGTTACCTTAGAATCCTTGATAGCTATCGGTCTTTCAACATAATTCAATCTTTCGTCTAATACAATATCGTCAAGGGGCACGTATGCCGTCTCATTTGCTAAGCACTTTCTTAATTGTGACACATGGAATGTGTCATGTATCCCATCTAAGGTTGGAGGTAATTCCAACCGATATGCTACATTCCCAACCCTAGCTAGAATCTTGAATGGTCCTATGTAACGAGGACCTAGCTTTCCTCACTTTCGGAAGCGGGTTATACCCTTCCATGGAGATACCTTCAATAACACACGATCACCTACTTGAAACTCAATAGGGCGTCTTCATTCGATCTACATAGGCTTTCTGTCGATCTTGAGCCGCCTTTAAACGGGCTCGGATGAGATCGATCTTCTCATTAGTCTTATATATTACATCGTTTAGCGCAATTTCTCTTTGCCCCACCTATCCCCGACAAATGGGAGTTCTACAATTCCTCCCGTACAACATTTCATACGGTGCCATTTGAATGCTATTATGGTAGCTATTGTTGTACGAAAATTCCACCAATGGCAAGTGGTCATCCCAGCTCCCCCCAAAATCTATCACACACGCTCGCAGCATGTCGATGAGTGTTTGAATGGTTCGCTCAGACTGACCATCCATTTGGGGGTGGTAGGCGGTACTGAAATGTAATTTTGTACCCATACTCTCATGATAACCTTGCCAATATCGAGAGGTGAATGGGGTATCTCGATCCGACACAATAGATACAGGGACTCCGTGTCGAGATATTATCTCGTTAACATAGATTTTCGCCATCCTTTCAGAAGAGAAAGTCTCCCGAATGGGTAAGAAGTGCGCGCTCTTGGTGAAACGGTACACGATCACCCATATAGCATGGTCTCACGATAGCATTGATATTAGGGGTGTTCAAAAAAATCTGGATCTGAAACCGAATCCGAAATATCCGAAAATCCGTATCCGAAATATCCAAAAATTCAGATATCCGAAAATTGGATAATCCGAAAATTCGGATTCGGATTCAGATATCGATTTTGAAAATTTTCGGATATTTTAGATATCCGATATCCGAAATACTATATAATATTATTTTTTATTATTAATTATATATACAAAATTTCCTTGAAAACCCTTATTCCCATATTACCAGTTCCATGCCTCCACTACCCCATGCCCATCTCGGCTTCTCGTTCAAATCTATGAGTTTGACAGTCCAAGTTTGACAGTCCATGATTCTACATCTGCGTTCAATACTTCAATGATTTTGTTCTTCAGGAAGAAAAAGTTTTTGCTTATTTATTTGTCTGGTTTAAATTGAAGAAATTGAAACTGGGGGATGTAACTTTCTTCAACATTGATAAAAATGATTAGAATTATAATTGGATATTCAAAGCATGTATGCTCGTTGCTGCTCAAAATCCCCAAAATCAACTGCCACTTTTATTTTTTTATGCTATTTGTTGGATTATTGCATTTAGGAAACTGATTCTAAAGTATTATACTTTCGATTAATGTATTTGTATTTTACTATTTTTTGGGATTTAGGAATTTGGATATCCGTTTCACTATCCGAACAGATATCTGATATTTCAAATATCCGAACTTCGGATATCCGAAATTTCGGATACGGATTCGGATAGTGAAATCAGCTATTCGAAAAATTCGGATATCCGAAATTCGGATATCTAAATTTGCGGATATCCGAATTTGAACACCCCTAATTGATATCGGAAAGGCCAATGAATGTAGAAGAATGAAATTCTTTTAAAATGTGAGAAGGCAATTTGTAATATGTGGAATGAAAAACTTACCAATAACGCTAACTAATGGGCTGTTTGGCAACTTCTGAATGGTTAAATGCTGAACCAGTAAGAGGTCTGAACCATTAAGTGTTGAACCAGTAAGAGGTCTGAACCATTAAGAGCCAGTATAATGCTTAACCATTCAGAGGCAAATGTCTGACCAGTTTAGATTAGAGGTCTTAACCATTCAAACTCTGTATAATACTTAACCATTCAGAGGCAAATGTCTGAACCATTCAGACATCTGCTCATGAAACAAATAGTCTGAACCATTAAGTGCTGAACCAGTAAGAGGTCTGAACCATCAAGAGTCTTATTAAGAGATAAACAAACAACCCCTAACCCATCTTGGTAGGTGTGTCGTGGAAGTGAAGTTGGGTCAGTGGTGAGTTGATGGACCTGGTCTTTGTCAACTTGATCCACCTAAAAATACTCCCGTAATTGCTACAACTACGTAGCAGTTGGGTTCTTAAGGGCTCATAGGGAGTTATTAACGGCACTTTTTAATTGTCTCAATTATAGCATATAACTCACGCATGCAAGTCAACTACGATTGCATTTAGTTGTAAAGCTTCTTGCTATAAAAAAGATAGTGGCCGATCCTGAGGCGTCAGTTGTGAGATCAAAAGCCATACTGAAGTCATGTATAAGTGTATAACAAGAGTGATACGATACTTCCTTACTAATTTCAGTTCATGGAAGGTTGATGGTGCTTTATCATTCTATGCGAATGAAACACTTGTTGCTTCAATAGGTCAGTTAACGGAGATGAAATGGTAGCATAACTTGTGACAACCAAGAATTTTCAGGTTAACTCCGTTATCTTTAACATTATCATAAACATTCATTATTGAATTTCACTTGATATTAGTTGGTAAGTGGCAGTTAGTACACGAACACTCGTGTAACAGTAATTCGGTGAGTTAACCGAATTACCAAACCGCACACAAGTCTGATCCTGAACATTGATGAAACATGGATATAGTATTGCAAACATAGAAATATTAATATAATTATGTGGAATTATATGTTATTTGACTATATGGATTAATTGCCAGTTGTTTTTTGTAATTGTGTAACAATGTGCGTTTTTTGTGTGATCTACTGTTTATAAAAATAATTAACAAATTAGTGGGTTTTATTTTATAGACTTGGGCTAGTGATTTTACTAAAAAGTGTTATGGTGGGCTTGTTTTAATTAAAAAGGCCATTAAAAGTTGTAAAACCTACTAAAAGGCCTACCCTTGGTTTCTGTTAGTTAGATTTAAAAGAAAAGTTAAAACCCAACCCTAAACCCCCTTGTGCGTACGACAGCCCTACCCCCACCATGATTTTGAAATTGTGCCTTCAAAACACCATTCCATCTTGATTTGTTGCTTGGATCTTGCAATTGGTGGTTCCCTTGATCGATTCCAATACCCTATAACGCTTACAAGTATCTTGGTCGATTTTGATAGTTTTTATGATTTTCAAGATTAGGTCGAAAACCCTAGTTTATCCAAACTTAATTTTAACCAAACTTGTTGATGTTTAGTGTTTGTCTATGATCATGGGAGTGTTTTGAATGATTTTTGCATGGATTGAAAACCCTAGATTCTTGATTGTTCATACATTGCCAAAATAGGAAACTTTAATGATTTAGATGTTTATATATGCATGTATAGGATGATTTTATTGTGTTTGGTGTTATGGATATGATAGTATATGTATATAATGATGTAGAACCTAGTTTGGTGATGAAAACCCTAAGGTGCATGCTAGTTCATAACTTACTAAAAAGAGAAACCTTGTTGAATTTGAATATTTGACATTGCATGACCCCGTAAGAATGTTATAGCAAAATTTCCCGAAATTGTTTTGATCATAACCTACTCATACAAATGTCAAATAGGAAAATTCTTGAGCCTCGTATAATATACTTGAAGTGTAGACGATCCACAAAACTTTTTGTAATTTTCCATCAACGCTAACTATGTTTTTACAATTTTTTAATGTTAGTGGGTTAAGCTGAGTTTTCTGATCAGAAAATAGGGTCCATACGCGACTATAACTTGATCAATATTAGGATTTAGGACATGAAATTTTTACAATAGATACTCATAGGAGTTGGTAAGACACTCCAGTTGGTCTTGCATCAATTGGATCAACGTAAATTTTTCTATAAATTCAATGGTAAACTGTCATTAGAAAATGATGTTTTGACCTTTATGTGAGGTAATATTTTTTATGAATTTTCTATAAACATTCAGACCTCAAGAAAACACAACCCCATATAGTCTATTTGGCATATCTCAGAAAATATTCATAATTTTTCAACATCATTTATTATTTTAAATAAAATACACAAACTAACTCAAAAAATGATGTTGTGTTGTGATTGCTGAAACTTTTTGTTAACACTAGAGTTTACTTCTACTTGACTATGCAAAGTAGGAGGTGAAACTTGTAAAAGAAAAGTACCATACTTGTAAAAGAAAAGTTTCCATTGTATTCGCCCTTAGATTAATATATTTTAATAAAATAGTTCAAATCAAAATTAGATTTGGTCAACTATCTTTAAGTACCAAAAAATAATACTAGAAGAGCTCGCAAAAATTATAGGCGATACAGGTAATTAATGTTTCTTTTTCCTATATGTCCTCAAATATGTCGTATTATTAAGTAAATAAGTATGAATAGTCTTACAATATCTTTATATGGATAAGTATGGATTGATTTTATGCGAACCATTTTGACTCGAGTTATTTTGACCTGCCTTCTTTCAAACAAATCAATTTGTGCCCCCCTCATAAAAATTATTTTAGGATTCGCCAGTGTATATATGTTATATATTTTATAACATATATCAATCATTTGGTTATTCAGGAACTTGTTGCCATTTCTACCTTTTTATGTAGCAAACATAATTTCCTTTCTATCAGTTGTTTTCATTCTTTCCATTCCATGGCATATGTAATGTCATGATCTTGCGCTTAGAAGATTAGGTCTTACCATTTTAATGCCTTATTTTTGAAGCATACTATACTTCATCCTTCTTAGTGTATATACTAATGGTTAGGACAACTTTAGTTCTTTGCAGTCCATGTATTGTCATAACAGCTTCTTTATTACTGGCAATCTTAGTAAGATTACAGGTGAAGAAAGTCTTTGTAAGTGTATCTAGTCATGGATACTCTCATCTTCTCAAAAGTGCTTAATGAAAGTAGAATTTATACTGAATTAGAGTAAGTCTTAGGTATGCGTTTTGTGACTTTAATCATAGCACAACTTATAGTTACAGGTTTCCTAATGCGTCAATTATCTAAGGTAACACATCAAAAATTCTTATACTTTCGATGGCGACCCAATTCAAAGGGTTCCTATCGTTCATCTTGTCCGCACAAGTTACGAGACGGATGATCAATTGAAATAGCGGTCGATGTCGGAATTATAAATGTATACTAGAGTTTCATGATAACGAAATCTAAAATTATCATTGACACACATGCTCATGATTCATCCTAAATTGTCAATCATGATGGTCTTTGGACTTTCTTGTATATAGATATACATATCTATACAATCATATGTTTCATATATTGTAATCTACATATCATTATAAGGTCAATGTATTTAACAGGTTCATATTTCCAAAAACAGGTCAGGCATCAGGTTATGGTACTTAGTTTAGGGAATTCTGTAACTTTTTAACATAACATATACCTCATCTTACCCGGTCTCTCCGGAGAGGTTACTCCATCTTACCCGGACAAGCTGGAGAGTCTACCACACCATACCTAGTCTTGCTGGAGAGGCAATCGTATTTCCCATAAAAAAAGAATTTTCTTAAATCATGATTTTTATGGTGCATCTTTTATTAAGGCTTTCATCAAGAAACAAGGAATTTAGTATTCACATGACGGATCATATTCCAAAACCAAGTAGTACCAATAAACAAGAAATAACGGTGACTAGGTGTTATTGCTTATTTAATATACTTGCAACGTTCTAGTTATCATCCTCGCGATATACCAATACCCATTACACTATATCTATGCAAGTAATTTAGCTTATCTTGAAACTTATTTTAAGGCATCTTTCTTAGGTTCAAGTCTAAATATTATCCTGGGTGCTACCAATCAATATCAATATCCTAACTCTTTTGTTTAAGCTTAGGTATTATCACAACACCTAATTGATTAAACGAGTGGCTCTGATACCACTTCTGTCACAACCCCCGACCACACCCTGGACAGAAGCCGTGAACAGTCAAGTGGTACCGGTGGTTATTTTGAAAATATTGCAGCGGAATTTCATCAGGACCGTGAGTTAGGAAAAATATCATAGTTTAGAAACACCAGATTTTATTTAAAAAAAAGATGGGGATAAACCCATTACAAAGGCAACTTTAATAGGGGATAAATCCATAAAACAATGTTTCTTAATTGAACTGATAAAATAAGCCAATTCTTTAAGCTTTTTGGTGCCGTATCACAATTCTTATTCAGATCTACTGTAATCACCTGACACATGTTTAAAAACATTTTATCAGCAGGAAATACTGGTGAGTTCATTCAATTTGTACAAAAACACATTGTTATAATTACAGCATTAAGGGTTTTTACATTTGTTTATATCTCTCAATTACTCAAATCAGTATTTGTCACTCGGTGCCAGTTCCTGTGACTATGGTCATATCACTATTGACCCTCAATTGTCCAATAGCAAATCTTATCAAGTAGTGTATACAAAGGGTATGTTTGGCAAAAGTAGCTGGTGGCTGGAAGCTGGTGGCTGCTGGCTGGAAGCTGGTGGCTGGAAGCTGGTAGCTGGTAGTTGTAGCTGGTAGCTAGTAGCTGTAGCTTTTTATATATATTTGGTGTTTGGCAGAGTAGTTGAAGCTTTTAATAAAATGTACAAAATGGACATAACTAAAAATTTAAAAAGTTTATACATTAATAAGTTCATTATTTTTAGAGGTTAAAATAGTCATTTTTTTCCCTAAAAGCTTGTAGCTCCTTCTAAACGCTACTAGTAGTAGCGTTCAACCAAAAGCTTCAAGCTCCTAACCTAAAAGCTTCAAGCTCCTTCTACCAAACAAGGTTTTTTATTGAGTTGGAGCTTTTTCTTAAAAGCTTAAAGCTAGAAGCTCCTAAAAGCTCGATGCCAAACATACCCAAAACCCCACATACCGGTAGTAATTTCAGAATATAAAAACTTAATCACTGTAAATATAACTGGAAAACATTTAGGGTTTTGAAAGCATTTAATAAAAAGAGAATGACTCACTTTGCAGAACTAGGGGTTTGATTTAACAGGCCTCTTGATTCTAAGCCTCTTGATTAACAGTAAGTTTATAGCTCCAAGTCTTTTGATAATTAAGCATCTACTTTATCAGTGAATTTAAGCCTTCTGATTCTAACCCTTAATTTCACATAATTTAATCTGTATTAATGTATAAACCCAACTCAAACTTTAACGATAATCACAAGATCAAAACCTCAACATAGTTAACAAAGTATAGCCTTATACAGGCAGCACTTTGGCATCCGTTTGATTAGTTTATCGATCAATCGGTCATGGTATCGTTTCAGTGATTAGGGTTTAATACACGAGAATACAGAGAAGCAGAGTAACGAGAAACCAGAGGATCGATTCAGAAGTTGAAAAGGTGCGAATGATTCTATTCCAGGAATATCCTGTTAGATATCAAAAGAGTTGACTAGGGTCCTAGGGTCAACTCTTTTGATATCTAACAGGCTATTCCTAGGGTAATATAAGAAATCTTTATCTATGTTTATGATAACGAACATTATACCGAGCAAATTACTTCGCATTTATTACTTGATTGGCTTTAAAAGTGATTAGCTTTCAACTTTGACAAGGTGAAAGCTTTGGTTCATTTTTTATCTGCACATAATTGCTGTTATATTTATAACACAAACTTGGGAATAGTACTTTTTTAATTTTGGGTCGTCCGATTAAATTAATAGTTGTAGTTATATATAAAGCAGGTCTAGGTTGGAGTGAGTTATGACACGTAAAGTGGTAGTATAAAGCAGGTTTAGGTTGGAGTGAGTTATGATACGTAAAGTGGTAGTAGGTGAGATTGGGCCATGTGGATGTTCCTGCTACATCCACCATGCGTCTTCCGCTACCACCTAGCAGAAGCTCGAATCTACTCCCAAATCCATTCTCTCACCGGATCTCACAATCCGTATCCCATGTCTCCTCTTACAAATCACAATGCCTCTATCGATCCAAAAAAAATGTTGATTCTAAATGAAGATTTCGTTGTTCTATATTACCTCAAGGCAATGCTCGCATCCTTCATCAGGTCTCTCTTTGAGCGCACATTCTTTTTTATTTGTTTCAATAAGTATGTGTGTGTTTCTTTTTAGGTGTGTATATTTGTTTCTATTTAGGCGTAATGTAAAAATTTGATGAAATTTGGTATTGTAGCTGTTAAGAATGATGCATGTATTGTTATTCTTCGAATTCAATGGTAACTAACTCTCATATTAATACTTTCAATACTGGATGATGCTATTTTCAAGTCACGTGTTTTGTAAGGAATAATCGTTTTTAATTTCTTGGCCATATTCTTAAGAACTCTATATAGATTGAAATCACTAATCTCTACACATCCTATACTAAAAGGGTTGATTCGTAATTAGTTTAAAGACAGTTATATTGTAGCATTCCTATTTTTACCATATAAGAATTTTAGGGTTGTTTAAATTTATTAGTAACTAGTTTATTTTTTTTATTAGACCAAAATAGTTTTAAAAACTATTTTATATATAGTTGGTTGAAATATTATACTAATTAATTAGCCTGTATATGGGTGACCTTTCTAAATAAAATAAAAGTATATAAAAATTTATATTATTAGACAGGTAGATTACGGGTAAGTTAAATATTAGAAATATAAAGTACCTAGACAGTCCCATGAACCGTTTAATAATTAAACTATAAAAATACATTATATTTGAACCTACTCTGTTTTAATGAAACTTGGTTCAAAATGTAGACAAAAATATTCTCGTTCTAATGACATATTTATTATTTTATAAAACGTCATATTTTAGAAATTATAAACGCCAAATAACTGAAGCAGTTGTATTAATTATAATATATAAATTAATAAAATAATGATAATAATAATTAAAAACTTATGAATGAAATAAAATAATAAAATAATAATTAAAGTTAACAATTTAAATTTTGTTGAAGTGTGTATATCGAGATAATCAAGAAAAGAATTAAAATAAAATATAAAATAATAATATAATAATAATATAATTAACTCACAATTCAATTTCAATTGAATTGGTGCACGTGGCATCATACCAAAAGTTGAGAAACTAAATTTACATTTGAATGAATTGCATGAACACGTCTACGTCTACGTGTGTATTCAAAAATGAAAAGGAATCTTTTAAACTTAAGGTGTAAGCCTCAGTTTAAGTATAAATAGGAGAGGTTGACACTTTCACAATTACTTCGTCTACGTTTCCATCTCTAGCGATCTCTCTCTAAAAAAAGTTCTATATTTCTAATAAATAATAAAAAATGACTCATTTTAAGTGTTGTAAACTCCCGATCACCGCTACCCTTTCCGATTGATCTGAGCCCCATAACACATGTCAAGGCTCTGCCTGACTAAGTTCATTGAGGTTCTGTCTCGTGACATAGGGACAAGGTTGAATTAGGGGTACTATACTTAACACGAGTACATATATATATATATAGAGAGAGAAGATCATGCGAGAACAACCTCTTATTGCGAGAACCGCGAGAATCAATGTGAACACAACCAAAAATACCTAAAAATAGCTAAAAATCACACAAAATTTTTTTTTTAATATATTTTATATAAAAATCGCTACTTTTCGAAGGAAAAAAAAATTAAAAAAAAAAATTTTTTGGCCACTAAAAGTAGCGATTTGAGCATAAAAAATATTAAAAAAAATAAATTTTATGTTTTTTTAGGTTTTTTTGGGGTTTAGTTTTTAGCATTTTAGTTTTTAGCATATATATATATATATATATATATATATATATATATAGGGAGGGGCTCATGCGAGAACCACCCTTATTGTAAGAACCGCGAGAACCAATGTGAACACAACCTAAAATAGCTAAAAAAACCTAACCCCACCCCCCCAAACTAAATGCTAAAAACTAAAACCCCAAAAAAACCTAAAAAAAAACCTAACCCCCCCCCCCCCCCCCCCCGGAAGCTAAATTGCTAAAAACTAAACCCCCAAAAAATCTAAAAAAATAAAAAAAAAATCTAAATTTTCTTTTTTTTATTATTTTTTATGCTCAAATCGCTACTTTTAGTGGCGAATTTTTTTTTTTTTAAACAAATTTTTTTTTAATTTTTTTTACTTCGAAAAGTAGCGATTTTTATATAAAAAATATTAAAAAAAAATTGTGATTTTTAGCTATTGTTAGGCATTTTTTGTTGTGTTCACATTGGTTCTCGCGGTTCTCGCAATAAGAGGTGGTTCTCGCATGATCTTCTCCCTATATATATATATATATATATATATTTTAAATAGCTCAGAAGTTATACCCAATATTCTAACATAAGACTTTCTAGTTGAACCCTGAAGTTACAAAGTGGATTCATTCTCTTTTCTCACTATTTTATTCCCTTTTTCTTTATGATATAATTATATTAAAAAATGTCCCAAATCGATTCATAAGTAAAAACCCGGACCCCTGAAACCCTAATCCATATCAAAAATCAAGAAATCAAGACTTGTGGTCTTCTCGCGGACCGCGTAAAGAATACGCAGAAGGTCACGCGGGCCGCGACAGCTTGTAGGTCTCCGGATATGCATGAAGGCCACGTGTCGTCACACGTGTCGCGACCACCGGTGACTCAGCAACCTCCGATCTGATCCACGCTCCCACACGGGCCGCGTAAGGATCGGCCGAAGTTTCACGCGGGCCGCGACAGATCCATATTTCAGCTATAAATAGCTTGGATCAGGAGCAATTCACTAGTGTCGAAACCATTTCATAAAAACGAAGTTTGGCTGCTCAAATTCGAATTTTACTTTTATAATGGCGAGGCGCTGCTACGATACAGGGTATTAACTCGATCGCTGCTACGATTCAATATCCGATCGATTGAAACTATCCGACAGGATGTTTAAATTCAATACTTTGTCATTAGTCGTGAATCCGACAGGATGTTTGAGTACCACCCAAACTCGGGGTATACTCTGTCATTCGTTGCGAATCCGATGGATGTTTAAGTGTTGCACTTTGTCATTTGTCGTGAGGGTTTTAATCTCGTGAGTTATCGTAAATGTTGTATTAGTTACTAACCTAGTTCGTGTGCATTGTTATTTAAATTAGGTTACAAGGCTAATCAGTAGGCTAAACTCTGTCCGTATAAATTTACAATGGGAGTCATTCTCTTTTTATCAAATGTTTTACAATACTTCATTTTCAAATGTTATAATTACAGGGATTAATTCATGGTTATCTTAATCACTGGCTTGTGGGGTATTGTGCACATTACTAATTTCTCACAGGTTAGGTTAATAAATCCTCACCGTGATAAACGTCACTACTTGGGGTGGGAACCAATAGTGGTATGACCATCGTCACACGGGTGACAAGGCGCAAGATAAAAATAAGATAGAAGCCATTGTAATCGCTCTTATGCTGTACTTTATAACTAATGGTCATTTTATAAAACCTGAATGAACTCACCAGTATTTCATGCTGACAAAACCTTTTTAAAACGCGTTTCAGGTAATTACAGTAGATCAGGAATTAGAGTTGGATGCGGCACCAACAAGGCTTACAGAAGTGGCTTATTTTATCAATTAAATTAAATTAAGAAAAAGTTGTTTTATGTAATTGGGTTTATCCCTTATTAAAGCTACCCTTGTAAAACATGGGTTTATCCCATCTATTTAATAAATAAAATCCGGTGTTTTCTAAACTCTGATAATTTTCCTAACTCACGGTTCTGATGAAATTTCCGCTGCACTACTTTTCTAAATAACCACCGGTACCACTTGGCTGTTCGCGGCTCCCGATTCCATCGAGGGTGGGGTCGTGACAGAAGGTGGTATCAGAGCCACTGATTTAAGCCAATAGGTGTTGTGATAATAATACCTAAGCCTAAATAAAAGAGTTAGGAAATTGCTATTAACTGGAAGCACACATGATAGCATTTAGACTTGAACTTAAGAAAAGATGCCTTAGTATAAGCTTCAAGAAAAGCTAAGTACTTGTATAAATAAAGTATGATGGGTTTTGGTATGCCGTGAGAATAATAAATAGAACGTTGCAAGTATAATAAATAAGCAATAACACTTGACCACTGTTATTTCTTATTTATTGGTACTACTCTGTTCTAAAATATGATCCGTCAGGTAAATATTAATTTCCTGATTCATTGTTGAAAGTCATAATGCACTTTCCAAATCATGATTTAAGAAAAATACTATTTATGGGAAATATAAATTTCTTCTCCGGCAAGACTGGGTATGGTGTAGCAGACTCTCCAGCTTGTCCGGATATAACAGGGTTACCTCTCCGGCTAGAACCGGGTAAGAAGGTATATAATATGTCAGCAAGTGACAAGATTTCCCTAAATAGTATCAATATATGATTATATAGATATGTATATCTATAAGAAAATTCAAAAGCCAAATAAGAATGAAGCACAAGCATATGTGTCCACAATAATTCTAGATTTCTTTATCAAGAATCTCTTGCATATAAATTCCGATATCGAACATTATTTCGTTTGATCATCTACCTCGTAACTCGTGCGACAATATAAACAATGGAACCCTCTAAGTTGGGACACCATCAAAAGTATAAGAATTTCCAATGCATTACCATAGACTACTAACACAAGTAAGAAGCATGTAAAGTTGTGCTAATGCACAAGAAAACACATGAAACTTAAATTATACGTCCACGGACGTCAAAGTATATCACACACGACTTTCAAGGAAAGACCTTTGGAAAATATAATTGGGCATCACGACACCAATGCGAATCCTGTCAGTGGAAGAATTACTAATAAAAAAGCAGCACTTGGCCACGTGATCCTACAAACGACATAAATCTCCCTGGGGTACGTTGGAACAAGATTTCACAACCATCAGTGCACAGTCTAATCAGAATCATAATTATTAGCACTGAAAAAGGAGTCACATACCTTTGCAATCCCCCTATTTCATTTTATTCGACATTCTCTGGTAATGTCACTTAACAACGGTTATCACACAAAATTCCAGATAAAATTCTTAAATTCCTTTTGTTTAAATTCTGACCTCTTTGAATAGACTTTTGCATTGCTACTTCCCCTAATGGTCATCATACCATGAGAATTTCTTTCATAGTAGCAAATATGGATCTGTTTCATTTCTTGGTAAATCCACACGTTACACATGCACTGTTTGTTGCGCATGTGATTCGTTTGCTTTATAAAGACCACTGGAGGACTTCATTCCAATTTGTTGTTTTATCCAAACTCAAATATCATTTCGCTATACTTGATTTTTGCACTGTGAACCGCATTACTACAAAACGATGACTCTTTGATATCGAGTCAATGAATTTCTTGAAAAACTCAAATTTTCTTTGGCATACATGGTTTTTATTGTGACCATGTCAGAACTTTCTTATTAAAACTCGTTTTGCTTAAACCAAGTTCAATTGTTTGAACTTGCTCGCATTACGTATTCAATTCAAAGTCCCATATGATGAATTGAAGCCATCATATTCGAAATAATCCCAGCAAGCACTTCAATTCTCTTGAACCATACCATGATTGTTTGGTCTTCGACTTCATTAAATCGTTTCTTTGATCACGATCACCTTGTGGTGACGTTTTCACAAAATTGAAGCTTGCGCTAATCTCGTTTTATACGGATTTAATTATTTATTTATATTGAATCCGCTTTGTTGGTTTATCATATAAAAGCAATCTTAACAAAATTGTGTGCTAAGATAATGATACATAAATTCATTTCATATTTCAGTGTATCTCTTAATGATTCTTATATCATCAATCTAGCGTTTCGTAATCTTTATTGCTTTATCATCTTTGATCGAAAAACATTATTCAATTGTTTCAAATTCAATAAAAAAAAATCCTACTAGATTTATTTGAAACAAACATTCGGACTTACTTCATTTGATTTAAAGCATGGTGAAACTCATTTCATTCACCGCTACTATTATTTCGATTACTATGACACCTTGCGGTATCGGTATAAACTTGTAGCTTGGGCTAATCACAATCATTCGAATCATTCAAAACCACATCTGTCTTTCGACTCATTTAAAAATCATCTTAATGCAATTATGTATTAAGACAATGATACACTAACTCTATTATATTTCGGTGTATCCTTGCAATTCACTCATCTCAACACACTGATTTTTCCCGTATCATGGTTTGATAGTTGACAAATCATTTTTCGTACTTCTATTTCATTTGAGCTTATTAATTCTGAGTCTTTCTCAGTTGAAAATTGTTGGGATTGAACCCTATCAGAGGAACAGATAATTAAAGCCAAAACTGGATCAGAGCAGTGGATCAAGAATAAGCAGACGATTACAGATTAGTTCATGCAAATCTCTCCCCTTGAAAGTGGTTTCATATCTGCTGACCTCCTATCTGCTGATCTTACTAATGCTGACCTACAACTGCTGCTTTGCATCTACTGACCAATGTCAAAGACTGATGGAAGACCAAAGCTCTGCTGACTCAATCTACTGCCTTGAGTCAAGTACTGCTGATCCGGACAAGCACTGCTGGGTTCACAGCAGTGGAAGGATGCAGCCGCTGTTTAAGTGTCTTTTATGTAATGAATTGTAATAGCAGTAGTTAGTACATCAGTGTTTGTATAGATCAGAGGTTAGAGTTTGTTAAGAGGTTAGATGTCACTTTCATGGTGACGTCAGCTAAAGATGCTCAGTGGTTTGCAAGTGCCTATAAATAGTTCAGTACTTTGTACTGTTCTATTAGCTCTTTCACCACATCGTCTTCTTTGCACGAACAAACTACTGAGCTTTGGTTGAGGGGGAGTTTGCATTCTTACATCAATCATTGTAATCGGTGTTGAAACAAATTCAATCATTCGGTTCATTGTGTAAAGATGTTTGATTAAAAGTATTACTCCTGTTTGATTGTATGCAAAGTTTGTTTTCATCTTAATTCCGCTGCACAACTCTTTCATTTCCATCTTAATTTCAAACGAAAATACAATAAAAAAGAAACTCAGATCCAACAATTGGTATCAGAGCTTGGACAGTCAAATTTGATTTAACAATCATTTTGACGTAAATAGTTCAGCTCATAACAGTTGATACTGATCGTTTGTTCGTCCGTTGAAAAACAGAGCAAGGATTAATCACCATTAAAGTTGATTTCTCAGTGTCTGTAAAACAATAAGAATGACGTCACAATATCAGGATGATAAAAACAACATCGGCTCGCTTTTTAAACCACCTATGCTAAAAAGAAATGAGTACAACATCTGGCAGAGGAGGATGGGTCACATCCTCGCTCAACAAAGCACAGGTTGTTGGAGGTCTGTCATTTATGGTCCCCATGTTCCTTCAGTGCCAAGCGCTGAAGATGCTAAAAAGTTCGTTCCAAAACCAGTTGAAAATTATACCGAAACCGACTTTCAAAAGATCGAACTAGATGCTAAAGCTTTTAGCATCATAGCATCAGCGCTGCCCAATGAGATATATGCTGGACTGTTACACTGTAACAGTGCCAAAGAATTATGGGACGCACTTAAGGAACAGTTTGGTGGAACTGAAGAAGTCATAGAAAGCAATAGGGAAATCCTGAACCAACAGTATGAAACATTTTGCTACGTTAAAGGTGAATCACTAACGCAACAATTTGAGCGTTTTAGTTGTCTCATCAGTGAACTGAGGCTTGTTAACACCACTTTTACAAACTCAACTCAAAATAGCAGGTTCCTCAGGTCACTGCCAGAAAAATGGGACACTATAGCTTTTGTCACCCGAAATTCATCTGAATTCAAGGATCTGACCTTGACCCAACTCCATGGTCGACTCCTGACCTACGAAAGGGAGTTGAACCAGAAAAGGAGGTTACAAGAGTCAGGAAAAGCTACCGATGATTACACTTTCGGTAATACTGCTCTTCTGGGTCAAGAAGAATCTGGGAGCAGTGGTAAGGATCAGGGTTATGATCACTTCATTGACATAACTGCTGGTGCAAATTTTAACAACCCTGATCCTCACTCTGCAAGTTATGCATTCACTGCTAACGAAAACCAGATGTCAGACAATTTAAGTTTTGAACTAAATGATTTGCAACATTTTGATCCCACTGATTCAGAGGAAATGGACATCCTGCATCAACTGGCTTTGCTAAGTGTAAGAACTAGCAAGTTCTACAAAAGAACAGGGCGAAAATTCCCAGGTTTGCATGGGAATCTAAGGGTTGGGTTGGATAAATCGAAAATCAAGTGCTATAAGTGTAATAGGTTGGGACATTTCGCTAGGGAATGTAGGAGTCAAACCGCTGGTCCCATAATTACTCATCCTAGCTCAAATCCTCGACCTCAAAACCAAAACACTGTGCACTATGCCCAATATGCCCCAGCAGCTCAAGTGAACACTGCTCACTATGCTGCTGCCCCTGTGCCAGTACATTATGTCCAAACTACTGTTCCACAAATCCAATATGTTCAAACCCCTGCTCCACAGGTACAAGTGCAATCTGCTGCACCTCAAACCACTGCTCCAGCAGCAGCACAACCAGATCAACAAAGTTTTTTCACTCAAGGGTTTGTTGACTGGAGCAGTATGCCTGATGATCTTAGTGATGAAAATTTTGCACTCTATGCTTCTAATGATTCTTCACATGATGAGTTTTGTTTGATGGCACTAGAGTCAATACAGGAGGGGGTTGAAGCTGAGGAGGAACAGCAGTGCTTTGAAACAGTGGAAGAGGTGATTGAAGCAGTGGTTACTGCAGTGGCTGATGAAATACTGTTGGGAGAAAGTTCAGGTACCCTGATTGAACCAATGACAGATCCATGGTCCATAGAGGACAAAGAAGAAGAGAAAGAAGAAAAGGCTGGTGAAAAGAAGGTAAAAGCTGATGATGATAAAGATCATCAATGTGATTGTGCAATGATGGCAGCTGCCAAGGTATCTCCTCAAGTTCTTGAAAAACTGTGTTCTGACAATTGCATAATTGCTTTTGCTAACATCAAAGAGGTGAATGAAAACCTTCGGGATAAAATCTTGTCTGATGAGGTCAAATTTGAAAGGTCTTTAAAAGAACTTAAAAACAAATTGACTGAAAAGGAAAAAGAAATCAGCTGTCTAAAAGAAGAGCAAAGCATCACCAAAACCCAACTTCAAACTATGGTAGAAAAATACCAAAGTTGCAAAAAGGAGTTGGAATCCACCCAGATTACTTGTGAAAGATGGGTGGAATCCTGCAGAGGATATGAGGTGATGCTTGCTAAACAGATTGAAAGTAATGTGAAGTTTGGGGTTGGATATAGAAAATATGATGATGAACACATTGCTTGTGAAAAATCTGTTCAAAACACTGATGTAACCACTGAGTTCATCCCCACAAACAAGAATGGCCAAGAAGTGAAAATCACTGACAAACTTGGTAACAAAATCACACTTGGCAGAACAAGGAGTTCCTCAACTTTTGAAGAACTTGAAAAATATCAGTTTAAACCTACCTGGTCTGACGAATGTGATATTCTTGAAAATTTCAAGCCAATGGACTTTACATCAACTGATGGTGTTAAAGCTCCAAAAGCTAAAGTCATACCTCTCAAGGACATCCCAGCAGTGGTTAAAACCTCTGCTGCAAAGGATTCTGAAAAGAGAAAGAAGAAAGAAAAAATTGACAACTTGTTTTGTGAATTCTGTGAAAAAAGGAATCATCTAACAAAAGACTGTTTCCACTTGAAAGCTTATGATTTAAACAAAACAAGTATCATTGTTTCAGCAGAAAGCTGCATTGTCTGTGGTAAAACAAACCACAAAACTCAAGCATGTGTGTACCTCAAAAAATTTGATGTGAAAAAGAACGAGTACATGGCTAAAACATCCTTGAGTCCATCATCATCATCCTCATCATCTGTCAAGTTCATCAAGAAACAACCACTGTTTGTGCCAGTTCAAACAGCTGTTACAAAACAGTTGAACCAAACATCTGTCAAAAGAGATGTTCAGGTTACTGATGCACCCCCTGAAAATCAGTTCAGAAAAGGCAGAGAAAAACAGTCTTACCAATGGATTCCACACGTTTATGAGGCCTACAAAAGGCCCTCTAAACCCAAAGTGAACAAGCATCCTTTTGGCTATCAGCAGATGATTGGTCAGGACCCACAACAGTGGTTAAAGAAGAACTATCCTAAAATAGTTCAAACCCCTGACCTAACAACTGTCCATCATTCTGCATCCATCCCAGACACTGTTGAGACCCCATCCAAAGCCTTGTTGGCTTTGGAGACCTTAATGAACTAATCCTTTTACTTCATGTGCAGGGAGCTTCTGCATGCTTTGATAGTCTGTGGTATGTAGATAGTGGAGGCTCCAGGCACATGACAGGATGTAAAGCCCTCCTCAAAGACTTTAAAATCCATGGAGGGGGTGATATATCCTTTGGGAATAATAGTAAAGGAAAAGTTCTGGGGTCGGGTACAGTGGAGTCTGGAAAAGTAAAATTTGAAAATGTCAATCTAATAGACAATCTAAAATTCAACCTTCTGAGTGTGTCCCAAATGAGTGACAAGGGTTTTGGGTCATTCTTCACAAAAGATTGTTGTAGGATTGTTGGACCAGAAATGGTAAAAAAGATTGAAGCAATAATCAAAACTGGTCAAACTAAACTTGTTGCTCAAAGAAGTGGCAATGTTTATGTTGTTGACATGTCAAAAGAGTGTCCCAGAGCTGATGCCTGTCTGTTCTCAGCTGCCTCTAACAAAGAGACAAAACTTTGGCACAGAAGGCTGGGACACACAAATCTTAAGACAATCACAGAAATTTCAAAAAATGGTTTGGTGAGAGGCCTACCACAAAAATTGTTTTCATGTCCTGAACATTGCATTTCCTGTTTAAAAGGAAAACAGCATAAAAGTTCTTACAAGTCCATTG
Source organism: Helianthus tuberosus (assembly GCA_030545235.1). NCBI lineage: Eukaryota > Viridiplantae > Streptophyta > Magnoliopsida > Asterales > Asteraceae > Helianthus > Helianthus tuberosus. The sequence goes on along the minus strand of CM060371.1, from coordinate 102,721,279 downwards.
AAGAGTCCAAAACAACCCAGTGTTTGCAAATGCTACACATGGATTTGTTTGGCCCAGTTCAAGTCATGAGCCTCAAAAAGAAAAGATATTGTTTGGTTATTGTTGATGACTTTTCTAGGTTCACATGGACTTTCTTTTTGCACTCAAAAGATGAAACTGCAGGCATTTTGCAAGACTTTGTAACACAGGTTGAAAAGCAATTTGACCTTCCAGTGAAAAGCTTCAGGAGTGACAATGGCACAGAATTCAAAAATAGGGAGTTGGATGCCTTCTGTGTGAAGAAAGGGATTGTAAGGCAGTACAACATCCCAAGAACACCAGAGCAGAATGGGGTAGTGGAAAGGAAGAACAGAACTCTGATTGAGGCTACCAGAACCATGCTTGCAGATTCAGGTTTGCCATTAACTTTCTGGGCAGAGGCAGTAAACACTGCTTGCTATGTTCAGAACAGAGTTTTAATAAACCCCAGGCACAAAAAGACTGCCTATGAAATTCTGTATAAAATTAAACCACTGATCTCATATTTCAAAGTGTTTGGTTGCCCATGCTTTATTTTGAACTTAAAAGATTCCATTTCAAAATTTGCAGCCAAAATTGATTGTGGTTATCATCTGGGATACTCAACCACTGCCAAGGCCTACAAAGTGTTCAATACACGGACCAAGGCAGTGGAGGAGACTTTGAATGTTAAGTTCAATGAACTCTCATCAATGAAAATCCCAGCAAACCCTGCAGATCTGTTTGATCTTGAAAAATTCACTTTTGAAAATACTGCTGTCAAGACTAACAGTGCAGGTCCATCAGAGGATACAACACCAGACTATGGGTATGAAATCATCATCCCTCAAAGGTCTGCCACAAAGGGAAAAGCACCAGCTGTTCAAAACAGTTGTCAAAGCTCAACCACTGCTAACTCAACAGTTGTTGACCAAAGTAGCCCATCAACCACTGCTTCCACATCCTCAAACACTGCTGACAAAAATCCTCAAACAATGGATAAAAGTCAGCAGTTGTCCACTTCATTACCTCCTATACCACCACCTTTTGAAGCCACTGCTGGATCATCAAAGTCCCCAGCAGTGGTTAGCTCAGATGATACACATTTGCAGCCTTCACCAACCAATGCCATCATACCATACCAAGGAGATTTAATCTTCTTGAGATCTCATCCACCTGATCAAATCATTGGCAACATAAATGAAGGGGTGCTCACAAGAAGCCAAACCCAAAACATTTGTCTTTTTGCTGGTTTTCTATCACTCCATCAGCCAGTCAAGTACCAAGAGGCACTGAAAGACAATAGCTGGGTAGAAGCCATGCAAGAGGAGCTCCAATAGTTTAAAAGACAACAAGTATGGGAGCTTGTACCACTGCCAGAAGAGGTTAGTCCCATTGGCACAAAGTGGGTCTTCAAGAACAAAACTGATGAAAGGGGTATTGTTGTCAAGAATAAAGCCAGGCTTGTGGTTCAAGGTTACAGATAGGAAGATGGGATTGATTATGATGAAACATTTGCCCCTGTTGCAAGATTGGAAGCCATTAGACTGTTCCTGGCCTTTGCTGTCAACCACAATATGAAGGTGTTTCAAATGGATATCAAAAGTGCTTTCCTCTATGGTACAATTCAAGAAGAGGTGTATGTTTGTCAACCTCCAGGTTTTGAGGATCCATTTTATCCAGATCATGTCTACAGGCTAAACAAAGCCTTGTATGGCCTGAAACAAGCACCAAGGGCCTGGTATGAAACTCTTTCCAACTTCCTACTCTCAAATGGTTTCAAAAGAGGTACCATTGATAAAACACTGTTTTTAAAATGGAGAGGGAAGGATTTAATGATTGTCCAGATTTATGTGGATGACATTATTTTTGGAAGCACATGTAATTCAATGTGTGAAGAGTTTAGAGAACTCATGACAGCTGAGTTTGAAATGAGTGCAATGGGTGAGCTGCAATGCTTTCTTAGTCTCCAAGTACAACAACTACAAAATGGAACTTTCATTCATCAAAGCAAATATGCTAAAGAACTTTTAACCAAATTTGATATGAATGATTGTAAACCATGCAGCACACCCATGGAAACAAATAAGCTGGTCATGTCTGATGAAAAGGATGAGCTGATTGACCAAACACTTTATAGAAGCATGATTGGGTCTTTATTGTACCTAATTGCATCTAGACCAGACATCATGTTTGCAACATGTGTCTGTGCAAGAAGTCAATCAGCTCCCAGAAAATCAAATCTCATTGCTGTAAAAAGGATCTTCAGATACATAAAAGGTGCTCCCACACTTGGTATCTGGTATCCAGCTAATGGGAACATCAAGCTTTCAGGTTTCTCAGACAGTGACTTTGCTGGATGTCACACCACAAGGAAGTCCACATCAGGAGGGTGCCAGTTTCTAGGTGATTGCTTAGTTTCATGGCAAAGCAAAAAGCAAGCAGCTGTTTCAACATCCACTGCTGAAGCTGAATACATTGCTGCTGCAAGCTGTACAGCCCAACTCCTGTGGCTTCAAAATCAGTTACTGGATTTTGGTATCACTGCCTTAAAGACACCACTCATGTTGGACAGTCAGGCAGCAGAAAATATCATCAAAAATCCAGTTTCCCATTCAACCACCAAACACATTGACATCAGACATCACTTTGTGAGGGATTGCTATGAAAAAGGTTTGATTTCTCTGCATCATGTCCCAACTAAAGACCAGCTGGCTGATGTGCTCACAAAAGCACTTGATACAGCCACTTTTGAAAGTTTGGTCTCTAGGATTGGGATGCTGAACATGGAATAACAAGCAACATCTTGTTTTTCTATGAATAAAAGCAACAAAATGTTTTCAGAAAATCAAAATTCCATCCTTAAAAATAGCTAAAAATGAAAATTTTCATTAAAATCCTTAAAAGTCTGCCATTAACCACTGATTGTTCAAAAGTCTGCTTCTTTCAAAAATCTGTCCACTGCTGAAAGTCAACCCCTGCTCTCTCATTACTTTGATAAACTCTGTTGTTCAAAAGCAGTGTCTTATCCACTGATATGCTATCCACTGATAGTGAAAATCATCCACTGCTTTCATACCACTGCCTTCATCTGTCCTTATCACACAAGTACTGTCCTTCACTTTCGACAGGGGTTGTCACGTGGGCAGTACATATTGGTCAGACTTTTTGTAACGGCTGCCACCTCAGCATTCACTTTCTTCCCTATAAAATCCCCCACTCACCACCAAAACAGGGTTTTACTGTCGAATTGAATTCTTAAAAATTCTCTTCTCAAAACAGTTTTTCATCTCATCTTCAACAAATTTCTTCGATCAATCATCCTCAAAATGACTAAATCAAAGAAATCTGCAAAACCCTCATCCAAATCTTCATCGAAAACAGCCTCTCAAAAGGCAATCTCCACTGAAATTCCACACAAACCATCTCATAATCTTCTTGGTCTTCTTACAAAACCCAGTTCCACAAAGGAGTTCGATTCCATCATTGATATCATCACCGCCTCAAAGTACAAAACTTTGTTGACAGCGGATGCACCAATTTACTTAGCAACCCAAAGGGAGTTTTGGAAGAATGCAATCCTTGAAACACAAGGAGAAGCTGTAATAGCCATTAACTCTACTTTAAAGGGAAAAGAAGTCAAGATTACACCACAAACAATTTCAGAGGTCTTTCAACTCGACGATCAAGAAGGTAAAATTACTTTCCCTAAAAACGAGTTAAAAAATGATTTTCTGGAAAGGGGGTACAATGCAGAGGTCAAAAAGGACACCTTAGAAAAAGGTTACTTTCCTCCTGCACCAAGATTTTTATTTCACACCCTCTTAAAATGTGTTTCAAACAAAACCACTTCTTTCAATGAGATACCATTAAAAATTCAAAAACTGGGATTTGCAATTCTTCAAGATGAAAATTTTAACTATTCCCATGAAATTTTTAATGATTTGGTTAAAAATGTTGAAACAAAGGCATTCCTACTTTTTCCAAGATTTTTAAGTTACTATTTTGAAATGAAACTTGGAAAGAAGGATGCTGCTGCAATAAAACAAGGTGATTTCATTCAAACAAATTGCTTAACTGCTGAAACTTTTACAAGGATGTCTACACCTTGCAACACACAAGCAGAGGTGCCTGAGCAGATTTTAGCAGTTACAACTGCTCCTCAGGTATCTGCTGCTGAGCCCACTGCTCAAGGTGATCAAAGCAGCAGCACAACTGCTTTGAAACCCACACATATTATCTCCAAAAAGCCAAAAAGAAAAACTCAAAACCCCACAAAACCCATCAAAAAGGCAACTCTGGAGGATGAGATACCAGAGCTCCTGCCTGTGACAACACAAATGTCACAAGAAACCACTGCTGCTACTTCCTCACAGCAGTTGGTACAAATATCTCAACCCATAACCACAACTCCTCCTGCTTCTTCACAAAAAGAACAGGTTGTACAAATAGGGTCTCCACATCATGATGCTCTGGAAACACTCGTTTCTATCATCCACAACTCAATACCCGGGGCAACTCCATTTTCTACACCATCCTTCACATCCACAATTCCCTCACCAATAAAACCACCGTTGGATGCAATTGATTTGAACCAGGCATTAACCAGTCCTTCTCAATCACCTACTAATGAGAATATACCTCAACAACTGACTGGGTCTGATGTATCAATCTTTGCTAACCCACCAACACAACCTGAGGAGGTTACACCCCTTGAGTTACAAGTAACTCTTGGTGGTAATCCAAGTGAAGCAGCCACTACAAGTGTTACACCCACTGGGTTACATTTGGACAGTGGTTACATTAATAAGACTTCCTTGGAGGCAATTCCTTTTATAGCACCTCTGCCAACCACCAGTGGATTTATTTATCCTACTGGTAACATCAAAAGGTTGTCAAGTGTTGAAGGAAGAAGACCCCAGTACCAAGAAAAAGGGGCATCAGTGGTTAATGTTTGGAGTATACTCCCTATATCTACCACTGATAAAACCACTGCTAGTGGGAAATCAAATGATCCCATTAACTTGGGTGATGGTTTAAAGTACCAGAAATTGACGGATCGCATTGAAAAACTTGATAACTCTGTTGTAGAACTCAAAGATATGCTACAACAGGTGTTACAAGTTCAGAAGGTACAATCAGCTGCTGTTCCACCTCAAGCACCTGCTCCACAAAGGGCACCTGCTACAAATGAGCTCTGGAAGCTATTTCAATCTTTTCTCCAACAACAAGCACAATTAGCAGATCAGCAACATGAAAAACATGTACAACAGCTGAGAAATGCAATGGAGTCAAGGTTCAAGAACACTAAGGCTGACTTAAAGGCTCTCAAAACTCAGATCTTGCACACCACTGGCACTGCTCCTCCACAAGTACGCTACATTTATCAACTCCCAGAAGATAATGCCAAAAAGGGGGAGAAAATGAAGGAGTGGAAACAGAAGGGTATAGAGGATGGTCTTTATCTTGAACCAGAAAATTCAAACATGACCAAAAAGATCCCTTTGCCAGATGGTAGTAAGAAAATTGATGTGACAATAAATGCACTAGCAGAAGCACTTGCAAGTGTAAAAAGGGATAGAGAGGCCAAAAGGAAAGCCAGGGTGGAGAGAATGGATCATCCAGAACAGGGTACTTCTGGGTCAAAGGATCATGAAAATCCTGTTGAGGAAAAGAAGAAGCCTACTAGAAAAGTGAGGCAACCCAAATCCAATCCAACCAGACGTTCAAAGTCTGCTCAAAAACCACCATACAAAACAGCTGATGCAACAGGAGTTACAAAAACTACTGCTTGCCAAACAGTTGTTCCATCAACACACACCACTTCAACACACACAACATCCACTGCTTTACCATCATTACCACCAAAAACAACACCTGCTGACATACAGCAGAAGACAGCAGATGTTATAACATCTGTTGTAATGACAACAGTGGTCGAAACACCAGTTGTTTCAACAGCTGTTAGTCAATCACAATCCACTGCCACTACATCTACCACCACTGTTCCATTCAAAACATCATCAGTCTCTCCTAAACCAAAAAGGAGAAGGCTAATTTTAAAAGATGATGACACACCTCCATCACCAACATCTTCAAAATCCCTATCACTTGTCACTATTCCAAAACCCATACCTTTCTCTTCAGCTCAAATTGTAAAACCACTACCTCCTGCTGGTGTCTCATTTCCTCTGGAACTCATTGCAGTCAGAGAAGAAATCAAATCATTTTATTATGAAGATGACCCAGTCAAAAGGAGTTTACCATCAATTGCAAATTATCCCATGCCTAACAACATTGAAGAATACTTGAAGCTCAAAGCCAAACAAGCAGAGGATATTGCAATAAAAAACAGAAAAGGGAAATCTGATAGAGAATTTCAACAAAACTATCAGTTTTTACTCTCACAGGTCAATGCTATGGAGCGTTTTGCTAAAAATGTATGTCAGAAAATTTCAGAAAGGGCAGATGAGTCCTTAAGAAAAGACTACATTGAAAACATCATGACCTACAAGAAATACAAGGGGGAGAAACACATGTACAAGAACTGGACCATTCCTGAGCTTGAAATAGAAGCAGCCAGGATTCAAGACATGATCAAAAATAAGGTCAAGCAGACTCCTCCTGAAAAATTCAAACAATTTGAAGCTGAGAAGATGTTAGAGCTGAGGAGAATGAAAGAGGAGCTGATTATAGCTGATTATGGGTCAAAGAACTCTGTGACAAAGTGGGGAGAAGATAGAGTCAGGGCAACCTATAAAAGATTAGAGGAACTTAGAAAGAAAGATCCAAGAGTTCCACAAAAGCCTGACTACTCCAAAGCAGCGGTTTCAAAAAGACCACCAAAGCTGCAAGTTAAAAGAACCACTGCTCCAGCTGGTGCTGCCATCTACAAAAGAAGGAGCAAAAACCAGTTTAGCATGGAAACAATTCAAGATCTTTTAGCCGGAGATGCCATTGTAAAAGCTGGCACGGAAGTAATGATAAAAGAAGATCTTGAATTGGAACAATCTGCATGTGCTGCTCAGCCAGCTATGAACAGGCCAGCCTCACCAAATACTTCTGCAAATAAACATCTCCCAAGAAACCCACCAGGCTCAAAAATACAAAAGTGGGAAACTGACAAACAGACCTGCGTATTGACTCTGCTCAGGTCTGGTGGAGTAGTGGAGAAAATATCAAGGGAACAAGCTCTTGGCCTAAGTCTTGAAGATTTGCAGGATCTCCTTGATCTTCCACTTAGCAGGGATGATGAAGATACAGATTCCCTAGTCAGATAAGGGAGCTGTTGATGAGGCAATAAAGAATTCCACAAATAATGAAGAGTTTTGGCATTATCTGTTCCAGGGGGAGATTGTTGGGATTGAACCCTATCAGAGGAACAGATAATTAAAGCCAAAACTGGATCAGAGCAGTGGATCAAGAATAAGCAGACGATTACAGATTAGTTCATGCAAATCTCTCCCCTTGAAAGTGGTTTCATATCTGCTGACCTCCTATCTGCTGATCTTACTAAGTGCTGACCTACAACTGCTGCTTTGCATCTACTGACCAATGTCAAAGACTGATGGAAGACCAAAGCTCTGCTGACTCAATCTACTGCCTTGAGTCAAGTACTGCTGATCCGGACAAGCACTGCTGGGTTCACAGCAGTGGAAGGATGCATCAGCTGTTTAAGTGTCTTTTATGTAATGAATTGTAATAGCAGTAGTTAGTACATCAGTGTTTGTATAGATCAGAGGTTAGAGTTTGTTAGGAGGTTAGATGTCACTTTCATGGTGACGTCAGCTAAAGATGCTCAGTGGTTTGCAAGTGCCTATAAATAGTTCAGTACTTTGTACTGTTCTATTAGCTCTTTCACCACATCGTCTTCTTTGCACGAACAAACTACTGAGCTCTGGCTGAGGGGGAGTTTGTATTCTTACATCAATCATTGTAATCGGTGTTGAAACAAATTCAATCATTCGGTTCATTGTGTAAAGATGTTTGATTAAAAGTATTACTCCTGTTTGATTGTATGCAAAGTTTGTTTTCATCTTAATTCCGCTGCACAACTCTTTCATTTCCATCTTAATTTCAAACGAAAATACAATCAAAAAGAAACTCAGATCCAACAAAAATCAAAATAAATTTTCTTTTGACAATAAATTCTATTGTTTCTAAGTCATTTACAACTTGTAAACATTCAGTTTAGATATCTATTAATCATATATCTCTTTTGACTCGAACCTGGTCACCTTGGAAATTATATCATTTCACATCGTTCGTTTGACATCGATTTCTTGAACTAATTCAGTTGAACTATTGAGTCCTATTTATTGTACAACTCATATTCACAAAATTTGATATTTTGATTCTGTATCATTTACTTTAATATTGTTTTTATTCACTAAGACGTAACATAACTCTAAAAAGAGATATTATAGCCCAAATCTCGAGGACAAGATTTAAAACAACGTGGGGAGGATGTAACATTCCTATTTTTACCATATAAGAATTTTAGGGTTATTTAAATTTATTAGTAACTAGTAACTAGTTTTTTTTATTAGACCCAAATAGTTTTAAAAACTATTTTATATATAGTTGGTTGAAATATTATACTAATTAATTGGCATGTATATGTGTGACCTTTCTAAATAAAATAAAAGTATATAAACATTTATATTATTAGACAGGTAGATTACGGGTAAGTTAAATATTAGAAATATAAAGTGCCTAGACAGTCCCATGAACCTTTTAATAATTAAACTATAAAAATACATTATATTTGAACCTACTCCGTTTTTAATGAAACTTGGTTCAAAATGTAGACAAAAATATTCTCGTTCTAATGACATATTTATTATTTTATAAAACGTCATATTTTAGAAGTTATAAACGCCAAATAACTGAAGCAGTTGAATTAATTATAATATATAAATTAATAAAATAATAATAATAATAATAATAATTAAAAACTTACGAATGAAATAAAATAATAATTAAAGTTAACAATTTAAATTTTGTTGAAGTGTGTGTATATCGAGATAATCAAGAAAAGAATTAAAATAAAATATCAAATAGTAATATAATTAACTCACAATTCAATTTCAATTGAATTGGTGTACGTGGCATCATACCAAAAGTTGAGAAACTAAATTTACATTTGAATGAATTGCATGAACACGTCTACGTCTACGTGTGTATTCAAAAATGAAAAGGAATCTTTTAAACTCAAGGTGTAAGCCTCAGTTTAAGTATAAATAGGAGAGGTTGACACTTTCACAATTGCTTCGTCTACGTTTCCATCTCTAGCGATCTCTCTCTCTAAAAAAGTTCTATATTTCTAATAAATAATAAAAAATGACTCATTTTAAGTGTTGTAAACTCCCGATCACCACTACCCTTTCCGATTGATCTGAGCCCCATAATACATGTCAAGGCTCTGCCTGACTAAGTTCATTGGGGTTCTGTCTCGTGACATAGGGACAAGGTTGAATTAGGGGTACTATACTAAACACGAGTACAAATATATATATATATATATATATATATATATATATATATATATATATATATATATATATATATATATATATATATATATATATATATATATATATATATATATATTTAAATAGCTCAGAAGTTAAACCCAATATTCTAACAGGAGACTTTCTAGTTGAACCCTAAAGTTACAAAGTCGGTTCATTCTCTTTTCTCACTATTTTATTCCCTTTTTCTTTATGATATAATTATATTCAAAAATGTCCCAAATCGATTCATAAGTAAAAACCTGGACCCCTGAAACCCTAATCCATATCAAAAATCAAGAAATCAAGAGTTGTGGTCTTCTCGCGGGCCGCGTAAAGAATATGCAGAAAGTCACACGGGCCGCGACAGCTTGTAGGTCTCCGGATATGCATGAAGGCCACGTGTCGTCACACGTGTCGCGACCACCGGTGACTCAGCAACCTCCGATCTGATCCACACTCCCACGCGGGCCGCGTAAGGATCGGTCGAAGTTTCACGTGGGCCGCGACAGACCCATATTTCAGCTATAAATAGCTTGGATCAGGAGCAATTCACTGGTGTCGAAACCATTTCATAAAAACGAAGTTTGGCTGCTCAAATTCGAATTTTACTTTTATAATGGCGAGGCGCTGCTACGATACAGGGTATTAACTCGATCGCTGCTACGATTCAATATCCGATCGATTGAAACTATCCGACAGGATGTTTAAATGCTATACTTTGTCATTAGTCGTGAATCCGACAGGATGTTTGAGTACCACCCAAACTCGGGGTATACTCTGTCATTCGTTGCGAATCCGATGGATGTTTAAGTGTTGCACTTTGTCATTTGTCGTGAGGGTTTTAATCTCGTGAGTTATCGTAAATGCTGTATTAGTTACTAACCTAGTTCGTGTGCATTGTTATTTAAATTAGGTTACAAGGCTAATCAGTAGGCTAAACTTTGTCCGTATAAATTTACAATGGGAGTCATTCTCTTTTTATCAAATGTTTTACAATACTTCATTTTCAAATGTTATAATTACAGGGATTAATTCATGGTTATCTTAATCACTGGCTTGTGGGGTATTGTGCACATTACTAATTTCTCACAGGTTAGGTTAATAAATCCTCACCGTGATAAACGTCACTACTTGGGGTGGGAACCAATAGTGGTATGACCATCGTCACACGGGTGACAAGGCGCAAGATAAAAATAAGATAGAAGCCATTGTAATCGCTCTTATGCTGTAATTTATAACTAATGGTCATTTTATAAAACCTGAATGAACTCACCAGTATTTCATGCTGACAAAACCTTTTTAAAACGCGTTTCAGGTAATTACAGTAGATCAGGAATTAGAGTTGGATGCGGCACCAACAAGGCTTACAGAAGTGGCTTATTTTATCAATTAAATTAAATTAAGAAAAAGTTGTTTTATGTAATTGGGTTTATCCCTTATTAAAGCTACCTTTGTAAAACATGGGTTTATCCCATCTATTTAATAAATAAAATCCGGTGTTTTCTAAACTCTGATAATTTTCCTAACTCACGGTTCTGATGAAATTTCCGCTGCACTACTTTTCTAAATAACCACCGGTACCACTTGGCTGTTCGCGGCTCCCGATTCCATCCAGGATGGGGTCGGGGGTCGTGACATATATGGCGGTTGCAAAGTACAGGGACTAAAGTTGACAAAATAGAACTTGTCAACCAACACCCCAAGGGTTGCGACACCCTTGGAGTCGCACCTGTTTGATCTCGGCTACAAGGAGAAACAAAGGGACATGACTCTTGGACAAGAAGACACAACCTTTCAAGATTAATTCTCATCCACACAATCCAAGAGACACACCCGTTCGTGAAAGGACGCGTCTATTCACTCGCACCTTTTAGAAACTATAAATAGGGATAGATTTCATTTGTAGAATTCGTTCATGTCCATTCATTCACATTCAATTACACTCATTGTATTCAAAATAAAGTTTTGAAAGTTTAGTTTATCATTTGCGATCTAGAGATCAAAGATCAAGTCTGGGCAACAATTGGTATTAGAGCATCAGGCTCTAGGCATCGCAGGGAATTCGCGACCAGGTTTTACTTTTCAATTCGCAAGTTCAATTCAGTTTTATTTTCAGTTCAAGGTTATCGAACCAGGGGGTTAGGAATCTAGGGTTTTTTGATTCTGGGGTTTAATGCGAATTAGTTTGATTGATTATTACGCGTTAGGAAATCGTAGGTTAAGGATTAGAGGTTTAGCGAAACCTAGAAAATAAAGTTTATTAAAAGTGAAGATTGTTCGGTCTGAAGATATGTCAAGTGTAACCGGACCAAATCCACAAATCGTAATTCAAAAGGAAGGAAGTTCTCTTTCCCAATTCAAGTGTCCTATTTTGAGACCAACAAACTACACGGTTTGGGAAATTCGCATCAAAATGATTTTGGAAGCGAATGGACTTTGGGAAACGACTGAACCGGCTGAAAATACACAAACGGATGTTAAGAAAGATAAGTTGGCAATCGCTTATCTATTCCAAGCAATACCGGAAGATGTCGTATTGCAAGTTGCAAATTGCAAAACCGCAAAAGAAATTTGGGAAAATTTGAAAACAAGACATGTTGGCGTTGATCGGGTACAAAAGGCTCGTTGGCATACACTAATGTCAGAATTCGAGTTAATGCAAATGAAAGAAGATGACACTATGGACTCTTTCTCCGCAAAGATAAACGGTGTTGTTATACGTGCAAGTGAATTAGAGACAACACTGAGTCAACCGACTTTGGTACGTAAACTCCTAAATGTCGTGCCAGATAAGTTCACTCAGATTGTCACATCCATGGAACAATACTCCGATCTTGAATCAATGACGCTAGAAGAAGCGGTCAAAAGGTTAAAGACTTATGAAGAAAGGCTAAGGTTAAAGAAAGGAAGCCCTGGTGATAGCCAAGATAAACTGATGTTTACATACCTAGAGGTGGAAATTCAAGGAATTGGAGGAAGTTTGGAAGGAACCAAACAGACATAAGTAAGATCCAGTCCTTCAAGTGTCAAAAGTTTGGACACTTTAAGAGAGATCGTCCCGAGAAAGAAGTCGTGCAAGAACACTCAAATCCCGTCAAGGAAGACGAAGCACCCGTATTGCTAATGGCAATACAAGAAGGAAACGTTGTTCAAGAAAGGGTTTTACTAAACGAAGAATGCATAGAACCAGCAAGTTACGCCACAGAAGATGAAAGTCTATGGTACTTAGACAACGGGGTAAGCAACCACATGACAGGAGTGCGAAGTCACTTCAGAGAATTAGATGAAAAGGTGACGGGGAAACTACGGGTCGTACGTAGAGATTAAAGGCATAGGTTCAATACTGCTAGAATGTCTGAATCAAGAACAAAAGATTGTTTCTCAAGTATATTACATTCCAAGTCTGAAAATAAACATATTGATCCTCAGACAACTCACGGAAATTGGTTGCAAAGTAGTTATCGACGGAGACTTACTAACAGTCCGCGACAAAAATAAAAAGTTACAAATTGGAGTCAGGAGAATGAGGAACAGGTTGTATAAAGTTAAATTGAAGATTGGAAGGCCAATCTGCCTACTCTCAAACATAGAAGATTTGGCATGGTTATGGCATGCGATATTAGGCCATTTACACTTTGATGCTATTAAGGAAATGACTCAAAAGAACTTGGTACATGGAGTTCCTCAAATAAGTCATGCCAATCAAGTATGTGACGCATGCTTATTAGGAAAACATAGTAGGACACTGATGCGTGTAGAGTGTGATATATTTTTATTGATATTTTAAGCCCATTTTACACATTAATCAAGTTCTAAATTTATTAAACACGATATTCTAGTAACACTAAACACACACTTGGGCAAGTGCACCCATCGTGAGCGTAGTATAGCGTTTGTAAGATACCGAGGTCGTCCAAGGACACAAGAGCTTTTAGTACCAGTTTATCCTCAACGTCTAATCAATCTAAATTTTAGAGAAAAGATTTTAAACATGAAAATAAAAGCTAAAAATGCAGAAATAAAAATAAAATAAAAACAGATAGACAAGATAAATCACTTGGATCCGACTCGTCTTTTAAGTATCCTTTGATGATTTTTGCACTTTTGGACTTTTTAAGAGATTATCTTAGCTATAGTAGTAGGCCCCTCTTTTGAAGGTGACGTTACCCTCAACCCAGTGGTTTGAGTCAGCGAGGATACAATCCCAAAGGGTCGGAATATTTAAAGATAATTAATTAAGTTATTAATGCGAAAAGTGGTAGGCCCCTCTTTTGAAGGTGACGTTACCCTCGGCTAAGTGGTTTGAGTCAGCAGGGATACAATCCCAAGTAGCCGGTTTAATGTATTAATAGTAGTTTACATATGAGGGGGTCAAGCCATTCGCACCCCCGCCATCCAATACCAGTGGGTATTGAAGGAGGTCCTAGTAAGCTTGACCCAGGTCCTTGCAGGATCTATACACTGAACAAGGCAAGAACCTTACTAAACCATTCCCTTAACCCCCGACCAGGTAGTCAACATACCTCTATATAGATCGTTGTAGGATCGTTTTCACGACCAAACGAGTCATTCAGAAGAGTTCTCAGACTGAATCAGAGGCGGAATTCATTGATTCAGTCTTCGTTCAGCTTGTATGACACTAGAATATCATTAATCTGTCTTGTTTATTGATCTATTAACAGTTTACAGGCCAGAGACACTTCGACAGCACTTCGGCGTCGGAATCAGAAGTCGTACAAACGAAATGACATCACAGGTATATATAGGCACTTGATTTCGTACGAAATAGACACATGCTATTTCGTGCGAAATGGACACTTGCTATTTCATACGAAATAGCCTAATCTATTTCGTGCGAAATGCCCTGTTCAACCTAAAAATCTATTTTCTCGTACAACGTGCCCTGGACTATCATTTCTAAATACAAGACTCAAACGAAGACAAAGTCGACAGACGTATGCACCAACAGACTCCCCCTCGGATGTTGAAGAAGTCTTCGGTACGGGTCTTCAGCATGTCAACTCTTCAGTCTTTATCGGTCTTCTCAATTTCAGGAACTTCTCCTGGCTTTCCGTAGCAACAGGATCAAGAACCTGGCTTCTTTGTCTTCAGACTCCCCCTTTCACTCAGCTGGGATCACAGTCTGGAACTCTTTAACTGTAGCTTAGAATCGAAAACCTGGAATTAGTCATCAGGAATTGAAACCTAGCTCTTTCAACATTTCCTACACAAAATTTCTACTCAAAACATAAGTTTTTACTTAAATCAATAAGAAAAACTTACTAGTAGAAACCACTCAATCATCAATTATTTAAACAAACATTCCAATCCAAAATTCATCATGTTTAGCACATGGAATTTTGAAAATCAGCTTTCCAACATCAGTTGTCGAAAATCTTTTTGTATTTTTCAAAATTTTATGCTAAAACACACTAAAATCCTTTTTGGATTTTGTTTTTAATGAAAAGCAGTAAAAAAATATATATAAACAATATTTTTGTGAGTTTGTGCAAGAGGACCGTATCAGTTTTTGAGACAAATCACAAACACTGTTGAGCTTTAAACACTTTAAGTTCTAAACGATTCACGTAGATTGACGATATTGTTGTCCTCTTAAACTCAATCTAAAACTTTCGAAATGCTTACCGATACGTTAAGATATATTAATTTTGCACTAAATTCTTATGGACCCCACGATCTCAGCATATCCCCTCATCATGCAATACACTGACTCAAGTAATGCCTTTAAACTTTCATCAACTGTGATATGTGTAAAAACAACGCAGAATGTTTAAACATTAACAATCAGGTCGATACTTCCGTATACGCAGAGAAAGTCCAATGTTTAAACAACATAAGAAATAAAAACAAGTTGAAATTGTTTAGGCTTTAACCACCAGCTCGATACTCCCGTATACGCAAAGGTGATCCAAAGCTTAAACGAAACACCAAAGAAAATAAAGCAGAACGTTTAGGCACTAACATCCAGGTCGATACTTTCGTATACGCAAAGGATGTCCAATGCTTAAACAAAATAAAGAAATAAAACAAGTTTAAGTCTTTGCAAAATAAAATGCACAATCACAGTGACTTTTCAGCAAAATTGTGAAAGTTCACAAATTTAACCAGTTTTTATGCTCTTAGCATTCAACGATTACTGAGTAGGTACACAATCAAGAAGGATAAAACTAAGTACTATACTTTCAACCATGTTTCCCACTAGAACTTAGGCTTTTTCATTTAAGTTTGTATCGTTATCGCAAATTTACTAGTCTAGCTGAGCCTATCGTCACATCTTTAGTGAGACTGTTTATCACATTTGACATTTCATTTCTTTAGCGTGCTATGATAGTCCACTGATTTTCTATCATTTCCTCTTATTCACAACAAAACTCCATTTGAATTTTTCAATGTTTTTGACATTTTCAAATTTTCTAATTTTTTTTAATTTTTACTCCACCTAAAATCAAAATTATATTTCAAATTTTGATTTTCTGGGAAAATTTGAAAAATACACTGTACAAACAAAAATGACAGCAAGATGTGAATTGCTTCAATTCGCCATCCACTAGGCTTAACAATCAGAACTCTCCCTTACAACAAATTATTTTCCCATTATGATTTCAAAACACTTAAGTTTGTTTTAATCAAAATGATTTTTCCGGAAAATTAGTTTTGTTGAATTCACAAACCATTTGTAGGTTAGGGGATAAACTCATCACATTGTTCTTCTTTACTCACTTGAAAATTTTTAACATTTTTCGATTTAATCTACAACACCACTTGTAGGAAAGATAAATCAAGTACAACTTAATGTCCTTGATTAATCCTTTTGAGATACGAAATATCACCTAAGTGAATTTCTCAAGAAAAATGCCGATTCATGCTCCACGATTACCAACTTGGGAACTCCGGCAAGTCAGGTTTTTCATTTAAAAAGATCCACCCAAGCCTGACGAACCTTGGGTGTCTTTGAGTGATCGTCACACGGTTTCTTTTCAATTTTTATTTTAAATTTCCATTTGACAATGATGGAAAACATGCATCATCCATTGTCTTAACGGAATTTTCATCTTTTACCTCAACAGATGGCTCCTCTGGCTTTGACGAACCAGATTCATCGCCCGAACGTGGCTCCTTTGACTTTGACAAGTCAAATTCATCACCAAAACGTGGCTCCTTTGTTTCCAAAGAAACAAATTCATCGCCAGAAAGTGAAAATTTCACTTTCTTTGGTTTGTTAATCACTTGATTAACCACTTGTTCTTTCTTTAATATCCCTTCCGTCCTCATATTTGTATCTGGTGAATTCGTTTTACTTGACTGATCAGTTTTTGGAGAGCAGAACGATTTATCAGAACTGTTATCTGATTTTTCGATTGTATCCGAGGATAAAATCCTTTCAAGATATACCCTTGCTTTCTTCCTCAGTTTGTCTTTCTGCCCTTGTGAAAGCTTCACTTTCTGTTCTAAAACTTTCTGTTCTTTGGGCTTTTCTTCGACTTTGACTGATTTCTTAGCTTTTTTCTGAGATTCAGCCCTCGATCTTTCCTTTGATCTCATTGGGAAATCTCTGGCAATGTGACCTTTGATATGGCATTCAAAGCATCTTCTTGTCTCAAAACTCTGACTTTGGCAGTTAACAGCAATGTGTCCTTGATAGCCACATTTGTAACACATTCTATTATCGTACCATTCACCACCTTCAAACCAAACACTAAGATCGTGACATTGCTTGGCCTTGTGGTAGTCATTTCTCCTCTTGTAAGCTGGATTTGTCCTTTGAGAACTGTGGTCAAACCTGCACCACTTATTACCAATTTTTTGAGAGTTTTGTTTTTCAAATTTTTGTAATTTTTTTATCACGATTGGATGACTGAACTGATGACCTTTTATTTTCTTTTTGAGAACTTTTTGAATTTTTAACACTTTGTTTTTGTTCTGCATTCTTCTTCAAAGATTTTTGTGTTGAGCATTCACCTATTTCAGTAGACTGCAAAACAGTTTCTTGAAATTTTTCTTTTAATTTCAAAAATATTTTCTTTTTCTCATTTTCATCATCAGTTTTATCAGCACAATCTTCAATTATGACTTTGTCATAATTTGTGACATTGTCACTTATTGGAGTTGCACTGATCGGTTTTGGACACATATGATCTTGTATAACCGAGGAAGTCTCAAAACCTTTCAATTTATTTTCTAACTCACCAATTTTATTTTTAGCATTCTCAACTTCATATTCAAGCCGAATAATTTTTTGAAGATGAGAATTTATTGCAATTTGCTTTTCAATATTATTCTTGCTAAAAACAGATTTTTCATTTTCTAGAGTTTTTATTTGATTTTTCAAATCCTTTTCTGATTTTTTTAAAATTTTTGTTGTCTAATGTCAAACTGTCCACATCTCTCAACAGTTTGACATTTTCAGATCTTAATTTTTCATAATTTGAACATTTCTCAGGCATCTTTTCATCATCAGCTTCCTTCTCAACTTTGAAAGCTGGAATTTCTTTAACCTGTTTCTCTACCACTTAAACTTTTTCCTCAGGTTTGACTTTTGAGTACACTGGTACAGAACTTGAAGTTTCATTTGCTGATGCACTTGATTCTATGACTTCACCTTTCTGTGAGAACTCAGTTGTCTCATCTTGTTCAAATTTTTCTTGATGAACATTGTCAATCTGTTTCTTCTCAGATTTGACATTTTCTTCAACAATGGCTGCCTTACAATTCTTCTTTTTCGCAGCTTGTTTATTTTTGAGCTTTTCCACAGTTGCTGCAAAAAACATATTAAAAAAATCAGGTGAAAATAATCCTCTATAAAATTCAAGTTTTTCAAATTCTCCACTATCATCATCACTCTCTTCATCTGATGAGTGATAAAAAACTGGAGCTTCTTCTGAAACAACTTCTGAAACCTTTTCAGCTTTATCTGAACCAACTTCTGAAACCTTTACAGCCTTTTCTGAAACAACTTCTGAAACCTTTTTGACTGAAACCGGTTCTTCTTTGATCTTTATAGGATACTCTTGTTGAGATTCATAGTAATAATACGATATATCTTCTTTAGTATCCATGTTTTGGTTTACACTTTCACAAACTCAGCTTTCAAACGAAATGAAAGTTCAAACGAAATGAACTCTATGTACGGAATGACAACTTCACACGAAATACCCTTTGGTGCGAAATAGACAATTTCAAACGAAATAATCACTTTCAAACGGAATGATAATTTCGTGTGAAAACAGTCACGCGAAATGACAACTTGGGGCGAAATGATCTGATTTCGTGCGAAATAAGGTGATTTCGTACGAAATGAAATTCAAGATGCTGATTTCGTGCAAAATAAAGTGATTTCGTACGAAATAAATGGTTTCGTGCGAAATGAAACCAAATCAGTGCTATTCCGTGCGAAATAAAGGTCTGATTCACACGAAATGGACTATTTCGTACGAAATACTGCTGATGTCGCCTATTTGAACGGTTTTTGTCAAATTGATCAAGTTTTAGTCCGATTTTAGATCTGATTTTCTCAAGGATTGATTAAAACACTATTTCGCTTGTTATGTGTAAAAATCAGTCCATTTTAACCGTAAAAACTCAATTAATTTTGAAAAGAAAGTGTAGAAATCAGAATTTTCCAGCGAAAACAAGATAAAAGGTAAGAACTCTTCCTCCTGAGCTCTGATACCACTTGTAGGATCGTTTTCACGACCAAATGAGTCGTTCAGAAGAGTTCTCAGACTGAATCAGTGGCGAAATTCATTGATTCAGTCTTCGTTCAGCTTGTATGACACTAGAATATCATTAATTTGTCTTGTTTACTGATCTATTAACAGTTTACAGGCCAGAGACACTTCGACAGCACTTCGGCGTCGGAATCAGAAGTCGTACAAACGAAATGACATCACAGGTATATATAGGCACTTGATTTCGTACGAAATAGACACATGTTATTTCTTGCGAAATAGCCACTTGCTATTTCGTACAAAATAGCCTAATCTATTTCGTGCGAAATGCCCTGTTCAACCTAAAAATCTATTTTCTCGTACAACGTGCCCTGGACTATCATTTCTAAATACAAGACTCAAACGAAGACGAAGTCGACAGACGTATGCACCAACAATCGTCGAGATATGAATGGTGTAAATCTTTTACTTTATATAGACAGTAAAGTAATGCCAAGACACCACAGACAAATGATAAAGAAAATTCACCTTCAACATAAGAAACTAGTTATTAAAGTCATTAATACAAAACCAAATAAAAAGTGGCGCAAGATTAAAAATCAAAAGTAATACATAAAAGACTTGTCTTCACAAAGTGATGTAAGAGGCTTAGCCAAACATGGCCTTTGATTGGCAAGAACTCTTACGATCAATCTTAGATCCCGAGACTACTACACACTCTAAAGGTGGATGATGGATGATGGTGGTGTAGTGGTGGCAAAGTGGAAGAGTAGTGGTTTGACAAGGGATGCCTTTGAAGTGAGCCAAGCACCCCTATTTATAGCCTGAACAGAAGCCCGGCCATGGCCCCGTATCCAGCGGACACGCCCCCGTGACCATCCATTTCTCTTGCTTCATTAAATGCATTTGTCAGCATAGGGCTCCACACAACCCGTGTTCAGCGAGCACGGCCCTGTGGCAGAAGCGTATCTATACTATCAAGATTTTGCAAGCTTCTGCGTATCTTAGCGTTGACCACGCCCCGTGCTGAGCTGGGCACGCCCCCGTGGTGGGCATAGAAGTTTCCACAGCTTTGTCCTTTCTGCAGACACCTGACCATGCCCCCGTGACCAGTGGGCCGTGCCCAGTAGGCACGACCCCGTGGTCAGTCTTCTATTTCTTGTTTTTGCTTTTGCTTTTGGGGATACTGCCGAGGGGTCGGGCATGTCACGTTTTTTCCTTTTCTTTGTATTTATGTTGGTTTTTGCTATATATTTGTTCCTTTTGTTCGTTTAAGCTCATTTGGTCCTGTAAATTCAAAAGGAATACAAAAACACACTTTTTCCAACATTAGTACTAAAAAGGGTTAGTTTTATGCCTCATTTGATATAATTTATATGTTACATTTTGCACACATCAAATACCCCCACACTTGAACATTTGATTGACCTCAAGCAAAACTCTTTAATATGTGGCTTACACTCCCAAATGGAATTGGTAGAAAAGAAGTTTTGGGCTTGTCTTTGAGTGTCAGGAATCCAGGATCTTTATTAGGTTTTATTTTTATTCTATTTACAATCCTATTCGTTATGATTTATTTAGAGCATTTCATAAGAAAAATTACTTATTTGATCATAACATGCCTCTTTAACATTCCATTTATATACAAGTTCACATACCTCACGGGAGATCACTCAACACTCGGCCGAAGATGTATTTTTGTGAAACACTCGAGACCGGAATGGAACTTACTTCTACCATATGATTGCCAAGCAATCAATCCTCCTCCTTAACTATACACCTTTTTAAATATCAAGAGGACTTTGGGAAAGGGTTAGGCTTGGGCTAAGGGTAGGTGGTTTTTGGTTAGTGGTTAGTAAAAAGGGCTAAAAGCGTAAAAAGCGTCGGTCGTCGTAAAACTTTTTGTTTTTGTGACTTTTATTCAAACTATGCGTATTCAAACAAAGTTTCTTTGAGGAACTTGTTTGTTTATTGCTAGACTTTCATTTTTTTATAAAGAAACGTCACAAGATAACCGAGCTTTTTACTAAATAAAGGGGTTGAAAGGAAAAAGGTTTTGGTGGGTAAAGGATGTTTATTTTGTGGGTTTTGAAATGAAAAGGTTTAGGCTCAAAGGGGTTAACTAGGGGGATTTTAGGTAGGTGATAAAAAAAATGAAAAATAATGGTGTTGAAAGGTAAATGGGTTAGTCCTAATGCCTCCATCATATACTTACTTGGGTTTAAGTTGGTAAGGACCGGGAATGTATCGTCGTGGCAAGTTCTAGAGTCGTAAGAACCAAGAGGCTATTCACACAAGAAACGAAAAATGAGCATTTAGTTTAAAGATATATGCTTGTATGCTCAATAAAGGCTCAAAACTCACTTGTTGTGGGAATGGGTTTATAATGTGATCAAGTATATATAATCAAATTTTAATTAGATTTATCATGCCTTTTCATAATTTTCTTATGTTGGTTCTTTTTATCACGACGCTATCGGTTGTAAATTTGTAAAAATATAACCTTTTTAGAACTTGTTATTCCCAAATTAAACCAAGACAAGTAAAAAAATGATTTTTTTTTTTGAAAAAAATTGGGGTGATTAGCGGTTCCAATAGAGTTTTATGTAAGGCTTGTTATTAGGACTTACAAAATTCAAGGTTTTAGCATCCCCCCACACTTAAATTACATATTTTCCTCAATGTGTCCCAAAAATAAGTTTTTAGGTTGACTAAATGTGTAAAAAGGTTTGAAAAACAAGGTTTGGTGTTACCGGGCACCTGGCCATGGCCTCGTACTGGCTGAGAACCTCCCCGTAGTTAGAGTGCCAGTAACAAAACTTACAGAATGCGGCCATGGGGCGTGTCTAGTGGATACGACCCCGTGGTGGGCAGGGTTCAGACAAACAGTAGGTAATGGGGAGTGGACACGGGGGCGTGTTCGCTGAGCACGACCCCGTGGTGACAGTCTACATTTGATGGAAACAGGTTTTTGGCTTTTGGTTCGGGTCTCCGGGCTTATGTAGCACTACTAGTTAGTGCATCCAGGCTTCCTAGGTACCTGTTTTGCTTAAATACCACTCCACACCATACATAACAAACAACCAAAACTTACCAAAGTTAATATCCAACATCACACATAAACGAAAAATAAAATGCAGAAAAGTGAAAGTGTTAAGGAAAGTAAATTGTTCAAACCATGGAACGCAGGCCAGTCAATTGTTCATGGGATAAAAGGGTTAACCTGAGAGAAGCTGCATCTAATGTCACAACACCTCCAATGCCTCCGAATCAGTCCATGCCCTCATCTTCATTGTCCCCTCCTTGATACACCATGTGCTCCCAGATGTAGTTGATGTCATCTTGCATTTCGGAGATGTTGCGCTCCATTGCTCCGACTTGGGTGTAGGTGTTGCTGGCCATGTTGTAGGTATTGCAGGTGCATAAGAGGTTTTCCTGCAAAAGATCATGCAAACTTTGAAAGTTAGGAAAACCACCCCTATAAGAGGAGGATGGACCTGGCTGGCCTTGAAACTGAGGTGGAGGATGGTTTAGGTTGGCATGAAGAACGAGGGCTTCCTCCGGGTTCCAAACGTGTCCGTGAGTGGTTTAGAAGAGGACTGTCCCGTCACCCGTCTCGTGGATGATCCCCATCGAACGACATTGAATGAGATCTACCTTTCACGACCATGGACCCTTACGGAATGATTTCGATATGCGTTGAACATAGGTCTTGAAAAGGCGGTAGATCTATCCCCTAAAGTAAATAGGTGTCGGGGAGGAGGCCAACTGATTCAGATGCATGTTTCGGAGGTGTAGGTGTGGGACATCAAGAGGAAGACTGTTGTGGATGCAATACTAGACCGTCAGATCACGCAAGTTGACAACACCGGTGCTATCACGCCTTTTACTGAGAGAATTGCTAAGGACCCTATGAATATAATGGTAGAGAGGGTCCTGCAACTGGGAGCTCTTGGTGACACTTAGATCATATGCACCATCCCCGATTTGACCCCACGCTGTCTAGCGCATGTTAGTTGATATCTCACGGAGACCACTCGTGTTTTCTTCTTCACCGGACTCTTCTTCGGAGAACAGACCCACTTGCACTCCAAATTGTGCGATAGAGATTGAAAGCACCTCTCCCGCACATCGGAACTGAACTCCCTCTCCGTCGAATGGCTCTGCTTTAGCTTTGAACGTGAAAGTGCTGTAGAACTCCATGCTATACTCATGAACCGCATGGAGTCTAGTGAAGAGGGCCACCCTTAGTGGACCTGTGACCAGGGTATTGAAACAGTCTAGCTACCCCATGGCTTCTAAGGTTTGGAGGCACACTTGTCTTGGAATTTCCTCGGGCCTTGTTTTGAGAACATCATAGTGGGCTTGGTAGTCCCACTCATTTGTCTTGAACTTTGTGAACTTGCTGGCCATCTCTGCGAAAGAAAACACAAAACAATTAGCATGAAACAATAAATTTTTGAAGAAAACTGAAAACAACAGGCTGGACACGGCCCCGTGGCCACTGGCCACGCCCCGTGTTCAGTTGAATCCTTCTGGCCACGCCCCGTGCTCACTGACCACAACCCCGTGGTCAGGGTTCTGTTTCCCAAAAAATGCATTTTTCGGCTCGGTTTCGAAAACTTGAATTTTTTGGTGGAGTAGGGGCGGTTTTCCCTGAAAATGAAACCCCAAGTGCCGTTTTTCCAAAAACAAACCATTTACCCCTTCAATTTCATCTTTTTTGGTTAAAAAACAAGAGTTTGAGGTTTCTATTCAAAATCAGGAAAATCCACAAACAATTTCAGTTGATTTACTTCCTATATCATGCAACTATACTAATACTCACAGATCTAAACAAAAATTTAGAGTTTGGTTCGGTTCAAGTTCAAGAACCCTAGATTTTCCACCAAATTTTTGATGTTAAACTACATGCAAATCATTAAACTAACTAACTAAGATGATAGAATCATACCTTAATGAAGTTGAATGACGGAAGAACGTGAAAATCTGCAGAGATTCTCGGAGGAACCAGAGAGTTTTCGGGAAAACGGGTCATGGTGAAATGAAAATGAGAAGACAAAAGGGGTTTTATCCCCAAAAGTAGCCGACCACGACCCCATGTCCAGTGGGCACGGCCCCTTGGGCGGGTAAAAACTATTTTTTATATATAGTACACGTGTGAGTGACCTGTTTCCCGAAACTTGGTTTTAGAAATCTTACCGATTTTGAGGCTCTCCCGACGTCCATTACCTACAAGATACGATGTTTGTGCTCAAACCTTTGTTTATTCCTCGACCACTTGTAGCGGGATCTCTTCCTCATCATTCTCAATGAATCCTTGATAAAGCTTAAGCCATTGTCCGTTGACTTTGAATGAGATTCCATTCCGAGATTTAATTTCAATTGTACCGTGTGGAAAAATATGGGTGATAGAAAGAGGTCCCGACCACCTAAACTTTAATTTACTGGGAAATAATCGAAGTCGTGAATTAAACAATAGAACTTGATCTCCTACCCGAAATTCATTAGGTTTAATATGTTTATCATGTAAATTTTTCATTCTTTCCTTATGAATTTCAGAGTTAGAGTACGCTTGATTCCTTAATTCGTCTAATCCATTTAATTGACAAAATCGATTTTTACCGGCAGTTTCTATGTCTAAGTTTACGTTTTTTAATGCCCAGTAGGCTTTGTGTGCTATTTCTACTGGCAAATGACAACTCTTTCCATAGACAAGCTTATATTGGGTGGTACCTATGGTTGTTTTATATGCGATTCGAAAAGCACATAAAGCATCGTCTAATTTATCGGCCCATTCTTTTTTATTTAACCATATGGTTTTTTCAAGTATTCTTTTTAAACCCCGATTAGTTACTCCGGCTTGTCCGTTTGTTTGAGGGTGATATGCGGTTGAGATCCGGTGATAGACCACATATCTTGTTAAAAAAATTTCAAGTTGATGGTTACAAAAATGGGCACCCCTATCACTTATTAATGCTTTTGGAGTTCCAAAACGAGAAAATGATCGTTTCAGGAATCTTACCACAACTCTTCCATAATTTGTTGGAAGAGCTTCGGCTTCGGCCCATTTTGATAAGTAATCCACTGCCATAAGTATATATTTGTTTCCTTTTGACGGTGGGAAAGGTCCCATAAAGTCTAGTCCCCATATATCAAATATTTCACAAACAAGAATGCCATTTTGTGGCATTTCATTTTTGGAAGAAATATTACCTGATCGTTGGCATGCATCACATGTCTTGATAAGACTTTGAGCGTCTTTGTAAATGGTTGGCCAATAGAATTCTGAATCAAATACCTTTCGTACGGTACTAGCGACACCATGATGTCCTCTGTATGGACCTTCTTGACAACGGCGAAGAATTTTTCTTGTTTCACTACCATGTACGCATCGTCGGATAAGTTGGTCGGCACACATTTTGAAAAGATAAGGATCTTCCCAAAAATAATGCTTTACATCGGCAAAAAACTTTTTTCTTTGATGATACGACCATCCTTTTGCGACTATTTCACTAGCTAGGTAGTTGGTGTAGTCGGCGTACCATGGTTCTTCTCGGTATTCCACCATTTCTAAGGACTCCGTTGGGAATTTTTCATTGATGAGCTCATCCCTAGTTGCCTCCAAAGCTGGATCTTCTAAGCGGGATAGATGACCTGCAGCGGTGTTTTTTTGCTCCTCTTTTGTCTTTTATTTCAATGTCGAATTCTTGGAGGAGTAGAATCCATCTGATTAAACGTGGTTTGGCATCCTGTTTCTTAAAGAGATAACAAATGGTTGCATGGTTTATATAAACTATCGTTTTAGAAAGAACAAGATAAGAACGAAATTTATCAAAAGCAAACACTACAGCTAGTAAGTCTTTCTCAGTTGTTGTGTAATTTTCTTGTGCATCGTTAAGTATTTTACTAGCATAGTATATTGGATGAAAATGCTTATCTTTTCTTTGTCCCAAGACAACTCTAACTCCAAAGTCACTTGCATCGCACATGATTTCGAAAGGTAATTTCCAATCAGGCGCTATCATGATAGGATCATTGACTAACATTTCTTTTAGAGTTAGAAATGCTTGGTTGCAATCCTTGTCAAAGATGAATAGCGCATCTTTTTCAAGTAAATTTTGTTAAAGGTCTTGAGATTTTAGAAAAGTCTTTGATAAATTGTCTATAAAATTCGGCATGCCATAGGAAACTTCTGATAGCTCTAACGGAGGATGGGGGTGGCAATCGGGAAATGGTGTCTATTTTAGCCCGATCAACCTCCATTCCTTCGCTTGAGATTTTATGACCGAGTACTATTCCCTCCGTTACCATGAAATGACATTTTTCCCAATTAAGGGCGAGGTTAGTTTCCTCACATCGGGATAGCATTCGTTCAAGGTTATCGAGGCATTGGTCGTATGAATCTCCAAAGATAGAAAAGTCGTCCATGAAAACTTCCATAGTCTTTTCTATCATATCATGGAAGATGGCCACCATGCAACGTTGGAAAGTTGCAGGGGCATTACATAGACCAAAAGGCATGCGTCGATAAACAAAAGTTCCGTAGGGACATGTGAATGTTGTCTTTTCATGGTCTTCGGGAGCTATCGGTATTTGAAAGTAACCTGAAAAACCATCTAAAAACAATAAAATTTGTGACCGGATAATCTTTCTAACATTTGATCAATAAAAGGTAAGGGAAAATGATCTTTCCTTGTTGCCTCATTTAATCAACGATAATCTATACACACTCTCCATCCGGTGACGGTTCTTGTTGGTATTAATTCATTTTTTTAGTTAGTGACCACCGTCATACCTCCTTTCTTAGGAACTACTTAGACGTGACTTACCCAAGGGCTATCGGAAATTGGGTAGATAAGTTCGGCGTCAAGTAGTTTGATGACTTCATTTTTAACCACTTCTTAGACGTTTGGATTTACTCTACATTGTGGTTGTATTACCGATTTATAGTCATCATTCATTAAAATTATGTGCGTGCACATGGAAGGGCTTATTCCTTTAATATCTACAAGCTTCCATGCGATCGGGATGCGTGTTGAGTGTGATAGGTTTTTATGTATATTTTTAGCCCTTTTTAACACTTTAGTCAAGTTTTAAATTTATACAACACGATATTTTACTAACACTAAACACACAAATGGGCAAGTGCACCCATCGTGAGCGTAGTATAGCGTTGGTAAGATACCGAGGTCGTCCAAGGACACAAGAGCTTTTAGTGCCGGTTTATCCTCAACGTCTAATCAAATCAAAAAGTTAAAAAAAGGTTTTAAACATGAAAATAAAAACTAACTAAAAATGTTGAAAAATAAAAATAAAATAAAACAGATAGACAAGATGAATCACTTGGATTCGACTCGCCTTTAGTGTAACCTTTGATGTTTTCCGCACTTTTACACTTTTTAAGAGATTATCTTAGTTATAGTAGTATGCCCCTCTTTTGAAGGTGATGTTACCCTCAACCTAGTAGTTTGAGTCAGCAAGGATACAATGCTAAAGGGTTGGAATATTGGAAGATAATTAATTAAGTTATTAATGCGTAATGTGGTAAGCGCCTCTTTTGAAGGTGACGTTACCCTCGGCTAAGTGGTTTGAGTCAACAGGGATACAATCCCAAGTAGCCGGGTTAATGTATTAATAGTAGTTTACATATGAGGTGATCAAGCCATTCACACCCCCGCCATCCAATACCAGTGGGTATTGAAGGAGGACCTAATAAGCTTGACCCAGGTCCTTGCAGGATCTATACACTGAACAAGGCAAGAACCTTACCAAACCATTCCCTTAACCCCCGACCAGGTAGCCAACATATCTCCATATAGACTGTGGAGATATGAATGGTGTAAATCTTCAACATAAGAAACTAGTTATTAAAGTCATTAATACAAAACCAAATAAAAAGTGCGAAAAGATAAAAAAGCAAAAGTATTACACTAAATGCTTGTCTTCACCAAGTGATGTAAGAGACTTAGGCAAACATGGCCTTTGATTGTCAAGAACTCTTACTATCAATCTTGGATCCCAAGACTACTACACACACTCTATGATGGATGATGGTGGTGGATGTGGGTGTTGTGATGGTGGTGGAGTGTGGGTGAAGTGGGAGAGAGGTGGTTTGTCAAGGGATGCCTTTGAAATGAACCAAGCACCCCTATTTATAGCCTGCACAGAAGCCCGGACACGGCCCCATGTCCATCCACTTTCTCTTTCTTCATTTAATGCAGTTTGTCTGTATTAGTTAACCACGCCCCCATGTTCACTGGGCACGGCCCCGTGTGCAGAAGCGTATATGTACTATCAAGATTTGCTTGGATTCTGTGAATCTTAGCGTTGACCACGGCCGTGTGGAGCTGGGCACGCTCCCGTGTTGGGAAATAGAAGCTTCTACGCTTTTGTCTTTTCTGCAGTCACTTGGGCACGCCCCCCGTGTCCGCTGGGCACGGGGCATGTTCAGCCTTCTGATGTTCTGTTTTTGCTTGGGAAGATGCTGTTGAGGGGTCGGGCGTGCCACATTTATTTCTTTTCTTGTATTTGTGTTAGATTTAGCTGTATTTTTGCTTCTTTTGTTCATTTACGCTCATTTAACCCTGAAAATACAAAAGGAAGACAAAAACACACTTTTTCCAACATTAGTACTAAAAAAGGGTTAGTTTTATGCCTCATTTGATGTAATTTATATGTTGCATTTTACACACATCAAATACCCCCACACTTGAATCTTTGCTTGTCCTCAAGCAAAACTCTTTATAATGTGGCTTACACACTCAAATGGAATGGGTAGAAGAGAAGTTTTGGGCTTGTCTAGAGTGTCGGGATTCCAAGATCTTTATTAGGTTTTATTTTTATATTATTTACAATCCTATTCGTTATGATTTATTTAGAACATTACATAAGAGATATTACTTATTTGGGCATAACATGCCTCTTTAAAAGTCCATTTATATGCATGTTCACATACCTCACGAGGGATCACTCAACACTCGGCCGAAGATGTATTCTTGTGAAACACTCGAGACCGGCATGGAACTTACTTCTACCATATGCTTACCAAGCAATCAATCCCCGTCCTTTTTAACTACAAACCTTTGTAAATATTAAGAGGTATTTTGGGGAAGGGTTAGGTTTGGGTTAAATGTAGGTGGTTTTCTGGGTTAGTGGTTAGTAGAAAAGGGCTAAAAGGCGTAAAAAGCGTCGGTTTTCATAAAACATTTTGTTTTTGTGACTTTTTATTCAACCGAAGTATTTTTCAAACAAAGTTTATTTTGTGGAACTTGTTTGTTTATTGTTGTACTTCATTTTTTTATAAGGAATGTCACATGGAAACCGAGCTTTTTACTAAAATAAAAGGTTTAAAATGAAAAGGGGTTTTGGTGGGTAAAGGGTGTTTGATTTGGGTTTAGAAATGAAAAGGTTTAGGCTCAAAGGAGTTAACTAGGGGGATTTTGGGTATGTGGTAAAAAAAATAATGGTGTTGAAATAAAAAGGGTTAGTCCTAATGCCTCCATCATTTACTTACTTGGGTTTGAGTTGGTAAGGACCGGGAATGTATTGTCATGGAAAGTTCTAGATTCGTAAGAAACCAAGCGGCTATTCACACAAGAAACGAAAAATGAGCATTTAATTTAAAG
This sequence comes from Helianthus tuberosus, assembly GCA_030545235.1. Classification (NCBI taxonomy): domain Eukaryota; kingdom Viridiplantae; phylum Streptophyta; class Magnoliopsida; order Asterales; family Asteraceae; genus Helianthus; species Helianthus tuberosus. The sequence continues at coordinate 102,691,450 of CM060371.1, read as the reverse complement.
ATGTGTATTTGTATGCTCAATTAAAGGCTCAAAACTCACTTTTTGTGGGAACGGGTTGTTAAGGTGATCAAGTATATATAATCAAATTTTAACTAGATTTGTCATGCCGTTTCATAATTTTCTTATGTTGGTTCTTTTTATCACGACGCTATCGGTTGTAAATTCGTAAAAATATAACATTTTTTAGAACTTGTTATTCCCAATTTAAACCAAGACAAGTAAAAAAAAAAGAAAAGTTTTTTTTTTTTTAAAAATTGGGGTGTTTAGCGGTTCCAATAGAGTTTTGTGCAAGGCTTGTAATTAGGACTTTCAAAATTCAAGGTTTTAGCATCCCCCCAAACTTAAATTACACATTGTCCTCAATGTGTTCCAAAAATAAGTTTTTAGGTTGATTGAATGTGTAAAAAGGTGTGTTAAACAAACATTTCATGTTACTGGACACCTGGACACTGGCCGTGGTGTCCGGGCACGGCCCCGTGTTCAGATTGCCAGTAACAGAAAGCAACAAAAGTAACAGAAGGCTGGGCACGGGGGCGTGTTCAACGAACACGCCCCATGTCTAGATACCTGAACTGGGCGTTTTTCTACAGAACCTTGAGCACGGGGTAGTGTTGGCTGGGCACGGCCTGTGCTAAACTTGATGTGATGAAGAAAAATGTTCAGGAGGCGCTGTTTTTGTGCATTGGGTGTTGGTTCAAGTGTCCCTTAGTATCCTTCACCATCCAAGTGTGTTTTATTCCTGAAAATTAAAAAATAAACTAGAAAACATAAAAGTTAAACTAATCTAAAACTAAGGATAGTTCCGCGGAATGCCTCCGTGGTGCGCGATGTTTATAAGGGTCCTTGGCTAGACCCTCCTTATCGGGTGGTTCTGGCTTATCTTCAATTAGGGGGTCGTCATTGCCGATTGGATATTTCATTGATCGCTCAAGATCGACACTCTTTTTAAATGCCACTAATTGAATAGATAAGTTGTTGTACTTCCGGTTTTTCAAGGCTTCGTGGGTTTTCACAAAAGGTCGTCCCAACACTAGAGGAGCGTCATCAAGGATGACAAAGTCGGTTGGGATTACCATTTGATTTGTTTGGACCAAAACATCCTCAACTAACCCTATTGATTTTATTACTTTATGATTAGATAGAAAAATGGGTATTTGAAGTGGAGAAAAATCCCGAAAATATAGTTTGGCATTATATTAACACAAAGATCTTTATCAATTGTAATATTACTAATAAAGGAATTTTGAAAAAAAAACATGGAACTGGTGTAATGTCAATTTCAAATGGATCTTCTTTTATTAGCGAAGTTTGATCATTTGTTAATTTAATGCTTGTCGTTTCGTCAATTTTAGTGTTAGTGTTTAACTCTTTTAAAAACTTAGCATGAGCGGGTACTAAACAATGATTTTCGAAAGAGGGTGACAAGAGATTAATTTTTTTCAAAATTAGACTCTTCTTGAATTTTAACGTTGTCGGACTCACCTTTTTCGTTGTTTGACTCATGTGTCGGCTTTTCACTTATTTGTTCTTCAATTTTTACATTTTCAATTATCTCTTCTTTTTTACAAGTTAATTCTTCCATTGCGTGGGACTCCTCTTCCCTTGCGCGGGCTTCTTTAATACAGCGCTCAATAGTTTTATTGTGTTCTATTATCTTATCGGCTATGTGGGTGATAGAGTAAGGATCTGGATCCTCAAAGCTTGAATCCGGATGTTCGATCCATGGTTCCTCATAATACTCATATGAAGTAGATGGTTCACACCATTGTTCCTCATTGTAAGTATATGATGGATAAGGGTCGTAACTTTGTTCTTCATAATACTCATATGAGGTGGGTTGTTCACACCATGGTTCCTCATAATAAGCATATGAAGGTGGTGGCTCATATCTTCGTTCCTCAAAGTATGAGTATGAAGACTCATACCTTGGTTCATCAAAATATGAGTATGAGGGAGAAGGTTCATACCTTGGGTCTTCATAGGATGTATATGACGTGGTTGGCTCGTACCTGGGCTCCTCATAGTAGGTGTATGAAGTGGATGGTTGAAATAAGTCACAATATTGTACCGAGTGAGGGTTACCACAAATGGTGCAATAGTCTTCCCTATAATCATCCTCCTTATAGGTGTAGTTGTAGTCTCCTGAGTATTGATCCATAAGAATCACTCAGCAGACCACAACAGAGTCTCGAGACCAGAAAACAAAAATAAAAACAGAAACAGAGGCTCGACACGGCCCCGTGTTCAGTGAGCACGGCCCGTGTTCAGGTTCTGTATCTGGGCGTTTTAATAAAAATGACTGGTTTTGTGCAGCACGGGGGAGTGTTCAGTGAGCACGACCGTGTTCAGACTCTGTATCTGGGAGTTTTGAAAAAATGTGCAGCACGGCCCCTTGTTCAGTTAACACGACCCGTGTTCAGTCTATTGTAAATGCAAAAACTAACTAAAATGCAGAAAAATGCGCGCGTTTTAAAAAAGGTTTTGAAAAACTAATTAGGCCGTCGATTTTAAGATTTTTTTTAAATCCTTTTGTCCCCCGGCAACGGCGCCAAAAACTTGATGCGTGTCGAGTGTGATAGGTTTTTATGTATATTTTTAGCCCTTTTTAACACTTTATCAAGTTTTAAATTTATAAAACACGATATTTTACTAACACTAAACACACATATGGGCAAGTGCACCCATCGTGAGCGTAGTATAGCGTTGGTAAGTTACCGAGGTCGTCCAAGGATACACGAGCTTTTAGTACCGGTTTATCCTCAACGTCTAATCAAATCAAAAAGTTAAAAAAGGTTTTAAACATGAAAATAAAAACTAACTAAAAATGCGGAAAAATAAAAATAAAATAAAACAGATAGACAAGATGAATCACTTGGATCCGACTCGCCTTTAGTGTAACCTTTGATGTTTTCCGCACTTTTGTACTTTTTAAGAGATTATCTTAGTTATAGTAGTAGGCCCCTCTTTTGAAGGTGACGTTACCCTCAACCCAGTAGTTTGAGTCAGCAAGGATACAATCCTAAAGGGTTGGAATATTGGAAGATAATTAATTAAGTTATTAAAGCGTAATGTGGTAGGCCCCTCTTTTGAAGGTGACGTTACCCTCGGCTAAGTGGTTTGAGTCAGGAGGGATACAATCCCAAGTAGCTGGGTTAATTTATTAATAGTAGTTTACATATGAGGTGATCAAGCCATTCGCACCCCCACCATCCAATACCAGTGGGTATTGAAGGAGGTCCTAATAAGCTTAACCCAGGTCCTTGCAGGATCTATACACTGAACAAGGCAAGAACCTTACCAAACCATTCCCTTAACCCCCGACCAGGTAGCCAACATATCTCCATATAGACCGTGGAGATATGAATGGTGTAAATCTTTTATTTTATATAGACAGGAAAATAACGCCATGACACCACGGACAAATGATAAGGAAGTTTCACCTTCAACATAAGAAACTAGTTATTAAAGTCATTAATACAAAACCAAATAAAAAGTGCTAAAAGATAAAAAACAAAAGTATTACACTAAATGCTTGTCTTCACCAAGTGATGTAAGAGACTTAGGCAAACATGGCCTTTGATTGTCAAGAACTCTTACTATCAATCTTGGATCCCAAGACTACTACACACACTCTATGATGGATGATGGTGGTGGATGTGGGTGTTGTGATGGTGGTGGAGTGTGGGTGAAGTGGGAGAGGGGTGGTTTGTCAAGGGATGCCTTTGAAATGAACCAAGCACCCCTGTTTATAGCCTGCACAGAAGCCCGGACACGGCCCCATGTCCAGTGGGCACTGCCCCGTGTCCATCCACTTTCTCTTTCTTCATTTAAAGCAGTTTGTCTGTATTAGTTGACCACGCCCCCATGTTCGCTGGGCACGGTCCCGTGTGCAGAAGCGTATCTGTACTATCAAGATTTGCTTGGATTATGCGAACCTTAGCATTGACCACGGCCGTGTGGAGCTGGGCACGCCCCCGTGTTGGGAAATAGAAGCTTCTACGCTTTTGTCTTTTCTGCAGTCACTGGGGCACGCCCCCGTGTCCGCTGGGCACGGGGCGTGTTCAGCCTTCTGATGTTCTATTTTTGCTTGGGAAGATGCTGTTAAGGGGTCGGGCATGCCACGTTTATTCCTTTTCTTGTATTTGTGTTAGATTTAGCTGTATTTTTGCTTCTTTTGTTCATTTACGCTCATTTAACCCTGTAAATACAAAAGGAACACAAAAGCACACTTTTTCCAACATTAGTACTAAAAAAGGGTTAGTTTTATGCCTCATTTGATGTAATTTATATGTTGCATTTTACACACATCATTCGCGTTTTTGTGTTTTTTTTCAAAAGTGTGATTAATTTTTCTTTTTCTACATTAGTTAATTTTGAAGAAATAATTACAGGTAGCTTACCATCCTTGTCGAGAAAAGCATATTCCAAACCTTTTGGGAGTTCTTTGAGCTCAAGTGGTGGGGCTTTAGGAGATTCCTTATTCGGTTGCTCATTTTGGTCAAGAACCAAAAAGGTTTGTTCAATGGTGACCTCTTCTTCGACAAAGTGGTTGATTTCGTCTTCCGTATCGGGTGGTTCATCTTCATCTTCAATTAGGGGGTTGTCATTTCCGATTGGATATTTCATTGATTGTTCAAGATCGACACATTTTTTGAAGGCCCCTAATTGAATGGGTAAATTGTTTTGCTTCCGATTAATCAAAGCTTTGTGGGTTTTCACAAAAGGTCGTCCCAACACAAGTGGATCATCATCAAGGATGACAAAGTCGGTTGGGACTACCGTTTGATTTGTTTGGACCAACACAACTTCAACTACTCCCATTGATTTTATTATTTTCCTATTAGAAAGAAAAATAGGTATTTGAAATGGAGAAAAATCACCAATACTTAATTTTTCGAAAATGTAGTTTGCCATTATATTAACACAAAGATCTTTATCAATTGTAATATTACTAATAAAGGAATTTTGAAAAAAAAAACATGAAACCGGTGTAATGTTAATTTCAAATGGATCATCTTTTATTAGCGTAGTTTGATCATTTGTTAACTTAATGCTTACCGTTTCGTCAATTTTAGTGTTAGTGTTTAACTCTTTTAAAAACTTAGCATGACTAGGTACCAAACAATGGTTTTCGAAAGAAGGCGTTAAGAGATTAATTTCTTGAAAATTAGACTCTTTTTAAAGATTAACATTGTAGGACTTACCTTTTTCGTTGTTTGGTTCATGCGTCGGTTTTTCACTTACTTGTTCTTTCATTTTTACCTCTTCTACTATTACCTCTTTAGTACAAATTACCTCTTCCCTCGCGAGGGATTCCTCTTCCCTTGCGCGGAATTCTTTTATATAGCGGTCGATAGTTTTGAGGTGTTCTATTATCTTTTCGGCTACGGGAAGGATAGTTGGTGGTTCGTCAAAGTGAGCGGAATAAGTATCCCAACAGCTTGAGTTCGAAAGTTCGATCCTTGGCTCCTCATAATACTCATATGAGGTAGATGGTTCATACCATTTTTCCTCATTGTAAGTATATGATGGAGAAGGGTCGTAACTTGATTCTTCATAATACCCATATGAGGGAGGTGGTTCACACCATTGTTCCTCATAGTAAGCATATGAAGGAGATGGCTCATACCTTGGTTCTTCAAGATATGAGTATGAGGAAGAAGGTTCATACCTTGGTTCTTCATAGTGTGTGTATGAAGGGGTTTGCTCGTACTTGGGCTCCTAATGGTATGTATATGAAGTGGATGGTTCGAAGAGGTCACAATATTGTACCGAGTGAGGATTACCGCAAATGGTACAATACTCTTCTTCATAATCATCCTCTTCATAGTGGTAATTGTAGCCTCCTGAGTATTGATCCATAAGAATCACTCAGCAGACCACAAAGAGTCTCGGGACCAGAAAACAAAAACAAAAATAAAAATGGAAACAGAGGTTCACCATGGCCCCGTGTTCAGTGAGCACGACCCGTGGTCAGATCCTGTATCTGGGCGTTTAAAAAAATGCAACTGATTTAGTTCAGCATGGGGGCGTGTTCAGTGAGCACGACCCCGTGTTCAGACTCTGTATCTGGGTGTTTTGTTATTTTTATGCAGCACGGGGGCGTGTTCAATGAGCACGGCCCCGTGTTCAGACTACTGTAATGCAAAAATGTTCTAAAAATGTAAAAATGTGCGCGCAGTTTTAAAAAGGTTTTTGAAAAATGATTAGGCCATTAATTTTAAGCTTCCTTAAAATCCTTGTGTCCCCGGCAATGGCGCCAAAAACTTGATGCGTGTCGAGTATGATATATTTTTATTGATATTTTAAGCCCATTTTACACATTAGTCGAGTTTTAAATTTATAAAACACGATATTCTACTAACACTAAACACACACTTGGGCAAGTGCGCCCATCGTGAGCGTGTATAGTGTTGGTAAGATACCGAGGTCGTCCAAGGACACAAGATCTTTTAGTACCGGTTTATCCTCAACGTCTAATCAATCTAAATTTTTGATAAAAGGTTTTAAACATGAAAATAAAAACTAAAAATGCAGAAATAAAAATAAAATAAAAACATATAGATAAGATGAATCACTTGGATCCGATTTGTCTTTTAAGTATCCTTTGATGATTTTTGAACTTTTGGACTTTTTAAGAGATTATCTTAGTTATAGTACTAGGCCCCTCTTTTGAAGGTGACGTTACCCTCAACCCAGTGGTTTGAGTCAGCAAGGATACAATCCCCAAGGGTCGGAATATTGAAAGATAATGAATTAAGTTATTAATGCGAAAAGTGGTAGGCCCCTCTTTTGAAGGTGACGTTACCCTCGGCTAAGTGGTTTGAGTCAGCAGGGATACAATCCCAAGTAGCCGGTTTAATGTATTAATAGTAGTTTACATATGAGGGGGTCAAGCCATTCATACCCCCGCCATCCAATACCAGTGGGTATTGAAGGAAGTCCTAGTAAGCTTGGCCCAGGTCCTTGCAGGATCTATACACTGAACAAGGCAAGAACCTTACTAAACCATTCCCTTAACCCACGACCAGGTAGCCAACATACCTCTATATAGACCGTAGAGATATGAATGGTGTAAATCTTTTACTTTATATAGACAGTAAAGTAATGCCAAGACACCACAGACAAATGATAAAGAAAATTCACCTTCAACATAAGAAACTTGTTATTAAAGTGATACAAAACCAAATAAAAAGTGCCGAAAGATTAAAAATCAAAAGTAATACATAAAAGACTTGTCTTCACCAAGTGATGTAAGAGGCTTAGCCAAACATGGCCTTTAATTGGAAAGAACTCTTACGATCAATCTTGGACCCGAGACTACTACACACTCTAAAGGTGGATGATGGATGATGGTGGTGGGTCTTGGTGGTGTTGTGGTGGTGGAGTGGTGGCAAAGTGGGAGAGTAGTGGTTTGCCAAGGGATGCCCTTGAAGTGAGCCAAGCACCCCTATTTATAGCCTGAACAGAAGCCCGGCCACGGCCCCATGTCCAGCGGACACGACCCCGTGACCATCCTTTTCTCTTCCTTCATTAAATGCATTTGTCAGCATAGGGCTCCACACGGCCCATGTTCAGCGGGCACGGCCGCATTGGCAGAAGCGTATCTGTACTATCAAGATTTTGCAAGATTCTGCGTATCTTAGCATTGACCACGCCCCGTGCTGAGCTGGGCACGCCCCCGTGGTGGGCGTAGAAGCTTCCAAAACTTTGTCTTTTCTACAGACACCTAACCACGGCCCCGTGGTCGTCTTGTGTTTCTTGTTTTTGCTTTTAGGGATGCTGCCGAGGGGTCGGGCATGTCACGTTTATTCCTTTTCTTTGTATTTATGTTGGTTTTTTATGTATATTTGTTCCTTTTGTTCGTTTAAGCTAATTTGGTCCCGTAAATTCAAAAGGAAGACAAAAACACACTTTTCCAACATTAGTACTCAAAAAGGGTTAGTTTTATGCCTCACTTGATGTAATTTATATGTTACATTTTGCACACATCAACACCATTTCCAAATAAGGAAAAATTCAGATCTTTAAGAAATCTGGATTTAGTCTATGGAGATTTGTGTGGTCCTATATCACCACCAACACAAGCTGGGAGGAAGTACATATTTCTACTTGTAGACGATTGCACTCGCTACATGTGGGCATATCTACTAACTTCCAAGGATCAAGATTTGAAACATTCAAGCAGTTTAAAGAAAAAATGGAGACAGAAACACGAACCAAGTTAAAGATGCTAAGGACGGATAGAGGAGGAGAATTTACGTCGGCTGAATTCAACAAGTATTGCAAAGACAACGGCATAGCGAGACAGCTTACAGCGCCGTATTCCCCACAACAAAATGGAGCAGTGGAAAGAAGGAACAAGACGATGTTGTCAACTACTCGGATTATGCTCAAGGCAATGAATATGCCACATAATTTTTAGGGTGAAGCAATAAGACATACTTTATACGTATTAAATCGGATTCCAATGAAGTCTTTGGTGAACAAGACCCCGTATGAAGCATTGAAAGGAAGAAAGCCGAATCTAGAGCACCTAAAGGTTTTTGGCTACATAGCATACGCTAAGGTATTACCACTTCAACAAAATAACCTAGATGATAGAAGTGCACCTTTGGTTTATCTTGGAATAGAAGAAGGATCAAAGGCATATAGATTATATGATCTGGAAAAAAAACAAGATATGTGTCAGTAGAGATGTAAAGTTCATGGAAGGTCAACCATGGAACTAGGATAGTCATATGGAAACGGTAGATTCAGGGAATCCCGAATGGACAAACCTTGTCATTCAAGAAGATAACAACCCACCCGAGTTAGAAGAAAATGAACCAAGTAGTCCTGGTAGTAGCGGGCCACATCATGGAGATTCAGGAGTAGATCACACAGAAGAAGAACAAGACTCCTATGTAACCCCGCCAGCACATTCGTACAATCAGAACTCATCACGGAATTCAAGTAGATTATCAAGTAGAGGTCCATCTACATCTGAAAGTACAACGAAGAGTATTAGTGACACTCTAGTAAAACTAAGAAGTCTCAAAGAACTATATGAGGAGACGGAGGAAATTCAAGTAGATCCACAAGAATTACTACTTGCTGAAGAAGAACCAAGGAATTACAAGGAAGCATCTAATGACAGAAAATGGATTGAATCAATAAAGGCTGAGTTAGACTCGATAAACAAGAATAACACTTGGAGATTGACAGAGTTGCCAAGAGATCACAAGGCAATAGGTTTAAAGTGGGTATTCAAGACTAAGAAAGATGCAAACGGAAACGTTGTCAGACACAAAGAAAGGCTGGTAGCAAAAGGATATGTCCAGCAACACGGGATAGACTTTGACGAATTCTTTGCACCAGTAGCACGAATAGAGGCAGTTCGACTAATGTTGGTTTTAGCAACATATCAAGGTTGGGAGGTACATCACTTAAACGTGAAGTCTGCATTCTTACATGGAGATCTCAAGGAGGAGGCCTATGTCTCACAACCAGAAGGATTTGTAAAGCCAGGAGATGAAGGAAAGGTTTATAAACTATCAAAGACTCTGTATAGATTGAGACAAGCACCACGTGCTTGGAACACGAAGTTAGATCAAACCCTAAAGTCACTGAACTTCAAGAAGTGTACTTTAGAGCTAGCAATCTATACAAGGATAAGTATGACTTCTACGCTGATAGTCGGAGTCTATGTTGATGATTTGATAATCACTGGAACATCAAGGAAGGAGATAGATGTTTTCAAGTCTCAGATGGAGAACAAGTTTGAAATGAGCGATCTAGGATTGCTAGCATATTATCTGGGAATATAAGTTATTCAAGCAGGGGGTGAGATAGCCATCAAGCAGACATGCTATATCAACAAAATACTCAAAGACTCTGATATGTTAAACTGCAACGACACAAAGATTCCTATGAATCCAGGAACATAGTTAACAAAGGCTGAAGAAGGAGATCTAGTAGATGCAACACGTTACAGAAGCCTGATAGGTTCTCTCATGTACTTATTGCATACAAGGCCAGATCTATGTTACCCAGTCAGCCTGCTTAGTAGATTCATGCAAGAACCAAAGGAGCAACACTTGAAAGCAGTGAAGCAAGTACTACGTTATTTCAAAGGAACTAAAGAACATGGAATCATATACAAGAAGCAAGGAGGATGCAAGATCACAAGTTATAGTGATAGTAGTTATGGTGTTAATACAGACAAAGAAAAAGGTACAACTGGTCTGGTATTTTACTTTGGAGAATGACCTATAACCTGGTGCACACAGAAGCAACAGACAGTGGCACTATCATCTTGTGAATCAGAATTCATGGTAGCCACTACAACAGCATGCCAAGTAGGGATGAGCAAAGCGGTATCCGATACCGAACCGATACCGATACCGCCTAATACCAATCCCGAATTTCACCCAAACTAGGTACCGATACCGAAACATGTCGGTTCGATATCGATACGGTACGGTATCGGTATTTTGAGGGTCGGTATCAGTATTATACCGATACCATACCGTACCGATACCGAAAACGCCAAAAAGTGGATACCATATGGGATACCGAAAAAATTCGGTATCGGTATTTCGGGATCGGTATTCGGTGGCATATGCTCATCCCTAATGCCAAGCACTATGGCTTAAAAGATTGTTAAGTGAAATTACAAGCTGGAAGGAAGAGAAGATAACACTCAGGGTGGATAATGTTTCTACAATAGCACTCATGAGAAATCGAGTCTTTCATGGAAGAAGCAAGCACATTGATACATGCTATCATTTCATAAGAGAATGCGTGGAGAACGAACACATCAGTGTGGAACATACTAACAAAGGCACTAACAAGGGTCAAGTTTGCTACAATGCGAGAACTGCTCGGAGTTCAAGATCTACAACAACTCAAGGATGTTCAAGATTAGGGGGTGAATGAAATCACTAATCTCTACACATCCTATACTACAAGGGTTGATTCGTAACTAGTTTAAAGATAGTTATATGGCGGTTACAAAGTACAGGGACTAAAGTTGACAAAACAGAACTTGTCAACCAACACCCCAAGGGTTACGTGTTGGTGCATCCGTCTGTCAACTTCGTCTTGTATCGAGTCTTATACTAGATTTGTTAGATCAGGGTGCGTTGTACGAGGAAAATAGGAGGTTTTGAGTGTGTTTATGCTAATTTCGCTTGAAAGTGTCATGTGACATTTCAAACGAAATTAACATAGTTAATTTCGTTTGAAGAGGTACATGACACCTTCAAACGAAATTACCCTCACTATAAATACTCCTCATGCGAAATCATTTGTAACTTTCTTGTTTCCGACGCCGAGGTGCTGTCGAAGTGTCTACGTGCTGTAATTTGTTCAGAGATTAATAAACGAGACAATTAATAGTGAATACAAGCTAAACAAAGACAGAATCAATGAATTCCGCCTCTGATTCTGTCTGAGCACTCTTCTGATCGACTCGTTAGGTCGTTTCACGATCCTACATGTGGTATCAGAGCTCAGGAGGAAGAGTTCTTACCGTTTAGCTCGTTTTCGCTGGAAAATTCTGATTTCTAAACCTTCTTTTCAAAATTAATCAAGTTTTCACGGTTAAAAACAACTGATTTTCACATATCATGTGCGTAATGTTGTTTTAACAAACCCTAGAAAGTTTCAGAACTAAAATCGGATTAAAACTTGATCAATTGGACAAAATCTGGATCGAAATGATGATGTCATGGTAATTTCGTTTGAGTTGACCTACTGATTTCGTTTGAAATCACACATTCATCCTGATTTCGTTTGAAGTTGCTTGAGGATTTCGTTTGAGATTGCACATTGGGACTAATTCCGTTTGAAAGTCCTTGGTTATTTCGCTTGATTTGAGTAATTTCGTTTGAAAAGGTTCAAACGAAATCAGATATTTCATTTCGGGGAGGTATTTCGTTTGAAGGTGTGGTGTTTCAAACGAGATTGGTGATTTCGTTTCAATCGTTATTTCATTTGAAAGGGTTCTGTTTGATCTAATTGATTTCGTTTGAGAGACTATTCCGCTTCAGGGAGATTTTGTTTGAATCCGTATTCCGTTTGAAACTAATATCTTGTTTAAACTGAGTAATTCGTTTGAACTTGGTATTTCGTTTGAACAGGTTGTTTTTGAAGTATGACGAAAATTGTTTGATGAACAAGAAAATGATTATCTTGAAAGATTTAATGATTGGTATCACGGGTATTTGGACGATAGTTATAGAGATGTGAGAAAGGATGGTTGGGTGAAAAGGTTTAAATACTTTGTGTGTTTGAAAAATGAAACATTGGATGATCTGGCAAACCGATATGAAGTTTTACTTGAGCGTTTAAAAGGTCATGAGATATATTTGACTGATGTTGAAAAGATAGCAAAGTTTGCAGATGCATTACCTGTTGAATGGGATAATATACTGAAAAGTATAAAACAGGATTCTGGTTTTTCAAAATTACATCTAAAAGGTTTCATCAGCAAACTTAAAACTCGTGAATATGAAAATTACAAGAAAAAGAGAGAATTGATGGATAAAATAAAAGGAAATATTGATAAAATGAGTTTGGATGTAATTGATGAAATAGATAAAAGAGTTGGTGTATGTGTTGCAGCAAAAAATGTTTTGACATATGATAACAAGAGGGGTTGTTATATTGATGAGAATGCGAATCCTCTTGATTTCGTTAAAATTTTTTGTACGGGTACATTCAGGGCAAAGACAAAAGAAATTCCAAAGAAGGAAGAATCTGTGAAGATTGAATCTTCGGATTCTGAATCAGTATGCTCAAAATGTGATAAATTTGAAGCTGACAATGTCAAACTCTTGAAGGATGCGAAAAGTTTGACATTGGAAGTCAAAAAGATGAAGGATGAGAAGCAATCTGATGATAAACATATTCTTGTTTTGCACGAAAATTTTAAGAAGTTGAAATCTGAAAATGTCAAACTGTTGAGTGGTTTGAACAGTTTGACATTAGAAAACAACAATTTGAAAGAAAATGAAAAAGATTTTGAAAAGAAAATATTTTTTTTTGAAAATGAAAACGTAAAAACTGAAAAAGAATTTCAAAGTCAAATAAAGATTCTTGAAGATCAGAGATCTGTTTTTAGCAAGAATAACATTGAAAAACAAAGTACAATAAACTCTCATCTTCAGACGATTATTCGACTTGAAAAAGAAGCTGAAAATGCTCGAAATAAAATCAAAGAGCTTGAAGAGAAATTGAAAGGTTTTGTGAACCCATCAGTACCAGATTATATCTGTCCAAAACCGATCAATTATGTTCCAATAAGTGACAATGTCACAAATTTTGACAAAGTCAAAATTGAAGATTGTGATGAGAAAACTGATGATGAAGTTGAGAAAAGAAAAATATTTTTGAAATTAAATGAAATGTTTCAAGAAACTGTTTTACATTCTACTGAGAAAGGTGAATGCTCAACGCAAAAACCTGTAAAGAAGAATGTGGAACAAAAACAAAAAGATAAAAAGCCGAAAAATCTTCAAAAAGAAAATAAAAGCTCATCAGTTCAATCATCTAATCGTGATAAAAAACCACAAAAATTGGAAAATCAAAACTCAAAAATTGTTGGTAATAAGTGGTGCAGGTTTGACCACAGTGCTCAAAAGCCAAATCCAACATACAAGAGGAGAGATGGATATCACCAAGACAAACAATGTTATGATCTGAATGTTTGGATAGAAGGTGGTGATTGGTACGATAACAGAGTGTGTTACACTTGTGGTGTGAGAGGACACATTGCTGTTAACTGCCAGAACTGGAGTTATGAGACAAGAAGATGCTTTGAATGCCAAATCAGAGGTCATATTGCAAGAGATTGCCCAATGAGATCAATGGGAAGATCGAGGGCTGAATCTCATAAAATGACAAAGAAGAAACCAGTCAAAATCGAAGAAAAGCCCAAAGAACAGAAAGTTCAAGAAAAGAAAGTTAAGCTTTCACAAGGGCAGAAAGACAGACTGAGGAAAAAGAGGAAGAAAGCAAGAGAGTATCTCGAAAGGATTTTGTCTTCGGATACAACTGGTAAAATAGATAAAAGTTCTAATAAATCGTCTTGCTCGCCAAAGAATGACAAATCAAGCAAAACGGAGTCATCAGATACAAATCTGAGGACAGAGGAGAAAGTAAAGAAAGAGAAAGTTGGTGGTGATGAATTTGTTTCTTTGGAAACAAAGGAGCCACGTGTTGGCAATGAATCTGACTCATCAAAGTCAGACAAGCCAAGTTCAGGCAATGAATCTGGTGTGGTAAAGCCATAAGAGACATGTGTTGAGGTAAAAGTTGAGAATTCTGGTCTAACAATGGATGATGTAAATTTTCCTCCATTGTTGAACAAGAATTCAAAATCACCCAAGGACAGTCAGGCTTGGGTAAATCTGTTTAAATGAAAAATCTGACTTGCCGGAGCTCCCAGGCTGGTAAGTGTGGAGCAGGAATCGGCATATTTCTTGAGAAATTCACATTTGTGATATTTCGACTTAAAAGTGGTAAATCAGGGACATTAAGTTGTACTTGATTTTCTACAAGTGATTTTTTTGATGTTTGAACTTAAAAATGTTAGTTTTTTACAAGTGATTGAAGAAAACAAAGTGATGAACCCCTAACTTACAAACGGTAAAATCAATCAACAAAACTTGTTTTCCGGAAAAACCATTTGATTAAAACAAACTTAAGTGTTTTGAAATCACAATGGGAAAATAGTTTGTTGTAAAGGGGAGTTCTGATTGTTTATGCCTAGAGGATGGCGAATTGAAGTGATTCGATATCAGTTGTCACTTTACCTTGTACAGGTTGATTTTCAAATTTTCCCAGAAAATCAAAATTGAAACATATTTTGATTTTAGGGGGAGTAAAAAAAATTTTCAAAAATTAGAAAATTTGAAAATTACAAAAACATTGAAAAATGCAAAAATGAGTTTTGTTGTAAAAAGAAGAAATGATAGTAGATCAGTTAGACTATCACAACATGCTAAAGAAATGTAAAGTCTAAAGTGATAAACGGTCTTACTAAAGATGTGACAGTAGGCTCAGCTAGACTAGTAGATTTGCAATAACGATACAAACCTAAATGAAAAGCCTAGTTCTAGTGGGAAACATGGTCAAAAGCATAGTACTTAGTTTTGTCCTTCTTGATTGTGTGCCTACTCAGTAATCGCTGATTGTCGAAAGACATAAAACTGGTTAAGTTTGTGAGCTTTCACAACTTTGCTAAAAAGTCACTGTGATTGTGCATTTCATTTTGCAAAGATTTAAACTTGTTTTATTTCTTTATTTTGTTTAAGCATTAGACATCATCTGCGTATACGTGAGTATCGACCTGGATGTTAATGCCTAAACGTTCTGCTTTATTTTCTTTGGTGTTTCGTTTAAGCTTTGGACCTCCTCTGCGTATACGGAAGTATCGACCTGGTGGTTAAAGCCTAAACAACTTCAACTTGTTTTATTTTTCTTATTTTGTTTAAACATTGGACTTTCTCTGCGTATATGGAAGTATCGACCTGATTGTTAATGTTTAAACATTCTACTTTGTTTTCGCACAAATCACAGTTGATAAAAGTTTAAAGGCATTACTTGAGTTAGTGTATTGCATGATGAGGGGATATGCTGAGATCGTGGGGTCCATAAGAATTTAGTGCAAAATTAATATACCTTAACGTATCGGTAAGCATTTCGAAAGTTTTTAGATTGAGTTTAAGTGGACAATTATATCGTCAATCTATGTGAATCGTTTAGAACTGAAAATGTTTAAAGCTTAACGGTGCTTGTGGTTGGTCACATAAACTGATATGATCCTCTTACACAAACTCACAAAAATATTGTTTATAAATATTTCTTTATTACATTCCTTTATTTCAAAAATCCAAAAAGATTTTTGGAGTGTTTTAGCATAAACTTTTGGAAAATACAAAAAGATTTTCGACAACTGATGTTGAAGAACTGATTTTCAAAATTCCAAGTGCTGAACGTGATGAACTGGTTTGGGAGTGTATGTACTAAATTGAAAAATTTTGATTTGAGAAAGAAATTTGATTAGTTAATCGAGATCATTAATTTGATCTTGATGTAACTATTACTAGTAAGTTTTTCTTATTGATTTAAGTAAAAAATTATATTTTGTTGAGAATTATGTAGATGATGAGCTGAACAGAACTAATGCCAGTGTTTGATTTCAAGGTGATAGCTAATTCCAGACAGCGATCCCATCATGATGAAAGGGGGAGTCTGACGAGGTTAGAGCCAAAGAGAAGATACTGGTACATACTAAAAAAGAAAGAAGATCGATCAAGATTGAAGAGTCGTCATGTTGAAGACTCTCACTGAAGATTCCGTCAACATTCAAGGGGGAGTCTGTTGGTGCAGTTGCCTGTCGACTTCATCTTCGTTCGAGTCTCAGATTGTGAAAGAGCCCGAAGACCGGTAAAGACTGAAGAATGAGAAGACTCGATACTTCAGACTCGTCAACATCCTAGGGGGAGTCTGTTGGTGCATCCTTCTGTCAACTTCATCTTGTATCGAGTCTTATACTAGATTTGTTAGATCAGGGCGCTATGTACGAGGAAAATAGGAGGTTTTGAGTGTGTTTGTGCTAATTTCGCTTGAAAGTGTCATGTGACATTTCAAACGAAATTAACATAGTTAATTTCGTTTGAAGAGGTACATGACACCTTCAAACGAAATTACCCTCACTATAAATACTCCTCATGCGAAATCATTTGTAACTTTCTTGTTTCCGATGCCGAGGTGCTGTCGAAGTGTCTACGTGCTGTAATTTGTTCAGAGATTAATAAACGAGACAATTAATAGTGAATACAAGCTAAACAAAGACAGAATCAATGAATTCCGCCTCTGATTCTGTCTGAGCACTCTTCTGATCGACTCGTTAGGTCGTTTCACGATCCTACATTGCGACACCCTTGGAGTCGCACCTGTTTGATCTCGGCTACAAGGAGAAACAAAGGGACATGACTCTTGGACAAGAAGACACAACCTTTCAAGATTAATTCTCATCCTCACAATCCAAGAGACACGCCCGTTCGTGAAAGGACGCGTCTATTCACTCGCACCTTTTAGAAACTATAAACAGGGATAGATTTCATTTGTATAATTTGTTCATGTTCATTCATTCATATTCAATTACACTCATTGTATTCAAATTCAAGTTATGAAAGTTTAGTTTATCATTTGCGATCTAGAGATCAAAGATCAAGTCTGGGCAACATAGATGACTTTCTTGTGTTGTTTTTATTATAAACGTAATAAACGATTAAAAATCGCATTTCCATCTCCATCAGAATATGAACATCCACCTTCTCAGTTCAGTGGTATTAAACGTTGGAAGTGGATCATTGGTAGTCGGGGTTGGACGCTTCTAGGATATTCTCGTTTAAAAGTTTAAAGACGCAGCTGAGTGGGTCAGTTGGGGTTACGGGGTCAGTTTTTAACTGGAACTCATGGGTACCAAAGAAAGTGGGTCTGGTGGCTTGGAGAGCAAGCTTGGATAGGTTGCCGACTTTGGTGGTATTACGAAGGAGGTGCGTGGAGGTGTCTTATGTTTGGTGCGTTTTCTACTGTAATTTTGAGGAGTCGGCTTTTGTGCGTTTGCCTATGCCTTGTGGCAAGTTATTTCTAATTGGTGCAAGATTCGACCAATTTTCGCAACTGATATCCATGATTTACTTTGCTTGTGCAGGTACATCCCGGGTTCTAAAAAGAAAAGGAAAGTTCTACAGATTGTGTTCTTAATTGCATTTTGGTGATGGAATAACATTTCTCTTTGTTTGTCCTTAATAATTATAATATTTTACTTTTACTCGAGTTCTATACAGCAGCTGCCCTTAGACTATCTCCAATGGGCCCTTGGAGACCAAGCCCTTAGAGGCCCTTGGATGCCTTTACCATTGGAGCTCATCCATCCTTAGAGGCCCTTAGACCGTGGGGTATGGTGGGGTGGGGGTTTGGGGCATGGGTTGACACGTGGATTATGGGGCACCCAATACCGAAACCCAATTTCACAGGGGTATGGTGGGCGTGGCTGGGGTGGCGTGGCCAAGCCACATCATTATATTATATATATATATATATATATATATAAACCATTAAAAACTACATAAACATAAATAATAATTATAAAAAACATAGTATCAAAATAAAAACAATCATTCTTCGTTTAAATTGTCGTCTTCGTCGGTTTCGAACCCAGGAATTGTTGAAACTTGATCCACCAAACCAGATCGAAGGTTGTGATGTATATCCCTTGACTTGATCAAAAATTCATTTGTTGATTTATCTTCGTCTGTAACTGTTACGTTATCTGGTTGGGGGTCATCGTCATCATAGTAGGTAACGACCACTCTACCTTCATCCTCTAAAATCAGGTTGTGAAGAATGATACATGCGTACATCATGTTTCCAATCTGATCCTTGTCCCATAGTCACAAGGCATTGCCAATATTCGCCACCTTTTCTTCAAAACACCGAATGCTCGCTCGATGTCTTTACGTGCAGCCATTTGGACCCTGTTAAACTTTAATCTCTTTGGATCTATGGTACCGTGTTTTATGGACGATTTTACGAAAACCCCCCACTCCGGGTAAATCCCATCAACTAGGTAGTACCCATACGCGTACTCAACCCCGTTTACAAAGAAACTTCCTTTGGGTCCTATACCATTTACCCGATCATTGAAAAGGGGCAAGTGGTTTATGATAGTAATTCGTTATGTAAACCTGACATACCGAAGAACGCATGCCATATCCAAAGATCTTGGGACGTAACCGCTTCAAGCATGATGGCTGGAATCCCGTGATATCCACTAGTGTGAGCGCCTTGCCATGCGGTTGGACAAAGTTCCCTAGGCCATTTCATACAATCTAAACTACCTAGCATCCCGGGTAGCCCATGATAATCGGCGTGATGTTCCAACATTTGTTGCATGTCACCGAACGACGGCTTTCTCAAATATCTTTTCTTATAAAGTTCTATAATACACGAACAAAAGTTGTGAAGACTTTCTCTAGCTACACGTTCGGACATTTTTAAATAGTTATCCATAATGTCCGAACTATTGTCGTATGCTAACTGTCTAAATGCGGCCGCGACCTTTTGCCACGTACTTAATCCTAATTTCCTGGTTACATCCAGTTTTTGTTGGAAAAAACATACTTCTCCTCAAGATCCCTAGATATCCTTAAAAATAAGTTTCTACTCATACGAAAACGACGCCTAAACATTTTTTCATCATACTTAGGTTCGGCTGAGAAATAATCGTTTATAAACAAATTGTTAGCGGTGTGCCATTCACGAGCGAAGTACCTCCTCCATTTAGCGAAAGAACAATTCAGACGATGGAATACATGCTTAGAGCTTGTGTAATTGATTTTGGAGGTAACTGGGACGATCACTTACCTTTAATAGAATTTTCTTATAATAATAGTTATCACACAAGTATCAATGCTGCACCATTTGAAGCACTTTATGGACGAAAGTGCCAAACCCCAGTCTGTTGGGCAGAAATTGGGGAAAAGCAACTATCTGGACCTGAGATAGTGCAAGAAACAACCGACAAGATTATTCAAGTCAAGGAACGACTGAAAGCAGCAAGTGAGCGACAGAAAAGTTATGCTGATAACCGACGCAAACCATTGGAATTTCAAGTAGGAAATAAAGTATTGTTAAAGGTCTCTCCTTGGAAAGGAGTGGTAAGATTCATTAAACGAGGAAAGCTAAGTCCCAGGTATATTGGACCTTTTAAGATTATTAGAAGAATATGACATGTAGCCTATCAGCTACAACTGCCAGAAGAAATGGCAGGAATACATGATGTATTTCATGTATCTAATCTCAAGAAATGCTTAGCCGATGAATCACTAATGGTACCTCTTAAGGATATAGAGGTAAATGAACAACTCAAGTTTGTAGAAAGACCTCTACAAATTGAAGACAGGAAAGTCAAAAATCTCAAGCATAAGAGATTAGTTCTGGTCAAAGTAAAGTGGGACTCCAAAAGAGGATCTGAATACACATGGGAGCTTGAATCAGAAATGCAAAGGAAATATCCGCACTTGTTCCAGTAGATCTCGAGGACGAGCACTAAAACAAGGTGGGGAGGATGTAACAATCCTCAATAAAACCAACACCCACCTAATATTTCTGGCACCCTAATATATTTATCTCAATATATCTTTAAATACAACCCGTATGTGAAAACCGAGCCCGAAATACAATATAGTATTAAAAATAAATTAAAAATCCGTTTATTAAGTTGAGGCGGGCCGTGTAGACCTCACCCCAATGTTACGCGGGCAGTATCAAGGTTAAAATCTGATTTATGTGAATTTTAAGGTTAGGCGGGCCGCGTAAGCCACCCCCTAAGCTTACGCGCGAGAGATCAAGAACGCAGCAACACCCCAGGGCGACACGTGTCACCATCGTGGCGGACCTACCTGATGAGCCGGACAAGCTAGTCCGTTGACTAGCTTTGACGCGGGCCGCGTAGCCCTTAGGCTACTCTTACGCGGGTCGCGAGAGAGTCAGGTATCAGCACTATATAAAGGAGCCATCGGGTTCAACCAGAAATCGTTCAAAAATCATTTCTCAATCTCAATTTCTGAATATTAGGCATAATACTCGGGTATTATACCCCCCCCCTTATTAGCGAGGTTCTGCTCCGTTGTAAGTATTATAACCCCAGTTTCGTATTAGATACGCTGCCCGATTGATTTAGGGTTCCGTAACAACTGTCGTGGTTCTGCCCGACGTAGTTGTTGGAATACTGTCTCGGGGAGGGTATCATTAATATAATCAAAGGGTTTTTATACTAACCTATGTACATTTGTGTAAATTATAGATTAATCCCAGGAAACCCTTATGCGAAGTCTAAGATAGCAATGTGAGTTTATCCGCTTTTTGTTAACCTTTTTTGTAATATTTTACAAAACCTTAATGTTTTACAATGTGATTAAGCGGTGATTGAGTCTTTGTAGTTCTTCAATTACTGCCGGTATGTTGGGGTTTTGTATACAAAATGCGGAATACGTTACCATTGGCCGACGAGTTAGCCAATGTGTAATATGACCCACCAGTCAGGATTGACAGTACTGAATGAGTAATTGTGTAGAAATAAACAATGTGATCGCTCTCAATACTGTATTAATTGATAAAATATTTTTTGATTAAACTGGGATTCACTCACCAGTATTTCCCACTGACAAATGTTTTTAAAACGCGTTTCAGGTAACACAATGTGACAGCCAATTAGTAAAAAGTCAGCTGGAGAGCACTGAAGGCTTGGAAAAAATGTGGCTATAAAAGTTACCTAAAAGACGATGTTTTAAATTCAATAAAATAGGGTTTATCCCTATAAACATGTTGTAATAAGAAACTTGGGTTTTACCCATGTGATTATTAATATCAAATATGGTGGTTTTACTATGATAAACATTTCCTAACTACGGTCCTGATGTAATTTCCGCTGCCAAATTAACAAACTGATACCACCGAAATTCTGAGTTCGCGTCCGCCCGTTCCCGGGACAGATAAGGGATCGTGGGTTGTGACAGATGGTGGTATCAGAGCCTAGCCACTGGTCTAAGCCAAAGAAGTGTTCTGCTGACACTTAAATTTTAAATTTTGTGTTAGGAAATAATTTATGTGATTATGTGTTTTGTGTTATTTGACAATTTATTAGTTTACAGTATGAGTGATCAAGGACCCTCAAACATGTGTCGTCAGTTGTCTGATTCACCTAGGAGTGAAGGTACCTTTTCCCAGCCTACCCTCTCTGGGTATTCTGCTGATCAGGAAGAATGGATGTTTGCCTTTAAAGCTCAGTCGGAAGAGTCGTTCCCTCATAAAAAGAGAGGATGGTTCAGTAAGGAAGCATTTGCGTGTAGGAAAAGAATGCGAAAGTTGCAACAGCAAAGAGTTCTAGTAGCTGCTAAGCGAGAGTCAGATGCCCATACACATGATATGCTTAATAGAAACCTCGCTAATTTCCATATCCTAGCTACAACTGCTGCTGGCCCAAGTCTGGAACAACTAGTAGCCCCACAACCCTTACCTTTGATTCCCACTCAACCGATGGAGGTAGAAACGCATGATTTTAACCCTGAAGAGATACCTAGGATACCAGCCCCTAATCCTTTAGATCCAAATTATGATCCCTAGTTTGATGATCTTAGAGATTATGTGCCATGCTATCACTTAAACAAAGAAACCTTTCCGAACTTAGCAGCATATCCAGGTTTGGACCCTCTAGATCCCTATTATGACAACGATGAATACATTAGGGAGATTTTGGAGAATCCATACCCTCAGGAGAATCCAGTACCTCAGTACCCAGAGCCAATACCAGTACCTGCACCCCCAATGAGTGCAGAGAATTTGCAAGAACTCCAAAATTTTGGAGAAGAAATCATAGAAAGTAGTGAGAGGATGAGGTATGTAGGAGAGCAACTCGTATGGAAATACGATGAGCGTCAGATGGATTTCAGGGAAAATCCATACCCGTGAAAGTAATGGTGAAATCGGTAATAATAATAAATAAAATATATGTGTAATAATAATAAATATATCATATTATAGACCACTTTGTGGTTAACGAGGCATAGTGGTATTGTAATTTTTAATTTATGTTTTAGTGTGTATTTGACGCATACTATATCGAAAAGAGTAAAGTCGCAATGCACGACGTTTTTGACCAATATGTGTATTATGTGGTTGTTACTTAAACTATTTAATTATTCTATTAATGATTGTTAAATGTTTAAAATTCAGATGGCCGACGAAGGAAATCAAGGAAATCTGAATAATGATAACCAGAGTAACATTAACGTGGTTAATGAGAATCCAAGCATCAATAACAATGGAAATCAAGTGGATAATAGTGCTATCCAACACATAGTCGCACAAGGAATAATAGATGCAATGCCATATATTATTCAAACGATTAGGGAAGCCGATAACAAGAGTAAACATGATAGCAAGCGACCAATTGAACCTGAAAACAGTGTAAACAATGGACCTGTACTTCAAATGCCTATTCCCAAAAGGAGAAGAACCGTGTCTTACGGTTGTTCTTATAAAGAATTCTGGTCTTGTAAACCAATGGAATTCTCAGGAAACGAAGGGGCCATTGCAACCCTACACTGGATAGAAAAGACTGAGGCAGTCTTAAGAATAAGCAAGTGTGCTGAAGAATATAAGATAATGTTTGCTTCTAATCTGTTTAAGAATTCAGCACTAGAATAGTGCCAACTCTTGCTTCACCCGAACCAGTATTGATCTCCCGTTATATCTGGGGATTAATTGGGGAGATAAGACACGTAGTCAAGGCAGCTAGACCTCAAACCATAGAAGAAGCTGTAGAACTAGCAAATACCTTGACAGATGAATTAGTCCATACACGAGAAAAGGATCAAAGGAGGAACCTAACCTAGAAGCTCACACAAGAGTTTCGTTCAGGAAATTTTAATCGTGGGAAAAATTTAGGTTCCACATCTGCACCTTACTGTAAGAATTGCAAAAGAAAGCATTTAGGAAGATGCTCCATATACTGTAACTTTTGCAAAATATCGGGACACAAGGAAGAAGACTGCAGGAAGAAAGCTAACAACAGGATATGCTATAACTGCGGAGAACAAGGTCATATCAAGCCTAACTACCCAAAATTAGCTCCGGCTACAAACAACAAGAATATCAAAAATGCTAGAGCTTTTGTTCTAACGACAGAAGAAGCAAAGATGATCCCGGAACTGGTACGTTTTTAGTTAATGATATTTTTGCTAAAGTATTATTTGACTCTGGTGCAAACCAAAGTTTTATTAATACTTCATTTTGCAAATTACTTAATCAATCATTAACTAAACTACCACAAGAGTGTCTAGTAGAGACAGCTAATGGAGAAACTGTTAGGATTTCTGAAATCTTGCAGGGAGCAAGAATAGAAATTTTAAATCAGAAATTTATTGCAAACCTTTACCCCATGAATTTGGCAGGATTCGATGTCGTTTTAGGAATGGATTGGTTAATAGCCAATAAAGCCAGTATTTTATGTGATCAAAAGTCAATTCAAGTAAATTCACCAAAAGGTGAAAAGATCACAATTAAAGGATATAAAACTTCCAAATCTACTAAATTCATCTCTGTGATGAAAATAGCAAGTTACATAAGAAAAGGTTCTATAGTGTATTTGATTTCTATAATCACTAACACTAAAGGAAAAGAACTAAAAGACATTCCAGTAGTATCTCAGTTTTTAGATGTATTTCCAGAAGAATTGCCAGGGCAACCTCCAGACAGAGAAGTTGAATTCAGAATCCATTTAATACCAGGAACAACACCGATTGCCAAAGCATGTTACCATTTGGCACCCGCCGAAATGCAAGAATTAAAGAAACAATTAGATGAATTGTTAGAGAAAGGATTTATACAACCAAGTTCGTCACCATGGGGAGCGCCGATACTGTTTGTTAAAAATAAGGACGGATCAATGCGTATGTGCATTGACTACCGTGAATTGAACAAAATCACGATTAAGAACCGGTACCCATTACCGAGAATCGATGATCTGTTCGATCAACTGCAAGGAGCTCGATTCTCTAAAATCGATTTAAGGTCAGGATATCATCAATTAAAGGTACAGGAAGAGGATATTCCTAAAACCGCTTTCAGAACAAGGTATGGCCATTATGAATTTACTATCATGCCATTTGGTTTAACCAATGCCCCAGTTGCATTCATGGACATGATGAACCGAATATGTAAGCCATATTTGGATAAATTTATAATCGTCTTCATAGATGATATTCTCATTTATTCTAAAAATAAGGAAGATCATGCAAAGCATTTGCACGCACTTTTAAGTCTATTAAGAAAGGAAAAGCTTTACGCTAAATTTTCAAAGTGCGAGTTTTGGTTAGAGCAGGTACAGTTTCTTGGACACTTAGTGAATCATAAAGGAATTCATGTGGATCCAACAAAGATCGAGGCAATTATCAAATGGAAAAACCCCTGAATCACCAACCGAGGTTAGAAGTTTCTTAGGATTGGCCGGTTATTATAGAAGATTTATTCAAGATTTTTCTAGAATAGTCATTCCCTTAACTAAGCTAACCTGTAAATCTGTTAAGTTTGAATGGGGATTAAAACAAGAAGA